>CM077471.1:7395205-8595205 GCA_039654755.1 Calcarius lapponicus
TGTAACATCACAAGAAGGAAGGCCCTGCACCAATACCTGTACTGAGATTTTTGTGTCCCAGGAAAAGGCCCTATAAAGTGACCAACAAGAAGGAGTTATGAGAGATGCTTTGGCACTGCCTTCAGCAGAGCCAGCTCTCCATCAAATAGATGAGGAAGCAAGGAAATAATACTGTGAGATCACCTAAAATTAAATGCAGTTTTTTCTCATTTATTATATTCCAAAAATTAATAGTAAGTGACATTCTCCTCCTCAGTGAAAGGCCACCAGACTCCTTGGTCATCTTCATCTCCTTCCAGTGATTGTTCTCCTGCCTTCTCCAGTCTTTGTCCAAAGCCTGTTGCTTTGAATGATTTGAGAGGATATTTGTGGGCGCTGCTGTCTTGTAGGAGGGAACTAAAAAGTCATGAGTTTTTGTATTGGTTGTGAATGTCTTGTGTTGGGAAGAGAGAGCTGCAGTTCCTGAGCCTGGCAAGGCCTGTGGGCTCTGACATGATCATCTCCTACAAAACCAGTCATCACTGGGTGCCACATTGCTAATATCAATTAATTACCTGCAGGAAGAATTCCAGGATCATATAAGTTTTATTCCCTGTGTACAGAATCTGGCTGGGATGCTGTAGGAAACAGATGAAGCCAGGGTGGATTGCTCCTGAGTTTTGGTGGTTAGATGAAGGGTGGTATGTCAGAGTCAGCATTTCTTTAATTAAAACTTGTGCTCTGTGAGCTCAGACTTCTGGATTCTGGCTTAACACTTGTTCAGCTGTGTCTTTGGGCCTCAGCCTTGTGTGAAATGTCAGCCAAAAGGCTGAGGTTATTCTTTGTGGTGGAGCTCCCTTTGGTGAAGCACTTTATCCACAGTCAACAGACCCCTTCACTGTTACAGGATTGCAGCTGAGTTCCACCATTTACCCAGCCATGCTCACCACTAAACTGTGTTCCCAAGTGCCATTAGTGACAGTTATTGTTCAGAGGGACAGTGTACATGGGTTGTGTAAATAATCACTTTTTAACAGCTATGCCAGTGTTATGAAGGCATCTTCCTTTGCTTGTAATGAAGAAAATTCATCATCTGAGTGATTAAACCTCCTCACCAGCAGCCCCGAGGCAGTGGTGTGCAGTACAGACAGATGCACAGTTTGAACTGGAATGTTCAAATGCAGATTTCATATTATCTGGGTTTGCTGGAAATCCAGTTTGAGCCAGAGGCAGCTGGAACGCTCATCCTCTCTGGTAACGAGGCCCATCTGCAGAAGTTCTTGCACAGAGCTCTCCAGTGTAAGACCAGTTGATCTGTGGCTGAGACCAAATCCATGAGGGCAGTTCATTCTTGATGCTGTCATCGGACACATGGGAAGTGTTGGGGAGTCACAAATGGACAGCCTGTCCTGAGGGACTGGAGCCATGTCCATCTCCAAGGGTGCAGCTATCCTGCCATGGACAGGGCTGGGAGGGCCCACAGGACCTTGGGAATAGAGATTTGCTCATCACTCCCCAAACATTCTCCCGCCAAGGGACAGAAGGAGCAGCTCATAGCCTTGGGCACCCTGTTAGAAGGCTGCCATTCCCAGGGCAGCCCAAGCATGGGAGACAGCTGAGACTGGGAACAGGACCCTCTAAGTTGACCCTTCTGCACCACGGGCAGGTGCTCTCAGAGGGTGTCCAGTTGCATGGTCCTCTGGGTGTCATTTTGATGAGTTAAGGTTTGACATAATTATGTTTTTTAAAAGAGCAATTCACTGCATGGAAGCTCCTTTGCTTTCTGCAGTCCTGAACTAACTGAGCCATACCATTGACACATGAGGAAGTCTGGGAAGATTTATAGAGTTCTAGTAATTCCAGTTGTCCTTCCATCTCCCAAAGCCAAAGGGAGCCTTATAGAAGTTACTCTTGCATTTATAAAAGGAATATGTGGTTAGCAATATCTGGGCTCTATGCTTGGATATGTAGAGTCTCTAGGTAGGTTTTCTTTTTTTTTAAATTAAACAGAACAAACAGAATTTTGTTATAATCTCCACACATAAAGGATGTTTTGTTCATTAGCAGCTGGAGAAGGTGCTTGGGTGATTTTCCAAGTAAGTGTAAGGCATCCTGCATTAAGCACACAGTATCAGTCTAGGTGCCTGTAAAGCCTCACTGGCTTTTTGCTGGAGAACGCTCAGTAGCCTTCCTGGCTTTGTGTGAGATTTGGGTGAGGAATACTGCAGCCAGCACTGCACCAAGCTGCCCTAAGCTGCTCCCCTCCATACAACCAGCAGGACACATGGATCCCTCGGGACAGGGGGCCAGGATGGCTGAGGGGAAACCCCTGTGAGGGCTTCAGGAGAGGGGAGCACCCATTGTGCTCTCCCCTGGTGAGCACTCGTCCCTGGCACCGCTGGCCTTTGCCACCTGCCCCATCTGCAGCTGCAGCTCTGCTGCCATGGCCCAGGGCCCAGCTGCTCCCTCGCACGCCAGCGAGGCTGCCCCAACAGCCCAGCCCTTGTTTCCCTGGCCTTGCTGTGGCTGCCAAGCCACCCCCTCCTCCAGCCCTTCCATGGATTGCTGCATGGGATGGGCAGAACCCTGGCAGAATGTGCATGGCAGCTCCTTTCAGCTGGGTACAATTCCCTTTTCTTGAGCCCCGTCCATGAATGTGCTTCTGTCTCGTGTGCCTCGCCAGCAGCTTCTGCACAGCCCGGCACTGGATGGATCTACTTGTTCAAAGCCTTATCACTGAGGCAATCTTTTCCTCCTATGGAAAGTGAGGATGGAATTGCCTAAATTAAGCAATTGGAGCAGCCTTGAAGGATAAAGCTTTCTTTCTGCTTGGAGTTGTTTTTGTAGCAAGACTGCCATAGTTGTGTTTGTGTCCTGTGTTTAGTGGCATAGGAAAGAATGTGGGATTGGGATTTTATGGCACTTGCAGCTTAATGTTTTTCCCATGAGCTATTCAGATGAATCACTCTTGGATTTTTAGCACCTTCTTCCCACTGCAGTACAGGCTTGGGGACAGTCGGAACAGAGAGAGAATACTCCCTTGAGCATGGATTTAAAACTTGGTGATCTTAGAGGGCAGACTCCTGTCAGCACTGGTGCATCACCATCTCAGCAGCTCCAAGATCCAGCCTCTTGCATGGTCTGTTGTCCCTTTGGGTTAGGAGGGAGCACAGCTGTGAAGGAGGAAAACATGTGAGTCATCATTTGAGGGCTGTGGGAGCTGCAGTTTTCCTTCCCTGCAGCCAAACCAGGCCCTCTTCCCATCAAAATCTTTTCAGTTTTATTTTGGGAGGACAAAAGTTTTTTAATGCAATGCTCCACCTCAGTTGCTCAGGTGGAACACTCCCTTCTTCTATTAAAACAGCGCTCAGAGGATGTTCTCTCAGCACTGAACAGCCTGACTTACAACTAATACTGGTTTGTGACTTGCCATGACAAATGCTATAAATCCTGGAGGCAGCAGTGAAGATAGGGTTGGGATTTTACCTGGCTGATTTTTTTTTGTTTGTTTGATCCTTGTATGAGCTTGGAGAATTTGTGTTATGTCTTTGGATCTCCAAATATCTGCAGATGAAGAACAGTACCAAGAGAGTGTTTATTGCCCCTCATTGTGTTTAACAAATCTTCCTGCAGTCATTGCAGCCAGGTGAAACTCTGAAAAGGCAAATTTTGACGTTTGGGCTCTGAGCAGATCTGAAACCATGCAGTTTTTCATGCAGTTTTCAAGCTTCAAGGACAAAGCCCAGATGAAGTTAATTGTAGGTTTCTGTAGCTTTTGTTTTTGTTAAAGTGAATGGAGGAGATATTTCAGGCATTACTGTGGTGTTAATCCTCCATGTTTCCCATAATATCTCTAATCCCTGCATTGCGCTTGGCATTTATGCAAGGCTCCTGTACAGCTTCTGTCTCAAGCAGTCTCATGAACAAGCCCAAAGAAGTGTTGCTTGACAAGCAAGGCTGGAGGACTTCCTCCTGACTCTTTTCATCGCAATTATTTGTATGTATCAGTACCTTCTAAAGCAGCATAATTCCCTTTGAGAGAATCAACATTCTTGTTCTTCCCTCCTTTGTTCTCAGAGTGCACAACAGGACTTCAGCTGCTCAAGGCTGCAGCAGACAATCTTGGAGAGGGGACAATAAGCCTTTGTGGCTTTGTTTTCCCACAAGATCGTCATCCTGACTCTCTGATACTGAAGACACAGCACTTCAATCACTGAAGTGTCTGGGGATGGTTTTCTCACTCAGGTTTGCCAAGCAGCCACTCTGCTCCATGTCTTGAGGCCAAGGTGTCCCCAGGCCACCACACTGTTCTCAGGAAGAGCTCTCATCTGGTAGAAGTGGCCTTGCACAATAACCAGATATTCCAGAGCTCTGGTTGAACATTCCTGAAATATTTAGGGAAATCAGCATGATCTTGTCAGGAGTTTTTGTTCTTAATTGGTACAAGCATGGTGCTTTCTTTGTTGAGTTCTGTTTTGTTGTATATCCATGAAAAACCATCTTAATCCTCAGTTTCTTAACAAAACAAAAAGTTATTGGGGAATGTTAACTTGGGATTTAGCAATATATTCAATGAGCTGCTTGTCATTATTGTGAACTAAAGAGGAAGAATTCCCAACTGTTGGCCCTGCCACATGCTGTCAGTCTTCCTATGTGCCACCTTACATTGCTCACAGGTGTAAAGGCAAGGAATGAGCTTTCCTATGTTAATGCACTTCTAAATCTTAGTGAACACCAGGGTCTTCAGGCATCCAGGCTTAGTAAATTATTTAAAAATATTACTGCTAGGTGCATGTGGAGTGGGAAATGGCTCAGAAAAGGATGGTTATTTTTAAAGATTATTTCTGGGTAAATCCTTTATGTTATTTTTTGTTTTCTCCAGACTTTCTCAAACAGACCACGTATGAAGTGGAGGCGTTCTTAGAGGCCATTCAGTTCTTCCGACAGGAGAAAGGCCACTATGGCACGTGGGAGATGATAACTGGCAATGAAAAAGAGGTAAAAGAATATATTCCTGATGGGGTTTTTGGCTTTGGGTATTGCAGCTCTGAGGGTAGTGAAGATTATAAATTCCCCTAGCAAAAACGGCATCTTAAAAAAGAAAATTTCGTAGATAGAAATACCTGAGATTTTAAAACATCTCTTACTCATATGTAAGTGATAATTCTTTTTTAATAAAAACTTCTGAAACAGAGTCCTGCATAGTAACAGTTACACTAAAACACCAAAAATCTGTGTACTTCAGCAGAAAAGAAATTCTAAGGCCAGAGTCTGGGTCCATACGTGGGCACCTGGCTTTGGAGCACTCATGGTAGCTGAGATTACCCCACTGGCATCACTCCACATGGCTTTTAGGGCATTATTTACACCCTGATTTATAGGGCTTTTTTCCAAACACTGAGTGCTCAGCAGCAAATGTTTACTTGTTTACTTTAGTGCCAACTGCTGGCTGTTTTCCTTGATGAAATCTGGCTTCCCTTTGGAAAAACAGAAAAAAACATTAAGGAGAGTGGTTTGTTTTAAGGAAGCAGATTATTGCTTTAGAAGAAGCCTACCTTTGAAATGCTGAGAATGTGGAATCTGGAGAAAAATCTATAAACAGTGTCTTTCCCACTGCCATCATGTCAGTGATTGAAGTTCCCTGCTAACATCTGATAATAAATTCTTACTTTAAGGAGTTACATGAGGGGTTTTCTGTTCTCCCCTCCTCCTTCGTGTTATGGAGCTATTATAGTGCTAGTTTCATTTTATGTTTTATTTTTCCAATTTCTTGCCAACATCTTACTCATAGCCCATATGTCTCAAGAGAGCTGTAATCAGAAGACATCCAGCCTAGTTCCACTATTATCTTCTTAGCAATAATTCATTCTGTAAGTATAGTGTGTTCTCATGGCCTGCTTGGACCAAACATAATAATTATTTTAGGCAAATATCCAAGCTAAGTGAGTGGTTTTGGAGCAAGCAGGCTGAAATTTGTTGCTGTAAAAGTCCTTGCAGAATGTCAAGAAATGTATTTGCTGACACTTATTTGTGGTGGCCGAGTCCCCACAGTGTCAGTGCACACTGGGGCTGCATCGTGGCTGGAGTGGGAGCATGAGCCCAGGCACCTGAGGGAAGATCCACCAATGCCTTAAAAATGTTCCCAGAGAACTCAAGATTCTACACAATATAAAATTGTGGAATCACAGAATATCCTGAGCTGGAAGGGACTCACAGGAATCATCCAGTCCAGCCCCTGTCCCTGCACAGACACCCCAACCATCCCACCCTTTGCATCCCTGGGAGTGTTGTCCAAAAGTTCCTGGAGCTCTGGCAGCCTTGGGGCTGTGCCCATTCCCTGGGGAGCCTGGGCAGTGCCCAGCACCCTCTGGGGAAGAACCTTTCCCTGACAGCCAACCTAACACTCCCCTGACACGGCTTCATGCCTTTCCCTAGGCTCTTAAATCCATCTGATCTGTTCTCACGTTTATTATTTGTGATAGTTTGGATTATTCATGAGATCTTTTTTAAGGGAGCCATTAGTTTAGGACCTGAATTAGTGAATTGCTTTTGACAGGCATTTGAGTCAGCAGTGCTGAATATGAAGTGCTGCTGTGGCATTATCTTTAAGTACTTAAATGAAACTCCAATATATGTGTATTGTATATTAGAGGTATATTACAGCAGGTGTTGTGTGTTGTATTTCCACAGGGGCTGTTTATGCCCTGTTTTGCACTGGGCTGCAGTCAGAGTCCTTTACTTGTGCTGCTCTAGTTCCTGCCAGTTCCCTCTGCTGGTGTTGGTGCATGCCTCAGATCCCTCTGGCAGCTGTAATACATGAGGTGCAGTGTCTGGGAGCACAGACATGAGTGAAAAAAGCCCTGAAAATGGATGAAAATGGAAAGTTGAGGGGTGTTTTTGCACTCTGTATTGGCTCAGCCAGCAGCTGGGTACAGCAGGGATGTGATCCTGAATGTAGACTGTGCTGGGCTGTTGGTGCAGCTTTCTCAGGCCAGAGACAGTGTCCATAAATAAAAACATGGAGAGGGAGGCCTAGACTCCCAAAATCAGATGTTTATTAAGTCTTGCATATTTATTTGGTGCATTTGAGTGGGACAGGTAAGGAAGGAGTTGCAGTTCAAATCTAGGCAGAGAGAGTGCAAAGCCTCTGTGGGTAACTCCTGGCAGCTGGGAGGGAGGGACAGCTGAGCCACTGCCTGCACACATCACTCTGTGCTGCAGTGCTCAGCCTTCAGGTAAAGAACTTGTCATTTTCATCTCCTGACCATACAGATCCTGAGCAACCTGGTGATGGAGGAACTGCTGCCTAACCTGCAGACAATGATCCTGCCTAAAATGAAGGGAAAGAGGAACGACAGGAAACGGGCCTGGTTTGGGGTAAGGACTGACACTTGCAGAGTAGCTGTTGCTCATGGCAGCTCTCTGTGGGTGCTGATTCTGATCTCTGCTTCTCAATTTGATTTGGGTCCAGATCGTAGAGGAAACCTATGGCTTAGTCCAGCAGCAGGTGGCAGAAGGATTAAATACCTTGAAAGAAGAATGCAGAGAATTTGCAAAAACTCTTGAAGGGACCATTCGTTCAGACATGGATCAGATTCTGAATTCCAAGAACTTCTTAGCTGGAAAAATCAAAGGTTAGTGGAGGAACAGCTGTGCTTTGGAGCAATTCTCCAATGTTTCCCATTGTGTTGCTCAAATAACCAGATGTGCTTGTTTTGAAATCCTTGTGTGTTTTGAGAAATCCAACTGGAGACATCAATTTTCAGAACACAAATGAGCCTCTGCTGCATTTGGTGGGAACTGATACCTGTGGCCACTGTGTCTGTGAAAATACCAGTTCTTCTCAAATTGGAGCTGACAGGTTTTGAGTATCCTGATCAGAGTTGTTCCTTCTGCTTTCATTTTTACTTGCACAGTCTTAGGTAGGGAAGATACAGGTCATGTGAGCATAATTAAAAGACCTGATCTCTAGGAATGCACCACAAAACCAGGTTCTGGTAATGTGACAACTCCATGGGCTTTCAAAGAATATTTAAACCCAAGGGCTTCTTAGGTGTTTTTTATTTAATGTGAAGTAATCATAATTTTGTTATGAATATAAAAAGGAATGTAAAGAGCAGGCAAAATGTTTTTGGCATTGATTAAGCTGGCAAATAAAAAAATAAATAAATAGCTGGTAATGATACTCAGAGCTGCCCTTTCCTCTACCCTCACAGTGCCCCCATTTGCTGTGTTTGCTTAGGTGAGGCTTGAGACAAGAGTTTTCATTGTCACTCATACAACTGTGAACTCCTTTCACACCCTCATCACCTCTGTGGAGGTGTGACTCCAGGGAAAAATACAAAAACCATTGAATTAACTATAAAGAGATAAGTTCCAATCACTTCTTTCACTGTCTCTAAATGCAACTGTTGTCCTGTGTGACCCTCCAGCCAGTGTTTCCGAGCCTGCCCAGAAGTGCTGCACAGAGAATATCCAGCCATTCCTTACCTCCATCCTGGAGGAGCTCATGGGCCCCGTCAGTTCCGGATTCATGGAAGTGCGCGCGCTTTTTGACAAGGAAGTGAATGAAATCATCCAGGACTTCCAGAAGACCAATGACATGACCAGGCTAAAGGAGGTAAGACAAAACAGAGCTGGAGCCTTTATATCAGCACAAGGATGTTCTGGGCTAGGCCTTGGCTGGCAGCAGGATTCGCTTTCCCAAGTGGAAGCACGTGAGCACCTGGTTTTGTCAATTAAAAGTCTTGTGGTATTTGTGCAACCGGAGGGCAGATACCAGAATTTGGGTTAAAGCCAAATTGTTACATTCTCTATTAAAAATTCACCTCTGGTTGCTTTCTTTCAACCTGCATGGGAATGCAGAATGTGGATCAGCTCATGACCCTGCCCTTCAACTCAGTGAAAATGGAGCCCTGCTATCTGAAAGTGAACCTGCTCCAGGAGCTCCTGCAGGACCTCAAGAGTCGCTTCAAGGTCTATCACATTGATTTTGTGATTCAGAGGACACAGAACTTCATGCAAGAGGTACTGTAAGATCCAGTTTTTCCTCCTAGGAGAACAAGTTAGGTTTGTCCTGCTAATCTGCTTCAAAGTAATCTTGATAAGAGCTGTGAAAGAGCCTCAGAGTGTCTCTCAGGCAAGGTACAAGTAACAAAACCTGAGAAAAACAGCTAGGATTTGCTTAACACTTGTATTTGTGAGACTCTGTGTGTGTGAGTTGTTCAGCAAGGCATGAAAATTTTGCATGGATCATCTGTTCTCCTGAACTTTCAGATTCTGAATTCCCAGTGTCTCAGCACCCAAGAAAGTTGTGTGTGTGTAACTAGTGGAGTGGCTAAAATTCACCTGATTCTCACAGCTCAGTTTTTCAGGAAGAGTATTAAATGTGTTTTACCAAAATGGAATGTCTCCTCCTTGGTAGTTGGTTTTCTCACTAATATAAAGTAAAGCAATTAATGTTGGAAACTCAGAGACAGATATTTCAGGGTGTAGGTGCTTTATCCAGCCTCACTTTTCAGGGGACTGGTGGAGGTGACAATATCATTCCAGATGAAAACTGAACTCCACCTCTTTGTCCCCTCTTGTGTGTGTTGGTACAAGCTATAACTCTGCTTTGCCTGGATTCCTCCTGGATGCCTGGCCAGAAGTCTCTGAGGAGCTGGCCATCAGACCGATTTCAGTTGCCAGATCACAAGGCAGATTTGGCCTTGGAGCTCTAAGTTGAACCCTGTGATTTTAATCTGTATTTGGGAAATTTACTAATCCGCTCAGTAATCTTGTGAAATGGAGCTGGTCCAGATCTATGGAGTGGAAGTTATGAATATGGAAAACAAGTGTCTAGGACAGTGCTGGGATAGAGTTTTCCTAAAAGCAGCTCTTCTGAGTACAGCCAGGACCAGCAGCCAAGGAATTACTCAGAAATAAAATTCTGATTTCATGTCTGGGTCTTTCAGGGGGGACCATTCCAAAATGCTGCCAAATAAAGTGCCTTTTACTGAGTGAAGACCATGAGTCAAGACAAAGAAGTAGACAGAAAATAAATCCTATATAAACCAAGAGGTCACTTTTTTCTGAACAGAACATGAGTCAAAATTAACAATAAATAAGTCAAATTATAGCAGGAGTTATTCTAAACATGCTGTTATGGCATCTTCCTCTTTAAGAGACTTTTTCTCTTCATAAAAATATTGTGTAGGTTTTTCCTCATAAAAATATTATGTAGTTTCCCTTTTTTAATCCATGGACATTTATTTCATAAATAAGTGAAATCAGACATGTCTGTGTTAATGTAGTATTTGCCTAAAATGTACCTCGGGTGGAGGGTGGAGCAGGATTCCTTGTCTTGGGAGCCTGGCATCCTCTAGTGGCCAATTTCAGGAAATCTGAGAGCATGGTGCTCAACTGGCTGAAGGAATGGCTCCCCCGCATATCTCCCGGTACTTCTCCAATAAGAAAATGTTAAAACTTGAATGGAAACAGCTAAAGAAAAGGCAAAGCCTCATTAAATAGATTCAATTACCGCTTGCATAACTGTTTGTCTGAAATATCTTCAGAGTAGGGGCATAATATTCTTAATGATGAGCTGAAAATATGGTAAATGCCAGCTTAGCATAATTCTGTGAGAAATGATTGCACTCTGCGTGATTTTTGCTGATTATTTATTTGTATTATAATGAAATGATGTGCAGTATGATTAAATACTGTTTATTAATGATTAATGATAGAAGTCAATGGGAGTCTTCTTATTAGGGATAATGAGTTTTGACTGTGGTCTGTATACACAGATAATCAATTCTACATTTTGGCTCTGCCACCATCAGTTTGGGTGGGGTCATGAGATCAAATCTGTACAAAAAAGCTGGGACAGCATGATAATGATACCACAGCTTTAATTTTATTTATTTATTTATTGCAGCATTTCAGTGCTCTTCAGAGCATCTTCTCAGAAACACAGTTTAAATTAACAGTTGCACATATTATGTTTGCAGGAATTTGATGTTACTGGTCTTTAACAGGTTTTTTTAAATTACTGTTTTTAGCTGATGGAAAATGCCGTTTATACGTTTGAGCAGCTGTTCTCTCCAAGCCACCAGGCAGACTCAGCCAAAGTTGCAACAACCATTGAAAAAGTCAAGCTGAGAGTGCTGAAGGTAAATGTCATGTAGCACATTTGCAGGCTGCCTTTCCGGAAACAGAATATATTTTATATGAATGTACCACAGCATTTGAAAGAGGATAAGCTGAAAATATTGATTTGGTGGCAGTTAGCAAAGCTGCCCATTTGGGAGATAAAATCTAGTTCTGGGCAGACACTTATAGAAGTATTTGCATGTGCAGTCCCTTCAATTGTAGGTAAATCAGATTATTAATATGCTGTGGATCTGGATAAATAATTTTTAATTAACTTTAAAATTAGCCTGCCACTGGGATTCGTTACTCTCAGAAAGGGCAGTGCTGAAACACCCGGGGAGGGCAATCAGGGGCTGTTTCTAGTCTAAAAATTAAAAGAAGCAAAAGAGATCCCAGAACAGAAGATTTTAGAGTGGTTTTGTAGAAGCTGGACTAACCTGCATGGCCATCCCAACCCTGTGCACCTGTGATGCAGCAGCTAGAGACTGGCAGGAAGCAGTTCCCTGTGGGAGTGGTGAATAACCCCAGGCACGCGTGGGCTTGTTTCTCTCTGGTGTGTTTTGGCAGCAATATGACTACGACAGCAGCACCATCCGCAAGAAGATATTCCAAGAGGCACTGGTGCAGATTACCTTGCCCACAATGCAGAAGACACTGGCTTCAACATGCAAACCAGTAGGTGTCTGAGACTAAAAACCTCAAAAACCAATAATGGAAGGCAGGGGAAGAAAAGCACCTTGGCAGTAATTCTTTGACACTGCCAGGCTGTTTGCTCTCAGAGGACTGTGCAGATTTCCTGCCTGCTCAGTGCTTAGATGTGCCACTTCATGGGTTGGGTAGGTGTGGAGCACATGGACAAGCATTTTATCACCTGGTATATGCCTGCAGACACCTCATGTCTCTGTCACAGAGGAAGCAGTGGCGGAGCAAACTTCCACAAGCCCTTCCTGTTTAGTTTCCCACCTGCCTTTTGTATTTGTGCCTCTGCAAAGATGAGCAGCCAGCTCTAGAAGCCAAAGTGTGGCACAGCTGACAGGCCCCGCCAAGTCCTGACCTTTTACTTGAAAACCTCCAGGTGATTTATGTAGGTGCCTCTTCTAGAAATGTGCAGAGGTCACTTAATTTACTATTTTATAGACCACCAAGCAGCTGCTTGATGACAGTGATTCAGTTAGACAGATGGGTATAAATCAGTGAGCTCAAAGTGTTACACACCTATTAGAAAAACAAAACCAAACCCCGCATCTCCCATGCACCATGGATTTGCCTCCTTGGACAAACAAGTTGTGAGGCATTTCCTCAGCAGCTGTTTGTTTCAGCAGGCAGCGATCTGCAGTGCTTTTAACTGTGGTTACACTGCAGGAACACTGTTTGGTAAGTACATAATTGATTGTGGACACACGTAGCTCATGGAGTCATAGTTCAAACAGTGCACCCCAGGAGCTGTCACGGGGTGTGGCAAGACCTGCTCCATGGCATCTCCGAGCTGTTTGGCTGCAGTAGGACTCAGAATCCCTCGGTTTTCTCCATCTGTTCCTTTCTTCCCTGCCTGAACAGGAGCTGCAGAGATATGAGCAGTACATTTTTGCTGATTACACAAGTGTGATCCAAGTAGAGAACGTGTACGAAGAGATTTTACATCAGACACTGCTTGAAGAGGCCTTGAAAGGTGAGAACATTCTTGAGCTGACAAGGAATAACACTGCAGCCTGTGGCCCATGAGCTGTTCCTTCAGAGCTTCCCAGAGCCCTCACCTGGCTGTTCCTGTCCCGCTTTCTCCAACACTGGTGGTTACAGTGTTGGAGTGTAACACAACAGTGTTTTTTCATTTGGCTCACTGAAGATGTGTTGCAAGCTCTAAAATCTGATTTATGGGGCAGCTTTACTAATCCATGGAACTCAAGAGTGATGGCTTAGCACAAGCTTTTTTCTAACAAAATGTAATTATGGCAACTTCGCTTGACCTCGATTCCCTGGGCCAAGGAGGGGGATTCTGTCCTTACTTGTACAGATTTGATGATGACTAAATGGCAAGACTGTGCCAATTGCAAGACTAAGAGAATTGCAAAGACTAATGGTAACAGAGATTAATTTCCTCAAATGAAACAAATTGCTGGCTTGATTCAGTTTCCAGTACTCACTAATGCCAGTGCAGTACTCCTTGAAAAACTCTCTGCTTCTGTGTCAGAAAACAAGACCATTCTTAATAAATAATATATATATATATATATATAAAATACTTTACTTGTATCTCTCAATATGGGCCTGTCTGTCTATACCCTGGATAAAAGACAGGCAGATGTACTGCACAGGACATTTTCACAGACCGTAGGCACTCCCATTCCAAAACAGCAGTATAATAATTGTAACCAGCATACTTTTATTGGTATAGTCAATGTAAATCCTTCTGCACTGAAGCATTACCCTTGTGCATTGTGGGTCCTCTTCTTCAGAAATGCTTGGGTCAATACTAAAGTGCAATTATTCAAAAACAAAATCCCCATCCCCAGAAAAGAAATGTGAACTGAAAGGAAGCTGAAAATGAACATTAGTGTTGTGTTTAATATCAAAATGTACAACATAAACTTGGGAAAGCACTCTATGTTCTTCCCTGTGCTTCTGTCAGCCTTCCCAAAGCAGTTTGGTGTTTCTGTTTTATTCAGTGATCAACGAAGCTGCCGTTCTGAGGAAGCACAACCTGTTTGAGGATAACCTGAACGTGCCCTGCGAGAGCGTGTCCAGCCTGACGGAGCTGAGGACCCCCGTGGG
Source organism: Calcarius lapponicus (assembly GCA_039654755.1). Lineage (NCBI taxonomy): Eukaryota > Metazoa > Chordata > Aves > Passeriformes > Fringillidae > Calcarius > Calcarius lapponicus. Next base: position 7,409,087 of record CM077471.1, read on the forward strand.
ATCAGCACAGGGCACCCCTGCCAAGGCTCCCCCAGCTCCCCGAGCTGAGGGCTCGGACACCGAGAGCCACGGGGACGAAACGCTCGTTGTGACAGGGAAAATTGTCTGGGAGAAGGATGCTGAGGAGGGAAAGTCACCACACAAAGAGGCAGGCGCCTCTGTTGGTGCAGCTGGTGATCAGGCCAGCAGAAGGGAAGCACTGGCTGTTACAGACATTGGTGACAAACAGGAGACCCCTTTGGCTGGCCACACTAAACACGGAGTTGGAGAGGGAAAAAGCGCATTGGAGAATGTATCAGAGTGTGTAATGAGCACTGAGGGAGAACTCAAGGCACAACAGAAAGCTGTGGAGGAAAAAGTAGCTTCTGGGACTGACACTGCAGTAAAAAATTTTGAAGCCAGCCCTAAAAAAGAACAGAAGGTACCTGAAGGAGCCGTGGGGGAAGAGGTGACTTCAGAGAGTCAAACAGTAACTGCTGTGTCTGCCAGTGGCACTGAGAAAGCAAGCACAGCACAGGAAAAAGTTTCTGAGATAAAGCTCACTTTCCCACCTGAGAGTGTAACAGATACAGAGATTTTAGGGAGTGCAGAAAAGAAAAGCAAGGTAGAAAATGAAACTATGGGAAAATTATCTCAGAGTGAAAATGCAGTTGGAAGAGCGTTTGAAGGGGATAGTAAAAAAGAAAGCAGTGAGAGTGCTGAGACAAAGATTGTTTCCCTGGATGAAAAGACGGGGAAAGCAGGGTTTGGGGATAGTCCTAAAAAAGAAAGCCAGTCAGAAGAAAAGAGTTGTAAATCCCCCGATGATGTGAATGAGATAAGGAGTTTGCTGACGTTGACAGTTGAGATCCCAGCAGATACTCCAGCTGAGAACATAAAGCAGGTCTGTGAGGGCGAGCTGCTGAAGTTGCAGGAGCAGCACAACGGGAACTACGATTTGAGCGAACTGGCTGTGTCAGAAATTCAGGTGAGCCAGAAGATGGAGAGTGAAGATGCAGCGGAATGTGTGGAGTTCAAGGAGGAGCGACCGTCCTCGGCCAGCCTGGGGACAGATGGTACGAGGGTAGAGAGCGTGCCCAGGGGGGCACAAGCACCGTGGCTGGTGGAGAGCTGGGCTTCGCCTCAGGAGGCAAAAGCAGAGGTGGAGAGCAAACCAGGTGTGCGGTACGCAGGTGCGGGAGGTGAGAGGCTGCAGCCGGAGGAACAGACGGGAATTGCGATGTATGGGGAGGAAGGAACAGGGAACAGCCCCGCTGTCCCGGAGGACAGTGGGACACGGAGCCCCTTTCCGAGCCCTGCTGCAGATGCAGCCACGAGGGACGTGCCCATCCTGGATGGAGCCAACCCAGGACTGCTGGAGCCGCTGTCCCGGGAGCCGCCGCAGCGCCGGGAGCAGCCCAGGGCAGAGCGCACGGCAGACACAGAGCCCGGGCGGCCAGAGGGGGAGCCGGGAGATCAATCCTCTTCACACGCAGGAATTCAAAGCACCGCAGGAAAAGCGATTCTCCCAGAAGAGCACCGAGAAGATGGTCCTGCACAGCAAAACTCTGAGGAGTAAAGAGCAGCTTTCAGCCCAGCCCTGCAGGACCTATTCGCTCCAGTAATCCCTGTTCAGTTTTGAATACTTGTTCAGGTCGGGGCTGGAGGAAATGCGCTTTGTTGTGGTGCCCCCGGCTCCTGCAGGTTTCCCACGAATCCCTTCCTGAGGGGTGGGTGATGGGTTTCGTTCTGGTTAAAACCAGATTACTGCTGAGGAATCTCATCTGTCACTTCAAATCTGCTCCCTTTTAAAGCTAGAGAAGAAGTCTGGAAATGTGACCACTGAATGCTTCAAACGCCCAACTATCATCAACCTATTTTAACAACTTAGCTGTTCTTAGGGATCCTCTTGATTTTTAAATGCATGGTTTTGACAAGTACCACTCTGATTCTGGTGGTTGGTACATACATACTCGAGGATGCTTTTAGGATTTGCATGCAGTATACAGGAAATAAAAACATTTTTTAGTAGTAAACAGAACGAAATAGTTGATTTAGTAGATTGCTGAAAAGCCACACTGTGCAAAATCTGCAAACTGATTACTTAATTATTTTCAAGTTTTGGCAGATATCAAAGACAAGCAAATATTCTGATTTTAATTTTTTTTGCTCTTTTGTTGCTGTATTTAAAAAGGGGAAAGTATGGGAGCAGGTTTCTCAGTCCCACTCTGCACTTCGGGGTTATTTAGCCTTCCAGAGCACTTTATGGCTATTTTGTTTTGTTTTGTTTTATGGAAGGGAGAGAAGAGAATGTTTACAATAACTATAACCATTAGGCAGCATTTCTCTGGTTTGAATCCCACCATAAAATAGATTCAATTACAGCTATTTCATAGAGAATATTGAGTCCTGCCATTCCCATTCCCACTGAGTTATTCAGGTCTGTAGCCCTTTTTAGGTGTGGAAATCATGTAATAAGTGGCAACAATTGTGAAATACCAGAATCACTGCATCTAATTTCTAATGCAGATGTTAACTGAAGTGACAGGCAGCCAGAGGTTGTTTTTCATGTGCTTAGATTTTTGAGGGCAGAATCACATTACAAAAGCAGTAGAGACAGTTGCTTTCATACACACAATCTGTATCAAGCCATGATCTTGGCACAGAGTTGCTTGAATGTGTTTTTTGCATCTCAGTTTGCACAGAAAAGCTTGGAGATGAAACCCAGTATTTTAGTGAATTGGCCTTTCAAATGCAAGACCTCACTTTAGAGGTCAGTTTAAGGCACCTTGAAATTCTGACCCAGTGTTTTGAGCCTGTTTCTGAATGTCATACAGTGCAGGACAGTGAAGATTAATTATAATTGCAGCAAGGACTGCAGGATTTATGCCCATAAAGACACAGAAAGAAATAACAAAGTCCCGAGAGCATGATATGTGTTAGCATTTAACTTCAGCAAACTGTGCAAAGTCTTTTAATGCTATCAAAATATTCTTTATTACTAACAGAAAATTGACACTAGAGGAACAGGCAAATATTACTGTGTGAGGAAGGAACCTTGCTGAGTAACTGGATTAACTACTCTGTCACTACAGTAAAATAAATGCAGTTCCTATTTATTCTAGAAGCTGTACTGTGGTATGGAAACGTGAAGGTCACAGATGCTTGCCTTGCAGAAGTACTTTGACTCGTTTCCTCCTTATATTTAACGCAGAAATACTAATTTGGAAACATACAAACCACTGCCAGCCAATTATTTTTTTAATGAATCATTGGTTATTTCACTGACAGCTGCTTCACTTTTACAAATCATTAGCTGTTTTAAATTGGTACTGAGTGTTAAGTGATTTCAAATTTATAAAGTGCTCTAGAGTTAAGGAGCAGCAAGCAGGCCTTTTATGCTAAAATTAGGGGACATTATGGGGTTTTAGTACTTTTTTTGTATGAAAGACAGCATGGCAGCAAAAAAGACTGCAGCCTCCTGCAAAAGGAAACAAATTCATTCTAATATGAATTAGATACATCTGTACAGAGAGCATTTTGCATAAGTATTTCCATAATAGTAATTTTGGAGTTATTTCTGTGGCAGGCCTAGATCTGGCTAATATTTTCCTGTGATACGTGTTGCATTGCTGAATGCAGATGCTCAGATGTTTTTCACCAGGGAGATGGGTAAGGATGGGGAAGATTCAGCCTGTATAATTTAAATTCTAATTCCTCGTGGCCATGGGACTTTTTTCCTGGTTTTGGGCATTTTCTGCCCATTTGCAAATGGATAAAATAGTGCTTTTCTAGTCTTTACCACAACTGGTTAGCAGCGACAGCTTGGTTAGAAGAGCTCAGCAATCTGCAAGGTTACATGGGACCACTGATCAGAAATGATAATAATGCAGCCATTCCGTTGTTTTTGTTGCTTTTCTGCAGTTTCCTTCTCAAACCGTGAACTGTAATAAATAAATTGATTTTCACGGCCCACGGCCGCGAGTCGGGTGCCCTGAGGGGAGCGGGCAGGGATGTGCAGCTCCCTGTTAAGGGCCAGGACATGAAACACATTGTATTTGCTCGGAACTTTGTACAAACGCTTGTCACGGAAATAAAGACGCTCTTCCCTTCCATTGCTGGGAGGCTGCTTTTGTGAAGGTGTGATAATTCGGGGGATTTTATTAAAAAAACGTTCCTCGGGCAGCTGGCGGTGACGGCGGTGTTCCCAGCATGGAGAGGGGAGTTTTGAGGGGAGCAGGGAGTGACAGCGTGAGGGGGAACGGCTTCACACTGAGCGGTGGATTGGGTATTAAGGAGGAAGTTCTTCGCCGCAAGGGGGGTGAGGCCCCGTCACAGGGTGCCCAGAGAAGCCGTGGCTGCCCTGTCTGTCGGAGACTACAAGGCCAGGCTGGACGGGGCTCTGATTAGGTCCCTGCCCACCATGAGCCGCTCTGACGGCCCCTTCCGTCCGGAGCCGCTGCGGGCAGCGCCCGAGGGAGCGCGGCGGGGCGGGGCGGGGCGCGGGGCACGCCGGGAGCTGTGGTTCCCCACCCTTTGTCCACGTCGACCCTCTCGTTACGCGTTCCCCGCCGGCTCACGTGACCCGCGCGCTGCGCTCCCCCATTGGTCCGGCGGCGCGCGCTGCGGGGGGGGCGGTGCCGGAAGCGGCGGCGGCGCGAGGCCGTTTCCTTGGCTACGCCCCCGCGGGCGCGCGCGGAGGGGCCGGGCCGGGCCCTTCCTGCCCCGGGAGCGGCGGGAGCGGCGATGGGCCCGCAGCGGGACTAGCGGGCACCCGGCCGGCCGCCATGGCCCTCAGCGCAGCTCCGGGCTGCCGCGCCGGGGAGCGGGGGCCCCGCTGGAGGAGGCCCTGGAAGCTCCTGGCCCTTGGCCTGCTCTCCGCCTCCTCCGTGCTGGCGGCCGCCCCGGGCGCCGGGGCCATGAGCAGGGAGGAGAAGCGCCGGCTGGGGTGAGCGCAGGGACGGACGGAGGGAGGGACGGACGGCGGGCCGGGCAGGGATGTGCGCTGCCCTCGGGGCTGGGCTGGGTTGGGTGACTGCAGAGCTTCGGGACGGCGTCCCCTGTCTGTCCGTCCGTCCGTCCGTCTGCCCCCGAACGCTCCGGGGCCGCGCGGTGTCGGTGCCCAGCCGTGCTGGGGCTGCGTGTGCCGGAGCCCGGCGCTGTCCGGGCCAGCTCCGCCGGCTGCGGGGCACACGCGGCCCCTGCTCCGCTCTGGGATCCAGCCGTGTGCTCTGGGAACTTGGAGGCTTCAGCCAGGGCTTGCTGAAAAGGGGCTGGGGGTGAAAGTGAGCAAAGGTGAGAGTAAATCCCCGCTCGGCTGGTTTAATTATGGCCGTGCCTCTGAGAGAGTGCGGGAGTCATAAAAAAGGTAAATGTTTACGTGTGTTCTGCCCAGTTCCTGTATGTAAGCTAAACTGCTCCGGTCCCCGTGCACGTACGTGTAAGAGACTGATTCTTTTATCGTAGTTTTTAGTTGAAGGGTAAATATTACAATTTGTGTGGGAAATGCATTTTTCCTGCATGGAGCGAGACTTTTTAAAACAAATTTGCAGTCAGGGGTATTTTGTGTTAGAATGCTTCTGGGGGCAGTTTCATCGTCCTCTTCCCATCCAGTGGTCAGTTGTACAGAACAATAATGCACGAAGTCTGCTGGAGAAGCAGTGTGGATACTCTCACAGTTGTTAAGGTTGGAAAAGGCCGCCAAGATCATCAAGTCCAGCTGTCATGTATAAGTTGATATTTAACCCCACTGTTTACAGTTACTGGGATTTTCCATCATGGGGTCTCAGGATAATTTTTGTGTGCAGTCTTTTATATGTTTTCTTCACGAGGCTACACAAGGAGTTGAAATTTCATTCCCCAATTTGTTTTAAAATTTTTTTTTGCATTGCACTTAAAAGATCATCTGATGCCCCAGGCATGTGCAGGCCATGTCCTGCTGTGGTTTGTGTTTGCCTATAAATGTAAGTTTTAAGCAGTTGTCTGTGTGCTGCATCACCCAGCAGCTCTGTGTGTTTATCTGGGGTTTTTTGCCTGCTGCAACCTGAGAGGCAGCTGGGAAAAGCACCATCCTCTGCTCTTTTGATGCCTTAATGCACTTGATGAGTTAAAACTACTTCTTGAATTTCCAAGTCATTGAACTAAATTGGATATTTACAATATAATTGTGGTGTTCCTGGCTCCTTTATGTTCTGTCTTATCAGCAGAGATTGTGAATTATGTTGATGGTAGAAATTAGCATCCTTTTTTCCTTGCAGGGCTTCTTAGTGAAACAGTTAGAAATGATCAGAAGTAGCCCTGTGTCTTAAAACCTCCCAAAAAACCACATTGTTTTTTGTGTGTAGAAGCATTTCTGTCCTTTCAAACATATGAAACAAATGTAAGGGTTTTCTTTAGTGTTTGCTTGCCAAGAGATCCCCAAATAATTTCATGTTAAGTGAATAAAAAGTCTTTCCTTTCTGGAGTGCACAAGAGTAGCTGAATCAAGAAAAATTATTATTCTATATTTCATTTCCTTGAGTAGAGTATGTTAGTAGAGGACCTGTGCCTGACATTCAGATATTAGAGTGTGATACATGTAAGATGGTGTATTAAAGGCCATTGGGAGACAGACCACTAATCTTTTTCTTTTTTCTTTTTTAGAAATCAAGTGCTTGAAATGTTTGATCATGCATATAGCAATTATATGGTAAGTCAAATACTTGCTTGGTGTTTTTCAGAGGAGTTGTTGCTGACCTGGGGGAGAAAACAACCTACAGCATATGACATTCTATAGAAATATCTGGGAAGGAGGGGTGAAAATGGAGCTAAAATAAATAACAGCACCTATAAAGCCTTTAAAAAGACCACAAGTATTACTTTCAGGAAGGTTGTGATGGCTTTTAGAATGGTAACTAAGAATTGCTTGTGATAACTCCTAATCCATGCCTGACCTTTCCCAAACCACTTCATCTCATGTCAGGCTATCAACAGTAAAATATTTGGTTTGAAACTCCAGGAAAAGGGAAGTTTGGGAGAGCTGTCTATGGGCATTAGATTCTGGAGAACACAAGCTGATCTTACTTACTTTGTAGGTGAAAATGACATTTAATATTTCTTCAGTGGTAGGCCATGTCAGATGCAGTTTGGGCGTTCTTCTACAAACTGTTTGTAGAAGAGAAAGGGAATCTGGTGCCATATCCGGGCATTCCAGGGTGTGACTGTCATATGACCATGGGCCATGCTGGCTGTGGTTTCTTTTGCTCTGACTTGTGATTCCTGTGCAGGTATCCTCCTGTTCTGGATCTCTGAGCCATCCCACACACCCTGCTCTGGCTCTGTTCACAAAAGCTTAACAATAAATGGTTACTTGGAGTGCACTTCCTCAAGTAAAAATTACTTTCAAATATTCTATAAGTAATACACTTCTGAGGAGAAAGTGTGGATGTGATTAAGATAAATAGAAAAGATTAATTCTTACTGGCTTCATATGGACATTCTTGCACATTCTTTGTGGCTGTTACAGAAACCCCTCTCAAGTTGCATCACTTCCTGCAGCACAAACTGCTGTTTCCTTGCAGCATCTTGCCACATGTCCCAGGTTCTGTGTTATGGTTTAAACTTTAATATGTAATTCAGACTTAAAACCTCAGGAGTTAAAACTTCATACAGCATGGGAGAGATACAGGCCTGTAGAGTGGACAGAAAGCCAAGCCAAGAGGATTTTCAAAGGGGTGCAGTTTCTCCTTTTAACTTAAGCTCTGTACTTTTGAAACCTTTAGCAGTTAAACATCAAGGCTTTTTTGGTCATAATTTTTGTAATCTGGTTCCATGAAAAACACTTGGCTTGGATTTCCTCAATGGAAAACTTATGTGTTTGGCAAAATTGGACAAAATATTACAAGGATCTGTGCTTCTACTATTAATTGCGTGATAAATTGGCAACTGGTAGGGGTCTTGCCACATCTGAAGCAAGAAAATTCTGTTTGAAGGAGAGAGAAAACTTCAGCTATCCTGGAAACTTTGAAGCCAAAAGGATATTTATTTGCCACGTATGCTGGAGCACTAAACAAACAGAGAAATGTGACTTGCTTGTTTAAAGTTGAAGAATAGATTAGAGTATCAGACTTGATTCTGACAACAGGAGAATGAAGTGTTTTTGCAGGTGTTTTTGAAACAGCCAGCTGAAAAGTTTTGATTTTCTGTTTCTATTAATACATATTTTAGACATGCATATTTAGAAGACTGAAAATTCATGTTTGATTGCAAGGGAAATTCCCTTGCCTTTTTTTTTTTTTTCTAAGTTGCTAATAGAAGCTTAGAAAAAGCTGCTGGGTTTTTTCAGTCCTTGAACTACATTTGTAATAATGGGGATATTTTTCTTCTTGGCTGTCAGAACATGTGAAAATGACATGTCAGTCACTTGAGGCCAGTAACAAGTTGGGAAATAACTCAATGCAATAGCTGCTTATTCTCTGCTGTAGGCAGAGAATAAGTGAACTTTTATTTTTCAAAATGCTTTAAGTTGTTTATTTGTAAAGCTAAAAGTTTATTTTTCCAGACTTTTTATCACTTCTCTTATCCAAAATTTAAGCCAGAGATCTCAGTTTTGACATTGTTTTTGTTGTGTACTTCTTTAATCTGTTTTTCTGAATACTTTGCAGAGGTATTCAGAAACATCTAAGCTGTATTCAAATGATCTAGATTCTGCTTTTTGAGGAGAACAAAGACTTGAGCAAAGACCAAAACATTCAGGAGGGTGGTATACAGGGAAACAAACCATCAGTTTTAAAAGAAGTTGCTGTAAGAGCTGTTTATTTATAGAGGAATGTTTCTTTTTTATTTTTATTTCATGCTTGAATACAGATTATTTTTGTACCATATATTTGGAAAGATTTTGCATGTGTTTACTTGCAGTTTCAGTGCAGCAATTGAAGTTTTTTCTCCTGCCACATGTTAATTCTCCACTAGAAGTCAAACTGGAGACCTCAGTACAGCAGCCAGTTTCCTGCTGAAATCAAGAGAAAAGCTCTATTCCAAACCACTAGTGTTAAGCTTCTAAAGGAGGCAATTTCATGTTCATTTGAATTAGATATATTTAAGATTCATTGTCATTGATGTCAGTCTTATATTTGTTATATTTGTAGAAGGCTCAGTCTTGTTAGTTTGTTGGTTTTTTTTTTGGTGAATGTTATCTTTTATGTCTTGTGTAGTAATTCATCAATGTTTTGTTTAAACTTCTGAGTCCTCTTACCTGTCACTGTCACCCTCAGCCACATGAGTTCATTGTGCAGAGTCCAGTGAAGGCCATCAAGGTGATGGAGAGGCTGGAGCATCTTCCCTGTAAAGAAAGGCTGAGGGAGCTGGGGCTGTTCAGCCTGGAGAAGGGAAGGCTCCAGGGAATTTAACAGGGGAGAGAACTGGGGCTGTTCAGCCTGAAGAAGGGAAGGCTTCAGGGAGTTTAACAGGGGAGAGAGCTGAGGCTGTTCAGCCTGGAGAGGGAAGGCTCCAAGGAATGTAACAAGGGAGAGCTGGGGCTGTTCAGCCTGGAGAGGGAAGGCTCCGGGTAGTTTAACAAGGGAGAGAGCTGGGGCTGTTCAGCCTGGAGAGGGAAGGTTCCAGGGAGTTTAACAAGGGAGAGAGCTGGGGCTGTTCAGCCTGGAGAGGGAAGGTTCCAGGGAGTTTAACAAGGGAGGCTGTCAAGAAGACAGAGCCAGACTCTCCTCAGGAGCGCTCAGAGGAAATGGGCATAAACTGAACCACAGGATGTTCCCTCTAAACAGGAGGAAACACTTTCATACTGTGGAGTTGACCAGGTGGAGTTGACAGGGTGCCCAGAGGCCATGGAGTCTCCCCCTTGCAGATGCTCAGGAGTTACCTGGACATGGTACAGGGCAGCTGGGTGGCCCTGCTCCAGTAGAGGGCTTGGACAGGACGAACTCCGGAGATCCCTTCCCACCTGCAGGAGTCTGTGATGGCCATGCAGGTTTTCTGAAGAGCAGCATGATGAGGATTCCTTTTACAGGCTCCCAAGGGTGGCAGTGAGCACTGTAACTGATTCCCCTGTTTTGTTCCCAACAGGAGCATGCGTATCCAGCTGATGAACTCATGCCTTTAACTTGTCGTGGACGAGTGCGGGGTCAGGAGCCAAGTCGAGGGGATGTGGATGATGCCTTGGGAAAGTTAGTGTCTGAAATGGTCACTGTAAACATCTAGGAATAGAAGTACAATTGGCAGCCCATAAAACTTGTTTGTTCGGTTGATTTGGCCAGAAACTTACACTTGTAAGAAGTGTTTTTGTTATTACAAAGTTACCTTACACTTGTAAGAAGTTTTTTTTTATTATTATGAAGTTGACTTACACTTATTAGAAGTGTTATTTTTATGAAGTTAACTTACAGTTGTGTTTTTATTATTATGTAGTTAACTGATGTGAAATTGTACCTTAATTAGAAGAAGAGAATTGACCAGTGAACGAGATCCAAAAATAATTTTTTAAATCATTCTCCAGGTATTTTCCATAGGAAAACCTTCCAAATGTGGGCTGACATTTATGGTGTTAGTAGTACAGGTTATAAGGGTTAATGTTGTGCTGAACAGAACAATAAACTCTTATCCATGATGCTGGCCTAATAAGTGATATTTAAAGTGCTTTTTTAAGTAGAAAGTTTTCTGAAAACAAGAAGTCAAATGATTATCATGTGTATGATCGCCTGAGGTCTTTGCTGAAGTATAAAACATTATTTCAGACATGGGAATATTTTCTATTCTTTCTTTCAAGGGAGCTGATAGTATAAAATACTGATCCTTTGGCTAGCAAACTGTAGATTTAAGGAATGGTTTTATTCCATGTTAAATGGAATAATCAAAGGCAAAATTGACCTACTCTAAATGCATTTGTAATTGATACCTTTGAATATGTGTGGTTTATAGATCAAATTCTTTAATAATAAATAGCTGGGTTTTTTTTAATACCACTGTTTAGTGTCTCTGAGCACAATAGGGTTAATCAAAGCTGAAATCCTTCTCTTAAATAGTGCTTCTCATTGTCCGTAGGATATTGAGCATGTTATTTTGGCTATGTTGTGTTATGTACAAGTGGTTTTTAGTCTAGAGATTTCCATATAATCCTGCTGCCTTGGAGGTATCCAAAGATACAGCAGATGAAAAGTGTAATGAAAATGTATTTTGAATCCATTCTTTTTAATGACCTTTTTTTAAAGTAACATTCTAGCATTTGAGTAAAAATACCTTCCAGCTCATTTGAGTAAAAATACCTTCCCCCCTACCATCTACTCTTAGAAGCATTAAATTATTGTATGTATTTATTGTTTTTCTGTATACAGGCTTTATTCTGTACCTTACAATTAGTTACATTATTATGTAGCAGATTTCTTATCTAATCCTTTTTTTGCCAGCTGCCTCATCAGTTGTGTTCTCTGCCAGTCTTTGCAATCACACAATGACAGGGTGAGGCAGCTGGGTCAGTTCTGTTTCCCTGGAGAACTTAGGAGCCTTCCATATAGACGTGAAATGCATCAATTCCGTCCTCTTGTACAGAAAAAGTTGTGAATTTGTTAGGCAGCTGTGCACAGTCATTAGTTAATCTCTGTCTCCTGTAAAACAGCACTCACAGAATGCCCTTATGTCTTTACAAATTCAAGAGAATTATAATATAGGAACACTTAATTAGGATTTTGGTGTCACATGTTGCCTGCAAGGTTTCAGACATTGGGCACTTATTGAAATCCTGGTGTGGGCTCCTCATTAGGCAATTTTAACTGTTCCAAAGTGTTCAGTTTTAACACCATCATGTTCTGTAAATTCTATTCTGTGTTGTGGGTGTGTCTTAGCACAGGAGCAGTTGTTGGAATTAGACATGTTTAAGATACAATTACAGATATAATTCCTGGGACGGGGAAGGGCCCCCTCAGCTTGGGATGCACTGGAACAGCCCTGGAGAAAACATCTGATCCTTGTTAGGATCTTCTTGTTTCAGACACTGTGGAGCTGACTTGGTGTTCTCTCTTCATGGAATAATCACAGATTCCCAGCCTGGTTTGGGTTGGAAGAGCCCTTAAAGCCCATCCAGTGCCATGGGCAGGGACACCTTCCACTAGCCCAGGTTGTTCCAAGCCCTGTCCAGCCTGGCCTTGGACACTGCTAAAATAGTTCTTTATTTTAGAATAAATAAAGTAGTTCTTTATTTTAAGCCTACCACTTGCTAGTGTTGGAACAGTTTCTGGTATGAGAAATTTAGCTTGGAATGGCTTTTGATCTCAACATTTTTCCCATTTTTTAAAAAAACAAGTGAAACAGAGGCTGGAAAATGACTTAAACTTTTATGCTGGTTTTCTTCATAGATTTGATTGGAGACAATAAATAAAAATTAAATTTGCTTACCAGAAATTAGAAAGCTTTGCAGTAAATAAATGTATCTGTAATCATAGCTTCTTTGTCAGCTCCTATTCTGGTCACTAGCAAAGGGGAGAAACTTTGAAAGAGGGTTTGATTCTTAACATGTTGAGTACAGCTGATTGTTTTGCACCTGGTGGTCTGTGAGAATTCAGGTTCTTCCCTGGTATCAGTTACTATTAAAAATCACTTAATTCCTACACATACAGATCTATAGTAAATCTGTTTTAAATTTTCTTTCTTAGGTTTTCACTGACCTTAATTGATACCTTGGACACTCTTGTGGTAAGCTTCATCTATTGATAAGCTTTGATAAAACAAAGAGATTGTCTTCTGATGCTCAGACTTATTTTTAGATTTCTTTTTCATAACTTGATCTCTGGCTCTGTTTGAAGTGACTGTTGCTTGTGGGAACTTTAAAGTGCTGTGAGGATGGAGTTTGGAGTTGGTTGTAATAACTACAGCAGTTCCTTCACATTTCATTGATACTTTTTTATATTGCTTTTATTTGGCTCTAACTTAAAAGAGTTTGCTTTCCTTTCTAGTCTAGAGCAAGAGGCTCACTTAGTGGTGGGCACTTCTTAATAACTGCTGATCTATTTCTGGTTTAAACTGTATGTTCATATTTCTTGGGTAACTTTGTCTGCACTGAAATATCCTGTATGCAAATACACTGTGACTGCATTAGCTATACTGGAACTGAACACCTGCTCACTGTTGTATTCCAGGTGTTAAATAAAACCAAAGAGTTTGAAGAGGCTGTAAAAAAAGTAATAAAGGATGTTAATTTAGATAATGACATAGTAGTGTCTGTCTTTGAAACCAACATAAGAGTCCTTGGGTGAGTAACTTTTGTTTTCAAAACTCCTAAAAATGTGGATTTTAGGCAGTCTTTTTAAGACACCTTTCTGTGCTATTCCACCTGTTTGAAATAATTGTGCCTTTTCAGAGAGTGGTTTTAAAATGCAAGGCAGGACTTGCTGCAGTGGTACTGGATCAAGCTGCCCCATCTCACTGCTGCAGGCACAGCTTTGCTGATTAAGAACCCCCTGAGCGTGCTGAGGAAGCAGGGGTTTGCTTTAGAGAAACAGGCTTGCAAATGGCTCTGTTCAATACTTGATTTACCCCATTTTGATACCTGGGGTCATAGATTATTTCAGCTTGCAAAGGACCTCTGGGACTCAATGCTGGATCAGAGCATGTAATTTTAAGTTGTTATTTGCCATTTTGGAGGTCTTGGTTGCTATTCCTGTCTAATATTGATGAATTTTTGAATCCAATGATAAACAAGCAGAATTGCTTCCAAAATACTGCTAGCTAACCTTGATTATAATGGGAATTGGATCAGCAGTCTAAAAACTAGGGTCACAGTTATGTACATGTCATAAATTGTAGAGAGTTGTCCTTGCTGTTCAAATGAACATACCTTTTGAGATGTGGATAATTTCTCTTGTGTTTAGAGGTCTCCTAGGCGGGCACTCAGTGGCAATTATGCTGAAGGAAAAAGGTGAATATATGCAGTGGTACAACGGTGAACTCCTGCACATGGCCAAGGAACTGGGCTACAAGCTTTTACCAGCTTTTAACACCACTAGTGGTCTCCCTTACCCAAGAGTAAGTTCTGTTTCTGTAATGCAGGATTATACTGTAATCATGACTTCTATTGTTTTGATTTTATATCTGTTTCCAAAATCATTTCTATATTTATTAAGTGGCCAGAAAATTGAAAGCTGATAAATTGCAGGTACTCTAAGAGCCAGGAGTAGTTAGATATTTACAAAACTAAATTTCCAGGAGCTCCTTTGATGTTCTGAGTTTCTTATTTGTTGCTAAAAAAATTGCTGAGATTAGATTTTTAGAGTGTATTCTCTTATTCAAATGTCTAGTGAACCAGGCAACAGGTTCTTGTTTGGGAGGGTTGAGATTTTGAGTATTTGTGGATAGTTCTCTGTGCATATCTAAGTTGGCAGAGCAAAACCAAATAGATCTGTTTTTTCTTGTCTTTAGAAAGAGCATAGATTATATACTTGCTATACAATCATAGGAATGTTAACTCTTTCAGCTAGGAAAAGTAAATACATTCATCTCTATTTTTCTCTAGGTTAACTTAAAATTTGGTGTAAGACATCCAGAAGCACGAACAGGAACAGAAACTGATACCTGTACAGCTTGTGCTGGTACCTTGATCCTTGAGTTTGCAGCTTTAAGCAGATTCACAGGAACATCTATATTTGAGGTTTGCTTTCCATTATATCTTATTTTTTGCTGTAGGTCTTTAGCATTGTGTTTACGTTTTGTAATTTTGGAAAAACAATTCTGAGTTCACTAAATGCATGTCTTAGCTGTGCTGCACAAAAACATTTGTATATGTTGAGATTTGTGGTGTTTTTGAAAGTAGTTAGAGTAATACAGAAGTAAACAAAACAAATATTCTGAATATCAGAAGGAGTTCTGAAATTGTTAGACATGAGACATCCTATTCCTTTCCTGGCATCTTAATTGAAGTAGTCAGAACAATCAGAGAGTCGAGTGTCTGTGTTTCCCTAATTCCCTGTTGTTGTTGCAGGAATATGCCCGGAAGGCGCTGGATTTTATCTGGGAGAAGAGGCAGCGCAGCAGCAACTTAGTGGGGGTCACCATCAACATCCACACTGGGGACTGGGTCCGCAAAGGTGGGGCTGAGCCACAGCCAGGGGGGTCTCACCCACCCCCAGCAGGCTTGCCTGGACTCTTGAAAGTTATTATGGGATAGGCAGTGGAGGAACCTGCTGCCCCAAAGCCTGGCTCTGCTCTAGGAGAGCAAAGCCCTCTCTGGTAGAGAAAGTGGTTTTATTCATGGCAAAGTGTTCCTTTATCTGTTAGAAGAGGCAGAGCAGCAGCAACTTAGTGGGGGTCACCATTAACATCCGCACTGGAGACTGGGTCTGCAGAGGTGGGGCTGAGCCACAGCCAGGGGGGTCTCACCCACCCCCAGCTTACCTGGACTACTGAAAGTTATTAATGGGATAGGCAGTGGAGGAACATGCTGCCCCAAAGCTCTCTCTGGTAGAGAAAGTGGTTTTATTCATGGCAGAGTGTTTCCTGATCCTCTTTAACACCAAGAGGGAAGTGCCTTGGGATGAATTTTCAGAGACTTTGCTATAAATACATGGGGAAAATATAAATAGGATAGGAGAAGTGATGTCCTGTGAAATAAGTGTCTTCAGTGCATGTCTGTCCATATTATTGTGTGCACTGATAGTGCAAAGCCTTTGGCATAGACGCACAGGATTGTGGCTCTGCTTCCATTTGTGCTTTAATTCCAGTGAAAGGAGGCTTTTCCTTCCACTGGAAGAGCCTTTAAATTTAAAGTGGGAAAATGTGGAAAATAGCCATATTGCTACATAAAGTAAACCCACCTTTTTATTTTCACCTATTCCTAGACAGTGGAGTTGGAGCAGGAATAGATTCATACTATGAATATTTATTAAAAGCCTATGTCTTGCTGGGAGATGACAGTTTCCTGGAAAGATTTAACACAGTAAGTTAACACCTTGCTCAGGTTTGTGCCTTCTGCAATACAAATTTCAGAGTAATTGTGTTGTCAGCTGTTAGCCTGAGAAAGGATCTTTAGTAGAATTTCTGTGACTTCTGCTGCGTTTAGTGCCAGCTCTTTTTACTGAGGGTTTTTGCTAATCTTGGGTGATTAGCTGTCACCTGAGCAGTTATTTTAACCCTGTCCACTAAAAATCAGAACCTTCTTGGACTTTATCCATGTTCCCAGTATGGGAGAAGCTGTATTTCCAGACCAATACTGCAAATGTTTCTGTAAAAGAACATAAGGGCCTCTTCTTCCAAACCATTGTACAATTTCATTCTGTCCTGGAGCAACAAAAAAATCAAAGCGTGGATCCTGCTTTGCACTGCAGATCTTCAGGCCCAGGATGCATTTAAGTATACAAGCTGAAAACCACACTCAGTTGTTTTTTTTAATTCACAAATTATTGAGGAGCATCATAATTCTTTTATAAAAGCATTCTTAATTTTGAAAATAGCAATATCCATTAAAAACGGCTTAAATCATAAAATGCTTTTATATCGTATAGCATGTTTTTTTTGTTAGAAGTGAATAAGTGAATAATTCCATAGTTAAAATTGTAATACTTTACGTGTAATGATGATATCATGGTCCTAAGTGTTACATTTTCCTTGAGCTACATCTATTAAGTGTTTCCTGACAGTTTGGTTCATGTGCTTAGGATTGTATCTTCTGAAAACAAAGTTTAGGATTGGAAGTCAGCAACATGGCAAGTGACCTAGTGGGTTTAGAAGTTTTTCTGAGCCATCCAGTCTAGCTGCCTTGTGTGGGTTTTTTAACCTCCTTTTCCTCCTGAGATCCATATGCTTTGGAATTCTGTTGTTCAGAGAAAGCAATTTCAGCTTTCTTTAGAGTGTGATTTAAAATTCAGCCAAAACAAATGTGCCTTAACTGTGATATTCCTGGTTTATCACATGGCTGCTGGATGTACTTTTGTGTATGTGTATTCCTTAGAAATGTGGTAAGCTTTGCAAGTGTAGTAATGTGGAGCTTTTCAGTATTTACTACACTTGGTTTTAGTTTGCAAAACTAGAGATGAGAGGCACTGCCAAATGTAGTAATGATTGGGGATGTAGTGCTGGTTTTTCCATTCAAATACAATGCCAGTCTGGTGATCTGTCTCTCTTTTGGGGAATGAATTGATACAAACTCCTGCTTTTCCTGGTGTTTGGCAGCACTATGATGCCATAATGAGATACATCAGCCAGCCACCTCTTCTCCTTGATGTTCACATTCACAAGCCAATGCTAAATGCTCGGACCTGGATGGATTCACTGCTGGCTTTCTTCCCTGGATTGCAGGTAAGGTGTGAAACCCATGTACATATGATTTTAATAACAGAAATTATTAACTGGGTTGGATATATGATTTTCAAGTCAAGTGTAGGAATTTGATTTTCAGAAGTACTGAGGGAACATCCCTGGAAGTGTCCAAGGCCAGGCTGGATGGTGCTTGGAGCAACCTGGGCTACTGGAACGTGTCCCTGCCATGGCAGGGGGTGGCACTGGATGGCCTTTAAGGTCCCTTCCAACCTAAACCATTCTGATTCCGTGATTTCTTTACTTATTCTTCCAGTCACTTCAGTGCTATGGTGCAAGTTAATGTGCTTTTCTGGCTGTGTTGAGTATCAGGACAAGTGTGTTCCTGTTATTTGCTTCCTTCACTCCTAGTCTTGAAAGTACTCCAATTTAGCTGCCTTTGTACTTGTAACTGGTTTTCTACTTTGTGTGCCATTGACATCTTTAAGATAAACTAAATGACATTTTCACCCCAGTTCTCTGTAAATGTCAGAAGTCCTTGTTCTACATAGGCAATAATTTTAATGAGTTACTGATTTTGCTTAAAAACTCTTAAGGAGTAGCTGTGACTTACACTGATAGGGATTAATAATTACAATATGTAGTGACTGCTTTGTAGCTTTACACGAACATACCATGAATGTTTTTATAAGCTTGAGTATTATTCCTATGCTTGGTGAATTAGTGATACTTTTATTATTTAATTTTAGGTGTTGAAGGGTGATATTAGACCTGCTATTGAAACACATGAGATGCTGTATCAGGTTATAAAAAAGCATAACTTTCTTCCAGAGGTAAGGTAGTAGTTTTTTGATTTTGTAAATCAAAAATTTGTAATTTTGATTGTGTAAACTGATTCTTACATCAATTTGAGCAGTTGCAGATGCCCATTTGAAAAAGCAGCAGATATATATGTTATTAAAATCAGAGCCTCATTTCCACAGCATTCTTATGTGATTTCCAGTTCTGCATGTCTGACAGCTGGAGGATGTTCTGAAATTTTGTATAATGACTTTGAAAGTCAGCACACAAACTTACTGCAGATGCTGCAAGTCTTTGAGCAAGTCCATTGTGCACAGAAAAGCTTGTTTACCTGCTGAAGTGTGTGTCTTTAATCTGTGATGACTCAGATTATATATGAAAGCTTCTGACTCCAGGTTTAATTCTGACTTTCCTGTAGTGTAAGCTTATTTCTGTTAGAGAACATTTTAATTACATCACATTCACCTAGTGTTGTTATTGAGAGCAAAGAATGCTAAGTACTGGAATGACTTTTTTTTTTTGAGGGCTTTTAAAATGGTGTAATTTGGCTCTTCATGGGTTTTTGGTTGGTTTTTTTGTGTTTTGTACTTACGAAGGAAACTTTAAAAGGTCAGGTAGCTGTATTTAAGCCAACAGACCATCTCCCAAGCAAAGACTTGGTTTAAACCTTAGTATGAAATAGTAGTGAATATATGACAGAAGTGGCTTTTGCCAGTGCACATTAAGAGTGAATAGATAGACTGGGAAATTTTTAGATATCTGACTTCTAGCCTGTGGTATTAATTTAGAAACAGCTGCTTAACCATCTGTCAGTGTGCAGTGACACTTGACTGCACTGGAGGTGTCAGGTGGTAGGTATGTTTGCAAAAATGGTGTTTTAGCCAAGCTAGGCTGGTTATACAGTTAACACAGAATTCAAGTAAACCTGTGTTTGGTTTGCATTCCTACATTTATTTTATTTTTGTCTGGTTTTTTCATCTTCAGGCATTCACAACAGACTTCAGAGTTCACTGGGCTCAGCATCCTCTGAGGCCTGAATTTGCTGAAAGCACCTACTTCTTGTATAAGGTACAGTCACATCCACTGCTCTGATCTTTGAGCAGTTTTTCTTGCACCTAGAGTTTTGTTGCTGTTTTATTTCAATACAGAATTGAGTAGCATATCTCCAGCTTAACTTATGCACTGGAGCCAGTTTAGGCTATAAACAAGATGTAATGGTTATAAATTTTTTTTTGTTTTATTTCATAGGCTACAGGAGACCCTTACTACCTAGAAGTAGGAAAAACCCTCATTGAAAACTTGAACAAGTATGCCAGAGTTCCCTGTGGGTTTGCTGCAATGAAGGATGTTCGTACAGGAAGTCATGAAGACAGGTAAAGTTTGGACAATTATTTTTTAAAATATAAAAACACAGGAAAAAAAATCAGATTGCCCTGTGTAATTGAATTAAGATTTGAGGAGCTGTCTGTTTTCACTGATAACCAAGCTTTAAATTACCTGTTTGTAATTGCATTGAACTGTAAATGCAATGAAACAAGCTGTGCACTGTTTCAGTAGGGTTACAGGGTGCTCTAGAAGAATATTTTCAGTTTAGTAACCTTTCATTTGTCCGAGAGCAATAGATGAATTACTTTCAAGCTAAATATACTTCAAATCTGTAAGTTTGTCAGGAGGTTTATCTGTTTTTTTCTGTAATACTCTCTTGTACTGAATGTGCTGAATCATTTCCCTCCAAACACAGCTTCTTCCAAGCAGAAGGAATGCTAATGGAATTATGTCCAGCAGTGATAGTCATGAAGTCTTCAGAGATGGAGAACTAGGAATATTTATTTTACTGATGTTCTAGAAATGAGATCTCCCTAAAGGATATCCCCTTTTTCTCCACAGGATGGACTCATTCTTCCTGGCTGAGATGTTTAAATATCTGTACCTGCTGTTTGCTGATAAGGAGGACATGATTTTTGACATTGAAGATTATATCTTCACCACAGAAGCTCATCTGTTGCCACTCTGGCTCTCCACTACAAACCAAACCGTCTCTAAAAAAAATACAGTATGTAACAGCTCCAGTCCAAATCAGTTTCTGTGGTACACTTCCTTTTTTTGAGGGGAAATGGAGATAAAATCAGGAAAGATCATAGTTTGAGGAAGTGCAGCAGTTTGAGCACGTTGTTTAATAGGCACTATTTCATCATATTAACAGTCACAAGAGCAGAGATAATGACTGGATTCTGCACTGCTGAACCTTGAGATAAAATACAGGAATTATTAGCAAGATTTTAAAAGAAAATCATTCCCTACTTCTGTATAAATTGGAAGATAACACAGTAGGATATTTTTGTCCCCATCTTTATTTTTTATTATTTTTTTCTAAAACCTAAATTTTTCTTGTTTGTTCTTGTGAACAAATTTTGAAAGGTTTTTTGAGACAGCTGTGGAATTAATTTGACAAGACACAGAGCTACAGACAGATTAGGGATGTTTAATCACTTTAGTCCATGCAGTAGGCACCTATTGCATAAATATGAGAACAGTTGTGGGTTTATAAATTGCTTGACCTTCCAAAATAACCTGGAGTGATACAGCTGTGCCATGAAGCATCATAAATCCTCACTTTTTTTTTTGATTTTGTGGTCAACAAGGTGACATAATTTGTCTGTAAGGCAATAAGAAAAAAGGAAGAAGAGAAAGAGAAAATGATCTCTGAAACATCAAGGATACAAATTCCCTTATTTGTGCTTCTATTTTTAACATTTTCTAAGAGTTTTAGAATAATGCCTGGATCAGAGGAAAAGGCTTATATTGTGTGTCAAGCCATATATCCTGGAAA
This sequence comes from Calcarius lapponicus, assembly GCA_039654755.1. NCBI lineage: Eukaryota > Metazoa > Chordata > Aves > Passeriformes > Fringillidae > Calcarius > Calcarius lapponicus. Next base: position 7,429,926 of record CM077471.1, read on the forward strand.
AATCACTGTTTGATGGACTTTAGCATTAAGCAGTGACAAATTTTCATTTATTTCATCTTAATGTCAAACACTGGTTATGTTTTAATGGGTCATGGGTTTGGTGTTAAATGTTCCTTCAGGGTGGAAATCCCACATCCTCTCTGAAATGTTCCTTCCCTGAGAATTTGAGTTTTCAAAACAGGCTGGTTTCTGAACTAAGCAAGAAGTTTTCTGAAGGGTCTGAAGGAGCATTTTAAGTAACTTTTGTTCCCAGTATAAAAATGTAATACCTTTGAGACAGGCAGGGTTCCCACAGCTGGTGCTGTTCTAAGTGCTGGCCTAACTTGGTTTGTTCTATTGAGAACTGCAAATGTTAATGAAAAGCCACTAGAGAGGATAGAATAAATTGCTCAAATGCAGTTTTTAAGCTCTTTGAGTCAAAGCTGCAAATGGGCATAATCCAAGTAAGAAAAGCCCATTGAAAAGGGTGTCAGGTGGCTGAAAGGCTGTGACGTCAGGTGTTCCTCTTTTATGGAATTTTATCTGAACAGATGGAATGTGTAAATGATTTTTAACATAAATACAGTGCTATTAAAACAAACTGTGAGAGAGATACTTGGTACTCTCAACCCAACATCCTGTTTGTATTTGCTCTCATAAACAAGAAAGGTCATGTCTTAGTAACAGCCCTTTAGAACTTAGGTTTTAGGGAGCCTTTAAATACTTGATTTTTCATTGGCCAATATGTTGCAAACAGGAGGGGTGAGTCTTTTTAGGTAGGTAAATTTTAGGTACGTTAATTTTTAGGGGTTATGAAGTGAGCTTGCCAGTTATTTGCTAAGCTAAGGACATGCTAAATGTGGCTCCAAAACACCAGACACGTTCTGCATGGTTTCACATGTTACAAACCTGCAATTTGTGCAGATGTTCACTCTGCCATCTTTCCTGAAAATAGAAATTGTTTGAATTATATAGAGATTCATCCTTGCTCATCCAGACTTGCAAGTCTGTGTGGCTCCTGAGGAGGAGAATCTTTTGTTCACATGAAAAGATGTGACATTTTTAGGAAGAATGACCTAAAACCTGCAGCTGGTTACTCACTGTAAAGCCAATATTAGGTGAAACCAGAACTACTCCCTTTACTTGTCCAGCATATAAAATACAGGGCACTGGCTTTGTCATGAGCAGGCTTGACAAGTACTGTCTACTAGCAGAGGATTAGCTGTTTCTGAAAAAAAAAATCTAGAAACAGTATATAAATTTAGTAAATTACAATGAGTGTTGTATTCATCTGTCCAAGGGGTTGCAGTGCACCGGCTCCCCCCTATTGCACTCAGCTGCCACATGTCCCCAGAACACAGATGACTTAAATTAGGATTATCTGTTGATGTTCTTTATGAAAAACATAACCTGCATTTTGTTTACTCTGTATCTTTGATTTTAGAGCACAGAGTACACAGAGCTGGATGACAGCAACTTTGACTGGACCTGTCCAAACACCCAGATCCTCTTCCCAAATGACCCCATGTTTGCCCAGAGCATCCGCGAGCCTCTGAAGAACGTGGTGGATAAGAGCTGTCCCCGGGGCATTTCCAGGGCGTAAGATGGATGTTTCCTCTCTTTGTTAGCTCAGGACTGAGTGGAACAGGCTCTGCTCTGCAGGGAAAGAGAGGCATGAGGCGTGCTGGAGCTGGCAGTCCTTTTGGGATGGGCCAAAGGGATGATTCCTGGTCACAGGAAAAAAATCGCTTTGGATTTCTCTCAGCAAAACTTAGTTTGTTTCCAGGTGGAGTTAGCAAGTCTTTGAAAGCAAAAGGAGCTGAACGAGCTGCATACCTTGGCTACAGCTCCCACTTGGAGTATTGCAGGAAGTGTGTCTCTGATTTGTAAAATACTTTCTGCAGTCTCCTGAACAATTCTGAAGGTCTTCTTTGTAGTAAGGAAATTATGCTGCCACACATAACTGCACCCGTTTTGAGGAATTTAGGGCAGTGTTAAGGCTGAGGAAGTTTGTCCTCCTGACCACCTCTTCTGTATTTGTATTTCATGAATAAAACTGAGTTGGAACTGTATGGGGCAAACTGGGTTTGGTCAGTGTTGCAATAATGCAGACTATTTACAAATGAGAGAGGGTATAGGGCAGTTTTGTTATACATACTTGGGAGGGAGGTTTTGCACTCTAAAATTATTGCTAATATAGACAACTTTATAAAAAAGATAACTTGATTGAGAAGTTGCATTCCACTGAAGCTTGCACTCAGTGTACCAATAATTCCAAACTTGTGATGGCAGAGAACACTAGAACACTAGAGTTCTGTTTCAAGGATAATCTGATTTTTAAAGCTTTGATCTCTGATGTCTTTTGGCAGAGAAGAGAGTTTGGGAAGTGGACCAAAACCACCACTGAGAGCCAGAGACTTCATGGCCAGTAATCCCGAGCACCTGGAGATCCTGAAGAAGATGGGAGTCAGTTTGATCCATCTGAAAGATGGACGAGTACAACTAGTGCAGCATGCAGTGCAAGTAAGATGACCTGGCAGGGTTTTATTTTTTAGAGCTCTCAGCAAAGTCCTCCCAGCAATGATACTTGACACCTGGAGCTTCAGGAGGGACAGCCACCCTGTGGAAGGAGGCACATCAGCTGGATATTGCAGCTATATTTAGCTGGCTGATGCTTGTTAATATTTTGCCTCAGTAATCAACTTTCAACTAATCTTCCACTAAATTAGGTAGAGGCTGCTCAGGTTGAAGTGATAGAGCCAACAGCATCTTGGCTGAAAACACTGCTTTCAGTGTGAGATACTTCCATCTCTTTATGAGGTCTATATATTTCTATATTTTCAGTTTCCTGGGTGGTGCAGGTGCTAAACTTTTTGTGAAATGATGCTTGAGTGGAAGTGAGCATCCACCCTGTGTGTTAAAGCCTTTGTAGCAGTGGTCCAAGCAAACACAACTTGAGTTTCTTTTCCCCCAAATTCCTCAAACATTTAGGATAAAATTGTTTACTGATTCCTTTCTCTGCAGGCAGCAAGTTCCCTGGATGCTGAGGACGGCTTACGGTTCATGCAGGAAATGATTGAGCTCTCCAGCCAGCAGCAGAAGGAGCAGCAGCTCCCTCCTCGTGCTGTCCAGATTGTTTCCCATCCCTTCTTTGGCAGGGTAGTCTTGACTGCTGGGCCAGCACAGTTTGGGATGGATTTGTCCAAACACAAAGCAGGGGTATGTGACATGTGGGTGTATCTGTTCCTCTCCCTGTTGCACAAGCCTCAGCTTCACAGTACTGCTGTTGTTTGAGGGCATTCAGCTGATCCTCCAGGTGATCAGTTAATTACAGGGTTAAAATGACAGGCCCAGTGGTGACAATGACAGCAGTTACAGTAGTGAGGTGAGTGGCTTATCTGTCTGTGCTCTGCTCCTGAGTCATCAGCCATGCTTTAGCATTTAAAACACATGCACAGCATGAGTTGCAAAGCAAGCTCATCCAGTCTGCAGTGCACAGCTAAGGAGATGGTGATTTAGGAGAAGTTTCCCTCCCATGTCAGCCAGGAGCTGGCAGAAGCTTTTTAGAGTTAGAGCAAGTTGTTGTAACAACAGCTTTTCTAGAAGGCTCTGTGTAGAGTAAGAGGGCAATCCACAGAGCAGGGGTCCCTGTGGGAAGCAGTAGGAAAACCCATGGTGCAGCCCCAAAGAAGAGTTCCAGACTAACAGTTCACAGGAGAAAAATTTTCAGAGACAACACTTCCTGTGTGTAGACAAACCACACTGATCATGAGAATTAGGTTTTCATTCAATCATTCTTTGCTTCTGGAGCTCCAGTTTCAGGGCACAGATTTTCTGCACTGACACAAGACAACACTAAATGCAGTAGAATGACTGAAGGAACAAAAATACACAGGAATCTTTCACAAGCATGACCACAGTGCTCTAATTCTCTCTTTATTTTTGTTTTTTCCAAACAGACAAGAGGATTCGTTGCAACCATTAAGCCATATAATGGATGCTCAGAGATCACTAATCCTGAGGCAGTGAAAGAGAAAATTGCTTTGATGCAAAGAGGCCAGTGCATGTTTGCTGAAAAGGCACGAAACATTCAGAAAGCTGGAGCAATAGGAGGCATTGTCATTGGTAAATACAATTCCAAGTTCTTAATTTGTGTAAATGTAACCTAATTTTACAGATTTGAAGATAGAGGAAAGCTGAGAAGCTTTAAGATGAGAAGCACAGCAATTGTGCTTTCAGAAGATGAAGAGATGTTTGGGGTTTGTCAGGTTCTGTGCAGACACAAATTGGGATGAGGGGTTGTCAGTGTTTTTGCAGACTAAAAGTTGTTACTTAAAGGATTGCAGGGTGCTGTCAGTACTAACTGCTGAGGAGGAATGGGGATAGAAATGAGAAGTGGAGGCAAACATACCAGGTTGGGGTTTGCTGTGAAGTGACTGGGCAGGGGAGGCTGTTCCAAGTTCAGCTGATCTAACAGGAAGTTTGCCCTTCCCCTGGTATTCTCTGCCTAGATGACAACGAGGGCAGCAGCAGTGACACAGCCCCTCTCTTCCAAATGGCTGGGGATGGCAAGAACACAGATGACATCACCATTCCCATGCTCTTCCTCTTCAACAAGGAAGGGAACATCATCCTGGATGCCATCCGGGAGTATGAGGCTGTGGAGGTGCTCCTTTCTGATAAAGCAAAAGACAGAGGTAAGGTTTGAGGTGATTTATGTAAATCCAGCTCCCCTCTGTGCTGTGGCACAGTGCAAAATGGTCAGGAATGATTTGCACTGCAGCCCAGAGGTGCTGTGGTTTTCTGTTTGACACTGGAATTATTTTTTTATTAAGCAAGCCATTATCTGAGAGATATCATTGATATCCACTCCCCCTACAAGGTAACATCCAGAAATGCTGTTCCTAAATGTCACTTTGGCTGATGAGAAGATCCAGCCTTTTGGATTCCTTTTGAACCCTTTTTGTCATCAGCTGCTTTGAAGCAGCATCAGGAACAGCATGTTTCCAGTGCCCTACATTGTGAGCATCCCTCCCTCAGCAAGATCCCCAGTGACATTCCTGGGACCCAAAATGAGAGAGACAAGTGCTGGAACTATTTTGCCTGTCTAGGGAGAAGTGGTAAACATGAGAAATACGGTTGCTGACCTCAGATGTTTCGTGGGTGTTCTTGTATAATGCAAGAAAATTGCAAGCTAATACATTCCCAGTTGAAATGTTTGAATGCAGCAGAAAATTCCAGATTTTCCTCTTGTAAGCCTTCCTTGTAGCACTGCTGTGTTCAAGCAGAGTAGATAAGAACAAGTATCTGGAAAATCAGCCTATTTGCAAAGGGGATATGCCAAAATCTTGTCTTGTTTCTTCCTAACTTACAAATCCCTCCTGTTTATAACTGTGCTAAGTGCTGTGACAAAATGCTAAATAGAGGATAGCTCTGCCTTTGAGAGTTTGTAATCCATATCTGCTTCTTCCCCCTCCTCGTGCTTCCGTTTGGAATCCCAGCAACAATCTTTAAAGGTAAAATGATTCCAAACTACATTATTGATAGCAGTAAGTATCCCATGTCAGCAGTGGCATGTGCAGTTAAATTCTCTAAAAATCTTGAAATATCAATGTCCTGCATATAGCCATAAACATCAAACCCAGAGAAATCTGCATGACTAAATTGGGCAGTTGTTGGGAGCTGAGCTGGGACGTGGGAGACGTGTGTTACTTGCTTTGAGTGGGGAGGCTCTGGCTTTGGCTCTCTCAGATGCACAGTTCAGCAAACTTAGGAAACTCTGTCCAACCCCAGAGTGCTCAGATGTGGGATCCTGGTGGATCTGGGAGTGCTTTAAAATCCAGCATTAAAGTTCAGTGCACGCAGTGGATATTTGCTTAAGGCTGAAGGAGGGTAACTGGCACTGACCAACAAGTCACTCCTGAAGTTTGAGGAACCAAAATGAGCCTCAATGTACTGTTTGCCCTCCTTTAAAATGTGTTTAAAAGGCTTCCCTCCTGTCCCTCTGTAAAAGATATTCTTCAGTACCATTAAATTTTCATATCACTGGAAAGACTGCTCTTCTTCGAAGAAATAAGCCCAAGGGAAGTGACCTTTATTTTGAAGTAGATAATAAAATGTTGCATTCCTATGGTTGTTTTAACTTTTTTTTTCTTTTTTCCTTCCCTTTCAAAGACTTGGACATGGAGAATATGGACCAGAAATCATCCGAGAGTGATTCACACAAACCAAATTCCGAGGAAGCTCCTTCAGACTCTCAGGATGCTGGAGCAGTCGGTGAGGAGCCCGAAGGAGGAGAAGAGAGCTCTGCTGTTGGTGACCCTGATCCTTTATCTCCTGCCAGCACAGCCAGTGCTAGTGTTTCCATGGCAGAGGAGGATCCCCACACCTCTGGATCTGCAGAGGCCAGTGCTCCAGAGCCAGCATGCACACCAGGGGACAGCCAGCCTCAGGAACAAAACACCCAGACAGAGGCCACTTCCAAAGCTCACTGGGATAGTAAAGTCCAGCCTATGGAATCCATATTAGCAGACTGGAATGAAGATATAGAAGCATTTGAAATGATGGAAAAGGATGAGCTATGACTTGTAATAATAACTTATTTGTTAATAAACAAATGGAGACCTCTTTGGGTAGAAGTGAGGCCCTGATATCCAAGAAAACATATTCAGTATTGGGATGAGCAACCAGGTGTCACCTGGAAAACAACACAGAATTCCAGCACAGGCTCTTTGTATGTTTTAATTTTTCCTCTTTAAAAATGGGAACGTGCAATCAAAGCAATTGGGTGGCCCCGTGGCTGGTGCTGTGCCCCAGGTAGGGACGAGCCTGACTCCTGCCTTCCAGGCTCTGAGGGGACTCCTGGGGCTCTAGGAAGCAGTTGAGCAGGGTGGGGTGACAGACCATGGAATGGTTCTTGATGGGGCACCCACCCCTCCCCAGCTGAAAGCCTTCCTTACAGCAGCAGGGGAATTGTTTCCAGGTGTTGGCACAGCTGGAAGCAGTCTGGTTTTGCCTGACATATCACAGTGCTGCTCATCGCTCCTCGCACCCCTTGCCATGAGGAACCACAAGGGGACCTGGGAGTTCCCCTCCTGCTCTGCTTCCAGCTGCAGGAATTGTACAAACCAAAGGCAGAGTGTGAGCAGGTCCTGTCAGGGAGGCTGGGCCAGCCATGGGGCCACTGGGAAAAGGTGTGGGAAGGTCCTGCTGGAGGCTGAGGGAAGCACACAAGGCAGGTGTTGAGTCCCAAGTGTTTTCTTTGGCCTCCCAGGTGGAAAAACTCCAGTCTGCCCCAAAATCTGGAACAGTCTCTGAAAGGACACAGCTCCATCAGCTGTAGCAAAACCTTTTTCTACAAGTTTGACTTCCAACTGCTTGACTCCATGTTCTTTTTATATCCAACTTGTGTGTGTGGTGTTCCAAGGCAGGGAGGCCAGGGCCAGTGAGGAAGCAACAGTTCTGGCTGTTGGGTTGATAGTTCAGAGTCCAGGGGTGTTATCCCAGGCTCTGCAGTTTGTTACAGGTAAGTGGGAGTCCAGATTTGTTATCCACATTATATTGAAGTAAAAATGGGGAAGTTTAAACAACATAGAGGCATTTTGACTGTGTCCAAAGGAACTGCCAAAAACTAATTAACTTGATTTATATAAACTGCTTTTAGTGATTTGTGGTTCAAAAAATGGTTTTATATTAAAGACAAAATGAACACTGCCTATATGCTGCACCAGGCTAAAAAATGCAGGTTTATGTTCATCATTGCAGTGGAGTAAATAAACAGGAAGCCCCACTCTAGACTGCACCTTTGATTTAGCTGGTGAAATGACACGTGCTGAATATGCAACTGTTAATTAGCACAGCCATACTCTGTATTTATACTCTGTACAGTGAGCAGGGCAATCCCAGGCATGTTGGATCCATGTACTCGGCCACACTTGCTTTCAAAAGTCTCAGAATGCACAGGCACCTTTTGAGAGCATGGCAGTCCATCTAAATATCATCCAGAACTTTAAATCACCAGGGTAGGAGGGAATTTGAGGAGAAATAGCAAATAAGTGTCCTTTGAAAGAAATTAGCTCTTAAATGGAGTTGTCATTCCTTTGCACAAGTAACTGTCTGGAGGCTTGGACTTGAAGCAGCTGGGGGTTTCAGTTGGGAATGTTTTTATTTATGGGTTTTGTTACATGAGTTCATAGAAGGCATTTGACCATGGGAGCCTTGTAAGTGTCCTTGGTTCCTTGGAGTGCCAGGACACAGCCAAGTGCAGGATCAAACCGTGAGGTGCAGATCAAATGTTTTCACTCAGAGAATTCCATTAATGTGTCAGTGCTCAGTGCCACAAAAGGAGCATCTTTGTTCCCATGCTTTTTGACATGGACATCATCTTCCTTCTTGGTAGCTCTTTTGGTGGAAATAGAGTTATTTTTATATCCTAGAGGCCTCTGGTCATTACTATCTCAAAATAGCAGCTAAAGGTTTTCTTTTTTTACTTGCAGATTTAGGTGTAGATGTCAAATGTTATTAAAAGGTTAACTTTTCTTGCCATCACCAGCTCATTTTTAGTAACTGCTTTCTCCACCTGTTATTAGAGCAGCAGGCATTACCTTTCAGGGATCCCAGAACTCCATATGGATTTAGGGGGCGGCATTTTGGTGGTGGCCTACCTCAGATTACTGTTGCCTCCTTCCTTTTGAAGTGGTTTTTGTTTCATTTAGTTCTGCTTCACCTTTGAAACCATCACAAGAGCCATAGCTTTGTTTACAGAACTGAATCAGGCAAGGTTGGCCTTTTGGGAAAGAGGAATAAATTGGGGGGACAGTTTTATTCAGGTTATTTTCACTTTGTATTTCCTTATGAGAACATAGGCTTTGGTTTAACCTGTTCATATCATTCTGGAAAGAATTCAGTTTTCTGTTGCTATCATCTTAAAAAGCAAAAAGAATGTATTCATCAAAAAGAAAAACCCTTTTGGAAAGGGGAGAGAGTGTTCTTCCCAAATGTTTGGAAGTGCTCCCTGCATGTGGAATATTGGTCATCGTTAATCAGGAGTCACCCTTAGTGTATAGCATTGTACATTTCTTTGTATGGTATTGAAAAGTGAAGAATTCAGGAATCACAGCTGCAACTAGCACTTATTCCATGCCATGTAATTCAGATCAGCCAATTAATTTCTCATTTGATCTTAGAGGAATCTTCTTAATTGTTTACATTTATTTTTTCTTAATGAAGTTTGAGAATGAGCCCAGCTCTGGTTCTCCTCCTGCCAGTGTCCCTGAGTAGGCACCAATGAGTGTGTTTTGAGAGGTGAGTAAAACAGGACATCTTATGCAACAGGCATCAGTCAGAACATAGAAAACAAACCATTCTGTGAATGAAAATTGTATGTTCAGATTTTATAAAATTTTTGGTTTGTTTTTTTTTTTTTTTTAGCCAGACCAATTTACAGCCGTATATTTTCTTATGGAAGATGTCTAATAACAGGTGCTGTAACACTATTGTTGGGTTTTACTCTCTGGTGATAAATGTACCCAATATTTCTAAGGGCAACTATGTACTGTGATGTAAAAGTCTGGGCTAAAATGTACATAATCTGTGTACATAATTGTGTACTTGATTATAACTGCTGATTGTAAAGATTTAATAAAATGTAAATATTCTGGTCAAGCTGTGCAGAACTGATGCTCATTTCTGCGTTGCTGTTGGCTGTCACTTTGAGCAAGGCAGTCACACCAGTCCTTCACTGGCAGCCTCAGTGCTGGAGCCCCCCTGGAATTTTTGCCTGGGAAGTTGGCTGAACCCAGAGGCATTATAATAACCAAAACATCTCCTTTTCAGTCTAGAACTGAAACTGGACAGGCTCTCAGCAACCAGATCTAATGGGACTATTTCAACCTCTCTTCTCTGACTAGAGCATTTTTCTTTTATGCTTAAAACCCAGAATCCAGACCCTCAAAAGTTCATTTTGACTGCTGCATCTGTTATATTTAGAATGAAAAAACCAGGTCTCACTTGGGCCTGATGAGGTGAGTCTTTGAGGGGTGTATTCCTCATTCTTACTCCATTATGAGCATTCCTCCACCACCTCTATTCCTGTAAAATTTTCCTCTCTGGAAGTTAGGATTAAGAAAATGAGGATGAAGATGCAAGAGCGCTAAAAATTCAAGTCTTTGTTCAAGTGCTGAGCAGTGTTTATGATGTGAAGTAGAAAGCATTGCCAGCCTTGCTAGGGAAGTGCCAAATTCCTTCAGCCTACTGTTTCCCATTTTCTGGGAACATCAGGGCTTAGGGACTGGAGGATTTTGGAGCAAAGGCCCTTTCTGCCCCCTTCAAGAAACAAGGGACACCAAGTCCTCACCCCTCCTATTAAAACTATATTTATTAATTTTATGCCAGTGGTTGTATTGAGGGCCTGTAGCTCAACTGTCACACCTCCATTTTCCCAAAGGTGTAAAGTAACACCCTTCACCCAAAGCACTTGAGCTGCTCTGACCAAAATTCAGCCACAGCTGCTGCTCATCCCATCAGTCACACTGGCTCAAAGCTGCTGTGGCAGGAGTTTCTCCCCAGGTGCTCCATGACAAGGTAATGTTAATAAACATTTCCAGCTGGAATGGATCCTATAAAACACTGTTGATCTGCAAAAGTTCACCCAGGTTATTAATGCCCAGCACTGGCAAATTCATCTTTCCTAACGCTTTGGTGGAGAGCACAGAGTGATGGGCTGGGGCCCCTGCGGAGGAATTTTAGCCAGAATTGTGCCAAAAAGCCTGTGTGGTACCCACAGGTGCGTTTGGGGAGCAGTGGGGCCACCCCAGGATGTCTTGGATGCCCCACTGGCTGCCACTCCAGGACAGACCTGATGGCAGCAGTGCAGGGCAGAGAATGAGAAGCAATCCAGAAAACCAGATTGATCCTTAAAAAGCCCAGCCCAAACCCTGCCCCGGCGTTTCTCTGCCCTTTGCCTGGGGCTGCCATCAGTCAGGAACACGGGGCTGGGAAGGAGCTGGCAGATTTGGGGCCCAGGGGACACTCAGGGGTTCAGGAAGGGAGACAGAGCAGCAATGTGGGTGAGAAAAAGGATGAGCTGGTGATGCTGAATTTGATGCATTTCAAGATTTCCCCATGGACCTCGTGGCAGGCAGGTTGATGGTTTGAGACGTGCTTGAGGCTCCCCTCTGCATCAAAAGCCATTTCCTCATCATCCTCTGGCCCAGTGCTCCTGGTGATTGAAGAAAATGAGCAAAAAAGCCTTAGAAAGGCCTAAAATAGATGAAAAATCTGGGGAAAAGATGCTCAGGTGAGGACAGAAAAGACATCTCCGCCCCGTGCTGGCTCTCCGGTGCTTTTATGTAATGGAGCACGTGGCTCCCCACGTTCCTTGTGGGGCTGGACACGGGTTCTCTGGCTGCCAGGCTGGAGCATCTCCCTCAAATGATGTCAATCTTCACTGCACTGGCATTACAGCATCATAAAAAATTACAGAGCTGCTATTTTGGGTAGCAGCTCTCTCCGAGTCAGTGAATAAATGCAGCTCCATATGACTCACTCCAGGGGATTATTAATAGACACAAAAGCAGAATGCCAAAACCCCAGGAATATGCTCTGTTCCCACATGGAGCTTTCTAGCTTCTTGCAGCAACTGCTCTTGAGAACTTTTTGTCTCAAAATTTAATTCAATATACAGATACATTAAAAGAATTAAATGTATAAATGTTCTGTTGAGCTCGCACCTCGGAGGCTTTGGCAGGGGCTGTTCTGCAGGGATGAAGGATGGGTGCTCCAGGGTGCCAGGCTCCATCTGGGATGGCAGGGTGGAGAAAGGGAGTCATTTCAAGAGAGAAGAATCACAGGGAGTAATTTCAAGAGGGAAGAGTAACAGGCTTCTCCTCTTATTGCCATGGTTGTGTCCATGGGGCTGGTGTTGGAGTTGGCTTCTAGGAAGGAGGTCCCACAGTCCCACACGTGTTGAGGATGATGATCCTGAGGATGATGATGGTGACTCTCCCATCTTCAAACTCAGAGTGAGCATTTCCCCAGATGTCATGGATAGATGTGTGCAGCTAAACTGAAAGAAAATAATTTTTTTATAAAGCAAAGACATGAACACCTTTGAGTTCTATCACCCTTCCCTGAGCTGGGGCTTCTTTACCCTTGCCACAACAGCACAGTAACAATAATAGGAATTTCACTTAGGGCTTACCCAACTTTTTGGATGTCTCATCTCCCCAACAACAAAGCAAATAAGGTGCCCTTCCAAAGCCATCCCTGCATTTCTTGTCTCCTCTTCACTGAACTCCTACAGAATTAAACTAAACAGAGAGAGATTTCAGCCTGAAAAAATAGAGTTGCTCAGCAGTACCAGGACCCAAAAGCATCTTCCATAAGTCCACATTGGCAGAAGTGCCATAAATCTGTGGTTTCTCAGTGAACACCCTAAAAATTGCCTGTACCACACATTGTGGCTGAGATCAAAGCTTTTGATTTTCCAGAGTGCAAGTGCCATTACTTCCCCCTGGGCTGGGGCTGCCCCAGACAGGTAAAAGCTTCTTTAGCACAGGGGATGTTGCTCAGATTCCCCAACACCCCACAAAGGAACTGAGTCAGGGCACTGGTTCTATAGCCATGGAATCCCAGAATGGTTTGGACTGGAAGGGACCTTAAAAATCATCTTGTTCTATGGGCAACCTGGAACAAGGTTCTCTTCTGCCATGGGCACCTTCCACTAGCCCAGGTTGCTCCAAGCCCTGTCCAGCCTGGCCTGGGACACTTCCAGGGATCCAGGAGCAGCCACAGCTTCTCTGGGCACCCTGTGCCAGGGTCCCATCATCACGGTGGAACTGGAAACCACCCTTTTTGTGCAAAGCCCATCTGACATCTGCTCTTTGGCAGACACACACCTCACCCAGCCTCTCCCATCCTGAAGGTCTGGTGTGTCAGCCAGGCTGATCTGGAGTTGAGTCACTGCTGACTCCAAATGGAAGTGACAGGAAATTACTGTTTTACAGACCGGGTAAAACCAAAATAGCTGGGAACAGAGTATTTCTCTCCAGGCCCGTTCTCGTGCGATGACAGCGACGTCTTCGGAGTTCAAACACGACTCCCTGGTGCTTCATGGATCCCTTTGCTCCCATCTCATCATCCAGAGTTTAAACCCTGCTGTACTCTGGGGCAGTAACCAGCCTGGGTGTTGTTACACCAAGAAAGAGGCACACTGCAAAAAATCCTGGGATTGTTGAAGCCCTGCTGCTCCTGCTGTTCACAGGGCTGGAGAGGTGCACTGAGCCAGCCTGGAGCTGGTGGCCCATCCGTGGCCACAAAGGGCTTGTGGCAGGGCAGGACACAGAGGTGGCTCTGCTGGATCCTGGCAGGGAGACCGAATTCAAAAGAACCAAAGCTCTGACTGAATGCAAGGGAAGAAATCAATGCTAATTGCGGGATGGGCCACAGGTGAAGTGAATTCCGAGTAATTAAAGAGATACAACAGGGCCCACGGCTGGGCCTGGGGTGGGCAGCAGCTCCTCAGTTCCCCTCCCAATGCTTGGGGCAGGCTCCAAGGAGGAAAACCAGCACCACTCAAAGGGCTCTGGACAAAGGAGAAAGCACTTCCAGGGACAAGGTTGATTGCAAAACTCCTCCACCACCATTTTCTCCAAGATCCCAGGATATGATGTGGAGCTCAGGAAATACTGCATCAGCCTCCTGAAGAGGAGCTTGGGGCTCAAATCCCTTCCCTGGCATTTTGAGAGGAACCTTGAAATCCCATTTACAGCCAAGCACAGCACACCAGATAGGAGCAAGTTCTCCTTTTCTTCCAGCCTCCTCTTTTCCACACTGCTGAATGTATTTGAGCAGAGCAAAGCAATGGGGAGGTAGAGCTCCAAGGTGACATGAATTTCAGCCAGAGCAATCTGCTTGTATTATTACAGACCTTCAGCTGCCACGTATATTCAGACTTCTAACAAAATCTGCCAGGATTTTGCAAAGGTGGAAGAATCCCAGGAGATTTTGCAAAGGTGGAAGAATTCCAAACCTCCTGCCCACCCCAGTGACTCTCAGCCAGCAGCACCCCAGCCTACCCAGGCCTTCCCAAATATTGCCACCTACAGGTCCAGCAGGGAGGCTTTGACTCATCCAGAAGTCTAAAGCACCTGCTGCTGGCTGGAATACGAGCACAGGTAAGATGGGAATTGCTTCTCCTCTCTCACAAAACGTCCAGCGAAGCGCAGGTCCCCAGTGCCAGCAACAGCAGCAAGGAAAATGTTGAATAAAAGAATTATTAAAACTAAGAGGTGGATGAAAGAAAGACACCACCACGTGTCTAACACAGTGTTTGTGTGGGACATTTACACACAAGATGTTCTAAAACAACAGACCCAAAGCCATCACTCCCGCACTACTGTGAAAGCTTTTCCAAAGTGCTTTGCAGAGAAGGGTTTGTGGGACCAAGCCCCAGGACTCTTTATTAATTAAAGTGTTTTAAATAATTGAAATGCACAGTCTCTCAACTCTCCCAAGCGTAGTCACCTGCTCAAGAGCTGGCATAAATTATGGAAAAAAAAAATCATATCCAGGAGGAGAGAGACATCACCTTGAAGAATTCATCACAAAATCCAATGGCTCAGTAGCACTGAGAGATGCCACAGCCCCAGGAACAGCCACGGGATGGGAGGGAGGCAGAGAAACTTCCTCTGCAGGGGGGTCAGGATACTTGGGAGGGGCTGCCTGGCCAATGCAGCTGTTCAAATGAGCAAGGATTTAGGGAAAGCAGAGCTGGCTGGTGGCTTTTGACCATTAATGGGATACAGCTGAATGTGCCATAGAGGACCCTGACATTGAGCTTTCACAGGGGAAGCTGCTGAAGCTCTTGGGTTGTCTGAATCCTGGAACACAGCAACCACTGGGCTCAGACTGAGGCAGTCAGGGGAGCCTGCAGGGCTCAGAAAGAGCTTCTACCTTTGGAAACAGGTTGGTTTGCAGCCTCACAAACCTTCAGGAACAGGTTGCTTTGCAGCCTCGCAGCTGCTCCTGCTGGATGGGCTCACAGCCAGCCCTCCAGGAGCAGCTGCCAGGTCTGTCCCCACTGCTCATCCCCAAATCCAAAGGTAAATCCAGTGCAGGGATGGCAGCAGAGGGAACTGAGGGTTTCTGGAGCTATTCCAGGTACAGCACAGTACTAGTGGGGAATGAAATCTTCTGATGTGGACTGTCCAGCCCCACTCCGAGCCAACATTCAGGGAAACCTCTTCAGTCAGGAAATTCAGCAGTAACTTAGAGATTTGCAGAGGTCACAGGTGATCTTTGAGGGACTTAGATCCTTTAGAGGGATCTGATTTTCAGAAAGCCCAGTGCAAAATGGCCAATATTTGGGCTGAGTGCCCCACTCCAGTGTCAGCCACACCCTAGGGGATGCTGTTAATGCACCCTCAGTCTGGTCCACGCCCAACCCAAAACTGAAATCAACACAGTGACACCAAACTACACTGGCAAAGCTTCTCCACTGGGTGCAGTGCAAACCCTGCCCCCATATGGCACCAAAGCTGGAAGAAATATCAGCACAGGTAACAGTCTTCTTTGAAATAATAAATACAAAAGCTGTATTTTTTTCCTTTTTTTTAACTCATGACAGCATTGTTAAAAATATTACATCTGCTTTTGAGAAGGTAATATCCTCTCCATTTAATATGGAAAAATAAACTCTACAGGACACACAGCACACCCCCCCCAGTTGGCACAGAGCTGCTTTAAGAGATCAGATCCACGGGACACATCAAGGCAGAGGAGAGGCTTGGTCTTCCTTGTCCCCAGACTCTTAAAACATCGTGTTGTAGGAATGGTAAAAGACAAGAATACATAAAAACAGTAAAATGTTTATTTTCTTAGAAAAAAAGAGATTCAAAATGATTGTGATCACACTCCCATTCGTGCTCAGCAAAGCCAATACTGCAAGCTTAGTCCTTGATTAAGATACCTTTTAAATGAAACTTTTTTTCTCTTAAAATACAAGTTCCTGCTCCTGTATCACTTCCAGTATTTCAGTGATAACATGCTTTTAATGGATAATAGTTTCTCAGCTTCTTCCCAGCTGAGAAACAAGGCCTGCCACGGCAAAAAACATCCCATCTCCAAAGCTTGGAATCACCAGCACTAACAAGCACTCTGGCCCCAACACGGACGGACACACAGCTCAGGGGTGTTTCTTAGATGCTTGGATGGTCACTTATGGAAGCTTGGTAATAACACTACCTCATCTGATAGAAAACAGGCCAGAAGCCTCAATAAAATCAACAACGTCTTTTGGATTAACTTTTAAGGATTTGCTGCGTATCAGGACACAGAAAAAAGTGAGAAGTTGCAACAAGTTTTAACTAGCAGCAACAAAAACAGTTCCTTACGAGTTCTTAGCAATATTCCTCATGTGTTCATTAGGAAACACTGTAACTGAATGGAGCATATAATGTGGAAATGGTCTTCTTCTGTTATGGAGTGCTGTTCACTCGAGCAGACGTCCCAAAGGTTGTATCCAGAAGGCTGGGTTGGATCTATTTACACTGGAGGTGCTCCTGGGGCGAGGGCAGGGCTGGCACTATGTGACATCCTCCTCCTCTGAACAGTAGTCACGACCCTGCAGGGACAAAGGCCAGGCAGTTGGTACTTAGAGAAGCACACAGGAATAAATCCAGGCAGCACTTACTGAGAGTTGTTCGGTTCTCTGAACCTGGGGGGTTTAAATTCAGAGCTGGGTAGAAACCTCAGACACAGGGAATTGGCAGGAAACCAGGACAGGAGGCACTTCCCTTTCTGTCACTATTAATCTCATAAACAGCATCCCCCATATAGTGAATTCTAGGGGGGGGCTCCAACAAACTGATTTACAAGCCAGCTTTATGCAAAGATCCACCTTGATGGACACAGCCCCGAGATTTGTTGTGAAAGGATAATCTCCGAGGCAAAAGCAACAAAGCACATAATCCTATGAGCAGCACAAGGCAGCTGCTGTGAACAAGAATCCCTCATCTGATAACCCCAGCAGAAGTTTAACCCCAGAGCAAAAGATGCCATTGGTATTGAAATTAAGCTCGTACTACAGGGGATTCAGCCTAAGCTTCACAAAACATGGATTTCTTATCAGGCCAGTCATGTAATGCCTTCTATGCCGTCCCAGACACAGGTGTGGAGCAGCATCTCTCTGGGTATTTGCTCCCCTTGGGATGGCCTGGAGCAGGCACATCCCGTCCCTCCCACCCAGCTCCGGCAGGGCAGCAGGAAAGGAGGGTGGGAGCCACTGGCCTGGCTGCCCTGCACAAACCCAGCTGGAGCTGAGCTGCTCAGCACAGGCCCCCCAGGGCACCTCGCACCAAAGCGCCTCAAGGGCAGCACCCAACATCTCCACCTCTGGACTATTTCCCATTGCTCCTGAGTGCTGAGTGAGCACCTGGAGAAGGAGAGCCAGGAAGACACACAAAAAAGGGGGAAATGTTTTGTAGGAGCGATGAGCTGATTTGGGGCACACAGCTGGGCTGCACATCTGGAACAAAGGCTCCAAAACGTCTCTGCAGTCCCAGTGCCAGTGGTGGGACTGCAGAGCTGGCTTTGCTGGAGCCCAGACACAGCAATGTGCAGGGCTCTCACAACTCCCTGTGGCCCAGCACTGAGAGCAGAAGGGTTTCCTAAGCACAGTAAAATAACCCCCAAGAGACTCATCAGCCTCAATTCCAACTCAGCTATCACTGACCCAGAAAGAAAGGGGAAAAAATTACATTTTTTGAACTAAGTAATTTGTGGGGTCAATCTGCATGGGCCATTCACTTCAACGTTGGACTGAATGATTATTGTGGGTCCCTCCCAATTCTGTGATTTCTGAAAACTTTTAATGATTGAAAGTGTAAATGAACTACGTTGAGGGAGATGAGAACTGTAGAACGTGCCTCCAAGTCCAGCTAATCCCTGAGGAATCCCATGTCCCACCTCTGCAGTTTCAAAATACAACTGTCAGCTTCTGTAGATGTCCACAGAACACCATGAGTGTTTCTAAATGAGTGAGTGAATTTAAGGTGAATTAAAGAGCAGCCTGGTGTTCCTTTCCTGCTGCCTGCACCCAAACCAGAGGGGCTCATCCCCATCTCTCCCCTTGCTGCACCTCCAAAGTGCCCCCTCCTGATGCCCCTCCGGGGGATGCTCATGGCATCCTTTTAGGAAATAAAAAAAAGAAAGAAAAAACTCGCAGGAAAAAGGCCTTTTCCCCATCGTGTGGGTGACAGGCCAATAAACATCCTGGCTCAATGGCCCCTTGTGCCTGAGGACTGGGCAGGCAGGGGAGGGACAGGAGGGTGAGGATGGAGGGGATGCAGGGGAGGGAGGGAAGGAAGGGAGGGAGAGGTGGGAGGGGAGGAAGAGGAGGGAGAGGAAGCAGAGATGGAGAGGGCCAGCATCAGCCCTTTCTCCTGTGGGCTGAGGGGCTGGGGACACAGTGGCCCCTTTGAGGGGCCCATCCTGGGAACCCTTTTCACCAGGCTGGTTTTGTTTACAGCTCCCAGAAAGGACGGGAAGAAAATGCCGGGAGGCGGCACTAAATCACTGCGTACTGTGCTAATTTCTGTCCCTTTCTCATTTTGTTAGGGAAAAATCAATGGAGTCATTAGGAGCAATCCACTTTGCTAATGAGTTTCAGCCTAATCACGGTGCCCTGGCGAACATGGGGCTGGCAGCCCGCTTCCAAGGGCACTCCCTTCCCTCCATCCCATCCCTGCTCACCCACCCCAACACAGTGCTGGTGCTCAAGACCAACCTGACCCAGCAGAGAGAACCCAGGTCCTTCCTTTACTTGCCTGAATACCAACACAAATGGCCTGATACCAGGACATGTTTCTATCTCCTGAATCAGAGCTGATAGTTCAAAACCAGATTTATCCCACCGCAGGAGTGCAGTGATTGTCCCAGTCCCAGCTGCAGCCAGTGGAGCCCATTTCTCCTCTGCAGGGCACAGCAGATCTCAGATTTATCCAGCAGAGTTCCCTTCATGAGGACTGTTCAGTCACTCTCTGCCTCCTTCTCTGCTCTCCAAAGCCACATTTCTGCGTATTTCTGCCTTCATCTCTCAGGTCAAGCAAATCACTTCTACTCCTGACCCACATCTTTCTAATTTACTCCAGGGAATGCTCTCCTCCAGCTTAATTGCTGCTATTACCTGTTGCTCATCCTCCACTGGAATATATTTCTGTGATTTCAGGCTAATTTTCAATAAATGATGATAATGCTGACAGCAGATGAGCTGCCTCCTTCCCACTGCCTGTCTCTGCTCCACTTCCCCCTGAACTCTGGATCACAGGTGCTTTTTGTCTCCCAAAGCAAAGCCTGTGACTCTATTCCCAATAACCTCAGGGAGTGGGAAGCCCCAGGAGGACTGGTTGCAGCTGCTGCCAGATGTTGGGAACATTTCTGAGCCTGCTCTGCCACCACTCAGGGCCTTGTGCTGCACACAGCTCCTTGGTGTTCCCTCTGCTCTCCTCTCCATGCTCTGCCACAGTCAGAAAGTGTTTGGACAAGGTTTTCAGGAACATGGTGGGATTCTTGGGCTGGCCCTGTGAGCTGGACTCCATGGTCCCTGTGGGTCTCTGCCAGCTCAGGAGATTCTATCTACACCTACACCTACACCCTACAACACCTACAACAGGAACTGCAGCTTCTTGTGCTGTCCTCTGCTCAGCTCTCTCCAGCTGCTCCCATCTAACCTCTGACTCTGGCTTCTCATCAGGTCTTGGGAGTATTTTTACCTCAAATTCTCCTGTTTCTGAAAGGACTGGACTGACTCCAGCAGAACCAATATCCAAGCCTACGTTGGAGGCTGACTTCCACATTCCCAGCCAGTCCTACCCCAGCCCTCATCCCAGTATTCCCTCCTTCCAGCAAACCCTTTGGATGGCACTGCCAGCACCACAGGCAGCTCTGTACATGCCAGCTCAGCCCCAGCTCCTGCAGCAGGGACAGACTCACTCAGAGACAGAGCAGATGTCCCCCTCTGAACGACTCTCAGTGTTTTGACACTGAATTTTGGTAGGCAGAAGCTCCATGCTCCATGACATTCTGGTTTGTGCCTTTGGGTGACATTTGCAGGAGGCAGTGGAGCTCTGTAGGGGCAGCCAGGAATGCACTGCTGGGGCAGGACTTCCAGAGGAGCTCTCCAGACTGTTTCAATAAGGCTTTTTTTGATCTCCAGGACTCACAAACACTTCCTGTGTGCAGCTGACAGAACAGCAGCCCGTGTTCTTTCCGTTTCCCACTCTGGCTGCAGAGTTTTACTCCACAGAACGGCTGTGCCAGCTCCAAGCCCCTCTCCTGCCCCGTGCTCACACGCCAGAGCTGCTGCTGGGCACTTGCATTTGGTGACCCAGCACCCCTGGGGATCCCAGTGGAGCTCAGGGTGGCTTTTTTTGCTCCTGACTGGAGTCTCCATCACACATCCAACAGCCCTGGTAACCACGGGAACACCACAGGGCTTGGGACCTCACCAGGCAACACCCCCCACACCTCCACAGACCTTTCCAGCTGCCACTGATACAATCCTGCTCAGTGTCTGACTGCTGTCCTCCACCTCCCTGCAGAAGGCACTGAAAATGCTATTTAAGGATCAGACAAAGCCCTTTATATTTTCCAATCTTTTTTGGCATTTGTGACAACATTTAGAAAAAAAATGCATTCCGAGCAAAGATGAATTAAAAACCCCAAAAGTTCTCTAATGAAGACTATTTCCTCAGGCACAGGAGGTCCCCAGGGAACACAAATCCCACATTCAGCTGCACATTAACTCCTGCCAATCCCATCAGCTGTCAGCAACTTGGTCTCTTTGACAGATAAACTGTGGATTTCCTCTGAACAGACAATCCCCTGATCCCCAGGATAAATTATCCCCAAGATAAATTAGCCCTGGAGATCACCTGGGAACAGCTCAAAGAGGATCCAAACAGCTCCAAACACAGGGGACAGGGTCAGCTGCACCTCAGCGTGGCAGCTGGGGAATGAGGGTGTTAGTGCCCTGCCACTGACCTCAACAAAAATTAACCAAAATTCATAATTAGATACAGCCTGATGGTCTGGTCTGGTCTGGTCTGGTCTGCAGATAAGATACATCTTTGGAAAATCCATTTTACTGGAGATTCTGTGCTCAACCTTCTGGAAGGTGATGATGTCCAGGAAAAGCAATCTGAATATTCATAGTGTGAATGCATTTATTCAAAGGAGATATAGCTGCATTATGGATATGCAGAAACTCTCATTTTAAATGCATTAGGTTACATAAAATCTTACCCCTGTGAAACACTGGGTACAGAAATATTCTTCTCAGGAATCTATGAACTCCTCACTTTTACTCTTCCCCATTATGTCTTCTTTTGTTTTTATAATTTTTATTCTTTAAGAGGAAAGTAACAAATGTGGTGCTTGGGACAAGTACAAGATGCACCCACTGGAGCACTCTGAACTCCTGGGACCAGGAGTGCTGGCAAAAAAGGCAGAAGTTCAGAGCCATGCAAGCAAAAATTTCCATTCTACTCTGCAACACAACATGGCAACAGACTAGAACAGAAAAGAACAGAAGAATAGACTAGACTAGACTAGAAGTATTTCACTTGGAGAGGACCTACAATCATCAACTGCCTGAGCACTTCAGGGCTGACCAGAAATTACAGCATGTTGTTAAGGGCATTATCCAAATGTCTCAAACACTGACAGGCCTGGGGCACCCAGCAGCTCTCTGGGAAGCCTGTTCCAGTGTCTGACTTCCCTTTCCATAAAGGAATCCAGTCTGAAATACCCAGTCTGAAACTGGGAGTACAAATTAGTACTCAGTGTACTGTACTCAGAACAAATTAGTTCCACAGTGTACTGCTACTGAGGAAGCAAATATTTAATATAAAGTATTTAAACAAGATGCACAACTCCTAAACAGGCAGTGTGAAGAGTAAATTGGTGTGTGAACATCAGCTCCCCCATCTCCCTCCCTCATACTCCCAGGATGAGCTGTGCTCCAGCTCCCTCACTGCTGTCTCACAGGGAAGCCAAGCGTGTCATTTAAAAGCTTTCTGAAACACACAAAAGCTGAGATATGCAAAGAATTATTCATCCTCTTCTTCAAAACATCTCCAGCACCATTATTTCACTGGCACAGCCCTGGGGCACACTCACAGCCACACCATCCCTTGGAGCCAGGGGCTATTTTGAGGAGGTTCAGCAAGAATTCCTGGGCTATCCCAGCTGCTACAGCATTAACACTCCAGCTGTCTCCCAGTGAGATGAAAGACCAAATCAGCAATGATGTAAAACCCCACTTTGCTCTTCACCTTTAGCCAGCATGGACATCCTGAACATCTGAGTTAGCCAGCCATGAATCCCAGACTGGTGACATTCCCCCAAAATGAAGGATTCTCTCAGTACCTCCTGCAAACTCTTCACCTTCCTGGTCTTCTTTGCACTTGAGCTATCTAACCAAGGAGCTGGAGGGGAAATCTTGGGCCAGACTCCTCCAAATCATGGAGGACACGGAGAGCTGCAGCAGGCAGGGCACTGTCCTCCCCAGGCAGCTGTGCCCATCCTGAGGGACACTGGATGCTCACATTACTGTGCCTTACCTTTTCAATTTTTTCATCAAGCATTCTGAAGAATTCTTGTTGGCTTTCAGAGATGTGCATGCTGGAAGGCAAAGGAACAGTATCAATACAACAGGATTTATTCCATTATAGAACAGCCCGGGGTTGTTGGGGGGCCCAGCTGTCAGCTTCCACCACTGTGAAAAATAAAATCACTTTATGCTTTCATTTACAATGCCAATTTTTAATCTTTTTTCCTCCTGTTTTTTGTTTGGCCACGAAAAATTACTGCATTTACTTCTGTGTACAGGTGCAGCACTTGGGGTGGTAACTGGGATGCTCATGCATCCAGAGGAGACTGGTCCCTTTTCCAGGTGACTGCAGGGAGCTGACAGCACAGTACCTCTCCTCTGAGAGCGAGAGTGACCCCTCTCCTTCAGGACAGGAGGCTTTCCAGGACTGCCAACCTCACCACCACAGAATGAGACACCCACAACGTGAGGTTAAAGACTCTGTCCTCTTGTCCTGCCTCTTGTAATCGGGGAGAAGAGACTGACAGCTGCTGTCCCCTCCTGTCAGGAGCTGTGCAGAGCCACAAGGGCCCCCCTGAGCCTCCTCTTCTCCAGGTTGAGCCCCTTTCCAGCTCCCTCAGCCCCTCCTGGTGCTCCAGATCCTTCAATTCTTCAGCACCAAGAGGCTCAGTGACATGACTTTGCATTAGTAAAGAGGGCTGGAAAACACTCTGTTTTCATTGTCTATAAAATGCTGATGGTCACATAAGACCACAGGTCCTTCCCCATGGGGAACTTGCAAGCAAAAAACACAGAGAGGATGAGGAGCCAAGGGTGAGGATAGATGGCAGGTGCTTATTTATGGGGCAGGTGTTTATGGTTTTTTGGGGTGTTTATCTATGCTAGGGGATGGTGAGAGCCTCCTTCCTGCAGGAATAACACCCCTCCAGGAAGGCGAGGCTGGAGCATCCTCTGGACCAGCAGCAGGGAGGAGCACTGGGCTCCCAGGGAAATGTGCCAGGGACTCCATGTGCAGCACAAAAAGATGCAGAAAGGGGAGGATGGGGACCGGAGCCAGCGGTGACAGTGATGCCAAACGGTCAGAAGGACACACAGCTCTTGGAGCTGTTCCCCAGCACACAAAGCTGGCTTGGCTTGCTGAATTCCCACCCATCCCCTCTTCCTCAGAGTGATCCTTTCAGCTGTAATGAGTTAATGCTCTCCCTAAGTGCCCAACAACGGGGCTGCACTTCCCCACAAAGCTCAGCATTGAGCCCTCCCTGCTATGGGCTGAACGTATACAAAGATCTGCTTATGTGGGACATAAATGGAGCTCAGTTCACACCGGGAGGGCTCAGAAATGGCATTAAAACCTAAAGCTGGTGATTCAGGAGCAGGAACAATTCACCTTTCAGTGGTTGAGGGAGTTCCTGTCCCCAGCTGTCTGCCTGTTCCTCAGGTTCCCACCTACTCCTCAGATGGGGAAGGGATGCTTTTTTGGGACAGCTGACCCCATCACCTGCACATTCAGGTGCCTTGCAGAGGGATTTTAGAGCAGTGCAGCCCTTTCTGAGTAGGCAAGTGCTTGAAAAATTGAAAAATGCCTTTACAACATCATAAATCCAGTTTCTAATAAAATGAGATAATACTGTAGTGACTCACCCCAACCATAATGCTCAAGAGAACTAAGAGAAGGCAGGGGGAAAAAAAGGAGTATTGTGTAGTCATATCCCTGAAAATTCCCACAGGATAATCCTACAGATCTGCTCCAGTGGAAGGTGTCCTGCCCATGGCAGGGAGGCTGGGCTAGCTGATTTTTCATGTGCCCACCCAGACCATTCTGAGAGTTTGTGATCTGGCAGGGAAAAGTGGTCTGAAATAACCACTTTCATTTGGTGCTTCAGGCTGCTGTCACTCCCTGAGTTCTGAACCTGTCCCAGGGTACTTGGTGGCTGTGTTTGATCATTCAAGGTGTCAGGGGGGTGAGTTTGGTGATGAACACACAGAGCAAGTGCCTGTGAGTTCAGAACAGAGGGCAGGGGGAAGCCCTGAAGGTGTGACAGCCACCAGGACTGGGTGTAAAGAGGAAGGACCAACCCTTCTCCCTCTGCCAAAGATCCCCGTAAAGCTACTGCTGGCTCCCTACATCCCCTGGTTTTAGAGTCCCGGGCTCTGGATGGAAAAATCTACATCCTCCTGCAGGGGGAAGAACCCTCCCAATCTTATTTTTCAGCTGACATCTAAATATAGCAAAGGAATTTATAATTTGGCCCTTAGTCCATGTTTTGTTTAGAAGTAACATCCATTGTACCAGAACAGTACTATAAGATGCATCTGATGATCTATCTATTAATTTCTGCTCTTCCAGCTGAGTGGATCTTTTCCACCCAATGCCACCCCACCCTGCAGTCAGAATAGTCATGGCTTTTAGATGATAAAGCTTAAAAAAGAAAAAAAATTGTACATTATACCAGCTGTTTGC
Organism: Calcarius lapponicus; assembly: GCA_039654755.1. NCBI lineage: Eukaryota > Metazoa > Chordata > Aves > Passeriformes > Fringillidae > Calcarius > Calcarius lapponicus. The sequence goes on from CM077471.1 coordinate 7,454,975, forward strand.
TGACTTGGCAATTAGCAACTCAAACACATGTGGCCACTTTATAAACAGAAATGCAGTGGTAGGTTGGGCAAACAGCAGAGCCTTGGGCAAACACTGGAGGATCTACCCAACAACCTCATATTACATTCTGCACCTCTCTGGGAGGTTTCCTTATTTCTGCAGGTCTGTGACAGAAATATTTATCTCTCTCAATACAATGTAAAAAACAGGCTTTTTGGTCAGTTCTGATTTCTGCGGGGACTTTTCAAATTAGAGTTTTATGAAGGAATGGAAGCCATGGCCCCATGCAATTCCTCTGCTGAGGATGTACCAGAAGATGACCCAATGAAAGAACAGCCCTTTTTAATCCCAGAGTAATTAACCTCATGTTAGAGCATCTTAAATACATCTCTGACCCTGCTGGGAAGGACTGAGCCACAATAATGAAGCAGAGCTTTGCTGAAGAGTGCTTCTACCTCCACCTCCCTACCATGAATTTCTTTGCAATTACATCCAAAGCACTTGGCTTTTCCTTTTGAAAAGAGGCTGAATTACACTGTCAGCTGATTAGGAAATAACTGCAGTTTCCAGACTTGAAATTGTGTTCAAGGCACTTGAGAGGCAGCAAGTTTAGGTTAGTAAGTACCCTGAGGGCAGGGCACAAGGAACAGCATTTCCACTGCTGTCCAAAACCCAAATCACAAACTTTTATCACTTCTTCTTCCCGAACCCAATGTGTGGCTCTGTGTAATCAGTTATTCCTCAGCCAATTAGTGATTAAAATGTAACACTGAGTTAGCAAAGAAATGACTTACTATTATCAATAACCAGCTCTGCCACGAGAGGCAAATATTTCATGTAACACTCACTGATCCCAGGCAGAGCATGGGCACAGAACTGCCAACCAAGCAGCTACAGAACAAGTTCATTTTAACAACCTGACCATTCCCAGTCCCACCCAGAACAGCTGCTAATCTACATCAGGAGCTAGCAAAAACCTCCCTGGGACTGACCCAGCTGTGTTTAGGAACACTAGTGGATATGAGAAGTTTGTTCTGTGTAAGTTGTATAGAAAGCTGGGAAATAGCAAAGGGTCTTCTCTTGGGCACAACAGGATGAATCTCACCTTTTTCAAGTCCTGCATCTTTGCTGTGCAAAGGAGAGGATGCTTCCCAGCCTTGGGACACAGGTGATCTTACCTCTAGTACTTAGCATTACTTTAGGGCTGCTGGGTCATTTGGCCTTTATCCAGGCAGTAATTGTGAACCTCACAGACACTGCTTGTGTTTATTTGTATTATGATTTAAACAACAAAAATTGAACTTACTTTGCTCTGGGTTGATGTACTAATCCTGGGATATCTTTATTAGATTTAAGTCTTGAATTTGAACTGGCACTTTTTTCCTGAAACACACAAAGCACACAACAGCATCAGTATGTATGAAGCACACAAAGGTGACAGGCATTTGTCATCAGGGTGTCACACTCGGCTGGGTCCAGGCTCAGCTGAATGAGAAAAGCTCAGCAAAAATGAAATTAAAGGTAACACAAGAGATGAAATGACCCCAGGTGGGCAATTTTTAAACACCCTGGGGCTCGGTGGCATGTGGAATTGCCTCTGGGTCACTGGATGAAATCCAGGGATCAAACTCCAGGCTGGCCGGCAACTCTCCAGTGGTCCATGGAAAATGGGGGTGCTCATATAAATCAATAGCAACAGCAGGCTCCACCTCCCCCAGAGCAAGGCAAAGCACTGGGAAGGCAGTCCCAGAGTCAGCCAGCCCTCCAGGCTGGCTCAGAGCAGAGTGGGGAAACATCAGCATCAAGGAATGTCTGCAGGAGGAAGCACGTGTCAGATGTGCCAGGGAAGAGCAGCAACTGCTCAGCCACGAAACTGGGCACAAGGGGCCCAAGGAAGCAAATCAGCTCTGGAGATCCCAAAAATAAGGATGTGGGGCTGCTGGAGAGAGTCCAGAGAAGGCCACAGGGGCGTGTCAAGGGCTGGAGCCCCTCTGCTGTGGAGTCAGGCTGGGAGAGCTGGGGGTGTTCACCTGGAGGAGGCTCCAGGGAGAGCTCAGAGCCCCTTCCAGTGCCTGAAGGGGCTCCAGGAGAGCTGGAGAGGGACTGGGGACAAGGGATGGAGGGAAAAGACAGGGGGAAATGGCTTCCCATTGCCAGAGGGCATGGACAGATGGGATATTGGGAAGGATTTCTTCCCTGTGAGGGTGGGCAGGCCCTGGCACAGGGTGCCCAGAGAAGCTGTGGCTGCCCCTGGATCCCTGGCAGTGTCCAAAGCCAGGCTGGACAGGGCTTGGAGTAACCTGGATAGTGGAAGGTGTCCCTGCCCATGGCAGGGGTGGCACTGGATGGGTTTAAGGCTCCTTCCAAGACAAACCAGTCTGTGCTTATAGACAAGAACACAACCCTGTCCTTTGCAAAGGACCAGAACCATTAAAAACATCTTAAAAAAGGCCTGGGAGGGGAGAGTTGAGAGCCAGCACTGCTTGGTAAGACCTCCTCATCATGTCATGAGCTTCTGTAACCCAAAACTTAGTGCAAACACATATCTATTATCTCCAAAATCCTTCAGAGGGATACAGCCCCTTCCAGATCTTCCCAGTGCCATGTGCTAGGGAAAGCTGCTGGTGCAGATGGGAGAGGTCTGAGTCAAATCTCAGAGCTCACCCTCTCCACAAATCCCTCTGTATTCCTTAGGCACATCACACCCATGGCAATTTAAGAAACATAAACCCAAGAATCAGTGTTTTTGTGGGTAATTTTGGTGGTTTTATTTAGCTTTATTTAGTCTTTGAATGTCTGAATCACACAAGATTTTGGAAAGGGCTACTAAATCACCGAATTAAAAAAAAAAAAAAGGAGGCTGTCTAGCAGTTAATATTTTAATGAATAATTCTACAAGGGCTGTAAACATCAACTGCCTCAGCATATTTAACACTGTTTAATGCATATCTTTTAATCCTCCTAACCAGGGAATGGTGCCTTGCATGAAAATAGCAGTGAGAGAGAAACAAGCCCTTCTTCCAAGCCTTAACAAGGGTCTCCGTGTTTGCTACACTCCACCAGCCACTGCCTGCTCAGGATCCTGTGATATCACGCCAGAGCAGCAGAACAAGAAACAAAATCACTTTTTTCAAAGCATCTTCCAATCTCAACAGCGCTGGGAGGGTGTGACATGTACACGTTGTGTGTGATGAACACGTGTGTACACAGACACACAACCCCTGAGCTCATGTCAGAGCAGAACAAAAAGAGAGGCATGGCTCTCATGGAGAAGAGAACAAAGCCATAAATCAGCTGAACCCCAGCCTCCTGAGCCTTTATCCTCACATCTACTCCATGGGATGGGAAGGGGAAGGGAAGACTCTGATCTACAGCTCCTGTGTTGGAAGCTGTGATAAACCAAGGCAGCACAAACTCAGCTTTCCACATCTCCGCTCATGGTTTGGTGTCAGTGCAGCTCTAACAGGAGCTGGAGTCAGTCCAAATCCCAGCCTAAAGAAACTTCTGGCACTCAGGAACAAATGGAAAGACACAAGAAAAGTATATGTTGCCTACTCACTGTGGGTCCCAGAGCAATATTCAGAATATTAACTGACACGCATGGGAAAAGAGAAATAAAATTCCTGTTTAGTTGACTTCAAGATTCCAGAGTTTACTCTTTCCCTCCTATTGCTCCTGTTAATTACCACACCTCAATTATCTACTACAATTCTCCTATTTAAGCAAAGAGTATGTTACCTTCTCCATCTGTTGCTCAGCAGGAACAGACAGAAAAGGAAGAGTTAAGAGAAAAATAAAACCCAAGCAGGTCTCAAATTGGCTCATTGCTTTGTTTGTAACTCTTATTTACAGCAGTGACATTTCATTACAGCACTGATCGAAATATTGGCTTGGATAAAAATAGATATTCAAAAATAATTCTTCCAAATGCAAACAAATACAATATTTTTTCCTCATAGCTCTGAAGACAAACTGACTCATCAAAAATTAATGGGTTGGCTTCTAATACCCAGCTAACAAAAACACCTTGAAATGCTTTAATGCAGTCAGATTGTTCTTCCAGACTGACTTGACTTTGGCTGAAGGGTCACTTCTGGCAGTCCAACCTCATTTTCTCCCTTATTTAACATTAAGTAAGTTACCATGCACCAAAAGAACCATAACTGGTTTTCGAGACCGAATCTATCGCAAATTGAAATGAATATGCAAAAGCTTGGCTTTAATCTAGCTCTGCTTACAAGGATTATTTACAATAAATGCAGTAAATGCTGCCTCACACCACAGGCTTGAAAGGAAATCCCCCAGCATGATGCATTTGTAGAGCAGCAGTAGCAAAAAAGGAGAATAGTGGACATTTTATTCCACATTATTTTGCAATTAATCATTATCAAGGTAGGGCTGTCATCCAATCAAGGTGATTTCATGTGATAGATTTGTTAATTATTGTTAATTCCTCCATAAAAGATGCACCATCTCCAGGATTTCAGGGCACTAACAGATGGCAGTGACTCTGCTGCCAGATGCTATTAACACAGCAACAGCCACTACTGCCATTATAATTAAATATCTGTCAACATTTCCCTTGATGCCTCCCCTCTGACAAGCCCATTTCTAGAGACATGTGAACTTCAATTGAAGTATTTTGCTTTTCTTCATAAGGCTGCCACAGATTGACTCAGGTAAGCTGCTAACAGTCCTTGTAAAATAATATTCCTGATTTATATCAAGATGACACTTTTCTTCAAAGGAGCCAACAGCACTTTTAAACTGCTTTCTAGACCTGAGCAAATCATCATTAAAGTCAGTTAGAGGAAAAATGAAGTATTTGCTTTCTTTTTATACCATAAAATATTCTTAAAAAGAATTGTATTTGAAAAGGAGGAACCAAATGCATCAGTTAGAAATGGACTGAATGATGAGATGTTAAATTTCAATATGCCAGCCCAGCACTTTTTAACCTTACTCAGTCATGAGCACCAGGCTCAGGTAGTAATATCTCACATGGGCTGTCTGCATCCATCAGGATGAACAAGGGAGAAGCACTGACCCATGAGATTTACTCAAGTTTCCTTGCTTTATATGTACATAAGGGCTCATTTTTTGTGCTATCCTTTGGCAGGAAGAGAGCCTCTCTTCTTTCCTCTACCTACCTGGAAGCAAAACCACCTGAAAACATTATTTAGGGTAACTTTATAACAAAGGGGCAAATCAAATATGAAAAAATCTCAGATATTAATCAAAGGAGATTATTCTTGGATGCAATGTCATCGGAGGAATCAGATTAGCCCTGCCAGAATGTGTACAGGCATCCAGTCCAGGAGGGTGTCTGAGACAGAATGTTTCATTAAATACTCCTGCTGTGCCAGGTCAGTATCTCCTCAGCCCAGCATGAAGGAGCTGGGCTGATTCCCCACCCCTGTCAGTATCTCCATCCTTGGAGATAGCTAAAAGCTGCCTGGACTTGACCCTGGGCAGGAGGTCCTAGATAGCCCTGCTTGAGTCATGGGGCTGGACCATGGACATCCAGAGGTCTCTCCCAACCTCATCCAGCCTCTAGTTCCATGATAAAGTATAATCAGAGCCTGGATAAAACCCACTTTTGAGTAGGTTTGTTGAGTTTTATCCCCAAGCAGCAGTGGGAGAGACAGCCCATTCAGGCATGCAGCAGCAGCCACAGTGCCTGGCATTCATTTTAGGAAAAAAACCTGATTCTGCAAACCCAGCCAGCATCACGCAGTGAGTCTGCACTGACACAGGGAGCGTAACCCAGGCTTGGCAGGGAAAATTCCTGTGCTTTCATCAGGGATCCAAAGCGTGTTCCAGAGGGCAGACCTCATCCTGAAACCAGCCACTTAATGGAGCTCCTCCTTCCCAGGGAAACTGCTGGGAAGTTCTGCTGTAGGAACTCCAGCTCCTGCAATGCAATATGGAAAAGCAGGATTCATAAAGCCCAAAAAACCCCAAACCATTACTCAAAATAGGGTAAAAACAGGTAAAAAAAAAAAAAAAAAAAAAAGAGAAATGTGTAAATCCTGAGCAGCTTTCTGCAGCCCACCAAAAGGCCTCCACTGCTGAGGAGACAGGGAATGCTCCTTTCAGTGTTTATTTACCAGTCATGCAGAGGGGCACACACGGTGAGTGGGGCAGTAACACATTGATAATTCTTTTAGAATGCTTTTGAGATGTTAAAAACTGCGAAGGGATTATTTTCAGAAGAACATCTAACACGCTCTTTACACTCAACTCAAGCTGCAAGAGCTCAAAAATCAGAAAAATCCAGCCAAAAATATAAGGTGAGGGGGAAAATGAAGAAGAAAACAAAGGAAGATGAAGGGAAAAGCTCCCTCTGGAGTGAGTTGCAGGACTTCTCCTGCAGTATCTAAATATAGTTCACCCTCAGCCCAAGTCAGTGGCCTTTGAGCTTTGATGGAGGACATCATTGAAGAGCAGGAGATAAAAAAGGAGGGCAATTCCCAGCACTGAAGGGTTTTCACAGAGCATGTATTTACTAAGTCTAATGGCTACAACTTTCTAAGCATCCTCATCATCTTTTCTCCCAGGCAATATTAGAAAGTCTGGGCTAATTAGTTACAGTAATTCCAGTTAATTCTGTCGAGCAGCAGCCAAACACTGGGGTTTTGTGTGAAAAGCAGACATGGGAGCAGCAGCTGGCCTGATGACAGGGAATTAGGGCAGGTAAACAGATGAAATTACAAATAAGGCACATAAATGATAAATAAGTCCTATCAATAAATCCTGCAGGGAAACTCTGCCCTGCACCTTGCCATCCTGCTCCCATTCAGAGCTCTGAGCTTTTATCAACCCACATGGTTGAATACTTGGGGTTCTTTATAGCTTGGGACACTAAGGTCCAGAAAAACAAAATCTGGATTTCTATCTCAAAGTTCCTTTCTGATAAGCCTCAAGGTGTCCCCTAGAGAAAACAAGAGGAGTAATCACTGGTGAAATGCCTCTGTTGTGAAATATGAGGATTATGCTGCCCTGACAATCAGGGTTTTCTGGTTCCTTCAGCCTCCACAGCACTCCAGAAGGTCAGCCAGGATAAGAAAATGAGCATAGCAGAGATAAATAAAGCCAGAACACTTGTCTCCAAAGGTGCATGAAGTTTCAGGTCACATGGGAAATTGCCTTGCTCCTACCAGGAGCCCTGCTCATGCACGTAATAACCCCAGAGAGCACGGGCAGGAAGCAGAGGAAGGGACACATCTGCAGGACTGTCAGCAGGAGGGATTTGCAAAGTGAAGATAGAGAACATCCCCTCTCCTTGGCAGGAGGCTGAAAACTGTCCCTCACTGCTGTATGCCCCAGAAATCCAGGCGGCGAGGCGCCTCAGAGCACAAGGAACAGTGGCATCAGAAGATATCCAAAATACTGCAAATAAAATGCAGGAAGGGCAGGAAGGCAACCTGCTCTCCAGCTCTCATTAATACACCTGATCTTCAATGGCTTGGGTACGTCAGACTGGTTGAAACTTTTATCTAGCAAATAAAAAGCAGATAGAAAAAAGTTTAAAACTCCATTGCTGATGACTTGGAAGACCAGGTTGACTCTTGAGGAAACCACAGAGAACATCTGGCAACAAAAAGCACTTGGCAACCTTGCACTTCTGCAGGTATGTTGCTCTTCTGGATTGTAGAGCCACCCTAGATAACAAAACCTGGCTCAAAAATTAATTTTCTGCTTAATAACTTTCTGTGCCATCAACTATTCTGTCCACTCAACCAGCTTTTACAGAAATACACTTATTTATAGTAAATATAGACATTACTCATGCTCCCAGTTCCTCATGCGTGTCTCCTGAAGGCCTTTTTCCACCAAGTGCAGCAGCACAGAAAGAGCTGGCAATGAGCATGAAATAACAGGACTGGGTAAAGTCTGTGAAACACTGACAGCCAGGGACAAATGGTGTGAGAGGGTGTCAGGGTATTCCTGCTCCATGAAGGCTCCTTGCTGGAATGGCAGCAGGGTTATAGCACCACAGTTTTACAGAATTTTTTACTGGGATGGTTTTGAAGAGTTTTATGCCCTTCAAACATATATGAGAGAACATAGCTAGAGAAGGGGGTGTGCCCTGGTTAAATAGCTGGGTCTACATTTTCAGCAGCTGTAGCGAATTCTTAAGCTGCTTTTCTAGAGCCAAAACTGGTCTTTTTCATCCTGTTTCTGGAACATGCTCTACTTTAACCCTCTGTAAAATCAGTTTCCTGAGAGATGCCTTCTCATGCAAGCAAAGCCTCCTGAAATCTTCCTGTGCTGTCAAAACCAAACAGGACTGACACAGATGCACACAGCTCCTCCCTCACTGCCTTAATACAACATCTGGGGTTACACTGTAGGGTGGGCTCATGGAAATGATGGTGACACCAAACAGCCACACTGAGGAGGTGGTAAAAATAGGAGCTGGCTCCCCCCACCTGCAAACAACAGCATGGTGATAGTGCTTCCTCTGGAGTTAGCGTGGCCACTGGCTTTGATCCGTCAACTGCAGGTTTGGGCTGACTATGCTTATTACATTTTTCTTATTACATCCAAGCAGTTCCATAAAGTGCACTGATGTTAACCAAGTCTTAACAGGGAATTTAGCAGGATACACGTAAGATGGAGCAGCTCAGCTGTGAGGAAAGGCTGAGAGAACTGGGATTGTTCAGCCTGGCGAAGAGAAGGGTGACCTAATTGTGGCCTCCAGTGCCTGAAGGAGCCAAAAGGAAACATGGAGAGAGAATGTTTACAAGAAATTGAGTGCCAGGACAAGGGGGAATGGGTTAGATGGGATATTGGGATACTGGAATTGTTCCCTGTGAGGGTGGGCAGGCCCTGGCACAGGGTGCCCAGAGAAGCTGTGGCTGCCCCTGGATCCCTGGCAGTGTCCAAGGCCAGGCTGGACAGGGCTTGGAGCACCCTGGGACAGTGGAAGGTGTCCCTACCCATGGCAGGGGTGGGATGGGATGAGCTTAAAAGGTTCCTTCAACCCAAACCACTCTATGATCCTGTGAAGATACTTTTTGCTCTCTTGTTCTAATCTGGGATTTATAAAAATGGAACAAGGGAAAACAAAGACCAAGTCCTTCTGGATTTGTTGCTTACGATTAAGAGGAAAACCCAAACTAATTAAAGATGTGGTGCAAATGAAAAGATACTGTTACAGCATAGGTAAGCAGAGTGAAATGGTAGCAAAAAATTATGAATGATGTAACCCTGAGAAGTGAGATAACAGAAAACCAAGAGTGGTGCTACTCAGCAATACACATACATTAACTTCAGTAAGGGTTTGTGTGTTCCAAACCAGCAAGAATTCCCTACAATAAGCTCTTATTCTCCCAGCACTGTCCAAGGCTCTAATTTTGAGATTTTCAGTAATTGCAATTATGCAAATGCCATTGCTGGAACATATTTTCAATGTCTGTATTTTGCTCCTCTCAACGTCTGTTTTATTTGCATTAATTCTCAAATTTGCACCAGGCATAAGATTTAAGACCCAAGAGAATGAATAACAGCTCTTGCTACATGGCAAATTCCAGCACGCCTGGGTAAAATGTGCATTTTAAAGGATGTAATAGTGGGAATATTATTAAGTATCACATATGTACTATGACACACATGAGAAACATTAGGATTGCAGGAGAAGCCTTACATCTGATCTGTGTATTTTGTACCACCTTCTCCTTGTTTTAGTTAGTAGTTACTTTTGAACAGCAGAAAGAATCATAATTGTTTCACAGACTACAGTGGCCTGCTCACTTACTGCATTTCCAATCCTCAGCTATATAAGCATGGATTTTGCCTGGATTCTCCCAATACATTTAGCTGAGAGTAATACTGAGAAGAGAAACCATATACATCAGAATGGAAGACAATCATAAACGGCTTAAAATTTTTATAAGCCATTTAAATCAGTAATGGAGGCTGGGTTTTAAGTGTTTATCTCCCCTAAGTTTCCTTGGAAGTAGAGCAGATAAATAAATGTAACTCTTAAGTGCTGGCAAAATGAGGCACCAGTATATTCCAGTGAGGATGCAGAAGTATATCTCTGATGCTAAGGGTGGTGCAGGTTAGATGATATCCAAACCATAATACTGGGAGAAGAACTAGCCTAAAATTCAATTACAAGCCTTGAAATACTCAAGTCCATCATTTAGGACATTAATGGTTAGATTCAATGGTCTTAGAGGCCTTTTCCAACCTTAGCAATTCTATGATTCTATCAACCTAAGATGACCAGTATTTCAGAGTTCCAAAATTACTGTATGCCTCTTACAGCCTTTAATACCCACTCTGCTTTTCCATCCTCTCATCTTCTGCATCCCCTCTTCCCAAAACCACTCCTCGTAGGTGGGAGAGGACATGGAGGAGACTCAAAATGAGCTCTGCTCTCCTCTTCCAGAAGGCAGCAAATCTTTCCTCCAGGAAAGGCTCAGAATGAGGTGTCAGCTCCCTTGGGAGCGACCAGCCATGGAAAAGGAGACACCATGCTGTGCAAGATCAGGCAAGCAGGGATGGATCCATCCTTCACCCACAGAATTTCAATGTCTCTCTTGATCAGAACATGAAATAGCACAGTGAAACCCTACAAGATCAGTCTCCTCAGATCTTCACCTGGTATCAACCATCACAAAAGTAAGATATTTCCAAATACCACCCAATTGCACCACCCCAGGGCATGGACCCAAACCACTTCAACAGATTTCTGTCTAACCTGTTCTCCAAACTCCCATCCCACAGGTTTTCCCAAGAGTCTGTCTTTCATTTCACCACTTCCCTGAAAGTTCAAACATTTAACCTACTACCCAGCTTTAATCCTTGCCTGGTGCCTTCCTGCCTCTCTCAGGAGTCATGGAGAAAATATGATTGTGGTGCCTTTTAAAGCAGCCTTTCCTATACTGGATGACTCGTTTCCCTCTGTATTTTTAGGCTAAACAAATCAATTCCTTCCATCTTCCATTACAGCTTACATTTGCTAAGTGTCCTATTCTTGTCACTCCCCTCTGGCTCTTCCCCATTTGCCCACATCTTTCCTACCGAGCACATTTCCAATTTCAGCCACATTATTTAAAGCCCCTCTGAAGTCAGGATGGATCACATGCATTGCCATATGTATTTTTTTTATTCCTGTTTTTAATTCATTACCTCAGACAAGCCAGGTTGATCTACAACAGATACAGGGTGCACGTGTAAACTATGCATTCATACTCAAAAAAACCTAAGGTAAAAGAATGTTGAAGGAGAAATTAGTTCAGCTCGTCTTCTCTAACGGCTACAAAACATTTGTGGTACAGTGCTCAAGATGTCTCTCACCACCAAAAAAGTTGGTGGGGATGGTCTGTCTTCCTGCCTCAATGCTTGAAATATTAAACAAAACAATTTGGTGCTAATAGAAATATCAGGAGGTAAAAAAATCCATGTTCTAGGACTCCCAGACCATCAGGTCTCCTTAAAATTAACCAAAATCACATGCAACATGCAAAACAGGTGTTCTTAAATCATTTCAATTTTGCTATCTAAGCAAAACTGGCTTTCAAATCTATAGTTGATTTCCAGCCATTTGCAGACACCAAGTTTTAACACAAGCTTTATTTTCTTTTCAAGTGAGGTGAGTGAAAAGATAGGCACCTCTAAAATTTAACAGGGTTGTGCCAACACAGGAATGTTGAAAAAGGATGGACCAGCATGTCCCAAACAAGAAAGCTCTCTGCCTGAGACAGAAGTGAATTCCACTGCATTGTCATAGGCATAGTACTTACAATGAGGAGAAAACTAGAGTTTTGGAGTATGGAGATGTGGCCTCATTTTTCACTGCAGTGTTGTACTATTAACATTCAATTACTTCCCTACACTTAATTAACTCCTTGTTGAATCTTAATGTGATAATGAGAACTTTAATTCAAACCATATACCATGTCAATGCTATGATCCTAACAGCAAAAATAGATTTTATTTAAGTCACCCAAGCCCCATAATTCCTCTTCCTTTTTATAACACTGTGATTCATATAAAAGCACAGCAGATGCATCAGGACAAGAATCTTCCCTGATTGCCAATAAAAAGATTAACAAAATCTATTTTGAAATCAAAATCAGTTGGCTGTGATTAATAGTTCTCACTTGTTCATCTATCTGCAAACTGAAGAGCAGCAGAGATGGTGATCAAGGCTCTATGGAGACCCTGTATGTATGTTCAAGTACCTGGTTAGATCATTCAATCTGACAAAACTTTCACCTTTTGAACAACCCACAGCAGAGACCCCATGATATGAATCCCTCTCTTGGCCCTTCCATGCCTCACACTTCATAAACACTCAAAACCAGACTAGAGGCCTACCAAACCCAGAACATCAAGACCCAGCAAGGAGCTCACTCGACCTTCCAGCAGGCTCTTCAACTCCATAAGAAACACCAACAAAAAAATAGATCATGTTAACTTGATAACTGGAAACATCACACTTGGCAATTAGCAGCCAAACCTAACAATCTGACAAACCCTAAACTTCTCAACCTGAAGGACTGCAAAAGCAGTTTTGAAACAAACAGAGGCATGAGATGTGTGTGAGGATCATGTGTTTACCCCAGCAGTGAAATGCAGAACTGCTCTAATTCCCTGACTGCTCATGGAGAGCACAGCCTCCACATCACCGAGGCTTTGGGATGCAGTGGAGTATGTCCTTAACAAAAGGTGCCTAAACTCACTGCTAACAGTGTTCCTGATGTGAACTTCAACACTTTGCTCCTGGATCTGCAAAGCACCAAAAGGACCACAGGTCCTTAAATGTCCCTAAACACTGAGGCGCCTAAATCCTCTGTAGGTCAGTGGTGCACAGGCCCACTCGCTGCTCTCCTGAACCATGGCCTGCACGAGTCCTCCAGCATGGGCTGAAGAGTTATCTTGCAGTTATTAACATGATGATAAGAGGAATGACTCCATGCTGGAAGGACTTTGTTTAGAACAGCTGCGTAAGGCCTGCAGGGAGGGAAGGCAGACGAGGAAGATGGGAGAACAACCCGCCCCAGGAACAGCATCCTGTGCCATTGGCAAAACTGCTGAAATAACCTTCAGCAGAGAAAGGAAGGGCAAGCAGCAGATGGGGATCACAAGATGAGGGCACATTTTATGATGTTTAAACTTCACTTAAACAACAGTGATCATCTGAGTGTAATGAGCAGAAGGAAATTCGTTCCTTTCAGCCAAGGCTCCTGTACCTTTTTTCTACATGAAGAGTCACACATGGCCTAAACTTACAGCTATAAATAAGCAGGTGGTAACATTGCACTGTGCTAATTAAATTCTAGGGTCAATAAATCCTTTCTGTTACTATGCACAGGGCTTGCTGCTTTGCCTCAGCCATTGCAAGGCCTTGCCATGCACTGCTCAACCAAGTTCCTGCCTCAAACTTGAGCTCCTGGACCCATGGACTCTCTTCTCCAGCCCTCCCATGGACTGCTTGGCAGCACCAAGTGAGCCATCTGTGACCAGGCAGCTCCACACTGGGATGGTTCTCAGCTCTCTTTCCCATCCCCTCACTTCTGAAAGGGCACATCAAGCAGCTCACCCAGCAGCTGGGGTGCAGGGAATGCTCAGGATGTTGTCAAGGCTTATCTGGGAAGACAAGTGCTTAGATGATTAGCTAGTCTCTCCATAATCCTCAAATTCAGAGTTTAGTTTAAGCCCCAAATTCCTGGGGCTTAAAATTGCTTTCAATTAATTTTAATTCTAGGCACGTTGGGCCCTACAGCCACCCCAATGTACACTCAGCACATGCTCTCCTGAACTGACCAGAAACTCTGGCCAGCATTAATAAGACAATATGTGTTCTGAGAATATTTTTCAATATCTAAAGGTATTGATTTTCCTCTCGGCAGGTCCCTCTCTCATTAAGAGTGCAACCTCACAGTCAGTTTGGAATCATGGAGTGGTTTAGGTTGGAAGGAACCTTAAAGCTCATTCTGTTCCAACCCCTGCCCTGGGCAGGGAGACCTTCCACTGTCCCAGGGTGCTCCAAGCCCTGTCCAACCTGGCCTTGGACACTTCCAGGGGTGGAGCAGCCACAATTCATGGCCATTTGACTGAGGTCTGACACTAAACAAAGAAGACTGCAGAGAAGTCACAGATGTATTAGGACTAAGTCCTTCATTCCAAACATTCAATAAGCTGGACTTCCCAAATGAATTTGGAAAGCAAATTCTGCACCATAATTATCTTGCTGAAAGACAAAGGGATCTCTCAAAGCGTTGTTTAAAATTCTTTAACATCAAAGTATTGATTTAAACACCGTAGAGTTACTATTTATCACAAAAACCAGAGAACAGTGAATAATTTCAAGACAAGAAAACTAATAAAATAACTAGTAATACGATTTAATTCTACATGCAGTACTCTGCTTCTTGTTATATCTGGTCTCAGCTATCAGCCTAGTGTAAAAGCCAGCCAAGAATTCTTCAAGCCCTGCCAGAGCTACAAATACTAGCCAGAAATATTTGTCGTATCACAGTTCAGTTTCCAAAAAGTAAGATGCTGGACTTTTACAGCCAGAAAAATACAAGGCGCAAAGGATAATAAAAAATGGACTTACTTAATATTGTTGGAATGCATCAGATCAAACGAATCCAAGTACTCTTAATCCTGTAGGACTGCAGCATGACAAATACACTTCATTTAGATACTCAGCCCCCGTGAGTCAAGCCAGTCTGGAAGATTCAGCCTCACAATTGCTGGATGTTACTCAATTAGCGTGAGGCAATGATTTCCAGCCCTCAGCAACCAAGACAGCCTCCTCCTCTGGAGAGCCAGACAGCTTTACCTTGGATTAAAGTGATCGATTTTTCCACTGTGTGCACAGAACAGCATCGTCAGGCAATTTGAGTTCACTGGCCACGTTATTAATGGACTTTGCTAATTTTTTCAAAGCACTCATAAAATACAAAAAACATGGTGTCTTGTAATGAGGTGTAATTGCAGCAGCAGCTTCTGCAACACATGTGTCTCCAGGGAGAATGTGTTGACACAGACGTGCCCTTAAGAAGTTTGGGCTTTATATTTCCTTACTGTCAGCTACAATATCTTCAGCCACAGGCAGTCCTTCTCATTTCAGCCAACCCACCTGCTGCAGTGAGCCCTGCTCCCAGGAGAAAGACACCAGCAGGAATGAGTGTCTCCCAAGGAAACCTCTTTGCTCTGTAACTCAGAACCCAGATATTCAGTAACACTAATCAAGGTAAATCCCATGTATGAACCTAACAAATTAGGAAAACATTAGAAACCCTATTTCTTCATCTTGGATCAGTAAAAAATTAGGAGCAACTCCAAATTCTGCATCTTGGCTCAGTCACAGGTGTGCAGATGCCCAACCTCCAAACCAGGAAAGCTGCTTTAAGACCCTGTTTTCACCCACCCTACTGTAAAGTACCAGCAATGCTCAGCTGTCTAACTACAATATTTACCTATTTAAAGTGAAAAAATGCCCTGAAAACTATCCATGACTGAATCAGGAAAGTTCTTCAGATGACTTCATGTGTAAATATATTGAAGGTATTGACTCTGCAAGAAATGTAAAGCAGGATATGTGCACTATTTTAAAGAGGATAAGAAAACCCTTCTCCAAGCTCTTTTTGACATAATATAATGATGTCAAAAGTTCACTACTTACACGTCTGTGCTAATTGATCAGAGTGGATGAATCTAAGCTGTGACTAATACCAAAGTGCAAAGCTGGCTGAGAGGAAGGTACTTTACAATGGAACATTGTTTAAATGGAGGAATATATCAAGTAGGATTTTGCTGGTATCTGTCCTGGAGATGGATTCTCACTAGGGACTGGAATAATAATGAACTGGAGACTACAACTGCTTTCCAAAACCCAAGAGAGAACCAAGCCAGGAAAGGCTTGGTTTTGCAGGATTCAAAGTTATCTTGACAACTTGGAGAGATGTCCTGAAAAAGTCAGGAGATCATTCCAACAAGGGCCAAGTCCTAGGCAGTGCACCAGCTGAAAAATAACCAACAGGATACAATAACACACTGATATATCAATAATAAAAATGCCAACATGGAAGCATTAGCTTATGCAGCAGCTCTGCTGGACAGGATCTAGAAGCTTGCTGGACACCAGCCATCAGTATCCTGCTCTTGTAATCAAGCCAGGCCTCATCCTGATGCCTCTAGAAGCTGGGATGGCTGCAGAATGAGTGACTTGGCTACAGGCACCAGGAAGGTGTCAAAGAACAAGAATGACAACAGCTCCACCTGAAGTGGAGAAAACACCCCATGAACCAGAGCTCCTCAGCCTCCAAGGTGACAGCAGTGAGACACAACGTTCTCCTGCTCTCCATAGCTACCACCACCCCAAGGACCAACAAATGGGTCAGCAACACAGGCATCTGGATGGCAAAGTGTTTAACTAATACTGTGGTGGCAGAGCTCCAGCCCTTGCACTGTATTCTTCACAATCCCAACATGCCTTCCCTCCTCTATCAATCCTATTCCTAGCTATCAATCCTATTTCATGCATCCTCAATCTTTTTCCTAGTCCACTCCCACAACTTTGTTCCTGACAACTTCTTTATTCATGTAAGGCAATGAGCTTGAAGCAAGAGCAGAATAATTATTTGGTATCTCCCACCCCAGAGTTAAGTTCCTCTAAACTCAATTAATCACGAAGAACCGCTGGCAGCTCCCTATTTGCCAGCAAGATACACCAAAGTAATAAGTGATTTCACATTCTGCTTTTGAAGGCAAGCTATTAAATTCACATACTGTATTACTTTAATCAAGAATAGTTAATTAAGCTGTTCCCCTGATATGAATTTTTATCATTCTGCACCAGCCATACATTACATTTTTACGACTCAGGCCGGGCCCATGATGCATGTTTGCAATCTGTCTTTCCAAATTAATCTGTCACCACTTGTAAACTCAAAGTGGATCCAATACATTCAGTCTCAAAGGTAACTGGGCCGAGTTTGGGTACACTAGGGACTGGAGGGTGAGTGATGCTGAAGCACCACTTCACAAAAGTGTTTCAATGAACTACAAGCCACCCACCATGACACAAAACACACTGTTAATATTTTAGTCTGTTTGCCTTGTTTTATTTCCTTAAGTGAACTTGGCTTCATGCTCTGTGCTACCATTCATAAAATCAATTCAATCACTTATATGCTCATAGTAATCATCAGCACCCATAATGCAGAAGTCATAAGTGCAGGCCATAAAGCAAGGGAGATCTGGAGTGTCAGGTTATTAAAAACATTAGCATACAATATGAATCTAAGTCTAAATTTATTACAAGCAAAAACCCCTCAACAACTTTCTGTTCCTGGAGCTGAAGGACAGGCTAATAACACAATGTTTTTCTAGAACAGACTTTAAACACAGCAGCGAAGGAGCCAGATATGGATCTCTTATCTTTTAAAAGTACTCACAGATGTAGAATAGCAAAAAGAAAAAAAAATGACACCACTATTTGGCTATCTGACTTAATCATAAGAAAATAAGGTTTATGAAGTAAAAAAGTGAACAAAATGAAAACTTGGACAAGTTTTTCAAATATTAACTGGGAATACTCTGTTATTATGCAGTCGGATGGAATTTACCCCCAGGAAAACAAGGAACATAGAAAAGATGTGTCATACCATCGAGCCTTTTGTGAATCTATGCCATCAAGTCAAGCCAAGCCTTCCATAATCCCATCCAACCACTTTTATTTAGATTTTCTAAAAGGCAGACTGATGAGGTTGATGTGAACTGGCTCTTTTCACACCTGACAATTTTACATATTTTTTTTAAGCAATACAACCAAAGGAGGCAGTTTAACATGGGACTACTGGATCCCCAGCTCCATCAAGAACCCACTGAGCTGGCCCTGGCACAGCCCCTGTCTATGGAGACAAAAGGAGAAGCACATCAGGGCACTTAGGACACTTAACTTTTAATGAAGATAGAAAAAAACTACTATATTTTGTTTATTTTGGTGGGAAATCAAGTACAGCCAGAAAAACAGTTACCAAAACCCAAGCAGGCCCACAAGGAATATGCAAGTCTGCTCCACGAGCCCTTGAATTGGCTCTTGGCCCTTCTATGTATTTTTCCCATTTAAGAGATTTGTTTAGATAAACTCACAAATATGGGTATTTACATAGCATGACAGAATGGTGTATTTAGAGATTTTAAGCAGAGGAACATTCTTTCAGGCCCATCATAAAACGAAAGCATGCCAAGCTTTAACTAAAGAAACATGTTCTAACACCGAGAAACTTTTATAATTAATCCTCGCCTTAAATCATCTCAGAGAGAGTTATGAGTGTAATTACCGTCAGTTGAGACACTGCTCATGTTACTGAAATGGCTGAAAGCAGACCCTGGCTAACAGACAATCTGAATCCCTCCCATCCCATGACCAATTTACAGCTAAGCCCTGACTCACTGCATTAAGTCCGAAAATATTTCTCGGCATTAGCGACAGCTCATTGCGGGAGGAACAACGGAAAAAATCCCCTCCAAACTCCACTGCTTCACAGAAGGGATGAAGATAATACATTGCTAAAACAGCCTCTTTTTTGATGTTGTGATTTATTTTTTTTTTTTAAGATCACCAGGGCTATTCTTAGAGGAGTTCCATGGTGTGCAGGTTGCAGCGAGCGAAGGCTTGGCCAGTGGCCAGCCCTGGCTGGGTTTGCTGTGAGGCTGAGCGATGCCTTAGCTCGGGAAGAGATTTCTGCTTGCTTTCCTAATGAAGAAAAGGAAAAGAGGATGCAGAGAACTCCATACACAAGCAGCTAAGAACGAGCTGTACTCTAGAAAGATGTGCCACCGTCTCCTTGCTGTCACCCAAGGCCTGTTTCGGGGCTGAATGTTTTCCCCAGGAAGGAAATGAGTGTAAACACTTCAGAGGCAGCGTTCCCATACGGATGTTATTCTTTGGAAAAGCTGGGCAGGATGCAGTGACTTAGAGAGCCAGGAGATCTCCAGCAGCAACAAATCCCACAAATATACAAGCTGCTAAACTTGTGAACACAGCCAAGCCCTTACAAAAAAAGTAAGGCACGTTTTGACCTTGACTCACTCTTAGACACTGTGAAGCAACTTGAAGCTGGTTATTGCAGAGCCCCACCAGTCAGCTGAGATGGCTGAGATTTCCTGTGCCTAGCTCAGGTGACTGCTTGTCTAAGGAAACGAGCTCTCCAACTCTACAAAGAAGTTGCTACGTCAGAGAAGTTGCTGACACCTCTGGATCCCTGGAAGTGCCCAAGGCCAGCTTAGACAGGGCCTGGAGCAAACTGGGATAGCAGAAGGTGACCCTGCCCATGGCAGGGGGTGGGACTATACAATCTTTAAGGTCCCTTCCCACCCAAACCAGTCTGTGATTCCACGATTCCATGAAAAGGAAAGAGTAATGTGGCAAACCCACAGCATTTCAGCAGAAGTGCCACACTACCAGCATTGCAAAACACCCTCTGTGTTCCACCACACCAAATCTACCCCCCCCTCCCGCCCACAGCAGCTTTGTTTCTTTGAAAGACTAAAGGAAAAAAGAAGACCAAGGGAAAAAGGGCAGCCTGATGGCACTCCCTCCCAAACTGACCCTCCACACCATGGAGCCCAACATCCAAACGTCCACAGAATCACAGAGTTTGGGTTGGAAGGCACCTTAAAGCCCATCTCGTTCCACTCCCCTCCATGGGTAGGGACACCTCCCACTATCCCAGAGTACTCCAATTCCCATCCAACCTGGCCTTGGACACTTCCAGGGATCCAGGGGCAGTCAGAGCTTTTCTGGGCACCCTGTGCCAGGAGAATTTCTTCCAACTATCCAATCCAACTCTGCCCTCAGGCAGTTTAAGGCTATTCCCCCTCAGCTGTATCTCTCCAGACCCTAGTGCCAGGTCCCTCTCTCTTGTAGGTCCATACTGGGGGAAGAGGACAGCACAACACCCCTGTGGCACAGAACTCTGCCCTCACCAGGTTGTGCCTTTGTTTTTAACATCCTAGGCTCTGGAAACTCCCCCAGGCTCACTGTCCTGGAAGTACAAGGGGTTTGGAATAAAAGTACTCATTTGGATGAAATTCTGGGGAAGAACTGGTAATATGCAGGCCCATTCTTGCTGTGTTTGCAGGCACAGCAGCTGCTTCTGATTCCCAACACTTGCCTTCAGGTGCTGCTGCAATACAAACTACATTTAAATACATACACACACACACAATTATAATATGATTACCTTATTAAGAAGCACTGGCTTTGTGTTCCCATGCAGAGATTATCTGTTGGCTTAATTTATTTTTTTTAAAGCTGCCTGTCTTTGATGGTATCCCATGGAAAGATTACATATTAGATAGAGCAGCACATGGTCAGCACAGACCAAATGTGGGAGATGAAAGCAGAGCACCCAGAGCTCTGTTTGAGCTCCAACACTGCTTCTTCCAGGAGCAAGGAACAAACAATTGAAGCAAAAAAAAGTTGATTTTCTTCTCAGTGAGAACAAACATGAAGCTGCATAGTAACTTTGGTCAGCATTACTTTGATACCTGTATAAACCACTGCTTTCTATCAGAAATTATTCATGAATTATTCAGGAGATTTTTTAACATACCTACGTGTAATTCAAAACTCTGTACACAAAGAGTCTGAATTATCTGCCAAGCTTTTTCAGAATATTGAAGTACTTGCCTTTATTGGCATCAACTTATTTCCATAGAGATTTTCTTTCCATCCCTGACTTTTTCTTACTTAAAAAAATCCTGAACTCTTGAATGTTATATTCTTACATTGTTTCCCCTCCTCCCAGTCCAATTTCTTACTCTTCTTTCCATCAGCTGAAACTCAGAAATCCCTTCCAACACACATTTGAGTCTCCCAGCTGCCTGCAGAGCAGCTGGTCTTGGCTATCCACAAAATCAAAGGGAAACAACCAAAGTCCAAAAGCTCAATTATAGTGAAAAACAGATGAGGCTGAGCTCCTTCCAGCCCTGCTGCAGGAATACACAGTGCAGAAGGATGGACACACTCACTGTTCTATTCCTGGAGGTGGCTGAAGCACTTCTAGTTCAGCTAGAGGCAGCCCAGCTCCTTTTTCCTGGGGGGGGGGCTGCACACCCATCCTGCTTTAATCCACCACCAGGATAAATGCCCCTCCTGGGTCACCCACCAGGGACAAATTCCCCTCCTGGGTCACCCACCAGCTCCCTGAGGGTCATGCCATGGCTGCACAGCACAGAGCCCTGGGCAGGCTGTGGTGAGGCTGCTGTGCCCTTCCCAGAGCTCCCAGAACACATCCCATGTTCACACCAGGTCCTGGGGAAACCTGGGCTCCCAGAACCACATCCCCATGCTTCACAACCAGGTCCTGGGGAAACCTGGATCTGCCAACCCTGTCACCCTGAGCACACAGCAATTAAGGCTAAAGAGCTGAAGGACCCGATAATTGCAGCTAATGAGCTTCCCCAGGAGCTCTCTTTCCCTTTCTCTAGAGAAGACACCATTAAATCAAGATCTTTTCCTGCTGATGTGTGCCCTCACATCTCAAAAAGCCTCAGCCTCGGTATCCCAGCCCCTGCATTTCCCTGGAAGAATTAAGAAGAAAAGAAGTCCACTCAAAAATGTTCACCACAGTTTCAAGTAATTTTGAGCAAAACACCATTTTCCTCCACAACAAATGCGAAACATTTCCCACCTCTGCTCACATCTAGTGGTGAAACACAACCAACAACATGGAACAAGAAAACATGAAACTCCAGCTTGCATTGGGTGGGAATGTTCCTGCTCACGGATGATGTGAGCATAAAACTGCCTAACAGATGGAAAGCTAACCAAGCAGTGACTACTGAAACAGAGAGATCACAAGTGGCTTGAGGGGTAAACATCTAATGAGCACCTAGGGACGAATTTGGTTGTTATCTCCATGCTCTCAACAGTCTCGAAATTAGCACCTCACCAGACACAGAAATCTCGGACCTTACATTTCCACCACAACCCCTTTGACTCTAGGACTCCCTGAAAAGAAAGTTGTGAGCAGACCACATTATATCTGTAATTAAAGGTGAACGGACAAAAGGCTGAATTACTTTGCCACAATTACAAGGAGGTCATGAGATCACAGCTCACCACTGGCCAGGAGTTGCTCCAAACTCAGACTCTCAGGCCACAGCACTGCCTGCATTTACAGCTTTTAGTCTCTATCAGTGACTTCTTACGCTTTTAGGTATTTCTGCACGATCCATTCTGCCTGTATCTTGCCTCATCCTCTGTTCCAAAACAGCAGAGTGTAATAATTAAACACCTACTAGGCAATTGCTACAAGGCAATTGCTGAATAGCAAGTACCAAAACAGAGGATACAGAGAGCTTCTGTATCCTCTTCTCTTGCTGACAGCTTGCAAAATCCTACAGCTCATCTTTCTAAAAGCTTCAGTTCTGCAAGTGTGGAGATGCTCATGTTCTTTAAAAAAAAATAAGATGAATAAAAAAGAATCTGAAGGTTCCTGGTCTTCACGATCGTGGAAGAAACTCTTAAATCAAGAACCTGCCACCCTGCCATGACTGCTGACTCCTCGTTTCACCAACAGCTCTGTGTCCATCCTACTCAAAAGCAGAAGCTTTCCCGGGGGGGTGGGGGGGGGGGGGGGGAAATCCCAGGCAGAAACTCACCTGTTAAAATGATGCAGGCATGGAAACAACACCAGCTGTATGGGAAATAACCTGCTTCCACAAGTGAGCAGTGGGAATGTCTCTGCAGGTTTTGCAAGAATCCGTTCCACCAACAATATGGGCTGGTCCTGAACCGTGTTTCTGAGAGCTACCCATCACCGAGCAGATTTTCTCCACCATCAAGCCCACAATTACATGTTGCTGCTGGACACTGTTATTTTAACACACTTTGAAAGAAGTAGAATTACATATTTTTAAGCTTTCTACTTTAAAATGACATTCATCAAGAACTTGAAAAATTGTATCATTCTACCTCCCCACAGGTCACCAAGCAGATTTATTCAACAAAGGGGCAAGAAGGAAACACAAGGTCTGGTCTGAAGCAAAGCACCTGGAGCACAACAACTTTTGTATGATTTTCTGACTTGCTAAAAATATTTATTAATGATGTTCATTTATCTTCTAAATTTTCAAAATTAAATACTGGAGGAAAAATGAATGCTCTCCTCACCAGAAACCATTTTAATGGAATCCAGAAGAAGAATATTAATACCCAGTGCAATCGTTTTACTTTTGATGTCTATATAATATGTAGTGACCCGTAAGTGGAATGAGCTAAAACTGTCATAAATTCATTATGAGAAACCATTCTTTGAAGAATATCAATGCAAATTGATGAGATGAAATGAGCAATATGGAAATGAGCTAATTGCACAGGGTTTAAAATAACTGGCTCCAGTAGCAATGTCCTTTCTGTGCCACTTCTATTTCAGCTGCAAAAAAACACTGGAGAGGCTGGGTTATGAAAATTGAAAATGCTGTAATTACTTAGTACTGATAGTGATAGGGCAGCATTCATTTAGAATCTCAGGCTCTGGGGAAAAAAAGAAATCCAAAGGATAGATTCTATAATTCTCATTTCTCTGAGAAAGGGAACCCCGGATGCCATGCAGTATGAAATGTGCCAACCCAGGCCCTGTCAACAAAGACTGGAGGAAAATACTGTATATTCCCAGGGAGTTTTCTAGGTATCAGCTTATGAAAGTAGAATGCAAATTTCTCTTCGTATCCTACAAAGGTTTGGCTTGGAAGGGACCTGAAAGCCCATCCCAGTCCCACCCCCTGCCATGGGCAGGGACACCTTCCACTATCACCAGTTGCCCCAAGCCCTGTCCAGCCTGGCCTTGGACACTGCCAGAACTGTGACAGGTGTTTTCCCTCCCTGGGTCTGGAAATGCACCTTCCCCAGTGGGGCCCAGCCCTGCTTTGGCCCTCTGTGTCCCAGCACTGCTCAGAGCAGCTCTGCCTGGAGGAATCCCCACCTCTGCCCTCGCAGGCGCTGGGGCAGGGGTGCCCGCCCACACCACCTCTATCCCAGGGTTGAAACCCTGCCACCTCGGGCACAAGGAGCTTGGTATCACACTCCCTCCCTCCTGCACCTCCTTACTTCTGAATTTTAATCCCTGGCTTCCCTTTACTCACTGATTTTGGAGCTGCACTTTTAGCAGCGGCGGCTTTTGTTTTGTGGTTTGTTTTCTTTGGGTGGAGGGAGGAGAGTCCAGATGTGGAGCAGCTCCATTGCTGGGGCTGTGAGGAACCTGTGGGACCTGTTCCCACAGAGCTGCCCCCAGGCCCTGGGCTTTGGCTGACCACAGCACCTGGGCTAAGTGGATGCCTGTCCCTGTGGGAAAACGTGCTGGGGAGCAGGCTGGCTTTGGAGCCCTCCATTCCTGCTCTCTCCAACTCTCAGCAGCACAGGAGCTGCATGGATGAACCCCACAGGAACCTCTGCACATTATCCCACCTCCAGACACATCTGCTGATGCTCACTTTATCCTTTTATGCACTCCTGTGCCCCAGGACCCAAAGAAAAAGGGTGTCTCAATTTCTTTTTCCCCTCCCACAACAACGCCAAGCTGCACTTTGCTGTGGTTTTTTGTGGGTTTCACCCTGCCTGGACTCCAACACAAGAACCAACAGCCATTGCCAAAGTTTTTCATTAAGCTGAGCCTACATATAAATATATATATATATACACACTTATGCTACATCTCTATGTACTGCATTCCATACCTAAAGAGGCTCCAAAAGAGATGGAGAGGGAATTTGGACAAGGGCCTGGAGTGACAGGACAAGGGGAAATGGCTTAAACACACAGAGGGCGGCAGGGTGAGGTGAGCTACTGAGCAGAGACTCCTCTCTGTGAGGGTGGGGAGGCCCTGGCACAGGTTGCCCCACTCCACTGGAAGTGTCCAAGGCCAGCTTGGATGGGGCTTGGAGCACCCTGGGCTAGTGGAAGGTGTCCCTGCCCATGGCACGGGGGTGGCACTGGATGGGCTTAAGCTCCTTCCAACCTAAACCAACCTGGGATTCTGTGATCTGAAAGCAGACAGGAAAATGAGGGGGGGCAATGTGCAGAGGAAATGAATAGCCTCTTTTTTATGTATAGAAAATACATTTCTAGATATCCATTCTTGACAGTGGATAATGAACCAACAGGATGAAGCTTTTCCAACACCACCCTGTGCTGGGGGAACAGGGCTCCTGGAGAATGTCACAAGCAGCAAGGAAAGCAAAGAAGGGGCCAGCAGAGGATTTAACACACCCAAACTCTTCAGGATGGACAAACCCCACGAAAATCTCTTCTTTCTAAGGGCTTGAAGGCTCTGGGGCATTTTTGGTTTCTTTCCCCTTATAAGCAGGGCGTGAGCAAGTTCTATCCTGAAATGGTCTGCTCTGAAACACTGCACAGCACAATGGTTTGAAATAAATAATTAGGATATTAGAGAGAAAACCTCACATATCTTTGTCACAATTTACAACACAGCAATTCAAAGCTTACCTAGCAATAATAAGCAGCACTGGCTTTATATATTTTAAAGTACCAAATTAATTCTATTTCCATGCTTAAATTTGCCCTTGTGGTATTTTACATCTGTAGAAAGGAAAACACCACAAATACCCCCAATAAACTCAGTGGTGGCTACTCTTTCTTTTAGCCGGCTTATTTATTTTTCATTTAGATTTTTTAGCACCTAGATTGTGCAGGTTGGTAATAGAATTAAAATGTAGTTTCCTAAATTGATGTGTAATTCTACATATACCAATCTTGGCACTGCACATCAAAAATATTTATGATTGATGTATCTATAACATGCATTTTACATTTTGTGTGTAATATATATATTTAAATAGGGGTCTTCCCTTTCACATATTACATTTTATATGGTTATTAAGGTGTTTCATTCTGCATTTTCTGCCAGGCTTTTAATTTCACAGACTTCATCTATCAGATATTACTGCCTACTTTAAACAAATCACTACAGAAAATGGTAACTGGTGTTGAATACAGAATCAGGAAGGCAGGGGGTTTGCAATTCCAAGTAATGTGGAGCTGGGTGATAAATGGAGAACAGCAGCTGGGCTGAGAAGCTCAAGAGAGACAAAAATCACATTTGCAGGTAAGTGGAGTGGAAATTTGTGGAAATTGGGTAAAACAAAAAGCAAAACATTGTTATTAAAGGTGGAGTGAGAGGTAGCAAGAGCAACAGAGAGGCAATTTTCTCCCAGCTCCAGCAGGAATTCATCTCAAGCACTAACACGCAATTTCACCACCGAACTCCATGATGAAACACAGGATTATGTCTAATTGTTTTAGGGGTTTGGATAAGAAAGCATAAAAATCCCAGTAAGTGGCCTTTTGTGCCAGTACAGCCCAGAAAATGATGAGTAAAACTTATAAAAACATCCAAAACCTAAACTGCAATAAATATCAAGATAACTACCCAACAGAAAAGAAATACAGCTTTAGGGATTTTGGTATTTTCAGGGATATCTGTACTATGACAGCCCAGTTCAGAGGAAAATTGATCCAGCTCCTGAAGTTTGCCAAAGCAATGCTAAGCTGCTGGAATACCACACACCTTCTCATTTTACCTCTTCTGGCACTAATATTTTACAATGGAAAGCCAGGAGTGCTGTGAGAGTATGGAAATGAGGATACCCTATTATGAGTATTAAAAAGGCTGTTATGTAATTGTACTCTGTGTATTTAACATGATGGTGTAAGAGCTAAACAGTCCCCTCCAAACAAAAAGTTAAAAGGTCTTTATTAATATGTTATTTATTTTGGTCATACCTGCTTGTAAAATATTAATACTGCCTGAGTTTTGGCATTTTAGCTTTCACAGTGACAAATCCATCCTCAGCTTTGGCTAATCCTTAGGGCTAAAAAAACCCCATCCAGATCTGCTGAGTGGCAAAACTCCCTTTGTTTTGGAGAAGGCTTAGCATAAATCCTTCCCCCAAGAAGATGGGGAAATGCAGGAGAGGTTTTGTAGAGCCCCTGTGGAGTCCTGGGGAGCTGAAGTTTAGTTTTAACACAAGGTGGAATTCAGCACCACATGTGGCACCCTGGCACCAAGCTGGGCATGGAGACCAAGCCCAGGATCCCAACAAACCATCCCAGCCAGGCCTTCTGCTTCTGAACTCACAAATAACCATCTTAGCAGCTCATTTACCTCCAGGAATAATAGCACAGCACACACATTACCTTCCATGCATCATCTCACATGAAAATTAGCACAGCTCCCATGTTTTCTTACACGTGGGTAAAAAAAAAAAATTATATATGCACAAAGCAAGGCTTGTGATTTAAAAACATACA
Source organism: Calcarius lapponicus (assembly GCA_039654755.1). Lineage (NCBI taxonomy): Eukaryota > Metazoa > Chordata > Aves > Passeriformes > Fringillidae > Calcarius > Calcarius lapponicus. The sequence continues at coordinate 7,482,288 of CM077471.1, forward strand.
TAATATGTAGTACAAATTACTTCTGTCTTCAACCTATCTGCTAATCTTTAGTGTTCTGACTCCAAACATCCCTGCTTTAGCTGAGCAGCCCCCAAAGCACGTGGTGCAGCGACAGCATCCAGTGCAGCCCCAGCCCTGCAGCGCCTGATCCTGCTACATCCCATTCCCACCCTGCAGGCTGGGATGTGGGACTGCCAGCTCAAGTGCAATGACTCTGGCTTTGTTTTGAAGGTGGAGATGCTCTGGAACCTGTCAGAGGTACCTGGAATGAAACCAGGAGCAGAGAGATCCCAGTGGCAGGTGGAGAAGTGGAGAAATAACCTGACTAAAGAAGTCAATCAGGCCTATACAAAGGAACAGCAGGAAAACAAGCTTAGTTTATATCTTCTTATTTTTTTTTACCCCTTGTCAAAAGCCTACATTTTAATCCAAAGGGGCCTTTGATTCCAGCAGAAAATGTCTTCCCATGGAGCATCTTGTGTTTCCCCTGGCAGACAGCCCCAGCACAGCCATTCCTGCTGGCACTGTGTCTTAGGAGCATTTCTGCTTTACAGAGCCAGACCTGCCCAAGTGTGCAGCCCTGCTTGAGCCTCAGGTTGAAGCTGAGAAGGTGGTGATTCACTGACAGAGCCTCATCTCTACCACAGACACCCACATTGTACCAGCCCTCCTCTGGCTCTCCCTCAAGCAGAATCAAAGCCTGGGAGTCCGGCCTCAGCACCCAGTGTGACACGACAGCCTCCCTGATGACCGCCATGCCCTCCCATTCTCTTCATCTACTCGTGCGACCTTCTTTCCCCCTGACTCAGAAATACTGCAGCACCAAAGGCAGAGATGGCAGCACATCAAAGAGCCTAAGATACGAGGGAAGCAGGTTTATTTTCACTTGAGCTGAGATTTATTTTTTTTAAGCAAGACTTCAAAATACCTTAAAAAAGTAACAGAGATGATAATGGGATTGGAAAATTCAATGGCAGCTGAATAACACAATTCAAGCACCAGTATCAGGGGATAAGATAACCCACCCAGACACTGAAGGTTACACATCTCATCTGGGCTGTGTGTCTGAAGGGAATGTGAATTTGCAGCCTCATGACAATAAAGAAATGTGGGGTTAAGAAACAAGAGAGGAGGAAAAAGGGCCAGTCGATTCTCCCACCGCCTTTTCTTGTTCCTAAAATTTCAGTTGCCTGGAAATGGCTGATGAGAAGATGGGATTATGTAAGCGCTTGCCACACACTAAGGAAATTAAAGCCTCAGTGATGGGTAGCTTAACCCATCCTCTAAGCAGTGAACTAAAACATGTTTACTAAGGAGAACTCAAATAGTGAAACCCCTTTAAAAAAAACAGAAGTGATGAGGACTTGACAATTCCCAGGATTAAAAAACTGTATACATTAAAGACAAGGTAATCTCCTTACAGTAAAATGAGGAAAAGGAAAATAAAGCCTTTTTGGTGGGCAAGACAGTTTTTGTTTTAAGGCATATTCATCCTGTCTGGCTGAAGACTTTCCTGTGTTATTGCCTTTTTTTTCCCTGATAAACATAACAGAAGAGCTACACCAACCTTCCAAATCCTTACTGTTACATTTTCCAACAGGCTCACTGCTCCCATCAAACCTGACCCACCAATAAGAAAATAAGAAGCACTGTGCTCTTCCTACATTTAATCAGGGGAACATTTGGGTGCTACAAGACACCTAGCACCAACCTAAGTGCAAAACAGCTCGAGCTAGTTTTGAATAGACATTCTGCATGTGTGCCATCCCAGCAAACCTGAGCTTTTCTGAGCTCTTCCCTGCATTGCACTGACATGGGCCCTTCTGCAAATACACTCATTTAACTACAGCTGAAGGCCAGTGGAAAAATCTAACACAGAATCACAGTATATCCAGGGCTGGAAGGGACTCACAGGGACCACTGACTCCAACTCCTGGTCCTGCAAAGGACCCCCCAACAACCAGTTAAAAACCTCTAAATCCTGCTCCAAGCTGAAGTTGCACCACCCATTGGAGCACCAGCTATCCAAAATTGCAGGTGGCAAATGGCTGATCTGGAGGTTGAAGAAGAAATCATACCGCCTGCTGCTCAGCCACAGGACAGGGCAGCAAAATAAACTCCATTTGCTACAGGGATGCATCTGTATTTGTATTGCAAGTATGTGGGTCTAGGAGAGGAAATATAAAGTAGCCAAGTTGCTGGAGCTCACATCTTCATCAAAAGTAAAAAATCCCAAAGAGTGGCTTTTTCTACAGCTGCCCAATAATGGCAAAAGGCAAATCCTCAGCTGGTGATAATGGTTATGGTTCCACTGGAATCTGCTGCTGCTGTTTCCCCTCACAGATGGAGGGGAGGAAACCCAGCTATTCTATGTGAAGAAAAGCTGCACTGAATGGGTGGAACCAGATGTGAAAACTTGCAGCCAGCTACACGAACTGTGGGATATCTTTGAAAACTCTGACTGGTCAAAGCCTCAGCCAGCCAATAACAAAACCTACAGTCCTTCAGCTTTGGAAGAGAAGAAACAACTTCTCAGAAATGCCAGAAGTGACTCAACCATGATTTTTAAGCTGCTTCAACAGCATCTTAGTTATTTCAAGTAGTCCTAAGAGTTTGCCTGTGATTGCCTTCCCTTAATGGAACTACAAGCTGGCAAAGTGCTCAAATCGGGGCAAAAGAAACACACACAATTTTTGTGACTGCTGTGTTATGAATATATTGTTTTTTCTGTTCCAAATTGCCTTCCCTGGGAATTTTAAAATACAGAAAACCAGCAAGTATCTACATAAGTAGGTCATTTTCTTAATGGCAGGGAAGTGCTGTTTCACTCCAGCTCGTTTGTAACACAGACACACGTTTCCAAATAAAGAGTATTTTCGGATTTGCAAGGAAGGGGAGTGACTTAAAATCATGGAGGCACTCACTCCAAGATCAGGTAAAGTCTAATTCAGAAAGACAAGCAGGAAAAAGTTGCATTTTGCACCTTCCATGAGAGCTTTGCAGGGAGTTGTGACATTTTGCAGAAAATCCTCTTGCCGCACACAAGCCGGAGCTGGAGGGTGCTGCATATTCCATTACAAAAGCAGAGCCACGTTAGTTCATTAGAGAAGTGATAAGTTCAATCCTTACCAAGTTTTCTTGGTTCCTGGCTGCTATTTTCTGATCATCTTCTCCCCCATTTTTCATGTATTTGACCTCTTCCACTGGTTTGATCCTATACTCATCTGAGCACCAAGAAAAAAAAAAAGAAAAAAAAATTTGAACCAGTGTAGTTCAGCAGCTGGGATAAAAACCAAACTAAAACCAAAACAGCTGACTAGAATAGACCCTAGTTAAGCAAAGCAACTAAAAATTACATGTATATCTTGTCAAAGGCTTACATGTGACTAATACAAAGGAAGTTTCTCCTGCCTAAAGCTTCAATGAGAATTTCAGTAGCTGTCTGGTCTAATATAGCCATGGCACCAGGAAACGGGGATGTTTGGTGTGTAATCTCTCCCAAATCCCTAGTTTTCTGTTCAGTATGTTCAATACATACAAGTTCTTTGCTCCTGCACCCTCCCTGAATATTTATTCTCAGTGGACCAGCAAGCCATGGACAGGGGCTACTCGAGAGAAGGCTGCTCATGGGTGTTCCCTGCACAGCAAAGCTGATGGAGAATACTGAAAATGTAGGTTAAAAGCTGGAAAAAAGCCAACCCACACCATAATCACTTTGTCCTTTTTTAAGTTTTGTTTTTCCTACTGACACAATGCACAGTCATATAATGATTTCTGGAGAACAGGCCCCATGCTGATCATCTTCCTTTTCCCACCTCCCCCACCAATCACCATTTTTCCTGCACACAAATGTTATCCAGACAGAAATTCAGCCTGAAAGTAAGAAAAGCAAGATTCTTGGTTTGTCCTCAATATTTATCAGCTCTTCAAGTACTAGAATCCCCAGCTCTAATGCCAGTATGGAAATGTTACCTAACACACAGGTGCTATACCAGATTAAACCCAAAGCTCCAACAAGGGATTTTTTCCCCTTGGTAGGACAAGATGGGATTTCAGCAAGAATGATTCTTCCCTGCAGCCTGTGAATCCAGTTCTTGCAGGACCAACACTGCCCTTGCTCAGTCACTTTTTGCTCTGGTTATCTTTGCAGCATGTGAGTCTATTGGAAAAAACACCCAGAGCAGTGCATCCACCCTCCTCCATCCAGGAAAAATGATGCAGAAGAGAAACTCCATCCCACAAAGGTGGAAAATATTAATACAAAGTGAAATGAGACACAGTACACTTGGAATAAAGGGCAAAACCATGGAAAATCAGAAGAGACTGCACAAACTTTCCTCTTTTTCTTTGGGTTTTCAAACAACTTCTCTCACTTATGCTAAGGGAAAAACAAAGGACAAATAGATTTTTCTGGGTTACTGTGTTGTTAAAAAAAGAATCAACATTTTTTTGGACAAAGTTGTTTTCAGGAAACTATTAACCACAGAATCTAGAAGTTAAATAAGCCTCGCTTTGAAAAGTAAGGCTTAGTTTAAAAATAAACCTGTTTCAAAAAATAATCTTATTTTTTAAAATACATAATGGTTTTGCATTTGGTCTAGTCCACATCTATACATTTTCTTTATTATAGAGTTCAAAGAAACTGAATCTATCAAATAGAAGCATCTGAGACACAGAACCTCAAATTAGATGGAAGAATTTAAGACAATATTATCAGATTGGTATATGTGAACAACTCTGAGGTTTTTATTTTATTTTTTTTTTATTCTTTTTTCCAAGTGTAATTCAGCTAGTCTGGAGATGACAATTCATAAGCCCAAAAGGGCTGAACACAATAAAGCCTGAGAATTAGAAATAGCTGATTGACTGCAATTATCTAACTTACATTTTCCTCCCTGCCTCAGTGCTCTGTGTTGTGATTAGCAATAAAACCCACACACAGAAAAAGCCTCAAACTCCCACAGAGGCACGCAGGGATCTGAATGGGGAAACAGATGAGCAAGAGAAAGCAGCACAAAGGACATTTCCCAACCCACAGCCAGTCCAGGGGCGCTGGAGGAGAGAGGAAGTTCAGCCCAGAATTGTGGAAAACGAGGAAGGTATGGAGGGGCTGATGTTCCACGACAAAAATAACCCTGAAATGTGTCTGCTGCTTATTCCAAGAGATTAATTGTGATTAAACACATATTCAGGCAGCAGCTGATCCTGTGGGGATGGTGCTTCCTTGGACACATCATCCCTTGGAGCAAGTCAACCAGGGCACCAAGGAGTCCCTGACTGATAGTCAGGATAATCAGGCTGACATGTGAAATTCTGATACACCTGGACAGGACAGAATCTCCCTAGAGATCAAAAATTTTAAATTCACAATGGACATGGGCACAGATCCTTCAAATGCTGCAGCATTTGCCAGATGCACCAAGTAGCTCTGAACTGCTGGCAGAAAACTTTGTACAGATTTCTTATGATATTTCCAGAGCTATTTCCAACAGTATTAGTAAACTTCAGTACTTTCCTGATGATATAATAAGTATTCAATTATCTCTGGCACAGCTGGTGTTCCTGTCCCCTCCATCCTACCAACTGCAGAAGTGCAGGATAATTTATGCCCAAGGTATGCAGCAGCAAGAAAGTTTCGAAAAATAAACCATTAATTTGTCATAACATTTTCTGGACAAGTTGAATCCACCACAGCAAACAGCAAGTCTTACTTTAGAGAAATCCAACTTCTCCTTAGGAGAATGGCTTCCCTCTGCCAGAGGACAGGGTCAGATGGGATATTGGGAAGGAATTGTTCCCTGTGAGGGTGGGCAGGCCCTGGCACAGGGTGCCCAGAGAAGCTGTGGCTGCCCCTGGATCCCTGGCAGTGTCCAAGGTCAGGCTGGACAGGGCTGGGAGCAACCTGGGCCACTAGAAAATGTCCCTGCCCATGGCAGGGGGTAGCACTGGATGGGCTTTAAGATCCCTTCCACTCCAAACCATTCTGTGATTCTGTGGATACAGATAAAAAATCAGGAAGCCCCTGCAAATGTTGGCAGAACCAGCCTAGTAATAGAAAGTGTCTTAGAAAATTAATATAAATGTCCTGGCTGCTCTAATAGACGGTCAGTGTCTGAGCAGAAGAAATCTCTGCTGGTACCTCAAAAAGCAATAAAGCTTTGACACAATCTGAAGCTGAGGATGTGCTTTAAAGGCCAAGAGATTATCTGCTGGGATGGGACCCACTGGGGAAGGGGTTGAGGGGCTGGCACTCAGCCCCCAGTGGCTCAAGGGGTGATGAACAGCCTGGAGCTCCAGGCAGCTCCAGCAATCCAAGGGCTCTCTGCACACACCATGGTGAAACCAAAAGGCAAATACAGCACTGGCCTGTGGAAAGGCAGGGATCATTTCATTTTGGTTAATAACTGAGCCATAACAACTCTTTTATCAGCTAGACACAGAAGTGACGGGAGCAGATCAGAGATTCATTACATTTGAAGCAATATCATTACTCATAAGCTTTCCTAGTTCCCTATCACAGGCAAATACCTTCCTTAAAACAAGGAGCACTGGTATAATACATTGGAAATACTTGTTAGCATTGAGTAGTCTCTTGCTGGAGGGAGGTATGAATAGATATGATTCCACTTTGCAAGGGAAAAGAACAGCCAAGTAATTATACAGAATTATACAGCTAGGGAGGACACTCCTTGCTGGGGTAACAGAGAACCTTATTCACAGGTAAGACAACATCCTTTATTTCAAATATATTAAATATAGGAATTAAAATAAAATAATTCTATTCAGAAGATGGGTCTTGCACTGCATTATGTTATTTTCAATGATATACAGACTTCTTTTGACTAGGTGAAGACAAAATTTGTCTTCTATAGATACTTTACACATAAGGCAAGGTGTTAAGAAACTACAGTTCTGAGCTATTTATGAGCTTGTTCTTGTTCTAAACCTACTGTCAGGATGAAAGCTCTGCAAGTGCAAAAGGGATGTTGACACAACACACAGACCTTGAAGCAGATCATGAGGTGTACGGTCATTAATAGTTTGAGGTGAATATGAAAATTGGATTAAAGACCGGTTGGATGAAGGGGCCCTTAATGCCTTTCCTGTAGGAGCGAAAAACTGCTAACCTGGTTTTGCTCACTAAGTTAAGAGTGACCTGGAGTTGAAGAAGTAAAGGATGATAAAAACCATCTTTTAATTTTACCTTCTAATTTCTACTGAAGCAAACACAGCATTTTTAGGTATTTTGGTCTGAGTGATCAGAAACAAATCCAGAGAAATCCTGAAATGTGGACTGAAATCCAGCAGGACCTCATTAAGTCTGCCAGCTAACAAGACCTTTAAAACTGTAAGAAGTTCAGGATAAAGGAAATCTGTACTCTATGAATATTTACCTTGGTCTTTTCCCTAAATACAGTTTTATATCAAAAAGAAAAGTGAAACATGTTCATGCTTCTTTCTTGTACAGAACTAAAAATCAAGCAGTGAATATGATAAAAAAATAAGGACACTATCACTCAGAATGTGATATATCATGCATCCTTATGCTCCTTTTCAGGAGTAAAAACAAAATCAAGTCCTCTCTTCTATTGTGTGGTGTATTATATAAAATGAGAAAATTTCCAATAACTCATATGGGGGAGGAATGGCTTTGCAGGACTGTCACAGCAAATCCTGAGTTGAAGAAAAGCAACTCAATTAAATCAAAAGAAAAACAACATAAATGAACCACAAAAGACAGAAATATTGCAAGCATAACACCCACCACAAAATCACAGGATATAAACCAGAAAGCAGAAATGCTTCTAGCTCCAAACTGTGGAAAGGCACAGGGAGGAAGAATTTTGAAGTTGAATATGCTGCAAAAATTCTCAGCAGGCAAATCTTATGAATGAAGATCTCCATCTGGAAACAGATAATTCCACTCAAACATGTCACCCAGTTGCCATGGCAATGTGACAAAGAAAAACAGCACTCATTAATAACAATTTCAGTGATAAATGAGCATATCAACTTAGAATATTGAAACAATTACTGGGTGGGGGGCACAAAACTGTGGTGGTTCCCATGAGAAAAATGTCTTCAGCACTTCCAGACAGGGCTGTAAGTGCCTTTACCACAGGAATATGGGCAATAACATCAATTTTAGCTCAGTTTAAAGGAAAGAGCAACACCAGAAAAAAGCATAACTTTGTCAAATATATCTAGAGTCACTGTGACTTTCAGAGAAATACTTGGTTAAACAGCAAGCCTTTAAAAAAGTAAATGAATAGAATGCTGATTTACACTGATTCCCATTTCAGACACCTAAGGACAAACAGATTTGGTTCCACTGTCATCAAGAGGGACGATGGGTGAGCCTCTTCTCTATTTTTAGCACAATATCAAGTATCAGGCAGGAGGTGAGTGGTACTTCAGTGATACCACCAAGCGGGAGGTTTCTAAACACACCTTCATCTATCTCCCTGTGCCACATATTTTTCTGCAGTTTCTCTTGCCTTTCTATCACACGACACGCCAGGATTTATCCTCCATCCCTACTAAACCACAGGTCTGTTCTGTAAAATAGGAGCTTTCTGTCTAACAAATTCCTCTGCACTGCTCTTGGTCCTGCCAGGTGCAGAAAGTGCTCCTACTGCTGTGAATGCCACAGATCAAAGCTCCACGTGCTCCCCTCTCCCAAAGGCTTGAAAGCTCAAAGCTATATTTAGATAAAGGACTGAATAGCTTCTTCTAAAAATATTTGTTAAGAACCGTAAGAGATTTTGATGCAATTTAACTGAAACATGGAGCAGCAGGTGAGCCACTTAGATGCTGAGCACAGAACATGCCAAACATCCCAGAATGGTTTGGGTGGGAAAAATTATCCCATTCCACCCCCTGCTCTGGGCAGGGACATTTCCTAGTGGCCCAGCTTGCTCAAGCCCTGTCCAGCCTGGCCTTGGACACTTCCAGGGATCCAGGGGCAGCCACAGCTTCTCTGGGCACCCTGTGGCACCCTCAGAGGGAACAATTCCTTCCCAATAGCCCATCTAATCCTGCCCTCTGGCAGTGGGATGCCATTCCCCCTTGTCCCATCACTCCACCCTTTGTAAACAGTCACTCCATCTTTTTTGTCATCTCCCTACAGGCACTGCAAGGCCATTGGAAAGCCTGAAGCTTCTTCTCTCCAGGCTGAACAAGCCAATTCTCCCAGCCCTCCCTCACAGCAAAGCTGCTCCATCTCTCTGATCATCTTGATGGCCTCCTCTGGACTGGCTCCAAGAGCTCCCTGTCCTGCCTGTGCTGGGATGCTGGAGCTGGATGAGCTCTCTCCTGGAGCCCATCCCCAGTGCCACTGGGAAGGAGGAACACTCCAAGATCCACAGCTGCACTGGGAGGACACGAGCAGTGGTGGGCCCAGCTCTAGAAAGAGCCAGGCTACACAGCAGGGTCAAAAACAAAATCACAGAGCACCAGGAGAGTCAAGGGGCAGAATGAGATTGCCTGGGTGATGCAGCTCCCAGCACCTGAGTCATCAGCCTTGGGTACCATGGGCTCATGTGCATCTGCTCTGGAGGACTGGAAGGGTAAGATGAGCTACTCAGGTTATTGCAACTCTGTTATGTATCTGAGTATCAACTGCCTGGATCCCAAAAATCCCCAAAAAAGTCAACAGCCGGAGAAAGTGGTTGCAAAAATCCTGCAAATTAATATTTCTTGAACTAAATATTAAGAAATGGAGGATATCTAAGTTATCTTCTTAGGTCCAGCTTCAAGCACTCACAGAAAGCAGCAGCTCTATGGTTCATTTGAATCTAAAAGGTTAAAGCCTTCACTCAGCTGTGGGGGTGGGTTTCTGATTCCACTTGGATGTGGGCTGGGAGTGAAATTGCATTGGAGATCAACCAGTATTGGGTGAGCAGCCTGTTGTTTTCCTTGTTACCAACCCTCAAAGCTATCAATTCAGAGGCAATTCCTGATCCAAGTGATCATGGTTTTACTAACATGAATAGAATAATAAAAATAGCTTAGGAAATAAGCCAATCCATTTTTCTCAAAGGATTATCTGAAAATGCTCATTCACATTTCCCAAATTAATTTACCTTATCCTAATCCAATCTAAAAATACAGTCACTGCTGGGAGTCGAGGCAGTGGACACCAGAAGATACTAAACAGAGAACAGGTGCATGAACAACACACCAATTCTGCCAACAAAATCCAAACCCTCCGACAGAACAGCTCTTTAAAAATCAACACACCACACAGACTGCAGCACATCTGTAAACACCACCCTCAGGCACTTTTCCTTCTTCCTACACAACCCTGTCATGTACCCAAGGAACGCCAACAACTGCTTCTGCACAAGGCAGATGTGACCACTAGGGCTGGATTTTTGGAGGAAAAAAGGGATTGAGACACTCAGTGTAACAAAAGCCAGTCCCTAAGTGGAGGATTCCTGCAGAACTGGAAGGACATTCAGTGAGACAGGGGCAGCTCTTTCCTAAGCTATCCAGCAGCCCCATGGCTATCCAGTGCTTCATGAAACATTGACTCTCTCAAGGGTGATGCCCACCTGAAGAAATTCAGGAACTTCCCTTCTATTTTACCAAACCTCCCTCCTGCAGGCCCAAGCCATGACATCTTTCAGCAGCAATCCCTAAGGCCAACAGGTCTGACAGAACACAGCTCCATTAACTGTCCTGGACATGATCTTGGTCTTTGCTGCTGGAGAAGCACAAGCCTTCATGTTTCTGTATTAGCCCACCCTTCCACAGTGCTGTCAGCAGTTTCCAGAGCTGCTCACAGCTCTCCATCCCTTGGTAACTCTGTCCTCTCCCAGCCTGATGTCTGCCTGTGGCAGAAGGTGCTGCCCCAACCCTGCACTGCTGCTGCTCCTCGGGTGCCTCAGTTCATCTCTCCTGCCTTTTCTGATTACTTTCCCCCCACTTTAAAGGTGGCAGCTGATGATGAACCCATAATTTAGCTCCCTTGTTTAAATCTATAGGTTTAATTCTCAGATTCGGCACGCGACTTGCAGAAACAAACCACTGTACATCAGCTGTCACAGCAGGAGATGTGCAGCCAAATCAAGGAGGGGGTTACTTGCTTCCCTCCTTCCCTTGCTTCCTTCTTAGCTCCCTCTACTTCTTTTTTCTTCTTGGTTCCTTCCACCACTTGGTTTCTTCTTGGTCAAAAAGTCCCCAAGGCTACTCTACGTTTTGAGCTGTCATCTAGTGCAAGCCCTTTGAAAACTGGAGTTGTACATACAATACATACACATTATGAGTGAAAGATTGTTTTAACTAAACTTACACCAGGGCACAGGCCCGCTGCTCTCTATCTGCCAGGTCTACCTAAGCTGTAGGTAGGTCAGAGGAACCAGAGGCCATTTCATTATCTCAGGGAAGATTTGAAAATACAACCTCAACATCCCCAAATCCACTTAATGCTAAACATACAATCTCTGCCTTGCTCCCACTGTCTTTGTGTTCAGGATCTAAGGAAACACCATATGTGAGATGGTATTGAAAAAACCTGCCATGTGATCATATAATTAAAGACTTTTGTGCACTCCTCTGTAATTACAAAGCCAAAGAAGAGTGCTGGTGGTGTGCACTCATAACTATCTTTCAGCTACCCAGATTTCTGCTTGCTGAAACTATATAATTCATATATACATATAAATATATATATATACATACACACACAGACACTTTTTTCTACTTTTTTGTTTTCATTTAATTAACACAACTTTGAGGCAGACACTAGGTTTTTTAAAGGAAACCGTTTCTCAGGTAGAGGAGATTACAGCCACAGTGCTTGGCAGGAAGGATACCCAGTAAATGCAATTATCTAGCCCACTAAAAAGATGAAATTGGGAAATGAAAGCAGGAGAGGGAATAAGCAGCAGAGAGATTAATTAAAGGAATGGACAGGAGGAAAACAAGGGGTCTGTGCCTTGAAAACATGACTGTTCATATGAAGTCCCCAGGTGGGTGTCTGGATCCAGGCTGCCTTGAACACAGCACAGCATGGCCAGCTTGGAAAGGCTCCTTCAACTCCATTTCACTGCTCTGGTTTGAAATTCTCCCTCAGTAAGTTTAAAAAAACTACCAAGCCCATAACACTTAATTCTTTTCAGGTTTTTCAATGTCATTAATGAAACTCCCAGTCTCTGGTGACCCTCCCTTCACCCCCATCAGTCCATGTACTCCACTGAACATTCCTCACTTTGGCACAGAACCTGTCAGGGACTATTCAGTTCCAGGAAAAACACCTAACTGACCATTTCTGTGAGCATCCCTCGTGCAGCACTGGAGGTTGTGCCTTTTACAGCCCCTCTAAGCTATCCACCCACCCCAAACCACTCCTGAACGGAGCTGCCCCAAGCATTCCCTGGAAAATAAGTCATTACCACTCCACACCCTCGAAATTACACATCTATTATTACATACACAGGATGAGGTGCCTTCAGTTTCCTTGTCAATAAAAAAGCCAATTCCTCTTTCCTTAACAAGCAATGCCATTCTCAATCAGTCAGCTATTAAATGAGATTGTTGCCCCGCAACGTACGACTTGAAATGGATTTTCATACCCTTCCTGGGATAGTAACTTTTTTCTATTAATATTGGGCTATCAAATTTTCCATGCTCATGGGCCTCAAAGAGTGTTTGTAAATCAGCAGCTATTTCATTTTTATTAATTCCAATATGGAAGGGACTGAATAAATACCCTGAACCAGTAACAACTCTTCCCTGTCAGTATTTCTTTAAACCAAGAGGGGAGCTCTAACGAAAACTTGATTTACAAAATACAGCACACATTTCCAGATGCAAAAGATACAGAAGTTAATTACATTATTTTACTTACAGACCATCTAGCAGCTCCAAAAGTAACCTATTGGAAAGATTAATATTTTACTCTGGTTACAGATTTTCCATGCCTTCTTCCCTTCCCTTTGGGCAACGCTTTTTAAAAGAAAGCAAAATACTGATGTCTGAAAGAAAAGAGTTTAGTAATAGCTAAAAAAACCCCAAAACAATCCCACCCTGTGCATCCCTGGGAGCGTTGTCCAAACACTCCTGGAGCTCTGGCAGCCTTGGGGGCTGTGACCACTTGACAACAAAATACAGGGGATAACATGCATGCAAATGTAACAACTACAACCATTACATAATTCAGCAGACTTCAGTGGAAAAAAAACCAACCCACTACACCCCCCTTTTTCCCTCTGAATAGCTCAAGATCATTCATGGAGCCATAACTCCTGAAACAAAGGTGACTGCACGCTCCTTCCCAGCACCACAGAACACGAAGTGCTCTGCACCCGCGCTGCCTGAACAGCCCCTGCAGTGCTCCTGTGACAAGAGCAGAAAGGAAAAACAGAATTTAAAAGCACCCTAACCCTGATCCTTTCTGCCAGAGCCCCCACTCACACAGGTAAGAAGAAAAAGTGAATGGCAGGGCATAATGATACCCCTCAGCAGAAGCCAGGCTTTGTTTTCCACAAGCACATGAGGCAGAAGTCTTAATATTTCCCATTTTCCTCCCATTTTTCTCTGGTGCTAGCTCAAGGCAGAGCACTGTCAGTCTCCGGCCTCTGACCAAGGAGAACATGAGACCACTCTTGGTTGTAATATTTATTTAAAATACCCACGATGGCACAGTGTTTTGGAGAATTACCTACTGGGAAAATGCCTTCTATGTTCACTTCTTCTATCTTATAAAGGCACCTCTGGCTGTGTGTGCCAAAGATACACAAATACTTACTGGTTAGGTACCTTTCCTTTGTATTAACAGCTATTTCTACCAGTAGATACTTCCTACTATAAAATTACAGCCTTAAAAATTTCAGTTTTGTGTTGCTGAAATGAATACACACCCATGCAGCTACACAAGGCTTACCTGGGGAATTGGGAGTTATTCCCCAGAGTGAGTCTTTTCTTTCCAAATTCCAGGCTTTGGGGTTTTCTCGTGGTTTTTTAGTTCTCCAAATCTGTGGCCCAGTAATAAAACACATGGAAAAGGAACATGGCTAAAGGAACACTGCAGTAACTGAAAGTAAATGGCATTTTTAGCAGGATTTTTCCTTGTCTGCATGTCCAGGTAGGCAATGAATGCCAGAGATCGTCTTGAAAAGATTAAGTGAAAAACTAAGTGTGTCTGTACCATAAAATAAACGGATTTCCTTTAGCACCAAGGCTGCCAGAAAACACATCCTGGCTCCTTCCTAGCCAGCTCCAAAGGCGGATGTATGGCCCTATTTATAGCCCACTAATGCAATTGTGAAATGCACACCCCTTGCACTTCATTTCTATGGGCCGGGACTGCACTCTCCATGGGGCTAAGCAGCTTGGAGGAAAGGTCACTCCTAGAATAACACCACGTCCTCTCTGCCCACCCTCCAGTCTGCAGAGACTCAGGGTCCCTCACAGCCCTCTGGGTGCTCTGATGCTGATGGAGAGCTTGCAAAAGGGGAAAGCTCACATGAAAATAAACAGCAAGGAAGTGAAGACCTGCCTTGTCAGAATTCAGGACATCCCTCCGGCTGTCCTGGACTGCCAAGACCCCTGCCAGGGGGCTCAGAGACCCTGGCACAGAGCCCAAAACACCTGCAGTTTTGATTATGACCCGTGGAGCAAATTACCAACCTTAGACAATCATCAGCAAGCCAGGACAGTTTAAATAGAATGACAGTGAATTTATCATAGGGTGAAAAATAGATTTTTGGGGTTTTTAGAATGGGGGTTCAGGGGGCAAGATGGAGGGATCTGGGCATGTCCAGCTTTTCTCCTTCTTCTTCTTGGCCTTCATCTTCTGCTGTGATGTTGGCACTTTTGGATTGGTTTAGAGTAGAAGTTCACTGTCTAACATAGGTGATAGGTATTGGAAAGTAATTGTAAATATTGTATATGTATTTTTTAGTATAAAAAGATAACACCACCCCAGGGGCAGGCAGAGTGCCTTAGACTGTCCTGCTGAGCAGACCTCAGCTGGACAGGAGAAAAAAATTTATAGATAAGGAACTATTAACAACCTTGAGACTGAGAAATTAAGAGTTCTGACTCCTCCTTCGAATACCAGGCTGGGAAAAGACACTTTCTAACATTTCTTGGGGTCACTGTGACCAACCAGAGATCCCAAGACTGCTTGTGATTAATTTCTGCTCCTAAAACAGGGATATCAACTGTTTGTCCACCTTGGCTCACCTTCTGTCTCTGCGCTGTAAATCCCCACTGGAAGTGGCCAGTCCAACTGTGTGTGCATCGTTCCAAACCCAGCACTGCAATGATCTGGATAAAACAGCTCCCTTCCACTGAGGAGAATGACTGTGCAGAATAATTCCCTCATCTAACACCATGACAAGGGGCTGTAAAAACAGTCCAAGAAGATTAACCACCAGAAGAAGGTCACTACAGAGTGCGAGGGCTGTCTAATTTATGGATACCTGTTCTAAGTCCAGCTCTCTTTCAGGTAGGAAAATCTCAGCAACCTTTCCATGGCAAAGATCTTCTATGCATTCAGGAAAGATATCTCTTTTTGGGTCTTTCTGATTATTTTTTCAAATAGGCACCAAGAAATATCATCAAACATTGTTACTCTACTGCCTGGACCATTTACAGCTAAGTAATTTTCCAGCACCCAGGTATATAAAAAGCTGCTCTCCCATCACTTCTGAACTGGTTTTCTTCTCTGCTGGATCAGTGAAAATAGACACTGAAAACTAATGTTGCCAGAAAGGCAAGGTACCTTCTTGGAGCCCACAGGAACCTTTCCACAGACCTGGATGTCACCCCAAAGGAACACCAGACCCGTGTTTCTGCACATCCAAGGGGGGAAAAAATGGGGAAAAGAGTAGGAGAAGGGAGAACTATTTCAATCACCATCATTACACACAGACCACAATTAATGGACAGCTGCTGTCAGTCCTGAGTGCACTAAGAGGCCACAACCAGCCCCTTGAGAGCCCACCTGCATCTCCTGCCCATGGACCCAGGTGCTCTGCCTCTGCTGAGACCTGGGTCTGCCTGCCTCTGGTCCCATCTCCTGGAGGGACCTCAGCCCCACATTGTAGGCATCTTCTCTCCTATCTCTCTCCTCTCCCTGTCTCCAGCCTCGTCTCCTGGTGCTCCTCACTGCATTCCCTGGATCTGGTTCATTGCCATGCCTAGGATTGCTCTTTTTGTAATATTTATATATCTATATTTCTGTGCTGGAGAGGGAGGAAGAGCTTGTTTTGTTACCACTCAGAGCCAACCCATAGTCCAGAGCAGCCTCTTCCCTCTTCTGCAAATAGAGCACCTTTCCCAAGAGCTATAAAGATGAGCCACTTCTGTGCATAAAATGCGAAAATACAGTTTTAATTCATGTGGAAAACACTTTTTTTGCACATATTGATCATGAATACATAACTAGACAAAACCTGAGGGTGCGGTTTGGTTTTGTTTTGATTTTCTTTAAACTATGTTGCTTCCTTATGGTAATAAAATAGTAAATTATTGACTTACCAAGGGTGTTCTCAGAGTTACACAAATACATCATAAACCTAGATAACACATGCAATTTTGTTACAATTCCCACATGAAAATAACCAGGGTGGGTAGGGTTTGGTTCTATTCCTTTCTCTCACTTCCTGAAGCACTTGTTTAGAACTATCCCCCGTTTTCTTAGATAAGAAGCAGCCTATCAACAAATTGCTAAACAAGGCAAGGAAAGAGAATCACAGAACCACAGAACGGTTTGGGTTGGAAAGGACCTTAAAGATTATCCCACTCCTGCCATGGGCACCTTCCACTAGCCCAGGTGGCTCCAAGCCTCACCCAAGCCTGCCCTTGTGCATTAATCAATTTTTCAATCTCATTACAATACTTTACTGCTGAAGATCTCCTTTCCTAGCCTTCTCAGCTGTTCTGAGATAAACTGCTTTATAAACTATTGTGCTTTGGGTTCAGCTTAATTTAGACAGGTTTAGCAATTGGAGCTGCTCTTAGTAACAGAAATCCCACCATGATATTCCCATTTTGTCAGGAAATTCTGACCTGACATGTTCACTCCTCCTTTTGCAAAGCACTCAGGAGCTCCATGGAAACATCTGGATTAAGCCTCTCACACTAATGAACACATTCTAGAATATTTTTTTTCCCCAAATCACATTACCACTTACTTTCTTACAGAAAGAATTACTTCAATAACCTCCTCCTCAACGGAACATCCCATAATTTTTTATAAAGGCACAAATAAAATTAATCTACAGGAGATGTTATATTATTAAAACATATGCTGAAATCAACAATGCTCAAGGCTCTATCATGGCATTTTGTTCTTCATTGGTATTTACATATTACAGTTCTTATGTATTACCCTGGAAATCAGCTTTGAAGTGGAATGATGAATAAATGAAGATTTATTATTACTATCCTTATTAGAGGGATTTTAAAGTCATTAGAGACCAACAGACATAATAATCATATTATATTCAATCTTCTCTAGAACATCTCCTTTGATAGGCCTGCTAACTCAATTATTTAAATATATATTACAGCAAAATGCAGCATGACTCCTACAGCTTGGGACAGGGTGGAAATTTTTATGTTTTGGTTTCATTTACCAGGATTTGTCCTTACAGAATTCATAGGTTTCATGATGGGTTTCTTGGTTTTAAACACCAGGATTTCAAATTCACAGCGAGCACCTGGCTCAATGTGTCTGCTCATCTAAAATAAAAGGTTAAAAGCTGGGGAAGAAATAGGGTACTGGAGATCAATCTTAACCTGCAGTGACTTTTAAAAGTTAAAAAAAGAAATCTCTCAGAAGCCATGATCTCCCAATAGTCAATAGACTTGACTGCAACCAATCCCACCATGAAAGCAGAAAGAAAGATCCAGAGGTTCTGAGGAAGAGCCAAAGCAGAACTGCACCACTCTGAGAAACTCAGAAAATTCTCTCTGGATTCAAATGTCAGCCAAGTAAAAACTACTCATGGGGAAAAAAAATCCAAACACTGCTTAACTGGAAAGTACAATCTTTACTATTGACTCCTTCTGCCTGCAGCTTGTCTGGGGCAGGTGCTAGAGGAAGGAAGAAGGTGAGCTGCTCCCAGTGGGGTGTAGCCACACACTGAGGGGCAATTTCCTGTCAGACCCCACTGCCTGCCCAGGGAAGGCAGCAGCAGCAGCACTCCGCTCTTTTCCTTTAATCCTCTCAGTGCTGTACAAATCCCTCAGGACGTCCTCCCCTAGTGAAACATCTGAGGCACTGTGGCCATCACAGCCATGAGGCTCATCCCTGCTGCTTCTGCACAGGCACCTGATGCCACCCTGGTCCCCAGGTGCCAACACTGCCTGTGCTCCCTGCCCAGGCACAGCATGGCTCATGCTCACTGATACTCTCAGGGCGCTACTGACACATCAGCCACCTTCCAACCCCGCCTGACTCCTGCTTCCTTTACTTTGCAGCCTCCTCCCCAAAACCTAACCTCTGATTCCCTCTCCATCACCTCCTGGCTCCTTGTTTGCCTACCACTCTCCTTGGTTTAGCTCTGCCTGTTCATACTGCAGGGGATTTTCAGTGCCTACAGGCAGCACAGATACTCTGCTCGTGGCCACTGGCTGGGTGAGACACCTCTGTCCCTTCCCAGAAATAAGAAAGGAAGCACCAGGGTGGGCAGGCCCTGGCACAGGGTGCCCAGAGAAGCTGTGGCTGCCCCTGGATCCCTGGCAGTGTCCAAGGCCAGGCTGGATAGGGCTTGGAGCACCCTGGGGCAGTGGAAGGTGTCCGTGCCCATGGCAGGGGTGGCACTGGATGGGCTGTAAAACTCCAGCTCAACCTCCTCCTGCACCCAGCTCCTGACCTAGAAGCTGTCTTTCAACAGCAAGGGGAAAATGTGGCTTCTGTGGTTACCATTCAATGAGTTAAGTCAGACTCCAACTCTGCTAAGAAGGAATCGGTCATGGACTCAGGTCTTAAGGAATGACAAATCCCACACCTAAACTAAAGCATGGGCCAGGAAATGGTTAAGAGCAGGTAGTACTCCTGACAGTAAAATACAGAACGATTTACAGCCCTCAAATGGATTCCAGAATACCTAAATGATACTGCTGAAACCAGTCCAGCTCTATAAATGGGAGCTTTTAAAAATCCCTTCAATCTTCTTGATCCTCTGACTCCAGAAGCTACTTTAAGTTTCTTGTGTTGAAGTTATGATCTTTGGCCCACAGCATGTGGTTAAACCACCACCAAAAAAAAAAAAAAGATTGAGACTCACATTTTGCCAAAAATTGCTCCCTCATTAAGTAGAAGCTAAAATCTAAACTCAAATTCCTTTGAGCAACCGATAGAATTTTCTGTTTATGACAGCACTTAAAGCCTATTTTAAACAAAAGCAATGTACTGAGCTGACAATTCCAAACCCAGCATCTCCCAAAGATGAGAAAGAGGGCTGAACAGTCCTGAAGTTCGTTCAACAACTGCTTTCTCTTCAGGTAACACCTCTGGGAATTCTTACTCTGGGATCCACTGGGAGACCAAGCTAGCCCTCAGAAAGGCTGAAAAAAACACCAGGGAGGTTTGGTGTACTCATTACCAAGGCACTTGTTTTAAGAATAACAGTACCAAGGAGCTTATTCACAGCTGAACTAACTTTCAGGCCAGTATCTGGGCAGATCTAGAAATTTCATTTCTGAACAATCAGTCATTCCTGTCATTTTAAAATCTGTATTTAAAGATTTACATCTTTATCTAAAAAAAACTTTGTGTATACTGACAGAACCTGGGGCAAAAAAAACCCCATGAAGCTGACTATGATTTTATCTCCTATCACTTTACCTCTCCTGATGCACAGACCTGGATCACAGACCACTCTTCACAGTGAACCAGATGTTTTCCTCCCACGTTCCCAGCACCGCTAAATCCCTCAGTTTCTATTTCCACTGTACCTTCAAACCCTGTTTGCTACAGGACTTGAGAACTAATGTTTTATTGCTTTACAGAAGTGAGGAATTACTTTTCCTACCAAACGGATTTTCAATTTTTAGGAAATGAGTCAACTATGTTATTACCCAATGGCATATAAACATATAACAGAGACACATATATAAATACACATATAAATATATATATATATACATGTATAAATATATATAAAAATACATATATAGATATAAAAAATACATATATAAATATATATGTAAATATACATATACATATAAATACATATATAAATATATATATAAATACATACATAAATATATATAAAAATACATATATAAATACATGAAGGGGTCCTGCAACTCGTCTTTGAGCTATTCCAGGACTTGTGGAGGTAAAGACTGTGTGGTACCATACATCACTTAAAATATTATTTTTTCACTAAGGATTTCACCTGTTTCAAGTGTCATGGCACTCTCCTCTGGATGGGCCAACTGCTCTGCCATTGTGACATATTTTAACAGGCATTTTGCTTTGCGTTTGGTGAAAGGTTAAGACTCCCTCGTACACCTTCCAGGACACTCATGGTGCTGGGAGAAAGACAATCCTGTGACACTCACCCCCAAACACATCTCCGTTCTGGTAGTTCTTGCCCTTCTGAGTTTCCTCTTCGTTTTGAACAGTGGACACATGCTTGGCGGAGGCACAGCCCATAGCTTCATTCAGACAGCTCCAGCTGCACCGAACCACAGATCATCTCTAGCGACGCCCGCTCATCCTGGCAGGAGGAATCCACCTCCCCGCTCAGCTCCCGCGTGCCTTCCACCTAAACACAGCCAGAGAGAGGGGGAAACAGTCACTGAGGGTACCCTCCACATGGTGAGCTTCAAGGAGATGAAAAGTGGAGTTTGTGAGGAGGAGCACAAGGGCACAGCTTCAGGCTGCTAAAACCATATTTCGTAACAGTTGGTCATGATAAACGTGCCTCCACCCTGCCCTGGGACAGAGCAGTTGAACTCAAAGCCTCCTCCAGCCTGATTCTTTAATCTATAGCTTGAACATAGCAACATGCAGATCTGTTTCCCATCCACCCAGCTATTCTCACAGAACACAGAGGGTTTTGGGAGAGGAGATAAGAAGCCATCAATATCTGCTCCTCCTGCTCCTTTTACCAATCTACCCATCGGGCCAGATTTCTTAAAAGCATTTTACTGATTAAGAGCTGCTAATTGCAAGTGTTGAGACAAAATAACCCCTCTAAATCAATTAAAGATCTTATGTTCCCAGATGTGAAAGGCGATAGTCAGCTGTATTATCTTTTCTCTACGTGTTCATTATTCTGCTCAATCCATAAAACCTCCATCGCTCAAAAAGACAACCACCCCCATTTTAAGATGGAATAACACTCCCTGAACAGTACAGATGTCACATAAAACAAAAAGGAAAAGAAAAATTGAATCCAGAAGTGTAATATTTTAGGTTAAAAAGAAATTCAAATTAATGAACTGTTTATTGCTAAATGGATCTGCACTGGAACAAAAGCTACCTCGAAGTCTGGTGAGATGACCTGGTTTGCCTTCCCACCAGCCAAACTTTTCAGAAGAAAGAAAAGCAAGAAACTCTCCCTTTTGCCAAGTTTTTTAGCTCAGCTATAGAATAAGATCATCCACCCCATTTCTTAATTCATTACTTCTGAGCATGTACTTTACAAGGCTGTGGCTCATTGTCCTCCACGCTGACCGTAAGTTTATGTGTAATATCAGACAAATAGTCTTACCTAGGGAGAGCTGGGTGAGATGATCTTTAAGGTCCCTTCCAACCCAAAGCATTCTATCACACAGCAGCATCCATTCCAGCAGAAATGGATAATCCCAAGGGAAATGGTGACTTTCCTCTCCCTGGGCACTCAGCACTGGGCAGCTCAGTGACACACCAGCACATGGTCTAGGAGGGTTCTGCTCCTCCCTCTGCAGAGATTTTCTTGCCCATCCCCAAAGTCACACGCATGAGGATGCGGCAGCCAGGCTCAAAGTGATTCCATTCAGCAGACCATGGCTTTCAGCAAGCAAGGGGAAGGACGCTGGATGCAGAACCACCTCTAACTCCTACTCACAGGCAGCTTCCCCCTTCCCTGCACAGAGCAGTGCTTCTCTTCCGCTTGGCAAGGGCATTCCAGAATACACAATGTGTATCTGCTAACCCCTGCTCCCAGCAGTCACCCATCCCTAGTTTTATTTCAGTACATCCCCCTACATGATGTGTTCCTTTTTTTCTTTTCTTATACAGGCACACCTGAGCCTGAATTTCTCATTGCCCCATCTTTCTCTTCCCCCTTGGGCAAAGCTAATCACTCACCCCAAAGCACAGATCTTATAGGATCACAGAAAAGTTGGGGTTGGGAAGGACTTTAAGCTCATCTCATTGCAACCTCTGCCATGGGCAGGGACTCCAGCCTCTAGCCCAGGTTACTCCAAGTCCCATCCAGCCTGGCCCTGGACACTTCCAGGGATCCAGGAGCAAGCCAATGTTTTGGGCAACTAACACCAGGCATTGTTGCGTTAGTAGAAGGGAGTGAGCACACCCCTCTGCAGCTATTTTTAGCCCTATATGGTTACCTAACTTCCCCCCATGCCAGAAAACCAGGATTTTACAGGAGAAGTCACTATAAAGCCAGGGAAGTCCCTCAGTTTTTGCAGTTCAGGGAGGAACACAGCTGACAGTTCATCCTCTCCTGTGTCCAAGTGGCAGCCTGCACTAAGGACTTCATCTCACTGCTGGGGGGAAACAAGGATCCAAAGGGATTTAAAGCATCAGCCAGACTGTGCTTGGAGACAGGTAAAGACACAGGGGTGTGGGGGATGGAGGAGAAACAGCAAACTGGGAGAGGGAATTGCTACTACCTGGACTGGAAATGAAATGGAGACTTATCTTCCCAGAGGACATAAATTTGGTTAAAAACAAGAGCTTTTAATGGACCAGCTGGAACAAATGAGGGGGTAAACATGGCCAACAGAGTCTGGCTGTCTGACGACCAACTGACTTCTGGTTTAAAACACAACCAGCAGCATTATTCCAGGGAAGAGGGTGTGGCCAACTATAGGAAAAGGAGCAAGGGAAGGCTTGATGTAACCCTGGAAAGGATGTGGAGGTATTTGGGTGAGAGCTGGGTAGGAGGCTGTCATGGGGGAATTAGTGCCCACCACAGCTCAGCCTCTCTGAGCAGCAGAGCTGCAGGCACAGAAGTACCTGTTGAATGAATTATGCTCCTGCCATATTCAATTATTTTTCCTGTTTCTTTTTCTGCCTCTCAGCAGGGACCGTTTACAAAAGAAAAAACAGCTGCTTAGTAATAAAACCCAAATGTATTTCACAAAAGAGCACTGGGTTGGGTTTAGGAAGGAGATTTTTTTTTATGAAGCTTTATACAGCCAGCATGCAGCACAACAAATTACAAAATACTTAATTATTGATTAGTGCCCAGGATGGTGATGGTCCCAGGACCACTGAGCTGCATGAACAATCAGGAGCAAGGAGATACAGAACAGGAATGCAGAAGGATAAAGCTCTTTGGGGGAGAAAGGGAAAAAACATCCACTGTCAAATCTCTCCTGCAGCATTTTGGTAGCACACATGAACCTCTAAAAATATGGTCACGTTTGAAGGCATACTGTGATTAAAGGAAACAGATGGGGATACAAGAACTGGAAGTTTCACCTTTTACATTAAAGAACAGCAATCACAGCAGCACCTGAAAAAGCCATCCAGTTAATAGTTGGGTTATGGAGGCAAACTTCTCCTGATGCCAATAAACTGCGCTAAGAAAGCTACTGAAAAATGACTTCCAAGGTGAGTCTAAGACACACTTCTAGGCATGTTCCTTGGGCTGCTGTTAACATAGTGCTGTGGATAGTAGAGGATTTAATACCAAAAACAGAGTAGGAAGAAAGCAGCATTAATTTCACAGGGAATTAAATCCATGGTACAGGGCAGCACAATGCTCTCCAGCCTTGGGAAGCCTCCCCTGGCTGAGGACCAGAGCCCTCAGGAATGAGGTTTGGGAATCACTCAGCAGAGAGGTGCTGGTCCTCACTCAGTGGGATGCCTGGCAAAGCTTTGGGGATGTGAAACACAGCACTTCACAGGGCACCAGAGCAACACATCCGCTCCTCCTCCTCCTCCCCCACTTCTGCACAAATGTAATCTTCCCTTTTGTCTTCCACAGCATTTTGGGGGCACACAGATTTTCAGAAGCCAAAAATAAAAAGAAGAAGAAAACCTCAAACCATTTGCAGTTCATGTTCACCACCCACCATCACTAATTATCAAGATTTGAGAGGCAATTTGCAGGCTCCGATCTGCAAAACGCTGGTGAGAAAAATCTCTCAGGCAGATCAAAAGTGTCTACACCACCCCCAAATGAAATGCAGCAGGTTGAGGATTAACATCTTACACGTGGGTCAGAAGAAAACTAGAGGCACTCTCAGATGCTGTGCTTTGTACCCCAGGTTTCTTCTGAGCTAAAAATGGGGGAGCTCAACTCTTAGAATAGAGAATACCTTTGGAAACCTTCAGTAACTCCTTTTTTCTTTCTTCTGAGCAATGCCTATGATGTGTTTTTTCTTTTACCAACTCTTTCAACACTTCATGAATCCACTCATTATGCCCTCACCTCTTATTTCTGATGGTCAAATGCTGCATCCTTGACAAAATGCATTTTATTTCCATAAACACTTCATACAAATGGAGGACTTCCAGTGTTTTACAACAAATGCACGTTAATTCTTCTATTACAACAGGTGTATTTGTTTTCATCTTTATTGCATTGAGATAAGTGATCTTGCATCATCTTCAGGCTGCAGATACATCCACAAGTTTCTTGCCGTGCTGACCACACAGGAAATCAGGTTAAAATTTCACAGTGCTCAAGAGATCAAAGCAACAAGTGTCATGCAACCATGAAAAACCCCCAAGCTACAAAAGCCACCCTTGGCTTTTCCTATGAAACGACCTGTTCCAGGCAGAACTTGAGGATTTCACCTACTGCTACTAATTACATTTATTTCCTATAAGAATTAGGCCTGTTTGATTTCCATTTCATTTTTTCCCCAAGAAGAAGAAAGCAGAAGTGAATTCTGAATTTGTCCTGCACAAGAGGTGCTGGTAGTTAGCACCTGGGACTTCTCCACTGCAACATCCCTCTTCCTCAGCTACCTTCCACCACAAAAGATGGCTTTTTGGGTTTTATTCAACAGCCAAAAGGCATTTTTGGAGCTAAAAAGATATTTTGTCTTTGAAGTGCACCGATGCCCTAAGGAAGGAAGGAAAAAAATATTTTAAAAAAAATCATGTAAGGTCTCTTTCTCCTTCTTCAAATTATTCAAATTGGCATGAATATTGAAAATTAACCCACTGACTTGCTAAATAAGCAGGGGTAAATGAACAGCAGAATGAGAGCACTCTGTTGCACTCTGGAGCAACATCTTCCAGTGGCACGAGGGGGAAAAGAAAAGTCAAAGTGAGTGGTGACTTCTGTTCCTTGGGATCCATGGACAGAACATGCTGCCCTCACACACTGCTACAAACAGCCAGGAAATGAAGCATTTTCTGCCCTTCTGTGAATAGTCTGCCCCTGTGATGCTCAAGTCCTGTGTTTATTGCAATTTCAGCAAAATTTACTGATCTTATTTTCTTTTGCTTGCAATCAGGATTTCTGCTGATCCAGTACATGGGGTTTTGATATATTAAAGCAACAAGTGATTTCCAAATAGAAAAGCCCTCAACAGCATCGTGATACTTCCTGGGAGCATCTCCTCCTTGCTCAGACTCTTAAGGAGAAATATCACCAGTATTCTCCATGGAAATAAGAAATACCATGGAAAAAGATTTCAAACAATGCAGAGTAAAATACAAATCTGGAAGGGAAAGGGAATTGCATTGCAATCATCCCCTTCATTCACACAGGGTGGAGTTAAAGAAAAATCAGTGTGAAAAACCCTGCAGCACATGAGATGTCTGTCATACAAGTTAATAATTACATTTCATTCTGAATTTCTTTTACCCTCAAATACTTTAGGAGTAGTGATACAAAGACTACCACCACCACTACAGAATGCAGTTCTAATATTTAATAACTTTACCCCTCTGTAAGAATTAATAGACAAAATTTTGAAGATAGGTGAGATTTAACTGGCTGGTAAGACTGGAGAATATTTGTTTTATTTTGCACACAGAGATGGCCTGTTTCAGGTGAGAACCCAAACTTTTCAAACATATTTCATCTGCACAACCTCTTCCAAACCAGCAGCAGTACCAAAGCTTGCCTGAAGCAGGTACTACTCTATCAGGTTTCCAAAGATTCAGAACATTTATCCTCAATATTCTCAGAAAAAAACAAGAACTTTTCATAAAAAATAAGATTATATGACAATTGCAGAAAATACCTAAACAATTACGGCTTCTGCAGCAGGGATTGCTGTGGTTGTTGGAAGGACATGGCAGAGAGATGTTCACAGAGCCATGGAATGGTTTGGGTGGGAAGGGACCTTAAAGCCCATTCCATCCTATCCCTCCCATGAGCAGGGACAACTTCCACTACCCCAGGTTGCTCCAAGCCCCATCCAACCTGGCCTTGGACACTTCCAGGGATCCAGGGGCAGCCACAGCTTCTCTGGGCACCCTATGCCAGGGCCTGCCCACCCTCACAGGGAAGGTTTCCTTCCCAATAACCCATCTAACCCTCACTAAAAATGACTACAGTCAACACCAGATAACTAAAAACCCACCAGCAACCAGCATGAGGGATCTGATTAAAAGCAACAAGACCTTTCCACTGACTTTGGGTGGCTTGAGGTCACTTGCTGAACCTCCAGTGTCGTGAAACAAAGACTGTTTTGTGATTTATTTCCAAAGGATTTTGAAAATGCAGTGCTGGTGGTGGCACCTTGGGCTGATGTGATGTGAGACACTAGGCAGGAGCACAGAAAAGCCAGGTTCCATTTTCAGTACGTGACTTTCTTGTGTATCTAAGAATAATCTCCAGCATTTACCGTAATGGGAAGGTAGCTCAAGCACCTCTAAAGTATAAAAAAAAAAGCAAGCAATAAGCTCTCCCATTTAATTTTATTTCTGTCTTCATGGTTTAAGAGTAAGATGTGCTTTACTGAGCAGGACACAGTAAAAGGCCCTGAGGTACAGGAACAGAGATTTATACAATATTTAATACGCTCCAAGCACTGGTCTGAGCATCATCTCCCTTTTGAAGATTCACTCCCCTTGCTCTGCCTTAATAAAATAATTTTAAGATGCAACCATTACATCTAGGCAGTCACCACCATCATGTCAAACCACACTAAAATAACTGATGTAGAAGGTGCAGCCACTTCATCAACAAGACCCTGCTGCTTTGGAGGAAAACCTTGAGGGATAATTACCACACTGAAAAAACAGCCCTGTTCTGAATTCCTCTCGTCTTCCCACCAGGGCTGAGGGATCCATCTCCAAATGTCAACACTGACTCTGGCCTGGAGCTGAGCTCTTTCAAGGACTGCCCCTCTCCCACAAAAAGCAGTGGTTTAACAAGTCTCTCCTAAAAATGTGAAGCACATACTTCTTTATTTCAATAGGAAAAGCATCAAGGAACCTAATACCACCCAGTAGTCTGGTAGCAAAGACCTGGAATTTAAAGACTTAAATGTCTGATCTTCATTTCTTGTTCTTTCACACTTTGATTTCCTTCCCAAACTACTTCTTAACCTTTCCTGTGTGCCACCATGAAGGTAGAAATAACCACTGTGAGATGGGTCCTAATGCAATTATCTGTAATTGCACATTTGCAGGGTCTCACCTCCCTTCAGACCCACTGATTGATCATAACAGCTCTACAACAAAAAGCCCCATTGTCAGTTGACTGGTTATTCCCTGGAAAATTATTTAAAATATCCATAAATGTGATGACAGACCCTGGCATCTCCAACTCCATCAATGAATGATGAATGCATACACAGCAGCAAGTCACCTCTCTGCTCAAAAATCCAGCACAGAATTTCTCCACATCACAAAACTGCTTTGACTCTGCCTTGAATATACACTCTCCAGTTATCCTGTGAGCTTCCAGCTTCCACATGGAGACCTTTCCTTGCATGCTGGTAAGCTTGGCCAAACAACACATCTGGGCCAAATTGCTGCCCACAGAGGAAGGGGAAAGCAGCTGCAGCTGGAGAGGGGTGGCTGATGTCCCTGGATGTTTCTGCACCCACACAGAGCCCACAACCCACCCCCCAGCTCACTTCCAAGGCATTTTTCATCCAAAGAGCTACAGCAGGAGCTACTTTATGTGCCACTGAGGATAAACATAACACAGAACAACTGAAGGGGCTGAGATGCTGGGGACCTGCTGCTAATGTGTCAGCAAGGAAACATTTGCCATATGCACGTCTGCTGCTGCTGCTGCTGTGCAATTAGGGGATGGAGCAGCTTCAAGGGGCCTCCTCTTCTGGCAGATGAGCTAGAGAAATAAGAAATCTTTCTTCAGTAACCTGATAACACTTAAATGACAGAATAAGTGCAGAGATGCTGCTCAAAACCACAGGAGGTGACTCATCCAGGCTGCTGAGGAGCAATCCCAGCACAGGCGCCCATTCCATGCATGTCTGCCTCCTCCATGGCTCAACCAGCAGCTGCAATCTCGCTAAAAATCAGCAGGTAAAATTCAGGATAAAAGCTAACAAAGCAGCTCACTTCACTTCTTAGCTCTTCTGAACAACTGCATAGTATTTCTCCTGGTTTTTGGGTTTTTTTTATGATTTCCTAGCTGTAGTCCCATGGAAATGGCACAAGCAGGAATGAAAGGGATGCACACAGCAATCTGCATTCCCAAAATGTCACTACTGACTGCTCCTTTGCAGGATAACTCCTCAGCATCAAGGAGAACACAGGATTTTTGGTGCTGAAGGCCACAGTACCTGCATGTTTGTGCTGGTATGGTTTGATCCAAGAGCCCTGTGCCATATTCTATTCAATCTCATACCTTATCCTACAGGTTATCCCTGAGAATCCCCAGCTAGGATGGGAGCTGAGAAAGCTGCTCTGAGAGCAGCAGAGCTTCAGAAACCTCCAGCCCAGAACAGGGAGATGGAAAAACACAGGTGAGAGAGGAACCAGGTTCTACTCCTGTAAAACCTGTTGTGATCCATTCCCTACTTTCATCCCATCCTCCCATGCAGTACCAGGCACAGGAGCTTCTGGACATCCCTCATGGAGGAAAAACATTTCCTTCAACACAGATTGAGGAGTTTACTCCACTCCCAGCTTTCTCCCTTTTTTTCTTTCTTTTATTTAAAAAAAAGTCTTAGAACATCATAAGTTACTGCTCCATGGTGAGATGCTGAATGGATACATCCATAACCAAGCCTAGATATTCACAAAATAACATCTAAACCATGTTTCAGCCTATGACATAAATAAATGAGCAGCAGACTAGCCAAAACCAATTGCAGTATTTTCAGTTCATGTTAAAACAGTTATAACTCAAACACAACCAGGCAGGGCAGAACTGGATCCATCAGTGCCACAGGAGCAGGGAGGGCTGCAGATCTCTCCTCCCACTGATGACAAGGAGCAGCCAAGACAGCAACAGCCCTCACAAGGATTTAAAACATAGATACCAGCTTCTGTCTTTTTTTAACTACCTACATCTTATTCCAGCTGGTAGCATCCTGTCTCTGTATTTTGACTTAATGTTACATTTCCCAAAAGTGATAATTTTCTGTGTATAGGGAGCTGGGCCCTCTTCTGCATTTCATACACCTGTGTAGTGCCCTTCAGCTTTGAGCCACAGTTTAAGCACCTGTTTGAACTCAAAAACCACCATTTAAAACCAACTGTGTATAAAGCACAACTTTCTGTTTGAGGGTGTAAACTTTTCCTCGATACCACTTGAATTTATTGAAACAAAATACCATGCAGAATAGTAATGATGAAGCAATTTTTGGTACATAAAGAGGTTTTAGAATCACCCTGAGAGCATTTATACCTCACCCATGAATCCCAGCTCAGCAAAACCCATGCAGCAAAGGGACACAGCATCCTTTTGGAAAGGTCTGTTAGATATTAGCTAGAAATTGAGTTAGATATTGAGTTAGATTCAGCCCCAATGCATGCAAACACCATGCCAGGGCTTCCTGCATGCACAGCATGGATGCAGGGACTGCAGAAGGCACTAAATAATGTAAGTCATCCTTGCAAAGTGTGTGTGTGCCTTCACATCTCTGCAGGAACAGTGAAGGGTATAAACTTATCTGTGCTGTTCACCACCAAAAACTGAAACTGGAGCTGATCTGGCAACCAGGAACCACCCAAAATGATTTTGGGTCCTGCTTCCAAGTCCCTTTAGGCAGCACATAGAGTGTAACCCATTGAGGAAGGAGCAGGGGGTCCCATGTCAGTCCGGCTTCTGGATGCAGGGAAGTGATGCTGGCTGGCTGTGAAAGGTCTATCCCTGAGCAGGGGCAGGCTGGAGGAAACAATCCTGAAAGCACAGGACAAATGGAGCGTTCTCCCACGCCCCCTCACAGCCACACTGTGGCCAGACCACAGTGGCATTTTCCTGCCAAATCAACACATGAATAGAAGGGGGGGAAGAGCCCAGCTGGAAAGAGCCTCAGAGCAGTCAAAGCAAGGAGAAAACTCATACAGAGCAGGGAAAAAATACAAATTCTGCTCAGCTGTAAGAGCAGAGAAAAAAAGTATTATAAATAATTGAAAAGGCTTCCAAAGACCATTGAATACAATCAGTAGGAATTGAAATGTAATAGGATTTTTTTTTAAGAATTGTAGTGTCAGAACAATACAAATGGCTACAGGATCATAATTCATGTGGAAAACTCAGGTCAAAATAGGCCAGAGCAGACATCCAAACACACTAAAGCTCTGCAGATGCTCCTGCAGTTTTCTCATGAAGAGAAAACTGATGGGGAGAAGAGTCAATGCAACACTGTTCAATTTGTGACAGTGGGACAAAATTATACAAGGCCCCTGAAGAAATCCGAAATATGGATTGCAAAAGACTGAGAACTTTGAAAAGGAAGGACAATGTGAGCGCTCAGTCTGTTTGGCTTGAGGGGGCACTGAGCAGGGACTGGCTCTGAGAGTGTAAATGCATCCCCCAGGCTGGCCCACACTGGGGCCCTCACTCACACCTGAGAGCAGAGACAACATCCAGAGGCAAGTGAACATTTCACCCACCATACTGTTTGCACCATCTTGAGAACAACACTGTCGCAAAAGTATTTCCCAAGTTCTTGCACTGTACTCCAAGCAGATCTCGTTTTTCATGGGGATCAACTGAGCTGACCCTCTAGGAGGTGAGTCCTTCTGCCCACAAGGATTCTCCTTACAATTACTTTATTATTCAAATGTTCAAATACAGCTCCTTTTCCAATTCAATTAGCTATTCCATAGTGTCAGTTGTTACATAATGGCACTGGGTAAGAGGCCAAGGAACATGTACCTCTGTGAACCACCCACACAGCCATAAAGAATTCACCTTCAACAGCCTTCAAACCTTATGTACTTTGGCCTGGTGATAATTTGGGCAGAAAACCATCACATTTCAAAGGTGCTTATACTCAAGTGTCCAAGGCCAGGCTGGATGGGGTTCTGAGCAAGCTGGTCTAGTGGAAGGAGTCCCTGCCCATGGCAGGGCATGGAATGAGATGAGCTTTAAGGTTCTTCCCAATACAAACTGTTCTGGGATTTTGCGATTCAGCAACACAGCATCAGCTCAGTATTTTTGAAAGCCTCTCAAAAAGGTTGTCAAGGTTGTATAATCTTCCCCAGGGACTTGTCTCTAAAGTTTTTTTTAACCCTGTCACGTTTATTAATTTGGGAAGTGATGCAGTGTTGCTTAAATTCCGTTTATGTTTTGTTCATTATTTTGTTGTTATTTCCCCCCCTGTGTCCAGCAAGGACTAACAGCAGTAACCTGAGGTCCCCAAGTCCAGCTCGGCAGGTCCAGCAGGACCATTCCACTGTCCAGGGTCTGTGATTCCCTGTGACAGAGACACTTGGACACAGCTGCATCCCCTGTTAAAAGGCAGCCACCCAGCAGCTGGAAACTGTCGAGCTCAAAGGCCCCTTCACTCCCACATTTAGCTTTCTGCACATGAAAATAGCAGCTGCTTTCCTGAGAGTCAATTCTGCAATCCCTTTATGGGCTTTCTCTCCCTCTTTTAGGGTCAAGTGTGAGGAGGATTCCTTTTTAAAATTAGAAAAAGAGATAAGTTTATGAAGGCTGAATCAGCTTGGCTCTCTTAGATACCCTTTTATTATGTTAGGAAAGCCATATTGAGACTAAATTTAAAAAACATTAAATTGGATATTAAAAAGAAGAAGAAGGGGGGAAAAAAGGAAAATGGGAGAGCCAATAGTGCAATATTCAAGGTCTTGCAGACTGAGCATCTCCCTCCCAAACCCATGCTGGGACGGTCATGGCTGTGCAAGGAGCCTGTAGCTGGAAGCTGATTCAATGTTATTAAACCATTTAACTGAGCCCAGTTCCCTGAAACAGCCTTTAACTCAAAACAACACAACTGTAAATGCTGGTGTCATTTATAGCACCTGTAAATCATCCACTGCCAGACAACTGATAAAGCCAGGCTCAGGAAAATCAGCGTCCAGAGCAATATGCACCAAAACACCATAAATCCTTCCCACTATTACTGTATTTTTCCATCCCCATGTCATAAGCAAATTCTGTGCAACTGAATTATAATACTGTAGCTGAGCACTTCCCAATGATATTTTAAACAGACTATTTAAAGGTGCCTTTATCCCACTGCAAAACACATCCTCAAAGACAGTGACAGCAGAGAAGCATCTGCCCCAGAAATAATAACTGGATTCTTCTTTCCTGACTTTGTTTCTCTTCAGTTGCATGTTTTATAATTAAAAATCACATGACAGAGAGCCACTATTTTCTCATCTCCAGTGAATCATTTAACACATATGTCAGTGCTCATAAAAACCCCTTACTGCATCCAGGTGAAGTTGACATTCTCAAAACTCCAAAGGCTAAATCCAGAATGTCATTCTGAGAGCTTGAAGCTATAAAACAGCAAGGACAGAAACACTGTCTCTGGTTCATCAAGAACAACCAGTTTCTGTTCAAGGCCGGGCTGGACAGGGCTTGGAACAACTTGGGCTAGTAAAAGATGTCCCTCCCATGGCAGTGGGTAGAATGAGATGGGATCCCTCCCAACTCAAACTATTCTAGGACTCTATGACAAGTTTTAAAAGATGCTAAAATAAAAACTAAAAATTTTAGGTTTTCCTTTTTTTTCCCATACTTCCCCATGGCTAAAAGAGAAACAAAGTCTAAGTGCTCAGGTTTACAAAAAATGCTGTTTAAAACCAAAAATTAAAAAAAAAAAACCCTCAGGACATTCTGCCCAGAAATCATTTCACTTTGCTTTCTGATAGGCAGCTTTCTGTAATGCACCACTCCCTCACCTCCTTACTTTGCTGTGTGGTAACACCTGAGCCCTCCCTATTTATGACAGCACCACCAACAGCCCTGGAAGGGCTTTTTCAACACAGCCAGACCCAGGGCTTGGCTGGAACCTGCCACAGGAGCTCACAGGGAATCCAACAGCAAGAGAAGCAGTTCTGATAAGGAATTAGGTGAAATCAGCTTTGTGTTGCACCAGTATCATCCTGCCCCGTCACAGTGGGATGATGGAAGTGACCCTCTAAAGTCCACCAAAACACCAGGGAAGGAGAGAAATGCCATGGGAAGAAGGGAAGAAGTTGCTTAGCAACTCTCTTATTCTGACAGCCAGTTGGATGAAAGAAGTTGAAAAGATAAAGGAATTAAACATAGAAACTTTGTTTCCTCCAAGGTCCTCAGCTGACCTGAGTCACATTACTCAGATGGTTTTTGATGGGCAAAATCAGCCTGTGCCAGTTGTGGATGCAGGGCAAAAATAACAGGAATCAGCAGCTACCCAGTGAAGAAATAAAGCAGCAGAAACCTTGGGAATGTAGACCTGATCAGCATCAGGATCTACACAAAGCAGCCACTTGGATTTCCATACCCAAATGCCAACAACTTCCTCCCAAGCAGCCCAAAAAGTGAATTTCTGAGCAAGCACCAGAGATCAAACTTTCAATACAGCCAAGATGCCAAATCAGGATGGGGCATTTGCCAGCCTGCACCAGCTGGAACGGAGGCTGTAACCCCAACAGCTCAGTTAATCCTCTCTTTTTAGGGCATAAAAAGATCTTGTAGAGGCCTCTGAATTCCAAGAACAAATGATAATTTAAGTTAAAATGTGGCAGGAGGAATGATGTGGGTGCTGACAGATCCCAGGGCTTAAAGCTGGGCTTTCCAGCAGCTTCAGCCTGGGCAACACACAGATCCCCCAGCTGAGATCCAACAGAACAGAACTTGATGCAAATGAGCGTTTCTGTAGCTACAGTGGCTTAAAAAGAAAAATAAAAGTATTGATTTTTGCTATTATTTGACACAGAAGATCAATCTGCACGTGACTGGTGCATTTCAGTCTATAACGTAACTGATAAAAGTGTAATGGAACATTAATCTTAATTTAGGGTTGCTTAAGTGCCTTATGAGGGGGGAGGAGGGAAGGATCTGATTTTATATAAGCCAAAGTACAGCCTCAGAGAGGGACATAAACAGATTTTTTATCAGTGTATAAAAACCAAGACAGGTATTTCAGAGCACAGCAGACTTATTCATAAGGAGAGGAGCAAGTAATCCAATTTTACATGATAAAATCCCAAACTTTTGTATTTTCACCATGGCACTTAGCTTCCCTTAACAGTTTGAGAGTGAAAAGCCAGCCCAGGCTGGCAATTTCCCTCTGAGCCCCCAGGACTTCTTTCTCTCCCTGCAAGCTGCCACACACCCTCACAGAATACCAATGACATGGGATGGGACAACTGGGAACCAAAGCAGGGGCTCCAGAACAGGCCAGCACAGTGCAGCAGCAAAATCCATTTATTTTAGCAAATCAAACTAAAGACATGAGGTAAATACCCTGCCCTGGTCCCTTCTCACTGCACAAGGAGTTGTTAATGGGTGCATTAAGGCAGAGCTCGAGGTGCATGGTGTGCTCCTGACACTTCCCTGCTTGACTGGCTGATATAAAGCCAGAAATGATTGATTTTACTCACAATTTACCCGGAAAAAGCCAGCTAGAGTGGGAAACACTCTGGAAAGATCTTGAAAATTATAGATTGATCAGCCTTACAAGTTGTTTGAAATCAGAATTAATTAATGATGGTGTTTGAAAGCAATTAGAGGAAGGTGTTAAACCAAGAAATTTTAACTTCAGTCAGAGAAGTCAGTGTGCTTGGTTTTTTGGAATAAAGAAAATGTCATGTTACTTGAATATTCAAAAGCCAGAGACAATGACTTGAAGGAGCTTTATTGGAGACATTTGGAAAGTGGCTTGGAAGGAACCCCAGAATGTTACCTGGCCTGCCAGAGGGAAGAGGGAGATCTTCACCCTCAAGAGGCTTCACTGAATGTCAGTGTAAGCAAGGAACTTCTCTGGGAACACTCAGAGCCAGAGCCTGGGCCTGGTGAGTGGCCCTATGACCTCCTAGTCCTCATTAATCCCACTCCAATCACACAGCAATCAACTTCAGTGACAAAAAACCACCCCAAAACCCCAGAGCAGCATTCATCCTTGAATATAGATATGGGCTAAAACACATTTCCTGCAAGGAGTGGCCAAGGAAAAGCTCAATATCATGGGTGGCGCTAAACTGCAAATTCATCCAGACTAGAGAAAATGGCAAAATCCCAAGGGGCCAGAGAACAGCCAGACAATTAAGCTGCCTGAACTTGAAATAAACTTATCTTGACAAGCACAAGGTAACACAGATTAGAAGGAATAATGTATAACTCTGATGAGGGTGTTACTGTAGACAACTAATAACAATGTTTCATTGGGATTCAGAAAACGCAGTGAAAAACTGATAAAAAACAACACAAAGCTAGATCAGCACTGTGGTATTTTGTTTTTTGCCTTCATTTCATTATTTACCATAGGATATTCTGAACACTGAGTTAAAATACTTTTTAAAAACTGCAGCAAAACATGTGTACTGATTTGTATAACAAGATGAGCTATAACAGACACTCACATTTTATTTTGGTGATCAGGATTATATCTCACAATCATCCCCACACAGACTTTGTTTATGCACATCAACAGTCAACTGGTCTCACCCAGCAGAAGGCTTCACCCTGATAGACTGTAATTCAGATCTCACAAACTCTAAAAAGCCCTCTTGAAGGCACAGCACCATTTCACAGCAAGTTCTAGTCAGGAAAACACTCTGGAGAGGTGTCATGATGTGGCATCAGAACACACCAGGCAGTTCTTGCAGATTATGCCTGTCTCAAACAATCTCTGGTGAAGCCCCATGAGCCCCTCGCTGCTGGGACATCATCAGCAGACCCATGAGCTGCAGATCCTCTTCCCTAATTTCCACCAGCCAGGGAATGTTGTTTACCCAGATTAAATCTTCATGCTCAGCATGAGAGACTCCACAAGCATCCCCCAATGCCTTCCCTAAGAGGGAGGCATTTGTATTCCAGAGCAGCATCACAGGCAGCTCATGCTCCCAGACAGCTCCTTGCCAACAGCCCTTCATTGAGTCTTCAGCTCAACCCTGAGCATCCCATTCCATCAGCTGCCCTGTCAATGGACGTCTCCCTCCCTGTAAAGAAGCACAGTATTTTGTACCAAGAGGCTCAGTCAAAATAGCAGAGAAGGAGAGCTGAAAAACAAAACAATCCTGGCTGGCACATTTCCTCCCACTTCCCCAGACTGAGGGCAATGCACTCTTCCCACTTGGATCATTTCCTGTTGGTCCCACACACCCAGTCCGTACATTTTCACTCGTCTCACACTACGAGTTACTCGAATTTCCTTTTTTCAAGGAGTATTTTTGTCACAGTGCAGCTGGGGCTGCCATAATATATTTTGGACTGCTTTTTTACCTCTGGAGTAAAACCCTACATAAGCTTTTTTTTTTTCCTCTCTCTAGATATTTTATGAAACTTCATTAGATGTTTCAAACAAATTACTGCTGGGAAGTAAAAAGGGAAAAGCCCAGCCACCTTCAGCTCCTCTAGATACAAATTTTGCTCTCTGAACCAAGAGGGTATCTTCCAACTCCCCAAGGTAAATGAGGCAAATCTAGGACAAGTCGTGAATGAGCAAGTGAGCAGAAGCTGAGGGTACCTCTGAATATGAACAGAATTCCTCTTCTCCCCTACACCTTCCCCTCTGGTATTAAAAGGTCTATCTGCCCATACAGATATATATAAAAAGCATGTGTACACACACATATATAAATATATGTGTGTAAATCCTATAAAGGCAAACAAAGCATCTAACAGGCACCAATACACACATCTTCCCATTTCAAAACCGGGATTCCTAAAAATGCCAGTCCTTACCTCCTCCTCCTCCTCCCCCCATGGTGCCAGGCTCTCTCAGCTCAAACAGATTTAAGAGCACTTTGTGCCAGAGCTTCTGCCAACTGGTATCCAGGACAGAAAACATCTCTCATCCTCTTAAACATCAAAACTGCTTTCCAGAGGGGCTGCAAGGCAAGCTTTAAAACTACTTTCCGGTTAATTATCCCAACACTGGGTTTTAAAACATTTTCCAAAACCACTGCAAATACTTCCCCTGATTATAAAAGCTACATTTATTTATTGCCTTTAGCCTAAACCTCAAGTGGTGTTGATTAATATTAATCCAAACGAGACCTCCCCCTCTAAATAACAGCACTGTATGGAAGCTCTAAATTAAAAGCAGTGTATTCTGTGGCTGTGCAGCTCTCCTCCAAGAAGCTGGGAAGAACTGCCTGCAGGAGAGGAAGGATGGGGTGGGGAGGAAGGGCCCATAACCCCTGTGACACGTGCATGTCAAGCTCCCCAAGCCAAGGCACTCCCAATGACTCCAGATGAATTTCCAGTAATGCTGGGAGCCTTCACTCCTGACAGAAACAGCCCCAGCCTCCAGATTTATGTAATTTCTCCTCGATGGCAAGCAACAGCCAGCAGCCTCTGCTGAGTGTGCTCTGATGGCTCAGGTTAAGAATAAGCCATGAAATCACAGCACAATTCCACATGCCAAGCAAAGAAGTGGCTCTGCTCTCCATGGCTTCCCAAACATGAGATGACAAATATAAAGGATTGTTCAGACTTTCAGTGCCTGGCTGAGCAGCAGACTCACAGGACAAAGCAAAGTGTCTTGCAATAGAGCAAACATCCCTGGTTGCAACAAATAATAATAATAATACAGGTTTTAATTAAACACAGCTCTCTAGGAGTATCAGTTTGGTAGCTGCTATGAAAGTACATCACTTGGAAATTGTTTTGTTCAGGGTGGGTTTGGGGCTTTTCACTAAAAAAAATGCAGTTGTTATGCACTGACAATATTCTTATGTAAAACAAAGCTTTTCATGCTGTACACTACTAAAAACTTGAAAGCAGGAGACAAGGACAAAGTATAAATGTTGACAAACCTGTGCCAGAAACCTTCAGATACTAATAATATCCTCTCTTAATTCTAGGTTTCTATTGTTAGAGCTTCACACTATGGTGATGGGAAACAACACATATGAAAAATAAAATAAATTTTTAAAATTGCTCATGCCATTCATAAACATGATCTATCCTATCCCCTGCAGAAGATAAACCAAGAAACAGATCATTCTATCGAAACAGCAGGAGAATGGTACAACTTTAAATCATAAAAAAGGCATCAAAAGTCTCCTGCTTGCTGGGTTTTACCCCTGCTTTAAATTTTACTCTCATCTGCTG
The DNA here is from genome assembly GCA_039654755.1 of Calcarius lapponicus. NCBI lineage: Eukaryota > Metazoa > Chordata > Aves > Passeriformes > Fringillidae > Calcarius > Calcarius lapponicus. The sequence goes on from CM077471.1 coordinate 7,521,065, forward strand.
AGAAGAATCTTGTTTTCTTGCTTTAGATAACAAAAGCACACTTGGGAGTTTGATAGGACGCTGTCACATGACCTCTCTCTACACCCAAAAACATTTGTCTCTGAGTGCACATATTTTACAACCTTGAATTCTTTTGCTTTAGTTCCAGCCAAAACCAGCCCTTCCAAATAATGATGAAATATTCACCAAGGGCCTCCTTGATTGGCACAGCTGCTCAGGCTGTAAGGCCCTGCTAGAGGTGAATTATTCACAAAATTGGGTTTGAACAACCACAGCTGCCAAAGGAACTTGTCTCATTTCACCAGGTACGGCACCAGTGAGTGTCTGACCAAGGATGCTGAGCTGGGGTGAGCAGTAAAGATGAGAGTGACTGTGCCACTGAGTGAGGCCAAATTAAAACTCCTGTGTAGCCAAACCCACCTGGCTCATCCCTCACACAGTCACCCCAGGAGGAAGGAGCCAGCCTGACATCACAGCCCTGCCACAGCTGACCACATCCACACTGCTCCTGAAGGACTCAGGACAGCACTACATGATGGTTTTGATAATTCTTTGAGATAGTTTTCACTCTTTATTTGAGTATTTCTTTAGCCTGATGCTATTTCATTGCTAAGGTTTAAATTTATAACATTCTGGCCTGAGAGAAGCCACAGCTCACCCAGACAGCTGAACTCTGGCTCCACTCAACAGGATTCCTGCATCGCTCAGGACTGTCACCACAAGAGGTGCTACAACCACATTTCAGTATGTATACTGTAAATACTAATTTTAGTTTGCAAATGGATGATACAAATCAGTCCTTCTTTTACACAGAGATGTTGCTGGCCTACAGAACATTTATCTTCTTCTAAATATCATGAATATCTGTTATTATACCACCTTAGAGCTTTCTCCTTGCATCTGAAAATCCTCTTCTGGTATCTCTGCAACCTTTCCTCATCATCAGCCTGTTCTAGAAACATCCTCACATGTGAGACCAACCACACCTACCCCAGCATGAGTTATTATGCTATTATTATTATGTTATTATTGAATGGGCAAGAGAATCATTCCACCAGAACTTAAACATTCCCCATGTATTCTCTTATATTACCCAAAAAGACTGCAAGTATTTCACCCAAGGTGAAGAAGAACCTTGTCTTTCTCAGAGAGCCTCTGCTCCAAGCCTGTGACATGGGGCTGGTGTGGCAATACCACCTGAATGTGTCTGACTGTCCCTGACCCCATCAAGAGCTGCATCATAAATCCCTGGCTTTAACAAGGCACAGGTGGAATAGTCAAACCCATCTGGAGCTGCTCTTTCAGCCACTGGAGGAGGACTGGGAGCAATATTGATCCTACCTGACTCATCCCCCTGGAAAACACAGCTCCTCTGGGCATCTCTAACAGCCCAAAAAATTGCCATGCAAAAGCAGAAACCTCCACTAATCCCTGGGATCAAAGAGAAGCTTAAAGCTTTAGGGATTTGGCTATCCTTGGAATGGTGTTCTTACAGAACTGTGTGTCTGTTAGACACCTTCACTTATGGCTTTTTTTAATGGCATTTGGAAAAACAGTACCCGAGGTTTATCCTTCAAAATGGAGATATGCTGCATTTGAAGTCTGAGGGTTTTACACAAATCATATAATTAGTACTTGGACAAAAAGATCAAGAAAAATTTGTTGCTTTTTTTCACTGTTTAAGTGCAGGTATAATTTTTAAGAAAAAAAGCTGGCTGTCTGCCAAGAAAAAAAGCTTGGAGCAGAAATTTTTCAGGGGAAAAGCATCATGTCCTATTCAGTTTGCAAAATCCCGAGTATTCCTGAAGGCAAGGAAAGAGTCCAGGAGCAATAGGTAGAGGATTTAATGCTATTGCAATGCAAATACTAAACCCTTGCAAAGAGAAATTTTAGCAGACTCACTAAAATGCATCTTAACACTGTATCTTGAAAAAATTATACTGTCAGGCACCATGATAGCTTCATGAATAATCTCTCATAAGTCAAAAGGTATGAGATTATGCAGTCAACAATTGCCAGGAGTGCAGTGACCTAAAGGGTGATCACTGCTGACACATAAGGGGCACAACCTCTTAATGGAATAAAAAAGCACTTTTACAGGAAATAACAATGATTTCAGAGCTGTTATTCTGCAAACATTACTAACCTGCCCTACATACAGATAAAATTGTACAAGAGGCATACAAGCACTTTTCAGTACATTATCCACTTTTTAAAATAATTTGTATTTCAGGAGAAAAGCCAAAACAAAACCAACTCCCCCTTCCTTTACTAAACAGCCTTAACTTCAACTGCAGAGCCAGAGGTGTTCAAATTGTAAAAAGTAAGCATTTAACAGCCACACAGACTAGAGAATAAAAGCTCTGTGGAGAAAATTATAATTGAAATAGCAAATTTAACATCTTTTCAGATTCCTGGAGCCACCTTCAAATCTGAGGTAGGAACTGGAAGAATGTGGATTCCAGGCACAAGCCAGAGGTACCCACTGCCAGCAGGAACACGGTATGGGGAACAAAGGACAGGGCAAAATGCTAAGAATTTTCTAACTTGCTTTAAAAAAAGAAAAGAACATTTTGGTGTTATTTCTTGTATCCTAAATGCTCAGAGAAGCAAAAGCAAGAAAAGAAAAAGTTCCATGGAAAAGGTCCTTCCCAGTGCCTAAAGGGGCTACAGGGGAGCTGGAGTGGGGCTTTGGGCCTGAACCAAGGATTACCTTCGTTTTCTGCCTCATCCAAGACTTTACTGCGACAGCAAATCCATATCCAAAAAATTCAAATACTCACCCTGTTCAACATCCCCTCTCAACACGATATCCCACAGGGCTTCCCTTCTGATGCAAGTGGTTTAGTGCTTACAAGCCAACCAACACGCTCACTGAAGTGGCATTCCCTCAGGAAAACATTCAAATGAGCTCCTCTATTAAATTACAAAATAGATCAGCCTACAGTTGTTCAACATGCACTCGAGTTTCTCTTTCAACAGGGCATCCTTCAGTGTTTAGCAGGAGCATGTTCCTCTGCTATTCAATTATCTGCTCGCTGAAGAAACATCAGATCTCTGAAATGAAGGTTAACCATTTTTGACAGGCAAACACCATGTATGAGGATATTTAGGACACTACTCATATCACTAATGACAATATTGCGTTTATATGTAGTCTACCTGCATGAAATTCTATGAAAAAAACTGGCTGCAGGCTGCAAAACCAGGTTTGAAAAAGGATACCATTATCATTCAGCAACATGAAAATCCAAGGGAGGAGAAAACCCCACCAGTCTCAACTCTGTGGTCTGCCTTTTATGAAATTAAAATCTACAGAAGGATTTTACTGCAGGGTACTCCTATTGATAAATGACAATGATAATCCAGAATCCTGTTGATTTGAACTAGAAGAAGGTTTCTGCATCCTCAGCAGGAATTTTTCTCTAGAAACACAAGACAGCTTTGAGCAAGACCTTTTCCACAACTATGAAGATGCCTTCCCTGCAGAGAGGTGGGGAAACATCTTGTTGGATCCCTAACCAACTCCTCACTCCATTTTTTTTTTTTTTGTTTTTAACAAATGAGTTCAGTTTCATGAGCTGTGACTCCAGGTGAAGATGCAGAGATCCAGGTCACAATGACACAGTCACAATGACTCTGCACTTGGAAGTCTCAATTCCAGACTGGGAACATGGATTCATGCTCCAAGCATCCTGACCCTGGCATAACAGGAATAGCTACCACAAACTATCGTTACTGCACAGCTGGAACCAGGACCCTGAAAGGCACCAAGGACCAGGAAAACTGCACCAAGGCTGGGACAGAGCAAGGCAGGACAGACCAGGGAAAACATCCAGCAACAGAGGTATCTGCTCTACCATGGGTCAGGAAGAAAAAGGTCATGTAATGTTCACAGAGCACATAGTCAGGGGAAAAAAATTGTGTTGTTTCAAATCAAATGAAAAGAAGTCAATAAAGGAAATTATCACTGCTTTGGTAGGATTCCAGCCCCCAAAAAGCCAATGAAATCTTCCCCCTTTCATGTGCATGTGTTTTCTTCATACATAAAGGAAGGAAGACAATTCCATTAAATGAGAAAATGAACTGATTTAGTTCTCAGTATCAGGCTTCGTTTTCAGCCACTCACAAACCCCAAATTCTTGTATGTTGTACAACAGGCATGCACTGGCAATCTGGCAATAAGGGATTTCATTTCAGTCCTACAGACAAGAAGCTCTGCCAGGCAGGTCAGTGAGACCTGAAATGGGAGGAGCTCTTTGCCAAGGCTCTCTGCAGATGTGCAGGACAAGATGCCCCATCCTGCAGCACCAGGAGGATCAGCACTCACACAGTTATTCACAAGGAACTCTGTGCACTTCTTCTGCCCTTTAATGCTCTCAAGGGCTGCATCCACACATCTGAGCAGAAACAGGAGCTCCAGCATTCCCTTGATTCTTGTACTTGAAAGAACTGTTTCAGATGACAGCAAAAGGGAAGAGACTGATAATGGGAAGCAAAAATTTGGTGGGGAGTAATTAAAATGTGAAACTGTTAATTAAATATGCAAAATTCTTGCAGAAGCAGCAAGGGATAGGAAAAAAAGACCAAAATAAAACCAAATGTTGCATCTACTGTAAACAAGTGTGAACACAGGGAATAAATATATCTACCTTCCAAACTGGGATTTGACTTTCTAATCTCTTGTCTACAAGTTTCAGATTTGCTTCTTTTTTAAACACATGTTCTGTGAAGGATGTCACTGCAAGATTAAGACAAGAAGTAAATATTTCAGCATTTAGAAAAGAAACAGGAAAAACTGTTTGTTGTTCAAGATTTCTTGAATTCCTCAGAACATAGCAAACAGCTTCTGCTCCTGTTTAACAGAAAGGGTTTAGCACCATGTAAGTAAAGAGTGTCCCTTGTTACCAAACAGGCAGCAGGGAGCTGTGACAAGCTCAGAACAATTCTAGGCACAATTCACAGGCAGGCCTGCAGATAAGAAAGGAGGAGTTGAACAATTTAAAGCAGTTTGTGGAGGAGAGGAAAGAGAGCTGCATGTAATTTCATTATTACTTCAGCTTCTGTGGTATGTGGGAGCAGCATGAGAAAGAATCCTTCTGTGCTGGACATTGTAAAATGGAGCAAGAGCAGGCTCCCCCGAAAAGCCTGTGATTAAAGCATAAAACAGAAGATAAACAAACACTAGCACAAGGTCACATAGAAGACAATTTGCAAGTCCTACTCAATTAATTTACTTCTATATGCACAAAAAACTCAAACTGGTTTAACAATAAACACTAGAACTACTATCATCCAGCCTCTATAAAATGCTGCTCATCTCCAGCCACCAGGCCAAGTTTTCAGAATATGGTGGGTACCACACAGAAGATGGAGGGCACCAGAACTCCCATCTTACATAGGAGCAGAGACACCTTAAACACAACTGCAGCTGGTTCCAGATTAAAACAGATCAGCCCTCAGCCTGTGAACACAATGAATCACCCCTCAGCTTAGAATGTGGTGTCCTGGCTGAAGCTGGGAGAGAGTTAAATTTCCCCCTAGTAGCTGGTACCCGTGCTGAGGTTTGGATTCAGCCTGAGAACACTGTTGATGCTTCAGCTGCTGCTGAGCAGAGCTCACCCCCAAGCCAAGGTCTCTGCAGTGTCCCAGCTGTGCCTGTGAGGAGCTGCAGCAGGAGCTGGGATGGAGCATGGCCAGCAGAGCTGATCCCCCTGGGCAGAGGACATCCCACACCAGGGGATGCCATGCCCAGGGTGGGAGCTGGGCAGTGGCAGGAGGGGCTGAAAGCTGCTGAGGGATGGGCTGGGCATCACTGGTGAGGTGGGGAGGGACTGCACTGTGACCACTCATCTGTCTGGCACTGTACTCCCTCTTCAATGGTCTCCCTTCTCATTATAATAACAACAATAATAATACTAATAAATGTCATTATTGCTTAATTCAAGTATTAAACCATTCTTATCTTAACTCACAGGTTTTACCTTTTTCTGATTCTCTCCCATTCCCCCAGCATCTATTAAATCAGGCCAGATGGTTTCCAGAAGCAGATCCAGCCAGCTGAGGTCTCTGCAGCCAGTCTGTAGTGTCAGCTAAAACATTCCATGCTCATAGACTGAACCAAAGCTCAGGACACTGCCGGGCCTCCTGACAGGAACAGTTCTATGGGAAAAGTGGAGTAAAGTCTTTTGGGGGGAGTTTTATGGGGAAAAGGAAGATGGAGAGAGACCAGGATGAATCTCTTATACACAAACTGACAAGGAGAGACAGGAGTGATTGAGGCTGTACATAACAAACACGACTGGGAAGAGTCTAGACAAGCTTTCAGTGTGTAAATATCAAATTATATGAAACATGCTGGAGGGACTTGTAGCAACCTCTAATTTTAAGGTTCTACCTGAAATTTAAAAGAAAGGCAGCAATACCCTCCCCCAGCTCCTTGCCTAAGCAGATTCTACTGATTTGCTTAACCAGACAAATCACATAAACCCTGTGGTTTATAAACACCTTTAAAAGTTTATTCTCAATGAGTAAACTGAGAAAACCTATGGGTCTGGGTTTTTCCTGAAGAAAAAGTGGGTGAGGGAGGAAAATCCCCTTTCCCTTCATCCTTCTTCATTTTCATAATGAGCCTACAAAAACTGCCCTGTGCCCAGCACTGTCACTGTCCTGCCCAATGCTCACAGGATGGACTCTATTTTCCCTTTGAGAACAAACATGAAAATAGTTTCCCACTGCCTTCTTCCCAAACACTTTGCCTAGATTATTAAAAGGCAACGTTAACTGCTCCCACCCACAACCCTTGTGCTCTGTAAACACTTCCCACAAAGCCACATCTGAACCATCAATCCTTTATCACCTCTCCAATTTCAGAAATGCACCATCCTGCAGTTAAACTCCTCACATGCTGCTGTGATGGGCAGCAAAACCAGAAGTCAGTGGTACACTACATAATCTGCTAAGTAAAGTTAAATGAAAGTTTGGGGGGGACGGGGGGTGTCTGAAAGAGGGTGTGATCTTTCACTCAATAAATAAACAAATATAAGTGACCCACAAGATGAAGGCAGCTCGCCCTGAACACAGGGAAGAGAACTCCAGAGGGATGACCAGGATTGTACCAAAAAGCCTCAAGTTCTAAGAGCAACAGCTGTTTCCTCTCAAATCCTTCCTTTTGGGACCCAAAGACAAATCCATGGGTTTCTGCTGGATGCAAAGCCACCAGGTGGAACTCACCTGTCTCACACCAGCTATACATCAGTGCCTGCACATCTGGGAATCTCTACCATGGAGCATCACATAATGTGGAATAAATTGGAATTCCCCACACAGCCTGCTCTTTATGTTATTCCCTCTAAAAATTCCCTTTTTTCTCTCTTCCTCTTTACTTTTTGTCCTTCTTAAAAGAAAAGCTGGACAAGGAAGGTTTTAGCAGACCCATCTCAAAATGCTGAAATTGCTTCAAAGGTTCCCTGATGGAAAAATACCAGCACAATAGTGAGTTATTAACAGAAAACCTGAATCCCAAGAGAAATGTTGGTATTTTAAGCAATTGAATACTTCCCATCTCCTTATCAGAATAGTACTGATTTTCTTTTCAGCCAAAGTACTTCAAACATACACATACTTCAATCACAGCAAGCTTGAGGCTCAAAGTTACAAATATGCCAAGAGAGTCTGCTGAAAGACAACCAAAACCACCAGCCAAGACTTTTGGTCCAGTAGTGAAGTGCCCAGCTTGCCACAAGTACTTCCATGGCCCATAGTGGGCCAAAAGCAGCATTGTGGTGTTTATTTTATTAACAGCAAGTTCACTTATCTTAAATATGCCTGACATCACCATTGCTCCACATCAGATGCCAGTCTGCAGCTCTGTCTCCTCCTCTCCTTCAGGCTTCCAGTCTTGCATTAAACTTCCAGTAAAATAATTACAGTTGGCAGGTATTTTTCAACACTGATTTGGAAGCCAAGAAACCAAAGCAAAACAAAACAACATCATGTCAAGCATTACTCAACTTCCTTCAGAAATAGCTTGTTCTGTAGATCAAATACTGTCACTGGCAGATGGTTTTGCTCTCCACTATTTCATGTGCTCTATGAACTTCACAAAACCACTGGCTGTATACCTTACAAAATTTCCCTATGATAAAATAGGGGGAAATGTCTCAAGGCCTTCAAAACAGCAACAAAAAATGATGGCAGAGAGGAAAAGTCCTCCTCAAATGCAGTGGACATTTTTATTGTGGAGAAAACAATGAAAAAAAAAAAAAGGAAAGCAAGAAGGAGCTAGAATCCTTCACAAGATCTCTAAGCAGCATGTATCACCAGCATCACTTTCTTCTGCATGCAGATGATATGCTAACAAGCCCTTTAGATAATTTAGTCCATATATATGCTGTGTAGGTGTTTGCTAAAACACTAATGCCAGCATCCAGTCACTACAACGGGTGTGCTTTCTACTTTATTGCATTAAAAATTCTTAGAAGTCACAGAAAAATGTGACAAGAAAGAAAACTCCATTTTCAGAAGTATTTTAAGTCAGTTCACCTCCATTTATTTTTCACCAGCAGCAAGGCGGTGGTTAGAGCTGTTTCCTCCTGGCACTGCTAACTCAGCATTCCCTTGATTCCCACACTTTATCATTCCCCTTTCCTGTTTTTGTACTCACTGCTGCCTTTTGAGGATGCTGAGCAGAGGCAGGATGAAAAATCGAGAGGAGAGCCCTCAGCTTTCTGAACAGCAGCCTCAGGAAGCAAAGCATTTTACAAACACACTGGAATGCTGATCTTTAATTTTCAGGTCATTTAGCTAAAAACATGATGTACAGAAAGGAAAAAGTGATGTTCTAACAACCCCTGAGGTTTCAAAAACAACAATTCTGTCCATTCAGAGACTCATACCTAGCACTTTCTCTTCTGTCTGTACACACCACTTCTGTCTCATTCCACACTCTTAAGAAAATTCAGGATGTCTAACAAAAAGTGAACCAGGTTTGACTGCAATCATCTTTTGCCAGGATAACTCTCTAAATTGCCTAAGGGCTTGAGACACCCAGATGCTTTAACTAATAATTGAACAGGACACTGCATTTTGTATAGTTCTGAGATGGCTCTGAGACTTTTGTCAGTGGTTTTTTTCCCCCACATATACACAGCAAAAATGATGGATCATTCTGGAGATGAGTCACTACAGAAACAACAGAATAAACTCCTGTGAAATGCTGAGGGGTTTCTGCTTAACATTCTCTAGCTGCTTTCTGGGATAATTTGGCAAGGTTCTGGCAAACGCTCCTCCCACAGAAATCAAGCAGAGATTTTGTCAGTGAAATTAATCTAGGAGTGCTTAATATTAATTTCAGTCTCCACTTACCTTCCCTCCCACTTACCATTCTCCTCCCACTTCAAATTTGCTTCCTCACAAAGCTGACAAAGGAGAATGGAAAGCCACCAGGAGCAAGGTGACTGCTGACACCAAACCCACAGCCAGGACAGATTTCCACACCTCCAGACAAAGCTCCAGCACATTTGCTACTGCCTGAATATGTACAATGCTACAACGTGGTTTAGATTGGCTTCCATTTGTAACAAGTTCAGCAGGAACACCTTTTGGCTAAAGCCAATTAACACATGTAAAATGGGGGGGAGTGAAAGGTAGGGGTTAGTGAGGCTTTGGTGCCAAGCAGTCAGCAGAAAACTTGACCTAAACCCAGAGCTTCCTGCTGCCATCCTCCCAAAATCCTGACAGACCTGTCCACTCTCTTTGGGCACAGGCACCACAGTAATTACTGCCACCCAATCCAATCGGCACACAGATCACTAATTAACTGGGAACACGCAGGAGGTGCCCAACCCAGAATCACAGATAATGTCCCTGTCTGTCACCAAGGCTAATCTCAGGGTCATCAGGGGACACTGGGTGCTTACCTGGACAGCTGTCCTATGCTGCAATCTGCCCCATTGTCTCTGCAATGTGCCCTGCTACTTATTTATCCCTATTACCTTCTTATTTATCCCTATTACCTTCTGGCTCTGCACAGCTCCCTGACAGGTTGGGCTCTGATCCCAGGGAACAGGAACGGGACAAGAGGGAATGGCCTCAAACTGTGCCAGGGAAGGTTTAGATTGGGAATACTGGATTGAAGATCAGGGAAAATTTCTTCGTTCAAAGGGCAGTCAGGCCCTGGAACAGGCTGCCCAGGGCAGGGATGGAGTCACCATCCCTGGGGGCATTCACAAGACATGCAGGTGTGGCATTTGGGGATATGGGTTAGTGGTGGGCTTGGCAGCGCTGGGGGAACAGCAGGACTCGATCTTAGAGATCTTTTTAAACTTTAATGACTCCAAAATTGTACTTAAAAGCTACAATATAGATTATTATTATCAGTGTTACAAATATACCTTTGGTTAGGGACACTTGCACCTTTTATTAGAGTTCCTCTGGAGAAACAGGTGCATTCCTACCATCCCTGCTCCCACATCTGCACAGAGGCACCTCAGCAGACTGGACATGACAAACCCTTTGTTCTTAGAGTCACTGCCCAATCACTTCAGTCATTTTATACTGGAATCTCATGGAGAATAGAATAAACTGCTTATTTACCATACAAATTATAGTAAAATTGAAAACATTCTGATTGGCTGTGCATAGTTGAGTAGGCAGAAAACATGAAGAAAAATGCAACCTTAAAAAAAGTGACCAACTCTGAAAGTAAATGAATTTTTCTACTGGCTTCAAAAAGACTAAATTAAGGGAGTTTCACCAAAACAAATCATTAAGTCTATAAATATGAAATTGAATTTTGTCACTAGCAAACATTCGTACACCACAGACACTGAGTAACAGCACACAAGGAACAAGTGCACTCACAGTGTGCTCAAAATTCACCACTTGGATTGGACTGTCAGTCCCTTAACAGATGATAATCCATCACTCCTCAGAGACTGCAGGAATACCAGCACCTCCTTCAGCACTCATCAGAGAGGAAGATGAAAAAACAACGTAAAAGAAATTAAAGACGGGCAACCCCCCCCCACTCCAAGCCCAACAGAACAGTTGCTCCTTTTCATCAATGGGGAAAGCACTTTACACCTTCATTCCCTGTGCTGAGCAGAGCTGGTTGGCATTTTGATACCACTTCACAGACAGGAAAGCAAAGGGCAAGTAGCACAGCAGAGGCAAAAGAAGTTCCACTTTTCCATCCCTCTGCTCTTATATCCATGGAAGAAACAGGCCCTTTTTTAATTTTCAAATTTGATGGCAAACTTTCATTATATTCCTTTGCTTTCCCAAACTGTCCCAAAACCAGCCGGGGATGTAGAGAAACAAAGAAAGAAGCAATTCCTTCCTTAGGAAGCCTTCAGTGGAATCCCCCAATCCCCCCAGCCATCCTACACAGAGCCCACAAGCTCCACCCAAGACTTTAAAGCTGAGTTGACAATACAGTTATTCCCAACAACTACACCCAGTCTGTAAAGTCCATTTCATCCTGCATCCAAGGGAAACCAAAAGCAGATACAGGGGAAATGGGTGTAGAATACAAAAACCATCAGGTAGTAACACTCCCTCCTAGCCCAACTCAAGTACAGGGGCAACTCTTCTCTCCTCAGAGAGTAGCTGAAGTTGTAGGAAGTGCAAAGCAGCAAGTCAGCATGGACTGACCATCACAGCTGTTGGGCTCTCCTGTGCATTTCCTCGTTCCTTCCCTCTTCCCCGCCTTGTGAGCTTTGGAAAACCAAACTCCTTGCTGAAAGGCATGACTGCATTTCCCAGAACACCTGAGCTCATCCGGGGTTTCCTTGCACCATCATAGCACAACTGGTAATGTGGTGAGGGGAAATTTAAGAAGAGGAAATGGGAAATGGTGCCAGTGCTGGACTCCATAAGAACAGCTTTTTGACTTGGGAGAAAAATTAACCAAGGAATTTCTTAAGAGCTTTTGAGAAACACCTTAAAGTTTTAAGCCAATAAAGAAGACCCCCGTGGAACAATTTTATGTTGCCTAAGACTCTGCAGATAGCACACACACATGAGGTTCCCTGCCCAAAACCAGCACTGGAGCTCTTTGTCCTGGACACGAGGCCCTGCTGCATCTCCCTTACCTCTGTGCCTTCCCTCCATTACCTCTGCTGACAAGCCAGCTCTTGCTCCTTGGTGTCCTGCCAGGACCTCTCCTGTCAAACATCCCGTGTGCCAGCACAAGTGCCAACATGAAACTGCACGAGAATTGGTGCTGCTCTGGCTTTTGCAGGTCACTGCAACACCACACAGCATGGGTGGGGAGATAAAACAGAAATACCAACAAGCCTCCATCTACTGAGCAGGGCCTTTAACCAGGCACAGCTACTGGAATCACAAATCTCTGTATTCCCGCAGCCAGCCAGTGCTCCCTCTTTCCCAACAGTGTGCCCACAATGACACTGATTTCTTCCATCAACCCCATCCCAAGTTTAACAAGTGAAGGCTCATCCATTAAATTTCACCTATACCCTCATTTCTCCCCCAGAAACACACACTCTATTAGCTACAGTTAAAGTACCACAGTAAAATGGATTTTAATCAAATACAGCTCCTTTTTCTTCTTGTTGCTGTTGCTTTGCCTTTTACTTACTTATCTACTTGTCTGTCTTGCAATCAAATCCCAGAATACAAAGCAGCACCACTGAGAATCAGGGAAGTAACACAAGTGGTGATTATTTTGCTGTAACACCAGTTATCTAAGTGGTTTGTGGTAGAAAGAGAGATGTTTTAGGGAACAAACAAGGGGCGCAGCCAGAGATCAAAAGAAATACTGCTCCTAAGTGGAATATTAACATTTCCCTATGGAAGAGATGACAGGAAGACCAGTAAAGCACATTAAGCAGAATCACTGCAGTTCACAACTGGAATATTTACAAGCTTTTTGGCTGATCTTCAGTATTGCAGAATTGAAGAAAAACCCTGAGTCTTTCCTCTTCTGCCTTGCCCATACCTAGTGGTGCTGTTCAGCATGATTCCAGTGACAAATTTTCTGTCTGGATCCAGCCCAACTCTGTCACCCATTAGAGGAGAAGGGTGCACAATGAAGAACAGCAACACAAACATGGCAGCCTACAGAAATCAGCTCTGGCCCTGAGCACTTCCTCAGAAAGTTTTTATTCATAACACACACCATATGAAGGATGGGAGAAAGAAGCATTTGATCATTTCTGCCCCTGACCACACACCTTGAGACAGCAAAGCAAAGCACACGTGTGTGTGCCCTTACACAATGTCCCTTCCAACACCAAGTGCCTCCTTCTGGTTTTGCTAGGCTGTGCCTCAGTTTCTCTTGCTCACATTTCCAGCCTCATGCCATCAGCTGTTTAGCTCTTCACATTCCATCTCAGCGCTCCACCTTGCCACCTCCTTGTTCATTACATTTAAGAATATTAAACTCCCACTCTCCCTGTCATTTTTCTGGTTACTGACACCAGCTCTGGATGGTGACAACCCCAACACAACATGCTCAGGCTCTGCCTTTACCCCAAAATGAAGAGTCAGCCAAAAGGAAATACCCAAGGCCAGGCTGGATGAAGCTTGGAGCAACCTGGTCTAGCAGAAGATGTCCCTGCCATTCCAGGGGTTGGAATGATCTAATCTTCAAGCTGCCTTCCACCCCAGGCCATGCCATGAACATCTGTGAAATCTCCTTTGCTGGGCATCATGGTGGCCAACCATTACTCTGAACTTCTTCCTCAAAGTTAATTTTTAATGCGTTCTAAGCCCAAGGTACCTAAAGACCCCAGTCTGTATGAGGTAGGTAGGGACTGCAGAAAGATGGTGGGAGCTGAAGCTGGGGGACAACCAAACACCAGATGTGCAGGGGAGCCATACACCTTCTAAAGAGGGCAACCAGAAAGACATGTGCTAAACCTCATCTATACAAATTTTCCTATTTGTAAACAAATTAACATAGCCACAATCTATGACTGTACTTCTGTCTTCCAGGACCACTGAGTCAGAATTGCTGTTTACAGTTATTAGCAACGCAACCCTGCGGTCCATCAGCACCGCCTTTGCCCTGCGGAGGCTGGTGAAGCTTCAAAAAACATCAGGAAATAGGGGTGCACACCCCAGCCCCAGGACTGCACTCTGAGCATTCCTACTTGTCATAGACAGCGAGAGGAAACACTCTCTGTTGTAATTCTGACCTTAAAAATAGTATTTGACAAGCAAATCTATTATGAGAACAGAATTAAGATACTGAGGTTCAAGTTGATCAAAGGATTTTGAAAAATAATCCAGATTTTACTCTGGATCAAAAAAAAAACCAAACAAAAACACTTCAAAAGTGAGAAAAAGAACCAGTTTTTATTTTTTGTGATAGTAAAGCACAGAACAAGCTCAGAGCCTTACCACAAAGACACTGTTGTGGCTGCAGAGAGCCTGGCTGGGCAACTCCCATCACAGCAGCTCCACAGCCCCCTGGGAAAATGAGCTGTGGTGTCCCAACTCCCATCCCAGGGCACCATTCCCTACCCCATGTCATTTTTCTCCTATTCCAGCAATATCTGGAAGCACATACATTTTCTCCTCCTTATCACAGGCTTTGAAGCTGTTTTACCAGTGCATCCTTGTTCTCTTTTCCCCCCAGTGTTCCCTAAAACAAAGCAGCAAACAGGAGAGAAACCAGGGGAACTGCCAAAGACACATGCACACAGCACTCCTACATTTCCAGGTCATCATAAACAACTGAAGGGCTAAGGCACTGCCCCTGAGCCCACTGTAATTTTCATCAGTTTTAAACTTAGTCCTAGAGTACCCTGAGTCCTTCAACCTACTCAGCCTGATGGCTAATGACCAGGTAGGGATGAGGAACAGGAGACTGGAGACAGCTTCCAACCCCTACAACCAACAGGCATACTCTGCCTTAAGGGCCAAAGTCATTCCCATCTTCTGCTTTCCATCGCTCCTTTGCCATTTAAATCAAGGCCCAAAACCAGTCCTGCAGTCTGATGATACAGAAAGGTCCCTGCACTCCTCCAGTGCTGGGGTTCTTCTCCCTCAACATTGGTCAGCATTCCCACAGTCAGCATCACAGCTCAGTCTGCACTTGGAAAAAACCTTATGGATATGGATGCTAGCTCACAGAGCTTGATTTCACTGGCACTGAAGCAGCAGGCTGAAGCTCACATGCTACTCTCATTTTTACACCCAGTCCCACTTAGTATTTTGAAAGCAGTAAAACCATTTCAACACAAAAAATCAGGCATGTTCATGACATGTAGCAGGTAAGGAATGGAAAATTATAGACAAGAAAAAGAAGAATGGGAAATTGAACACTTAAGAAAGCAGAGAGGTTACCAATTAAAAGAATCCATCAGCAAAGCAGACAGCACCATTCACCAGGTAGCAACCATGAAACAGAAATCCAGAAGTCTTCAGAGCTGACTCCACTCTTACTTGCAGTTTTTTCCTGAGGATATTCAGTCACAACCAAGATCAAAAGCAGAGCTGATCTCATACTCTAGGAAAGCTCACAGATTTTGGGGGATAATTTCCTTATCCTTATGGCATAGTTAATTCACCTGGGATCTTCCCTCCCACTTCTGCCTCTGCCCGGGACTGCATCAAAACTTGCCTTGGCCAAAGACACCTCAGGAAGCAGCTGACGCTGATTGTGGCCAACAACAGCCTGTTTGTGCCTTTTCAAAGCACAGGATGATGCAAAAATGCCCCAGAAAAGAGCTGTTTCTTCTGCTTTTGGCTTAGGGCACAAAATATACAGGAACACAACAATTATCCTGGTTATTTACACTCCACTAAAGAGATAAGGGCTGTGACGACAAGAGCGAGCAAGTGGGTTCTTCATGTGCTTTCCCAGGATAGCAGCAGCTCTTGGGAGAGCAGGGTGGAAGAGAAGAGAGGAGGCATTGCCATCAGTCTCCACCACAGCAAGATCATACCTGTACCTGAAATGAAGTGGGGTTTATTTCAAAACCAGGTCTTTAGACTGGTGGGGTTTGCACCTTGGGCTTTCTTTCAGAGGGCAGGCAGGAGGGAAAAGGCAGCAGTAAAACAACTACTTGCCTTACTCATCACAACAGGAGCAAAGAAATCTGTCCTCGTGCACTGGAGGCATTGTAAAGCCCAGAAAAACAGGAGCCGTCAACATGATACACCTAATGAACATCTTCACTGAACTCCCACTTGTTTTGTGTAGCCTCCCTAGTCCTGTGCTGCTGCCCAACCTGTTCTGCCTACAAAGGAAAACCAGGGCAGGGCCTGCAAGGGTTTGGACCAATTCTTCCCCAAGCAGCAACATCGCTATGTGCTGATTCTGCCACATTTGCTATTGCCTCAACCTCAGCACCTTCAGAAGCCCAAAGCCCTGAGGCTCTGCAGGGCCGATCTTCCCTGACTGGGCAGGAACGCCATCCCAATCCCATGGCAGGAACACCATCCCAATCCCATGGGCAGGAACGCCATCCCAATCCTGCATTTGCACCAGGACAGGAGTCAGGGCCTGGGTGGCCCTGTCGGACACAGGGCAGGAAGGGCGATGGCGTCATCCCCAGCCTGGCAGCTGCTGGGTGGGAAGGAGCTACATTTGCTATTGCTTCAAGCTCAGCACCTTCAGAAGCCCAAAGCCCTGAGGCATTGCCTGGCCAATCTTCCCTGAGTGGGCAGGAACGCCATCCCAATCCCAAATGTGCACCAGGACAGGAGTCAGGGCCTGGCTGGCCCTGACGGACACGGGGCAGGAAGGGCGATGGCCGTGTCCCCAGCCAGCAGCTGCTGGCTGGAAGGAGCCGGGGCACAGCCCTAACTCCCAGCTAAGTTGGGTGGCTGAATCAGCGCGGGTGGACAGCGATTTACTGCTGACACAGAGCTGCCATAAATCACCACCTTTCTGGAGCAAGCAGGAAGTTGCAGGGGTGACTTAGTCATCCTCCATCCTGACGCCATTCCAGGAGCAGAGCCACGTACGTACCCCGGCTTTGGGCTGTGCCCGTGGCCCAAAAATAGCTTTTAAGCCAAATCCTGCAGTCATCATTCAAAGCTGAAACCCTTTTATTTACACTCAGCAAGAACTCATGTATGTTTTTGACGATGCTGAGAGTAACCAGTGCTTAAATTATTTGCTTAGCAAAGGAGTCTATTTAACTACAAGTTACACCAAGTATGCAATGTTTTCTGACCCACATAGAAGCTAATAATTTGCATTTTATGGAATCCCTTTGCATAGACAACCCATCTTAATGGCTACAGCTTACTGTACAAGAATTAATAATTGAAAAGCAACTCGTCAGCACTGTTATTTGTGTTACAGGTAACTCACAAACCTCATTACACTGTAGCATTAAATTTCCAATGACCTTCTGGAAAGCTGCTCACTCAGAGTCTTTTTTTAAGGCATGATCTCGCAGAATGCCAAGCAATTGCAGAGAAAGTATGTGACAGCTACCCAGAGTCTGTGGGAAAGGCCAGGCAAAACACTGTCAGAAATGTATCAGCCTGATCCCCCCTTGGGCTGAAGAAGTGACTTTGACTTCATGAATCCCCTCTCTCTCCAGCCAGTCACTTGACCACGCTTCTCTCACAAATTTCTGCCTTAATGCCAGATTAATCCTACTTCATCCAGTCCCCAGACATCTAAGAAGCTCCAGCCCTTTTTCACTCAAATCATTGGCTTTCAAACTATTTCTGTTGCAGCACCCAAGCATTTGCTGCGGATGAAAGAAGGCTCAAAGACTAGCACAGAAGTGTAAAGGCAAACAAAAATTACATGGCAAAGCCTGGGATTTTCATAGTCTTAGGGAAATTAGGTCCCCTGAATCCCACGGCAGCTCTGAGAAGAGTCGAGTGCATAATTTTCCATTATGCTTCTAAAAAAATCCCCAAATAAATGTACAACTAAATGCAGCTTCACAAGGCCGAGCGTTCCTTATTCTCCTAAACGTCGTTACTGAGCCTGAGGTCTCTTATTCCACGTTTTAAGGTCTGATTTTTCAGAAAACAGTGCAGAATGATAGTTCCAGGAAAACCCAGCTCAGAGTCCTGTTGTCGGGGAAGAGCAGCAGAGCAGCCCCACATTCGGAGCTGCCTGTCCCGCTGACAGAGGCTCTCTGTGCTGGCAGCACCATCACTCCTGGCTGTGACGTCTTTGCTCGGGGCTGTGCCCCTACGCAATCTGCTCCAGAACATGCTCACTGACTCCTGCCATCCCCAAAGCTCCACCGGCGTGTTTCTGCCGACTGAAGCAGGAAGATTTGGGGCAGCCAGGGGCTGATTTATCTGTGCAAACGCCTGCTGGTGTCATTTGCGCAGCTCTCCCAAACAAAACATTTTCCCTGCCGTAGCAAGGGCAAACTTGCCCAAATCCAATTTCTTTGGTACTTAATTAGCATCTCTGCTGCAATGCTGGAGACAAAAGAAGCACTCCCCTCCTCCCATAAGCATCAGGACTTCTTAATCTCAAAGATAGACCTTATCCAACACGACCAAAGCAGAAAGAATACAGCTCCCTCTTACTATTAAACAGAGATCATCTCAGGAGCTCGTTCATCACGAGGTTTTGATTTTAATTTCAGCAGCCCTGGCTGATACACTCCCACACCTGAAAACTAGGGAGTAATTTAAAACCATAAATCAGAAGAAAAAACAATTATATCCATTAGAGCTTCGAGTGGTAAAAAGAATAGAGATGGGATTAGAAAACCCTGGATGGCTTTCCTTTCACCCACTAATCAAACAATTCCCTGAAGTACTCACAGGAGTTTCTCCTCTCCACATTTCTGTGGCACACTAAGGGGAGAGCCAGATCTGCTCCCCTGGATTCAGTCTGGCTTATTCAGCAGCTTCAGCTCCGCTATTTCAGATTCCCGCAAAAAATAAAAGCTCAGAAGGGAGAGCTGAGCCCCTGGGCATCCACCAGACCACAGCTACAGCACGCACATAGGCTGCACCGGGAGGAGAGGAGCAGCAGCCTATCCTTCAGCATCACATGGCTGGCCATGCTCAGCAGCCCAAACCACAGCCTGGAACAGCCCAGCTCAGAGAACGCCCTGGAGCTGGGCACAGCCACCGCTAACAAAAGAGCAGCTCCTGCACACTCTGTCAGTGCATTCACCGCAGTCAGCCTGGCCATGCATTTACTGCAGTCAGCCTATCGGTGCATTTGCTGCACATCAGCTGTGCTCCCTTCAAGATGCAGCTGGGGTGAGCAGGCCTGTAGATGAAATGAAGCAGCAGGATCCTAAGTGGATATTGCCAGAACAGAGAAACATCTTAGTCATCCCTCCAAGTTGGAGCAGAATGGGCTTACAGCCCATTGCCAGCCCTTAGAAAGACAGCATTTGTTTTGGTTTACCAGCCGATTCTTTCCTCAGACTGCTTTCCACTGGAGAAGTGCAAATGTCTGCTACTCAGAGCTTTACTGAATAGCAATTTTAAAGGAATTCTTCAAACACAGAGGTGAACTTCAACAAGCCTGCTTCCCCAGGAACAGCACCCCAACATCATGAACGTGCACAGGGCATGGAAAGTGCTGCTGCAACTGCAAGAAAGAGAATACGAGCGATGTGTTCCTTCCTCTGCGTCTTCCTGCAAAAACAACCTCCCTGCCCAGTATCCAAAACTGCACAGGCTCCACAAATCTAATTAGCCACAACTCCAAAACGCAGAGCTCTGTCTGTCTAAATGCATAAACATTAAAGTTGTTTTGCTTTTATTAATAAAATCTTGGGACAGGATGAGATAAAAATCCTAAGGAGGAAAGTCTAAGAGGTAAGTACCTCCCCCTGCCCAAGCAAAGAGCTGTCTTTGTGTGAATAAACTGGGCACCTAGATAAACTTCTCCTTGTTTATTATAAAAGCACAAGTTCACCAAGGTCCTTTTATGTCCTGATGTATGAAATTATTTCAGCTACATATAATTTCACAGAGCCAAAGGGGTGAGGCTATGGTATTTATAGATACATTCAGGGCTAGAATTTTGGTTAGCAGCAACATTTTTATGGCCTCAACACCTAACATACTTTTGGGAAAATGCCCACCTGTGTATATATATCCTGGGAAATTTTCCCTATTAAATACATATTTCAGGTGAACTTGCTCTTTATCTTTTTCCAAACTTGACAGATAAAGCCTGTGCTTTTCTCTTAGAGATACAGAGACAGAAGGAGAAGAAACTGAGGCCATTTTCATAGCAAGAGGAAGGTCTGTAAGCCCATCCCGATGCTTTCAGACATGTTCACTGGCTTGGTTGTTTTATTCTCCAAAACAGGGCCTCAGATTTCCTAAGCGCATGCCACACATGAAGACATGAATCTCTGTAAACAACTCAAAACACCAAGAGACAGACAGGGCTCCACAAAAAAAAAGAGGAAGAATCATTTTCTCTCATTCAGGTAACATACTAGGAGCTCACAATGGTTTAAAAACCTGTTTCTCCAAACTTCTAACCAAAACCTTGTGTAAAATCTGCTCAGGACTGGATCAATACTGCAGTTAAATCACTTGGCACTGGCATCTCTTCTCTCCAGAATTACCTTCCTTTGAAGCAAGCAACAGCAGACATGTAGGCAAGGGATGCTGTTGGATTAACACTGCTCCAGAGATCTTATCCATATCCATATACTGTTATTGTGTATAGCATCATTATGTAAGCCTCTCTATTTTTAAAACAAAACATTTGTCTGGTCAGTCTCTACTATTATCCCACCCGTAAACCATCAGGCTGAAATTCCACCCACTTTAATCATAAGTTTACAGGCTTAAGGGTGGAAAAGTAGTAGAAATGACAAGATCAAGAATTTCTATTTGCTTCAGAAACATGAAAATTCTCCCCTTTTTTATCAACAGGATTTCAGAAGCCACCACAATAAGGGCACTGCCCAAGCTTCCCAGGGAATGGGCACAGACCCAAGGCTGCCAGAGCTCCAGGAGTCTTTGAATAACGCTCCCAGGGACACACAGGGTGGGACTGGAGGGGTATCTGTGCAGGGACAGGGTTGGACTCCATGATCCTGATGGGTCCCTTCCAGTTCAGGATACCCTTTGTATGATTCTGAATAAATTACCAACCTTTGAAGAGCTTATTTTAATAAACCAAACACAACTTTACCACCAGTATCCAGAAGTCTGTGACCCAGAGGGCTCCTGTAATCCAGACAGACTCCTGAACCACCAGCACAAAAATAAATACTGTAAGTCAATTCACAGCCAAAGGATCCTGCTTCCCTGCCACACAAAGAAAAAGTGGAATTTAAACCACAACTTTGTTACCACCCATCTATTCTTGAAATGGCTGAGGATGGTGTGGTGGAAGCCAACATATAGAACAGTTCAGGGACTGAGTTACTGCTTTTTCTGCATCATGCAGCACTTACTGGAATCTGTATTACTTAACTTCAAGCTCTTTAATACAACTTTTAAATTCTGTTCTCTGCATTCTTACGCATGCCCTAAAATGTTGCACCAGATCCCTTGCTAAGATTTACTTTGGTAAATCTTCCAACAATGTTGCTGAAGTTGCTCCTTGGCTTGCAGCAACTCTTTTGTCATCTGAGCATTTCTGAGTTGAGACTCACCCCAATCTATGTCAAGGATGCACAGCTGCAGAAATCACTTCTTGTATTTGAACATTTTTTGTATGCAGTCACCTAAATATGACAGCAATAATGGTACCTATGCATGAAACGTGACTGCAAACAGGGCTGGGATTATACCTCACTGCAAATATAAAGCAGTCATCTTCACTCACCTTCTAAGATCACTTAGCATCCCCACATAGAGTTAATTTCTGTGTGAAAATCTAAAAAGAAATATATTCTAGAGTTCAGATCAAATTGTAAAGTGAAAACAAAAAATCCTTTTCAGACTGGACAACTGTACCAGAAGTTCACCAGCACAGGAGGTTGTGAACACTAATGCCATGAAGTTTCTCAAAACTAATTACAACTTTTTTTAGAGAAGACAATCCATCAGCAGCTATTAAACACAGTTTAATTCCTCCCCGGAGCTGCCAGCCTAAAGGTTTCCTAGGGTGGTGACTGCTACAAGGGTTTAGCAGGAGGAGAACTTCACTGTTCCAGTTTTTCTATGCACCTGGGAGTGGTCCCATCAGAAGAGCTACCGAGCCAGACAGACCTCTAGTCTGACAGAGACTAACTGCTCTTACTTCATTCACAAGATTGAAGATGACATGAGAGCAACCTGTTAATAAATCAGAGCTGAAGTAAACTCGTACCAGTGAAAGAAATAGCCTTAACATGACTGACTGCATATCACATTCCACACTGCCTCCTCTGAACATCCTACAACACAGCCTTAATAGCATTACCTATTCCCTGAAGTACCTCTTTAGATTCCCATGTACCCAAAATGTGCTTGGGTTCATTTATCATAAATGTTATACAGCACACAGAGTAGCCAGTGGCACAGTGATAGACATTTGCAAGTGCCTGTGAAATCCCTTTGCAATTACCTACCTGGTTATAAAGAATTAAACACAGCCAGCACGGAAATAAATAACAACAATAATAATAAGTTCTTTCCAGAGTATTTCTGGGCATGTATTCAAAATGTAGTTCTGTTCCATCCACTGCTAGAGGATGGAAAAGCGGCATCCTCGAGGGTCCCTTACCTTTCCCTGAATAAGGGGAAGATTGGAAGGTTCAGGCTCCACACCAACACAAAGGCCTCTGGGAAACTGACTGCAGGAGTTGCTTACTCTTCCTTTCCCCCAAACATTCAATGCCGTCACACCCTGTATTTTCAGAACAAGTCGCCCTCCCGGAGCAGCAGAGCCCAGGCAAGCGCACGGCAGTGCAGCTGCAGACGGGGGTCCCAGCACACACCTATGGAGAGGTCCATGCTGACCAACACCTCCCTCTCCTTCCCACGTTCCAGGTATTTCCCCCACATCCCAGCCTGCCCCTTCCCCTCTCAGCTCCTGTCACCTCCAGCACAGTGGCAATGCCTGTGTCATTGCCTGCTCGCTGAGCAGATTCAGGGAGACAAGCCCTGAGAACTTCTCCTGCAGCAATGCCACTGCCACAACAGCAACAAGAAACAGCCAACTAATAATGGACCAGTTGAGGGGCTGCCAGCTTCAGCAAACACGGCTAGAATTGTATTTTTTGTTTAGTTCAGGAAGCTTCCAGTTGAGCATCGGTCATCTTGCTTGACCCAAGCCCTGGACTGCAGGAGCCCAGAGGCTGCACAGCACCCCAGGCACCAGCAGCTGTGCACAAAGACTTTCCACGAGGCCTTGGGTTGTCAACTAAATGAAGCCAAAAGTAAGTTTGCCCATGCGTGCAGGCAGCACCTAAGGCACTGCAGAAGCTCCTGGAGCACTGACAATCGATAGCAAGTACATCATAATCCCAAAGAGATTGCTGAAAATTTGTTTAGTACATTACTGTGTCCAGTCATTGTGTTTCCATCCAGTATTTGCAACACACCAAGTGCAGCAGATCTGCCCGATGTAAACAGCTGCCCTAATCCACGCTGTTCTATAGATCGTGTTTACCCAAGGCTGAATGATCATTTCAACCTTTGTTAATCTGATTGCATAACAAATCACAGCAGCCTGAAATAACCAAGCTGCTCTCTCCGGCACACATTAGTTGAAGTCAGTCATTTCAGCACCCTGCTTCTTCTAAAACACGGAACAGACCAGACCGTGGAGAAAGAAGAAAACAAATCAAGTACCTGGCCACTGCTTTCAAAGCCAACCACCAGACACATCACAGCACACAAATGCCACGGGGCACATTCACACCTGGAGCAGGCTGAGAGCACAAGGCAAAGCAAAATGCTGTCAAGCGCTGAGCTCCACTGCGCAACTGAAGCACATTCTGCTGGAGCTCACTCACAGCTCGGCGCAGGCTCGCGAGCAAACCATAC
The DNA here is from genome assembly GCA_039654755.1 of Calcarius lapponicus. Lineage (NCBI taxonomy): Eukaryota > Metazoa > Chordata > Aves > Passeriformes > Fringillidae > Calcarius > Calcarius lapponicus. The sequence continues at coordinate 7,544,933 of CM077471.1, forward strand.
AGCGTGGATTTCCAAAACATGAAATTGCACGTATATAAACAAAGGCTGTAATTTACACGGCAGATCCTATGAAAGCTTATCTAGCACATGACATCACACCCATAAATTACAACTTAAAGCACCTGTGCCAAACTGCTCCCACCCCAAAATGAACGTGATTAATATCATCTGCTCCTCCATGCCCATGCCTCTTGGGAATAAACACACATGAAGTACCTCCCAAGACAGAGTAGTATTTAAAGATTCTTCAGACAATGAGAAGATTTATAATTATTATTGCATTGCATCATCACAAAGCCTTAGACAAATCAAGCTGCCTCATCATATGACACCTAAGATAATACAAGGTTAAACAGCATCAAGCAGTATCGGTTAACTTCATTTGTACCGAAGGACAAATACCCCCAGCCCCTGGGCACGGGGATCTTCAGCCTCACAGCTGTTATTAAACAGCAAGTTAGACAAGCAAAATCAAAACACATAGATTTCTTTGAATAGGCCCAGAATCAGAATCTTTCCATTGAAATCCAACCAACCAGGACGTAGGGAAAGTGAAGGGCAGGCGTATGGGGAACGGAATAAGGTGAGGGACGTGTTTCAGCGTCTCTCAGCCTTAGTTCACTGGTCCATGATCAGCTTGGGAGAAATCAAGAGGCGGTATCAGGAGCTAACATTACAGCGCCTATTGATCACAGCCAGCTTTCCACAGCACACAACAGAATTCCTCCTCTGGACTGACGATAGCCGAGGAGGCTGCCTTATGGCACAACTGGCAGACAAGACAGGCATCAGCCGACTCTCTAACCAAAACACGCCTGAATACCTCTGTAAGGCAAAACCAGCCAAGTATCTCCGCTCCAGGCATAGATATCTGCTCCTCCGAGTCCGCAGCTCCCCACAAATAATTGCCAATTATTGCCGTGCCCCCACGCTCCGCCCGCGCCGGGGCACTGCCCCCGCAGCAGGCCCTGCGCCGGGAGCGGAGCGGCTCCGCCAGCTCTGTCCGCGCCAGCTGGGTCCGTGCCGTCTCCATCGCGCTCTGCCCGCACCGAATCCCCATTTCTGCGCGTTATTACCAATCTGACATCACCCCAGAGCAAGCACAGTCTGACATCTACAGTTAACTCCGCGATGGTGTAAGTGCCGCCCGGCGCACGGTGCGCTCGGTGTTGCAATACTCTGCTGCCGAGCATCGAAAAAGAACGTAAATAGACACGGATATCGACACACAGCTACACGTACAAACCCGCCGGAGAGCGGCTCGCAGGGCTCGCTCCGGCCCCGGCCGTGGAGCCGCAGCCGAGCCCGCCGGTGGCGATGGCCCCGGCCCGGCAGCGCCGGGAGGGCTCCGAGCCGCCCACCCGCAGCCATTTCCCCGCCGCGGCCGCGGGTCCGGCGCTCCCGGCGAGCCCGCTCCGCACAAAGCCCGCCGGGCCATGAATAAAACATCGCCCGGAGGCGGCGGCGAGGGGGGTCGGCATACGAGAAATAAGGGAATGGAAAGGGGAGCGGGAGAGCGGAGGATGGGGGGCTCCACCCGGCCCCTGACCCGCGCTGCCCCGGCCCCGGGCGCTCACCTCGGCAGCCGCGCTCGGAGCGGCTCCCCCGGGCCGGAGCGGGCGGCGGGCGCGGGCGGCTGCGGCTCCCGGGCGGTGTGCGGCGGCGGCGGGGAGCGGAGCCGAGCCGAGCCGAGCCGAGCGGCCTCTCGGGGAGCGGGCGGGGCGGAGCGGGCGGGGCGGGGCGGAGCGGGGCCGTCACCGCGGGGAGGAGCCGCCGGGTCCCCCCGGGCTGCGGGGGTACCGGGGGTGCTCGTCCCGCACTCGGACCCGGGGGGTACCGGCACCGCTCATCCCGCACTCGGAACCCGGGGGTACCGGCACCGCTCATCCCGCACTCGGATCCCGGGGGTACCGGGAGTGCTTGTCCCGCACTCGGACCCTGGGGTACCGGCACCGCTCATCGCGCAGCGGATCCGCGGTGTCGCAGGGCAGGGGCTCTGGGAGGGGAGGAAGCAGGCGCCCGGTGAGGTCACGATGCACAAATACAGAGTAATGGAATCGGTGGGGGTAGGAGGGACCTCTGGAGATGATGCAGTTCAACTCCTCACCGAGGCAGAGTCACCCGCGGCAGGTGACACAGGTGGGTTTGGGATATTTCAGAGTTGGAGGTCCCACACCTTCCCTGGACAGCTGTTCCAGGGTTCTGCCACCCTCCATGGAAAGAAGTTCTTCCCCATGGGAGTGGAGGGTGAGCTCCAATCTCTGTTCTCTGGTGCCCAGTGACAGGAGTGGGGAAATGGCTGGGGCTGTGCCAGGGCAGGGTCAGGCTGGATCTCAGGGAAAGGCTCTTCCCCAGAGGGTGCTGGGCACTGCCCAGGCTCCCCAGGGAATGGGCACAGCCCCAAGGCTGCCAGAGCTTGGACAAAGCTCTCAGGGACGCACAGGGTGGGACTGTTGGGGTGTCTGGGCAGGGACAGGGGCTGGACTGGATGACCATGTGGGACCTTCCAGCTCTGGATATTCCACAGTTCCGTGTTGTTAAATTTCCTGTATTTTAGTTTTTGTCCGTGGCTCCTCATCCTGTCACTGAGCACCACCAAAAGAGTCTGGCACCATCCTCTTGGCACCTGCCTCTGGGATATTTATGTTGCTCTCAAACACAGCTCCCTGTGCCTTTGGTGTCCATGCCCCACTCAGCAGGAGAACAGCAGAGTGCTTCTCTTCCTTAGCATGGAAGTTGTTTTCCCAGGAATGCAATGCCTATCAGCTCTATGGCACCATGCACCCAAACTTTCACTGGAAACCTGTGTTTTTCTGTTCACAGAAGCAAAATTTTTCATGAAAACAACTGAAAAGCTGGAGATGGAGGTGAGGCCTCTTTGAAGATTGGATTATAAAAGCTGTCTCAGACTGTTCCTGCCAGGAAGTGCTACCATGTGAACTAGAAAGACTCCAGCAAGCCTACATCCTTTTCATCACTTACAGTTTTAGTATCATCCAATAAACCAGGCAGATAAGTTTTCATCTAAGGACATTTCTCCTTCACCATGATGAAAATGCTGAAATAAATAACAGTTTGTTTGCCAAATCCTTGGCAAGATCCCATTTGAAGTAATTTCTACCTTCAACTTTCTAGCAATTAATTATTTTTTGCTGCACTGGAAATCACTACCAGAAAGGTGCATGTAAACAACATCAAGACATTCCAGAAAAAGGAATATTTTCAACTCTAGGTTGATAACTGAAGTTTGGCCAACTTTGTTTTTCTGCAGAGAGCCTGATACTGTTTCCAAAGAAACGTGGTGCTTTTACAGTGAAACATATATTATTGCTATGCCTCTATAAACTCTGCTGCCAATAAAAATGCCCATAAAAGAACAGCAGGAAGCAAACATATTTTGTTTAGCTTCCACAAATAAACTTCCCTGATGTTTTCCTGATGATGTGTGCAGCTAGTTAACATTCATAATAATTATTTACATGAAAATCCATTTCCTTATGCACAAACTTGTTGATGGAGTCTTTGTCTGCCACTCTCATGTAGTCAACGATATGTTTAAAAGCAGAAAATAGTTATTTCCTTGATTTCTGCTGTTTGTTTTACTCATTTCTGAGATGAGACAGTGCATACTGGAGAGCTATTTTTAGAAGCTGAAAAATGATAAACAGTGTAAACAATTTCTGATATCTAGGACAATTTTAGTACTAAGAGTACCATCAGCTGGGCCTTGTGTTCTGTCCCTGTCTAGTGATGCTCAAACCAGGTATTAGTTGATTAACTCACAAATAAATTACGGGTTTAATATCAAAACCAAGTGATGGGGGTTGTTCCTGCAAGAGGAGGACAAATTTCATCCTGACTTTTTTGTACGTGAGAACAGAAATTGGCTTTCCTTCTTCAGGAATGAATAGGAATGAATTGACTTGGATCTGGGAGAGTCACGGACTAAAAGTAGCCAGAGACAAATATTTACAAAGATAAAATTATCATTATTTTTATAATAATAAGCCCCACAAAACTCTTGGAAAGAGGAAAGATGAGGATATATTTGAGTAGGGAAAGTAAATGGCTTGTACCTGGTTGTCTTCTTTTGAAAGCAGCTCCACCTCTGTGCCAAAAGAAAGGAACAAGCCTCTTGAGACAGCAGGTAAAACAGAGGTGTAGAAGCACCAATTTGGCCTATTTATGAGGGGAAAAAAGGTTTGGCTTTCATCACAGTACTGCAGTGCAATCAGTGTGTGCATGCCTTGTATGTTGCCTCAGTTATGTCAATACAGCAACTCTAATGAGACTCTGACTTCCCCTAAAAATGGGAATGCAGTTCATTGTTTACGCCCAAAGTATATATATATTACCTGTGTCCTACTTGTTATGGGTGAAAAATAGACCATTTCTTGGATCAGGTAGCTGCTATCAGCTCAACTGTCTATGTTTCAAGCTGAAAAGTGTTTCAAATGCCTAAGTTACCCTGTTTTATTTTCTGAAAGGCACTGATGATTTCCTGATACTTCAGTGAAGATCTTCACTTCAGAGATGGGAGAAATGAGAGCAGTCATGGCTTACCTTATGGAAGAGTAAGTGAAATTGCTGCACATTTTTCCCAATTAACAGGAGTTCAGAAGAAAAACTAAAGTGCTGCACGACCTGCTGCCAGAAACAGTTTAAGGATTTTTATTAACTGTTATCACCTCGACCCTGGCTATAGTAAAGCTCCCAATGACAAATTCATTTTCCCTTCAAGTATTGTAGTCCCAAAACATTGAACTATTTCCTAACAGTGTTGATATTCAAGGATTTTTGTGAACATAATCCCCGGGGTTGGAAAATAAGGTCACTGTGCATGGACTCTGACTGCCAGGGTGATGTGGCTATTCCTCCATCCCCCAGGACTGCTGGAGAAGCCCAGTCAGGCTCACATGGAGAAGCCAAGTCATGGCTCACATTGCTGTTGCTGCTGGAGAAAGATTAAAGGGCACAGAAAGGCATGAGCCTTGCAGATGCAGCTTCCTCCCATGGATTTTGCATGTTCTATAAAATTTTAGGATGTCAAGTACCAAAATTTTTATAGGATGCCAAAGTTGTTGAGGCGAGTTTGATGCTGCAAACCAACAAGCTGCTCTTTGAGCTGTTCTGCTGCTTGACAAGTGACACAGGATAAGACTTGTGAACTTCCCAGCTCCTTTTTAATGGTGTATTAACATCAAAGACTAGCTTTACATATTTAAAAGACTACAAATTAGCAGACATTTGTTTTGCACAGTCTGGCCCTGCTTGTTGCATTCACTGTCGCTATTAAAATGGAAATGGATGTTAATCTGCAATACAGAAAAACTTGGACTGCAAATTCTGGGCATATAAGAGAATGCATTTTAACCAATAAATAATTATCTCTGAATAAATAATGCCCTTGGAAGTAGGAGCTGCTCTCATTCACCTCATCCAGCACTACACCTGTTCAGAGGGCAAAAAGGAGAATGAAATATTTTAAAAGAGTCAAAGATTATTCTGTGTCATTTAACACTGCATAATTCTCCAGAGTTTTCTGTTTTACTACTTCATCATCACAGAGCAGGGCCTACATCAAAACCCTGGGACACAAAGCAAGCCCAGCTGTAGGAGAAACCTACAGATACATCTGGGAATTTTCAGGCAATCTTTACTGATCCCAGTTCTATGTGCAGAGCTTGTTTATTTACTCTGCAGATTCAATTATTCTGTTTATACCTGAGCTTGCAATTAGGAAAGATAAGACAAAATAGGTAGATAAACCCTCCAGTAAGCCACCCACATTTTGGAAGCTATATAAACAAGAAGAAAAGATCTGTGGCAGAGCATCCAATCCTGAGGTTCTAATTCCAGATTAACAGTTTAGCAAAACTGTCTGTTAATTTCAGGCAAGGTCTGAAAGAGGAAAGACTAAGCAGAAACTTTAATTGTCAACTGTTCAACATTTAGATACAGCACAGATACTGCCAAAGTCATACACTGGGGTTTTAGCCTGAAGAATGCTTCGTGCTGGGACTGCAATCATAGGCCATGTGCTTGTGCTAGAATAAGATAAATCAGTGAAGATCACAGAATCATGCAGTACCCTGAGCTGGAAGGGGCCCACAAGGATCATCAATTCCAGCTCCCAATATGGACTTTTATTTGTGTGCCTGAAGGTCCAGTTCACCAGAACCCCTCCCCCTTTTATTATGGCACTTCCCTAAATAGACAATATATGGTCTGAAAACACAAGGAAGAAGTGGCGGGTGGTGGTCCTGTTCAGATCACCAGCAGAAGGTCCCTCTGCCTTGCAAGGTGCAGAAATGGATGCAAAGCACAGGCTGAGTTCTGCTCCTTACTGACTTAGCACCAAAAAAGCCAAGGGCATTTTCTTCTAGGCTGCACATTTGTTTCTCAGTACCAGTTAGGCTTGCATGACTTTCTCTTTAAGCCTCTTATGCTTTAACACAGCTCATTCTGACACTAAATTATACAGAGAACACTTGTGTGAGCTGTTCCACCTCCTCCTGGGGAGGGGTGCACATCTCCTTTTGGGAGGGACACTGCTCACTGGTGATTTCTTCTCTGGCACAGCTGTTTGCAAAGCACAGAACCACTCCCACTCCTCACCTCCCTCAGGAATATACACAGCTTTAAGTTAAAGCCTAGTTTTAAGTTAGAGTTTTAAGTGACAAAAAGAAAACCTATAACAACAGCAGCAGTTTACTTGTTGTGATCTCAACTGTAGGTCCTACATTAGAAGATAAACACTGTTAAATTTTATGTAAATCAGTCTTTCAGGGGCCCATAAAAGCACTGTTTGCAAGAACATAAAGCAAAACCAGGTGACTATAACAGTAATGAAGAATTTGGGGATTTTTAAATGTATTTTATGCATAAAAAACACACAAACAAACAAAAAACCAACAAACAACATTCTAAGTTCATAACTAGTTGAAGGATGGCTTTGAACAGTAGAATTGACATGGGTGGAGTCATCATTTGTGTTCTACCCAGGGCATTTATCAGCATCACAGCCAGGGACTGTGTGCCATGTGCAAACTTAAACCTGTACACAGCTTTTATCAGATCAAGTCTCAGGTCTCAACATCTCAGGCTGGCAAACAGGGATTCAATAATCAGAGTGGGCTGAGAAGCTACAAGCCATGGCTGACTCCATGTTCTAACTGCTGGCACAGCTTCCCCCTTTTCATGCACAGGAAGTGGGCATTAAAAATAAATATATAATTGGGTTTTCCTGCACCCCTTTCCATACTAGAAAGGAGAACACACTGACTTAAGAATACTGCTGTTGCTGTCTGTATGGAATTGAAGGTCTATTTCCTTGTGCACCAATGTGTGTTATTCCCTTTTAATTTCCAAGCTGAGGAAATAAAGAAAAAATATTATTGTCATTATGCTGCTATTATGGCAGAGAATTTAATTGCATTCAAATCAAGGCAAAGTTATGATTCCCTTAGAAACTGTAACTTGGTCCAAAACACTGAGCTCTTCTGGAGCAATTGTTGCTGCACACCTTTAGAGAAAACATTAAGCTGACAGGAAGTGTGTGTTATGGTTCATAAGGGAACTATTACATGGAATTCCCCAGCCTGTAAGGATATGTGATTAATCAGAAATGCAATTTCATCACAGCTTTTACATACAGGTGATGGTACAGAGCTCTGGGTTAGGAGTTGCCTGCCTTCTCCTGACATCTCAGAGTGAGATACCTGTGCTGCAGCAACTCCTCCATGGGTCCCTTTAGAGTCAGTGGAGGGAAATAAGGACCTCAAAGGCTGGTTGGTGTTGAAATGAAGTGAATGACCTTCCAGAGGCTTGTGTTTTGCTGGGATAACTGGCACGAGCACAGGCACCTACATCCTGATGTCTAAGCCATGTAAGGTGAATCCACTCTTGGGTGATATGGTGGTGTTTAGGAAGACAAAAATTTCCTCATCCTTTTTGGGACCTTTCTCTCAATAATCATATGAAAAATCTTGCCTTTCTTTCTCCCCAAAGTTTTTAGTGTCTATCTATCCTTCTTCCTCCTTGTCATTTTCAACTTGGAGATCTGTAAAAATGCTCCCACTTCACCAGTACCTACTGAAAAAAGGGTTTTCAATTCATTATCAAAACAAACTCCTTTGCTCCCTAGGCTGCTCGAAAGGTTCTGTCTGTGAGGAAGAAGGAAAAAGTTAGTAGAGAAGGATGTTCCTTACAAAAAGGCAGGGATGGTATTGCCAGCAGTTTTGTCTTAATCATCTCTGTAGGTTAGACAGAGAGGGGAATTGGGATGGCAATAGGAGACATTAAAAGGCAAGTCTTCCACAAAGTCATAATAGAAACTCAAGCTGATTTAAAGTTGCAAATCATTTAAGGGTTCATTCCAGGTAAGTTTAGTTGGTTTGGGGACAAGTCAGACTAAGTGTTTAAATTGAAATGTGTTCATTTATGACACATTGTTTGGGTGTTACTTATGCTTGTTTAAGCAGAATGAAAAAATGTGCTTTCCATCATAATGTCTGGACAATGCAGACCATTGTGGACCGAGAAATTCAGATTCAATGTCCATTTCTAAGATTTATACATCCCAGAGGGAGAGAGAGAGGCTGTTTGGTTAAAAATTATATGAAAACATTCTGGCCACTCTCAAACCAGTGAAGGGCAGTAGCAATATGCAGTTCTGTGTTATTTGTTATCACAAAATTCAACTATATTTCTTTCTTTGAAGTCCAAAGACCTCTGTGAAGTGGGGTCTTCTCACCAGCTTCTTCTGTTGCTGAACAATAAGGAGAGGTGAGGGGAAAGCCAGGACAGGTTGACAGGATGATGGGGAGAAGGCTGAACTTCTTGCCCAGCCCTCCCTGAGTCTGCTTTGGTACAACCTGTCTCTGAAGAACTGCACAGAAAATCTACTGATGTCCTTTATCCCTGTGCAGGGTCCCAAATGGATTGAGTGGGATGCCAATCTCCTGTCACCCCCTTCAGAAAACATCTCTGCAAGGAGGAGAGATGCAAATCTGCCTGTGGGTCAAATGGCGCTTTTCATGGCAAAAAGACAATGGATACCCAGGAGAATGTCAGTCACCAGTGACCATGGGGACTGGAAGGGAATCTGACCTTAGGAATAAAAGAGAGAGACATTTCCTCCACAGTCTGAGCCTGTGACAGCCCATGTTAATTGTAGTTTTAAAAAACCAGCTGAGGGACACTAACAACTTCCCTAAATTGCTGAGCCACAGCAAAGGCAGGAGTTGGGTACCTGACTGTGTATTAATACCCACCCAGGTGATCCAGCTAAATACAGAGATAATGCAGCCTTTTCTGGGGGTAAGAGATTAAAGTCTTACTGACAGAGCTACAGGAGAAGAAAGGAAAGCTGCAACCCTTCTGCATCAGCTCCAACAGCATCTGCAGTCTGCTGCTGCTGCTGCTGGGATAGGTGCTTCAGGCTCCAAAAATTATGGAGGCATCTCCCCTCTGGTTACTCTTGCCCTGGGAGTCTGAAGACACTGTAAGCCAAACTAAATATTAACCTGCCTCCAAGGACTGTGGCAGTGTCATTTTTTATGGGTATGCTACATCTGAGACCATGCAAACATCTGTTACTGGTTGTTGTTTGTTTTGAGTCCTGTGTGTGTGTGTGTGTGTGTTTTTTAGAGAGGGAAAGAACTGCCAGTCTCTGGAGCTTGCTGTGACTCAGAGGCCCAGGTGCCGTGCTAAAGTGGGATTGAACCACACTAAAAGAAAACACTTTAAAGATCCTTAAACAAGTCTCTGCTAATGTTCAGAGGTGGACCACTTGATCTGGCTTCTAAAAACCCTTGATTTTCATCACCTATGCAATGGTAAAGGGAGATTTCCCACCTTTGCACAACTATGGTAAGGAAATGCAAAGTGTTGTTTCCTCCCTTGGTGGCCTTGGGGCTGTCCTTGCCTCTGTGACCTGCTGTTGGTCAAGTGTGGGGCAAACCTGAACCTACAGCTCATGCTATTTGTGACTTGTGCCCTTGACCAAAAAGGGAAAGGCAGTTCTCAGTACCCAGTGTCTGTCCAGCAAAGCCTTTCACAAATGGAAGAACACTGTCCCATCAGATTTGTTGGAAACCTTTCTCATAGCTCCTTGTGCATCTCCTTTCCCCAGATATGTCTGAGTGGTGTGCAAAGCCTGATTGAATCTGAAGTGCAAAGACCAGCTGAAAACACAGGGTCTAAAGGCATCTGTCAGCAGTGGCATTTGGTGTCATAGTGGGTGTCAGTCTGTCCTCAAACATCTTCCTTAGGCTGGCCTACTCCATGCCAGGCTTTGAGGTGTCTGGATGAGCAGGACCTCACATTTCATTAGTTCATTAATGTGCAGAAGGTGGAGGAAGAAGCCTTACCTCTTTCACTCTTTTAGCAGACGCCCACGCTTGTGACTTTAGCTGGTAGTTGAGCAGTTAATGAAGGAAAAAACAGAGTAACTAAGAGACTGAGCACATCCCAGTTATCAAAAATCAGAGGATGACTGTTTTTCTGTTTTTGTTTCAATGACAATCAAATCAAGCTCCTAAATGTCCTAAAACACATTCCAGTAGCTGTGGAATGAGACTACTTGACTCTGCAACCACCTGCACTCCTGTATTTCCTTTTGGAAAATAACTGCCCCATTAATCTGATTCCATTTAACTGGATTAAGTGTTATCTATATTTTGTGTACCGTGACCAGAGAGGAGCCTGCACGCCATGCATAATCTCATTATGTATTTGTGTGTACAACCACAGAAACACTGGAGGAGGTTCAGGCTCGCCCAACTCTGTGGTGTTGGACAGGGAGGAAATCAGCCCAATAACTTCTGAGACTGCATGGAAATACACCAAAGGTTGTGTTTCTATGGTCCAAAATATCATTAGGTCTCCTTTGAGTGTGACTAACCATTTCCAAAATAAAAGGAGCCTGTCCTTCCCTCGGCGTGGTGGGGGCCAGCACTGGTGTCCCAGCTGGGCACGCACTGGGTTTGTGGGGACACAGTGTCACTTTGGTCGCTCAATTTCCATTGAAACAGCAATAAACTCTTCTTGCTTCCCTACCCCAATGGTGCAAGGCTGGATTTGGCTGTATTTGACGAGGACTTTAAGGATACAAATCCCAAGCATTATGATTTGTTTCAACATGCATGTCCTGCTTGTAAAGTGCTGTGTAAAACCCAGTGCTGCTCTCAGCCAAAAGGGTATGAGCAACAATGCAAACGATTCAGAAATGTGAGTGGTGCAGAGCCCATAAAACACAGCAGATGTAAATAAAGCCAGCCAAAGAAAGTCTGCATCCTATAAAGTTGTATTGCAAAAGACTCTCATAACAATGGTTGCAGAATATAATTTGTATTGTAGGACAAGCCCCTAGTATCCTCCCTGGCAAAAAAAAGAAAAAAAAAGTATGTAAATCACAAAAATCTTTTCCAAGATGTTCTAAAAATACATAGATCTTGCAGGCAAGGAGATGAGTTGGAGACTGGCACACAATTTGCCCTGCAGCAGGCCAGGGAAGTCAATCTGCTGCTGAAAGAGAAACTATTTTCCTAGATTTATAGACTGTAAATATTTTATTTACTCTCCAAAGAAGGAGTCCAAAGAATGTATACAAAGGGTGTGCAGGGCTGTGTCTTTGGTTTGGTGTGGCTGTGAAAACAAATTGAAGCATTACTGGAAGCCAAGGGAGTTCAGGTGTCCTTTGGTCCCACTCTCCACGAGGAGATTCCTCAGGTACATCCATCCTGCAGCGTCCTCACACACCTCTGACTGCAGGAGGAGTTGTTCAGGCCTTACTGAGCAGATAAAATACAGATGAAACATGAACACAGAGCAATCTGGAATAATTTCCAATGCACGAGCTTGTGTACAGCATACAATGAGAGCTCTTTCTGCTTTTAGTTTTCTTCCAGCTGGGTCTAAGTGAGCTGTGAGAGAGCACAGCCTCTCCCTTGCTCTCTACCCTCCAGGCTGTGCCTAAGGGTAACGAGCAGGGGTTGCTGTGTGCATTCTCCAAGTCTCATTAGAGGTAGCACTAATATTTACCTGTTTGCATTTCAAATGAGAGGGAGTCTCTTTAACATCATCAGCAATTTGGTCAATATTGACAGGTGGAGAGCTGGATGATGTTTTCATTAACTTCAGCGCTCTACAGCTCTGTGGATTTCCCCAGGAGATTGTTTTCTGTCACCAGAGTGTGACCAAGGCTGTGGAGAAAGGGCACTTATGGGCTGTCTACTAAAATCTCGGATTGTTTCCTGAATGATGCTAAAAGGCCCTCCAAGCTTTATTCTCCATCACTGCTGCTTCTGTCCCAGAAACCAGATGTCTGTGCTTGGTCCATTAAGCACCTTCTCTTCCTCCTCCTTCTCTGTGGGCTCAGTTTGAGCCCCACAAATCCTCAGCTGCACATGCAGAACTCCATTTTTGTCCTTTTCCTGCCACACCGCCCCTGTCTGTGGTACAGCTGATACTTGTCCTTCAGCATCTGTGCTATAATAATATAGTTGTGACTGTAACTCTCCATTCCTAGGGTGTGGTTAGCTGGGAAGAGGAATACAGTGGATTTCTTTATTCATGGGTACCCTTGTGAAAGCACATTATAGATGACGCTGATTACGCTGCAGTTTTCAGGGGCAGTCATCACAGCACTCTGTAGACAGAAGTGGATTTGTTCTCAGAATTGGTCCAAGGAAGGAAAGTGTCCTGATTCCCATGCTAGAGATGGAAAAGCTAAGGCAGAAAAGCAAGATGACTTGCTCAAGGAGTCGTCTTTGGAGGAAGAGTGGGAGTGGAAATCCCATCTGCCAAAGAAGGGATTAATCCAGACTACAGGAAACATGGGAGATGACTCAGCTGCAGATGATAGGAAGGTTGAAATGCAAGTGAAAGCTGGCCTGAAATCTGGCTCAATGTGAGAGAGAGGAGCTGCATTTTTGAAATGATGCAGAAGGAAGCCCCTGTGCATACGCAGCTGAAAGGGAAACCAGTGCCTGGGCTGGGCCTGGGTTTATCAGTCAGAAAACAGAGACTGAACTGCAAGGTCATCTCCACTTGGCTGGAGCCCTGCTGGGCAGCAGGCTAGGAGCAGAGCTGCCTGCACACAGAGAGGCTGAATTCCAGCCTCTGAGCAAAACACCCTCCCTGGATCAATAGTTCTGTTCACAGCAGAGGTTGCTAGACAGGGTCACAAGAAAGAACTTGTTCTTCTGCTACTGAAAATTCTCCATTTCTAGCCAGTAACCATTGCCAGTTTCTGTCTGTTGTATGTTACTGGGCTTAAGGTCATATTACTTCACGTATTTTAATATCTTCTGTCTTTAAAAGTCATGGCAAAATACTCCTCTGTCATGCTCCTAAGCACTTTTATCATCCAGATTTTTTGCATAGTGGCAGATATTTAAGTGAAATCTAAAATTACAGACACAAATTATTCATATGAATTTCAGAAAGTTAATCTACACTGGACCAAGTCTATCAATCATCTATGGTAGTTCTTCACTTTTCAAATATTTCCCAGGCAAACAATTCCCAGGAAGATTATTTCAACTCTTTACTCCAATCTTTGTATTCAACCACCAAAACACACTTTGACCTCTGCATCATCTGATGCTCCTACTCAGTTCTTTGATAATTCACAGAATGACTGGGTTGGAAGAGACCTTAAAGATCATTGAGTCCAACCCATGCCCCAACACCTCAACTAAACCATGGCACTGAGTGCCACATCCAGGCTTTTTCTAAACACACCCAGGGATGGTGACTCCACCACCTCCCTGGGCAGACCATTCCAGAACTTTATCACCCTTTCTGTAAAAAACTTCCTCCTAATACCCAACCTATATTGCCCTTGGCACAGCTTGGGACTGTGTCCTCAGGTTCTGTAATCCACACTGATGTCATGAAAGACATCATAGTGAACAACATAGCGAAAAAAACTCATGAAGAACCCAACACAGTGAAAAAACTAGTGAAAAACCCAACGTAGTGAAAAACCTTTATTCCTAAAATAAAGAAAAAATGTGTCTTAGGCACAGGATGAAAAATTCCTGTCGGGAATGACTTAGTTCAGCAACTGTTTTCTCCCTGGCTTCAGGATTTCACAGTGCTCTTAATGAAGAAATATTGCACAGTGTGAGGAAAACTCCATGCTTGGATCACCCAGCACTGGAAGAACTTACCCATACCTTCCTTCCAGCTGCTGGCAGAGCAAACACCCTGGTGCAGAGCAGTGCCCAGAGGAGCAGGGACTCCACAGGAATGAGCAGAGCCTGGTGAAATGAGAGCAGGTGTGTTTTCCCTGCGGCCAGCTCTGACAGCTCCTGTCCCCATGTGAGCTACAGGCTGGGAGCAGAGATGCTTTCACAGCAGCTCTTCTGAGCTGCGGAGAGCAGAACACGAGGCAAATGCAAATCCTCAGGACAGGGCACCTCAGGTGGCTGAGTCTGGAGAGCAGCTCTGGCTCATTTTCAGGGAAGGCTGGTGGGTTGGCTCGAGCAGTTCCCTTGGCAGCCCTGCAGTGGATGAACTCTCGGTTGTGTCCGTGGTGTGAGGTGGCTGCCTGTGCTTCTGCAGCTCCTGTTTGTGCACACCTTGAGGCTGCAATGTGCTGCTGCTTCCTGATCTTCAGCTGAAAGGGAAAATGAGGAAGTCTTGCCTCTCATGGCCCCAGGATGCTGATCTCCTCTGGGCCAGACCAGAGGTCTCCCCGTTATTGTCCACTGGCATCTCTTGTGACCACTGCCCAAGGATTAAAATGTGCTGCCTAAGGAAACCCAGTATTCCTGCTTGATGTGAAGCAACTGTCTTTCCTGGGATCCACATCTTCCCGACAGAGGCATTTGCTGATTTCATTAGCAGAAATAATCCTTCCCTTCTGATAGTTGGTTTTCATTTACCTCATCCCCGCCACAAAATTTCCTCTGGATGCCGGTGAGGGGTGAAAGAAACTTCAAGAAAAAAAGACCCAAGAAAATATAAATAAAACATACTTCTAAAGGGTGTAGTATTTTAGAAGAAAGGCATCTTTCAAAGCAGTCCAGTGGGTAGTGAACATGATGCCTTCAAAGCTGGCAAGCACCCAAACCAGCTTCAGTGTTTGGATAACTGAGCATCCTTCTTTGGAACCCGACTGTGGGAGAAACTGATGCAAAGATAAAAATTTCATTTGCAAAGAAGAGGAGAACTGGCAGAGACATACACATATTGAGACCTGAAGAGAGAATTTCTTCATAAAATTACACGTTGAGCTGGTTTTATTGCTGCAGCATTGGAAATTTGAATTGACGTTGTAAATGCCCTGGTATCTTTGCAGTCTCTCACTGGTCAGGCATTGCCCAGGCTCCCCAGGGAATGGGCACAGCCCCAAGGCAAAGTTACATAGATAGAGAACCAGGGAAGTGATCAGATTTTATGATCAGCCCTGAAAAAAGGCATAGAATGATAAAACAACTGTGGAAAGAGAAGGAACACTTTGCCACACTGGGCATAGGCAGAGCCTTGTACCATGGAGGCAGGATGTTCATCTTTGGTCTGGGTTGTGTGTATTTTATTGTTCCATTTCCAAACTTCCTATCTGATAGCATGGGAAGAAATATGTATTCTAGGCAGATACCTCAATAAAGTACAGATTTGTTTAGTGGAAAGCCGGATGTTTTCAATGACATGTAGGAATGCTGAAGCTAAAAACCATCAAAATAGCTACAGCTTGTGGTGCATGTTAACACAGAGGGAGCCTGCTTGAGAACACCATGCAAAGAGCTGCCCTTCTTCCACTGGGGTGGAAATTATTGCCTGTTTTTTCTTGTTAAATGAAAAATGTGCTGCATTTAAGGTTTGCTTTAGCATAGTATTTTATTCTCCCCGTTGAAAAAAGTGAAGAATAAAACCTTTCATTTTCAATGATAATTTCAGATGTTTGAAATCTGAATCATCCTTGTTACTCCACATCACGTTTGGAAGATGTGATTGGGATTTGGAGTGGGGAAGGGATTGTTCAAAGCTCTTCCACAATGTCACGAGTAACTAAAAAAAAAGTCTTTTAAAAATCTCATTGAAATAATATGTATTCCTGATTTAACTCTCAAATTTCTATGCATTTACCCGTGTGAAGGCAGCCCGGTATGTGCTCCTGCTGTAGTGTTTAATTCCTGCCAAAGGAGCTTTCTGGAAGGCAGCTGGAACTGTGTCATTTTCTGTAATTGATTATTTTAAATATACTGGACTTCCATACAATGGCAACTGGCCTTTGAGCAAGGCCATCAAGAAATTGAAACAAGACACAACCTTGGCAATCTCCAGGACACAAATGGAGCTTATGGACAATGGAGATGATTAGAGAAATGTTATTTTGTTAGCAGTGGGGAAATGCTAAGGAGGAAGCAGAAATTTTGAGGGGTTTAGAAACCACACCAGAAATGAATGTTCTAGCTGCAGCTAGAGCTGATGCTTTTCCCTCTTGCTGTACATGTCAGCTTAAAATCCCAGCTCTATAGAAGAAAATAATTTTCTGCCATGGGGGTAGAGAAAAACTGACATCAGTTGCTCAGAGAGGCTGTAAAAGCTCCATCTTTGGAGACATCCAAAATTTTACTGGACATGGTTCAAAGCAGCTCTCTGTACCTGCACTGATTCTGTGCCAACAGCAACGTGGTCTCTTCCATCTGCACATCAAATACCACTGGAGGTGGATCTGTACAGCGTTCAGCGATATCACCTGTAATTATAAAAGTACTCAGCAACATCCCTTTCCATATTGTGTTTAATTTCGATTTAAAACAAGAGAAACTGCCACCATTCCTGTTCAGTAGCAGCTTGGTGAGCAAGTATCTGAGCAGGAAATCCTGGAACACAACTGCAGCCCAGGAGGATTAACTAGAACAGCAACAGTGACTGCAGCTCCTGCCCCCAGCTAAAACCTGGAACATAGACCCGCCAGGAGATGACATTAATTTGTTCCAGGGGATGTCCTTGCATCACAGGGAGCAAACACAGGGATGCAGTGTGTCACAGGGACCCCGAGGGCACCGGGGATGACGTGCACCTGTGACATGTGGTGGCCTCACGCTGCAGGAGGGGAAGCTTTCAGCCCTGCTCAGCAGTGCCATGCAGGACAGGATGTGAAGGAGGATGTGTCCCCCACTCAGAACAATGTGAGGCTTATTTTTTTAATCTAGTCAAAATACAGAGATTGAAATTTGGCTGCAAAGCCTGGGCCAGCCTGGACACAACAGCAGAGTAAACCAAGTTATTGAGCCTTGGTCCTTGGAGGTGTCTTTGGATTTTTACACCATGAGATTCTGAAGCTGCCTACTCCATTTTTGGGGGGGATAGCTTTATGGTTAAGCTGAAAAGTTATATGAATTTCTTAAAACTTTGTCTACTTATGCCTACATTCCTGTTAAGCTCAAAGTCAAAGTGCTTCCATGAGAGTGACAGCTTAGATGTGAGTGAAGGGCCAAATGAAAATTATGTGGAGATCTCATTTGACAAGGCCACTTCAGACAAAAGAAATGTTAAACAAATAGCCTTACACAATGGGAAATGGTGAACTTGGGCTGACCCTCGCTGGTGGCTGGGTGCCAAAGGAAAGTTTGAAGCTACCCACATGTTCCCTTTTGGAGAGCTCTCTGGGTTTAATGTCCGGCGTTTGTATATCATTTAAAATGGAAAATGAAGAGTGTTTAATTATCTTCCCAGGGTATGACAGCTGATGGAAATTAAAATGTCTGCCCAGAACTCCTCTGCTTCACAGAGCAAATCCTGGTAATTACTCAGATGATATAAACCTGGGCCATATTAAGCCCTAGACCACAAATAGACGAGACTGGATAATTTTGCAATGCAAAGATAGTACCAAAGAAAATGAAATTATTCAGGTGCATCTCCCTGGACGAGTGTTGCTTTTGGGCTGCCATCTGCTGCCACAGGCAGTTACAAAGATCATGGTTTGGGTAACTTCAGCTTTGTCTGCTTGGGCAGGGAACACACAACACTGGGGGAGAATATCTTTTCTCAGGGTAGATGGAGTTAGAAGAAACTTTTCTGCTTTCAGGACCACAAGTCCTTCAAATTTTAAATTAAAACTTCATTTTCCCTGCCTAATATAAACCAAATCATGGCCAGAAATATGAACTTTGCCTTCCACAAAAATAACCTAATATCTAGTCACCTTGCCATTACCTTCTGGTGTTCCAGATTTACTTTTTGTTGGCCACTACAGAAAAGCTGCAGTCCAATATTTTAAATATTCTGATCATTGCTGCCTGGAGTAATGGCAGAAAAACAAATTACTGAAGGGATTGATCTCATAAAGCAAAAGTAACTATTTGAAATGGAGAGCTGCCACCACGATCTGATGGCACCAGTCACAGTTGCAGGAAAATGTAGCTCAGGGTTTGAGGGAAGAGGAGCACAGACATGGCCAAGCTGTTTTAATGCTTGTGCTGGGCATTCTCCTTCTAACTCAAGATGAATCTGAAGTTCAAATGCAAATGTCCTGAGAGGCTAGAAGGTGATTAGGGGCGGGTTTGGGGGTGTTGGTCACTTCTCCTAAGTAACAAGCAATAGGACAAGAGAAAATACACCATGTTGCACCAGGAATGTTGTAGATTGGATATTGGAAAATTTTCTTTGTCCAAAAGGTTGTCAAGCACTGGTACAGTGTGCCCAGGGCAGCTACTGAGTGAGTCCCCATCCCTGGAGATATTTCAAAGCCATGTGGATGGGGACATGTTTTAGTTGTGGCCATGGTAGTGCTGGGGCAGCTGTTGGATTCCATGGACTCAGAGGTCTTTTCCAACCTAAAGGATTCTAAGATTTTGTGGTTCTATGTACCCCACCCCAGCCCCCATTTTTAGCAGGAACACTTCTTTCTCCTGGTAGAAGAAGGAGGGATACTTCCAGATGCTCAGAGCTTTGAGTCAAAGATGCTCCAAAGGTGCTGTAGTTGACCGGAGAAGCTCATGGGCTTGCAGGAATTACAGCCTGTTTCTCCCCATCCCTTTCCTGTGATGGCTGCAAAATGCTTGGCTGCAAGAGGAGCCACAGAGCCCTCAGACCAAGGCTCAGGGCACTGGTGAGATCAGACTGACACTGCCTGCATGTTCTCACTCCTGCCGGGATTTTGGATGGCTGGGTTTCAGAGTCAGCTGTCTTGTGGGGACCCTGAGGAGCTGCCACAAACCCAGCTGCTGGCAAACCTTTCCTGGTGAACTTGCTGGGTTGGACACGTTTTTCTGGGAGAAATGTGTCTGCTCTCCTCTCCTGCCACAGGCTCCTGAGGCAGAGGAGGGTGGTTGATGGCCTGGTTGCACTGATGCCATGACATTGTGGGACAGGGCTGGCTAGTCAGGGAACACAAGTGCCAGGCAAATCCTTCTCCTTGAGAGGCCTTTGGAACACCCCCATGGCCATCTCATGGAAATGCCCATGGTACAAAATGGGCCTGAGGAGTGGTTTGTCTTCTGAGGAGAAGACAAGCTGGGTGAAATGTTATTGTTGAATAGCAGGAGGAGCAAAACAGGTCAGTCCTTCTCATTAAATCCTTCCTTTGCAGAGATGATTTGACCCCAAGGAGTTGTAAAAAATAGACTGCAAAGCAGCTGAGCCTTTCACATGGGCCACACTGCAGCAGGGGTGGGTGTTTTAATACCTGAATCCACAGACTCCTTGCAAGATAATTGCCCATCTCCCTCAATTCAGCTGACACCAGCTGAACACTTTCCAACACGATGACATGCTCAGTGCAGTTTTCAGGGACAAATTATAAATATTAAAACAAATTATAAACATTTCTAGCTACAGGCTAAACACAGCTTGGTTTGCCAAGTGGGGCTGAATGTGAGATGTATTTCTGCTGATGCAGGAAGACCCATGAACAAGTCACCCAGCTTTCAGATCCTTTTCTCTGCGAAAACATTAATCCATGGCACTGAAGTTACTGTGGAAGCTACCAAAATGATTAAAAATAGCTCCTGTAGCCTGGTTTTTGCAGACAGTCACACACTGCTGCACCTCTTGCACCGCTGTAACCCCAGGTCCAGCAAACCTTCTACAATACACAATCATAGAGCTCTGCTCTCTTCATAACAGCTTCGGTTCTACTCTCCTCTTCTCCTGGATCTTTTCTTTCTTTCAGTCTCTCATGTCACTCATGACCAGCACAGAAAATGTTCTCTCTTCACCCAGCCAGAGGACTGCACAATCAATTCCCTTCAGTTTCATTCCTGTGGATTAGTTGGTGAGTATATCCATAGATCAGTTGGTGAGTACATCCATCCAGCAGCATCTGCTGAAGGCAATCTCCAGGAGGAAAGTTCTCCCTGTCATTCCCTCTGTGGCAGCACCAAAAACATCTCTTTTCTCTACGTGCTTCTCTATTCTTATGAAGTTTAGAAGACTTTTTTTTTTTTTTTTAAGCTCTTTACTGCAGCCTGGTTACTCCCTTGGATTAAGCTGATCACAGTCTGATGGTAGCAACCTCATTTCCACAGGAAACCAGGCTAAAAGCCTTCTCCTCACCTGCACTTGGAAGCTGCCAGTTTGACAATCTGCCAGAGCTTGCCTGACAAAGGCAGACCTTCCCATTCTTCCTCCTGAAATTACTTTCCCATGGAGCCTAAAGGTGAACTGCCAGGTCATTGATCTCACTGCAAACAAGGTGTTGGCAGGAGGTCTCCGTGGGGGTGAAGTGTCTGGCAATGACACATGCTGTCTGCTCCTTACATTGATCTGTTAACAACTGCTCCCAAAATGCAGAGGAGTCTCCGAAAGTAAGCCACAGGCCATTGGACTTATTTTCATTAGTAGCTCCAAAAAAAAGTCACCCACTCAAAAGTTAGACAAGGGCATGGCTTGTCACAACTTTATTTCAGCTTCAGTTCCCTTGCAAGTTCATCCAGTTTTTGAGTGGAGCCCTTGCTTTAATCTTTAGAGGAGCACTTAATGCCAAGTCAACACAGGAGGCTGCTTCTTCCTCGTTATGCATTTTTAAACCAGGCAATGTCCACAACTGATCTGATAGCCTGGCCTCACCAAGAGCTTTGCTGGCACCACTTGGGGACAAGACTCTGTGGTCCAGAGGAAGTCCTTGACTAGCTGGTGATAGCAGTTTTGGGGCACATTTTCCACTTCTGCAGCAGAAGGCAGTGTCATGTCAAAGCACGCGTTAACCACACGTTCCTGAGCCCTGTCTGCTCCAGGGAAAAGTGTCTGTGAGCCAGGGAACAGCAGCTGAGAGAACTGATTTAAGCTGGATATGAAACTTTAATGCTGGCACTTCTGAAGTGCTTCTACTTGCAAATCTAACAGCCCCTGTTTAACACCAAAGTTGGCAAATGTTCAGGCTTTTTAAAAGGAAGCTGAGCTCCTGAGTCCATCCAGAAATCCCACCCTGAGCCCATCAGAACCAACCTGGGCCACCAAGAAGGCTGAAATCCTTCCATGTGCTGCCCAGACCTCTGCCTTAATTCCCTGAGTGATGGATGATGGGGCAGAGAGCACTCTCAGGAGTTTGCAGGTGACACAAACCTGGGAGGAATGGCTGAGGGACCTGGATCGATGTGCCATGAATGGGCACCTCAGCAGCCTGGAGAAATGGCTTGGCAGGAGCCACACAAATTTCAACAGCAAGTACAAGGTCCTGCCCCTCTGGAGCCACAGCTCCAGGCACAAGAAGGTGCTGGGGCAAACCAGTTGGCAAACAGCCTGGCAGAATCCTTCCCTGGCTTCCCCAGATCCTGGCTGGGGTGCCCTGCTTGAGTCCCAGTGAGGGGAGCAGGTGGTACCTGCCTGCCCACAGCTCTGACTGCCTGGATTTGTGCAGATCACCCTGGAAAGAGGTTAAAACAGTCATTTCAAGAGCTTGGCATTAAGTTTTTTGTGCTGTGGAAGGGACTCAGGCTTCTACTGAAGGAAATGGAAATCAACAGAACTTGTGCATGATCTGATTCATAGCCTTCTGCTCCTACCTTGTACCTCCAAATCTATTTTAATGCAGTAAGAGATTGGACATACACCCTTTTTTCCATGATGTCTTTCTGGGACAGTGAAATCACAAAGAAAGTTTTTGACATTAGAAGGAGAACAAATTAATTACAGTGCCCAGAACCCTGGGGAGATCGATTTCTCAATGCCTACAGAGGTCTGAAAAGAGCCAGGATTTCAATATTTTCTTATTGGAAGCTGGGACAGTGTGAGAGCAGGATGAAATGTCTAAAAAGTTGTCAGGCACCAGTACAAAACGTGACTGAGGATATTTCAGTACATCCCAATATGATCTTCCAACTCTGTTTGTAGAAAACTTTGTCACAAGAGGTGCTCAAGGAGCAGCATGGAGCAGGAGAGTGTCCCACTATTGATTTAGGCCTGTGGGAATGCACAGATTTTTGTAATTTGTCCTGTTAACCACAACCTCACTCAGCAGGAGAGATTTGTGACTGCAGGAATGAATTTATTAAAGCTACACATGGCACTAACCAACAGTTTATTCCTAACATGATGAAGAGGAGCTGGAATTTCCGCTTTTCCTTTTTCATGTAGAAGTGTCTAACCAATGCAACAGACAGAAATCTCATTTTTACACAGCAGTGTCCCCCTGCCCAGGGTAGGCAGTGTCTGCCAGAGGAGAGAAGAGCTGGGCCTGTGCACACTGAAGGGGCTGGAGGTGCTGTCTGCAGCAGTAATTGGCAGGAGAGAGAGACTTTCTCCTGAATTATTCAGAGCTGTTAACTAGAAGCCAGTCTAGGGTGAGATGAGGCCATGGCATTAATTTTGGTGTAATTTAGACCAAAACAAAATGAGTGGCAAATCTATTTTCACTGTCCATACACAAACACAGCTCCTCTGATTTGTCAAGGCATTCGGCTTTATCATCCACTGATATTCTCTCACCAGAAAACCCCTTGGCAAATTTAATCACACCACAACACGGGTGTCACTGGTCACCAAAGGCTGAGTGCACAAAGATGGTTTGCTATTCACATCCTATTCCTTCCTGCTTCACTAGGCTTTCAGTTTGTTCAGGGAGGATGAATTACATGGTCAAAATTTACACGTGGTGGGTTTCATGGCTACCAGCCAGAAGAGTCTGCACTCCAAACATGGCATTTAGTCCCTGCGGCTAAGCCTGGTAAGCAGCAATCACAAAAACAGCTCTGGGGGAAGCAGCTGGCTTGACTTTTATCTTGGTTTTCTAAATTATGCATCTAAGTCATGTTTCTAAGTTTACCCTCCATAGAAAAAGGCCAAAGTTTAACTGGCTTTTCCCCCTCTAACTTCTTCAGCCACAAAAGTTTCCAGTGGTGGAACAAATTCCTTCCAAATGCCAATCAGCAGCCTCAAACCCAGCATCCTCATCTGCAGCCCCTTGGGGAATCTCACCCTACACTGGGGCCTTCGGATGATGCATTTTAGCCCAATAGTGTCCAGGGGAAGGAATATTTATTATTTCCCATTCCCTTGGGTGCTTCAGGGCCATGCTGAAAGAGCTCAGCATGACATGGATATGAACTTCTTGGTTTTTTCCACTGGAGCTGGGTGCCTGAGGCACTGCAGTGATGTTGTATATCTGCCCAGCACACCAAGCATTACTTGATGAGCAAGAGAGGGACAAAAAAAGCAATGTCCTGGAGTTTCTCAGTCCTTGGGACAGATCCAAGCAGTGTGGCTGTATCTTCAGCAATTTACGTTGGGCCATGGGTATTAACCATGCCAAAGGTGATCAAAGAATGCAGCTGGTGCTCCGTGTTCGTCAGACAATCCTCAGTGTTCTCAGCTTCCCCCTTGCTGTGGTGCTGCTGAGCTCAGCAGGTGAGAGGACCTGACCAGGCTGGGCTCTCATGGGCCTCACGTGGATGCAGGCACAGCAGGATGGCCACAGGCTCCTGAAGGAGAGCAGGATGGCCGCAGGCTCCTGGGCAGAGCAGGATGGCCGCAGGCTCCTGCAGGCACTGCAGGATGGCCACAGGCTCCTGGGCAGAGCAGGATGACCCCAGGCTCCTGCAGGCAGGAAGATTAACCTGGGATGCTTCTGGAAAAATTCTGCAGGCAACTTTCCATCAGTGGATGTGAGACTTGTGTTCAGGGTCCCTGCTGCTCCCTGGCTCCTCTCAGGAGTCAGATTGTCAAAGTCACTGTCTTCTATGTTTGTCTTCACTTGTGTTTGGAGCTAGTGTCAAAGACCCCTCAGTTCACATCCATCCTCTCTTCCCCTGTTTTACCAGTGACCTGCTACCTTGGATTTGCAAATGAGGTTGAGTCAAAATTTACAGGTAAAGAATGATTTTAACACCAAAATCAGGTTTATCAAAACAGGATCCACTCTCTAATAATTTCTCTGTCAGTTGCTCTAGCATTTGGGACACTTCAGCGTCCAAATGTCATAAAATCATGAAATGGTTTAGGTTGGAAGAGACCTTAAAGCCCACCCTACCCCTGCCATGAGCAGGGACACTTCCACTGTCCCAGGTTGCTCCAAGCCCTGTCCAGCCTGGCCTGGGATGCTGCCAGGGATCCAGGAGCAGCCACAGCTTCCCTGGGCACCCTGTGCCAGGGCCTCCCACCCCATTAGAGAGACAAAAATAGCCATTTTTGGAGGCCTAGGTTCCTAATTTAGAAATCCAAGATGAAGCATTGCCTTGGAATGGCATTTGAGCCACCAGCAGCTCAGGGCAGGCCCAGCTCAGCATCCATGCCCACGTTCTGGCAGGTTCTGTGCCAGGTTCTCTGTGGAGATGGTCCCTCACCAGCCTGGCTGGAGCCAAGCAGGGCCGCAGGAGGAGCAGAGGAGAGCAGGGACACCCAGAGGGCCTGAGGGTCTCTGTTCCCTCCGGCCCAAGGACAGCTCCCACCATGGCCAAGCACGGCAGTGGCGCCTGCGGGGCCGGGAGGACACAGACACCCTGACACAGCTCAGGGCCCTGTCCCCTCACCAGCAGCAGCTCCTGGGCTCTGTGGAATATCTGCCCTTGTGACAAGGGCCATTTCCTAGGAGAGCCCATGAGCCACTCCCAGCTTTCACATCTTCGTTCCCGAGGGCTTCTAGAAACAAATGGAAAGTATTTTTCCCCTGATGTTTTTAGCAAGCACATGCCAGGAACTGGCAGGAAAGACTGAGCATGCTATTTTATTTTTTTTTTTAGCATGTCGTGGGTGTAAAATCTCAGGGCAGTGACTCAGGACACGAGGGGAATACCGTTTCCTGATGGATGCAGAGTGTTGAGCCCAGGGCATCCATGGTGACTCCCCCAGCCCTGCCCATGCCACTTGTCATCCTGACCTTATGTTCCAGTCCGAGGGCAAAGGGGCCTATTTTTTCCTTTCTGTTAATTTTAAAGAGATAAATATAGAGTGAAGCGACCTCCAACCCCCTTGGAAGTCTTTGAGTTTAAAGCCAAACATGTGAAATTTAGCAGTAGCTCTTTTTTATTTATAGGCTGCTCATTGTTTAGCTTAGCATGAGGCTGTGCTGTGTGCCCACCAGCGTGGTTAATTAGCACAAGGTCAGCAAGCTTTGCAGAACAATGACATGTTTTTTGCTAAAAAATTATTTTCTAAGAAAAAATAGATAGTGTCCGATAGATATAAATAAAAATAAATATAAAGAGTGTCCAATGTTGAAGCATGATGAATTGTATAAATAATAATACAATAAAAATAAATAAAATATTGAATGAATAAAATTTCCCAAATACATATTTTGAATATAATAAAATATTGAATAAAATTTCCCAAATGCATATTTTTGTTTGAAGAGCCACCTAGGTAGCTCTGGCCCCACTGAATTCACCAGGGCTCAGGTCTGGATTCCACCCTGACTCCCTGCAGTTCTATCACCCAGAGCTACAGTCAACGAGAGATGGTCATCTCAAAGGAAAAAATTCTGTTCCCATAACAGCAGCTCTGAGGAGGACCCAAGTGAGCAGCACTGACCAAAAATAGGCTGTGATATAAAATTGGCTTAAAATTGAGACCCTTCCTGGAACTGTCCAAAGCTTTTTATTTTACTCAGGGTGACTGCAGGACTGATAGGACACATGTCCATTAGTCTGCAGGAGGTTACTGGAATGAATAATAATGGATTTGACAGCAACCCCGAGGTAACTCAGTGGCTCTGACGCTGCTTCCCAGTTCTCCCATGTTTGGCTTTCATTCTCCCTGATTTCTGCCTTCTGCCACATGCAGGAAATTTTTAAAAAATTATAGGGAAGTTATTTTATGGGAAAAAAAAAAAAGAAAATTAA
This sequence comes from Calcarius lapponicus, assembly GCA_039654755.1. NCBI lineage: Eukaryota > Metazoa > Chordata > Aves > Passeriformes > Fringillidae > Calcarius > Calcarius lapponicus. The sequence goes on from CM077471.1 coordinate 7,571,173, forward strand.
ACTATGATCTAGATTTCTGTTTAGAGAGGACTTTGCTTAAGGGTCAGGGTAAGGGGCACAGCTATGGTGTCTCCTTGGAGAGCCAAGCTTTTTCCCAGAAGGCTGGGGAAGCATGAAGTTACAATGATAGGTGACTGGATCACAGAACAGTTGAGGCTGGAGACCTCTCCAGGTGTTTCTGGAGGTGCCTAATCCAGCCCTCCACAAAGCTGGACCAACTTGCCCAGGACTGCATCCAGGCAGTGCTCCAGGGCTGGATATTTCACAGCCTCTCCTGACAACCTGCTGCTTTGTCCACCGGCCCGCACAACAAACAAGTTCTCATTGTGTTTAGGTGGAATTTCATACTTTTCACTTTGTGCCTGTTGCCTCTTGTCCTGGAACCACTGAGAAGACCCTAATTCATCTTTACCACTTTCCATCCATTTTTAGGTAGGGCAGAGAGACAAGCAAAGTTTCCTCATGGAAGATGAACATGAAGGTTGGACCTGAGGAGGACTTATGTGGACTTAACCATAGTTAAGTTTGCTAAAATAGGAGCTGTAACTGTATTAGGATCATCTGTGACTCCAGAAGAGGCCCAGCCATAATCTTTTATGTCAGAGGGAAGCACCAGAGCTTTCTCCTGGAAAAAGCAAGCGCACTTTTCCCAAGTTTGGATTCACCCCAAAGCTGCTGCAGATGGAGGAGACAGATGTGGCTGGGGACAGAAGGCTACTGGCACCCTCCAAGGGCAGGAGGATGCTCCTTTCAGCCAGGAAAAGGTGATTTTGGAGAGTGGGTGCTCTCAGGTCCATGTGGAATGAGCATGGCCTCGGGGAGGTGCAGAGGAGGGATAGAAAAAGCAGGACTCCCAAGGACTCCTGCCAGAATAGAGAGAAGCTCTTCCCAGGCTGAGCCCATGGAGGGATGGCACAGCTTGATAAGTGCCTGCAGAGACACCACGAGTGTGAGCAGAGATGTGAGAGGGGAACCAGCGTCTTTTTGAGAGCACCAGAGAGCTGCAAATATCTGGCCAGGCAGAGCTCAGAGCAAATGCCTGCTTGCAGAGTGTCTTGCTGCCCCCAGAGAGGGCCAGTGTCTCCAACCATCACTTTCTGAGCTCTGCAGGGTGAAGGGATGCTCCTGGTGAAGGGACTGGACCAGCTGGCTGCTGCTTACTGTGCTTTGATGCTTCTGTACAAGTGAGAAGGAAGAAAGGGACCCAGGAAACCAAATTTGTATGAATTTTGCACGGAGCTCTGTGTTCAGACTGGCAGTCCTAACCATGCTGCATTTTCATTTCACTGAGAAGAAAACCATTTGGTTCTGAGATAGCTCTGAATAGCACTTTATCTCCTGGGTGGTTGTTTTCCCTTTGGCAGGGGGGGAAGTGCTGTGCCCTAGAGTGACGTCCCTTGTTATAAACATGGATTGGAGCTCCATATGTTATGGGAAGTGTTTCCTCAGCTAGGACACACTGAGAGCAAGCACAGTGTGCAGCTCCTGCTAGACCACAGGCAGAAATGCTCATTTGAGCCTCCACAACATCCAGCTTGGAGCAGAGGCTGGGCTGCTGCTCCCCAGCTGAAGCACAGGGCCCTGTGCTGGGGGTGACAAGGGACACCCTCCCAGGTGCCTTGTGTCTCCAGAGCCACCTTCTTAGCAGGCTTCCCTGTGAAGCACAGCTGGAGCTCAGGGCCCTGGCTCAGGCACCCAGCTTGAACTGGGCTTCTGTGGGATCCCTGAGTGCCACAAGTGGGAGCAAACTGGCTACAGAACCCGGGAATTAACTGGGATTTGAATCACTTCCATTTCCATGATGGGAAAAGATTTCAGACCTGCACCCATGTCATGGTTTGATGCTGGAACAATGCCAGTGCCACCATGAAAATACATTCTCCCTGGGGTACACATCGTGTTCTTCCATCTTTTTGCATTATCCACCATGTGCAACCTGGTCCCTGAGCAAAAACAACCCCACAAATGGGTTTGTCTGTATATCTGAGCACCCATTGGTTTGACCACAGCATCTCAAAAAAACTCACTTCCTCTCAGACCACGACACTCCATTTTTATGTAGCTTTTGAAACTTAAATAAATTCTAAGTGTGAATTTGGGCTTGTTCAGCTTCTTCATTGGAGTCAAATTCCTCATCCATTGCAGTCATGAAACATCTTTCCCTTCCACCTCTATCAAAGGCTGAATGTACAAATAATTTCTAAAAACATTTGGCATTTTCACACAAATTGTTTCACTTCTGCATTAACAGTCCAAACCCGTGGAGCAGCATCACTCTGGTACAACCACTCACCCCTGCCATGGCAAGCTGTTTCCTGGAGATGGATACCACAGGCCCTTTGAAAACACCCAGCATGCTGCAACATCCTCAGAGCTCCCACAGGTTCAGGATGCCTGTTCTTGTCCTCTGGAGACACAAACAAAGCACAGAATGTACCAGTTGGGATGTACCAGAGTAGATCTGTACCAGAAAATATGTTGCTTGCTTCTATGACAACACTGGAAACATGAGGGAAATAAGACACTGCACATCCCACACATGAAAGAGCTGGAGCTGCCTGCAATCCTGCAGTGACCATAAAGCCCTCTCATCAATTAATATTTGTGTTTATTTGCATGACTCAGGCATCTTGGTGCACAGCACCTGAGCCTGACACCTCCCTCCAAGACCCTCCACAGCAAGTCTTGAGCTGGCTGTAGCTGTGGTGCCTCTGATCCCAATTTTAGGAGCCCTGAGGTGAAGGGAGCCTGTGAGGAATGAGCTGGTGGCAGCCCTGTCTTCTGCGCTCCTGATTATCACAGGGAAGAGCACAACCTCCCACTCTGCCAACAAGACTATCTGTCAGTGGTCTGGTACTGCAGAATTTAAGCACTATCTCTACCAAGGGTGCTCCTAAAAGCAAGGTCCAAGTGCTAGACATCCCTACCTGGAATGCAGGGTCGGGATTCTGTGGATTTTTCTTTTTCCTCCTCCACCAGCGTGCTTGGAAGATAAAATGTCTTGCTTGACCCTCATATGCTGTAAAAGCAGCATGAGAGTGAGTTCAGCACGTGGAAAGCTCTCTGGGCCTGCCTTTGTGCAGGGCAGAGAGTTGTGGGTCCCAGTGAAGGGTGGTCAGGGCAGACACAGCCCAGTAATGTCCCCAGTCCCAGGCAGAGGAATGAGGAAACGATAACCCCAGCAGTGACTCCAGGTGTAAGCGGAGCCCTAACCTGCACCCCACTCCCAGAACGTGTCACTGGGGATTCAGAATGGATTCTCACAAGTAGGAAACACTGTGCTCTCCTGACTAGGACCTGTCCTGTCAGTTCAAGGGCCCAGGAGCTGCCTGCAGCCCGGCAGGAGGCTGTGAGCGAGGGCTGACTCCTCATCTCCTCTCCTCCAGGAGCTCCCAAGATGGGCAGGTTTGAAGGTGACATGGAGGTTATTTGCTGTCATTGTGCACCTTCCCCTCAGTTCTCTGCTTCTAACTTCCCTTGAGCCAGTGGGAGCAGGGGGAGAATTTTCCTGAATAATGTCAGCTTGTAACTAAGAGCTTGGCATCTGGTGGATCAGAGGCTGAAATCATTGGTGCTGCTGTCTGCACAAGGCTGGGAGTGATGCAGAGGAGGCAGCTTTAATTAAAACCAGCAGCCATAGATCATGAAGCACTCTTATCAATTTGCAGGGCTCTGGAGAGGGCTGGGCAGCGGGGATGGCCCCCAGCAGGACCTGGAAAAACAGCTGGGCAGGGAGCAGAGATCCTGGGGCAAGGCAAAGCTATCAGCCCTGATTCTGGCCTTCTCTGCCCAGACAGAGAGCCCTAACCCCAGCCCTCTGAGCCATGTGTGACAGGGTGAGCCAGTGCTGAGAGGCTGCTCTGTCCTGCTGGCCAGCCTGTGGGGTCAGGCTTTGGGTGGGGACATCCTGGGGACTCAGCCACCCCCACCCAGTGCCTATGGAAGTCAGAAACTCCTCCAGATGCCTCTTGCTAAACCACTGAATGGCCTCAGGTATTTGATGTGGGCCAGCAGTGGAGATGAAAAATATTTTGTATATGTATAAAAAAGAAATTTACATCTCATCCCTGGAAGTGTTCATAGGCCAGGTTGGACAGGGCTTGGAGCAACCAGATAATGGAAGGTGTCCCTGCCCGTGGCAGGGAATGGAGCAAGATGATCTTTAAGGTCCCTTCCAACCCAAACCAGTCTGTGATCCTATAATTATATGCATAAAAAATGCATTTAAAAGATCTTGCTTACAAAATCTTTATGCAGCAGTGCATACAAAAAAAAATCTCTGTGCTGATTGTGCTGGAGAGAACATCCAATTGTATAAGCCAATATCTATAAATCCCTGTTCTAAAAGGTGAAGTAGCACATTTAAAGAGAAGCCTTTGTCTTTGTGCTCAGGGTTAAGGCAGGCTGAAGGGCTGCATTCTGCCCCTGGCCATGGATTTGCATCACCAGGGTCTGATCTGGTGCTCAGCAGGGCTCAAACTGGGAATACACCTTTGCTTTTCATCAGAGGTTTGGATTTGCTGAAAGCAGCTAGATGCATTATTTATGAGCATCTCCTCTGGAAGTCACAGACCAGTTTTCCTGGACTGCATTCAATGGAACAGATTTCCATGGAGCAGGGCAATGGGGTTGAAAGTCTTGTGTGAGACTTCTGTCAGCTACTCACAGGGAAACTCATGAACATCCCAATCCACAAGAGACTACAGAATACTGAGTTTGCTGCCTCTGGGAATTTGAAAATTACAAGTCAGGCCTCAGTCATAACTTCTTTTTTTCTTTTTTTCTTTTTTTTTTTTTTTTTGTCTCTTTAATACAATGAAACCTCAGGGTCTTTCTTTGCTTACTGGTGTGTAAACATTGAGTTCTTGTCCTCAAACACTCAGGCCCTCATACTTGTGGAACTAAATCTATTTCCAAATGAAAAGTCAGATTCTCTGGCAATAGCAAGTCTAGAGAAGCTGACTGCATGTTTCATAACTCTTCTGGGGTGAACTGAACACCCCTGCAGGTTATTGCCGCCACCTGAGGTGGATCTTCTCCATCTGGACTTGGGTGTAGTGCAGGTTATCAGGCCTGAGCTTAGGAGCTGGTAGTTGGTTTTAAAAATCTCCCAAACTGAGCCTTCTCAACCAAGCAAAGCACATCTCGGTGAAGAGCTTGAATCTGTGGGCTGGATTAAGTGTTCAAGGCCAGGCTGGACAATCTGGGCTTGGAGCAGCCTGGGACAGTGGAAGGTGTCTCTGCCCATGTTGGGGTGGAACTGAAGGAACTTTAAGGTTCCTTCCAACCCAAATCATTCTGGATTCTCTGATTCTATGCAGATCTCCAAATAATGGCTGTGTAAAAGGAACTTATTTGGCTCCTGCTTGTCCAGGAGAAGCTGGAGCCTGCACAGTCTGTGCTGGCAGCAGGGGCAGAGAAGCTGGCAAAGCACAGAGGTGCCCTCTGCTCTTGCTTTGGGATGACACAAAGAGATTATTTTAATCTTAGGTCTGAACTGCTGCCAAGCTTTATTTTATATATATATTTATATATAAAGGAAGGCAAGCATGGCAAACTTACGGGCACATTTTTAGCCATGTGAGTTATGCTGCATCTGCTCCCATTCACTCTTCCCTCCTCCAGTTCCCACATCTGACTCCTTGGACTGATCCCATTGCTCTGCCAGGAGAGTGGTGGCAAGTACAGCAAGCACCCAGGGACAGTGTTCAGCTCAGATATTGAGGTGTTGGATCAGCTGCAGTGGGAAAAGCCAGCACACACAGAGGACTCAAACGCCAGATGAAGTAAAACTTCATAATGGAAACCAACAGCTACCCAGCTTGTGTCCTCCCCCCTTGAAAGACAACAAAGCAGAAGTCTCTCAAAAGTCACCCATTTCTGTGAAATGCTGCCCTTTTATGTCCTTAATTGTGGGAACTTTGGGGTTGCAAAGTGGCTTCTGAAGAAGGTATGTAGCACTTGTCTAGATGTGGTGTTGGCTCAAGTTCATCAGCTGCATTTAGCCAACCAACACTTTGCCTGTTTTAGCATGAATCTCACTTGCTGTTGAGTATTTTATTTCAAAGCTGATCTCTCAACACCAAGTCCCTGTTTGTGAGGAAATGGGGCATCTCCAAACCAAACTGGGCTGTGCTTCCTCCTGTGCTCACCTGGGCTTGTAGGACAGTGTCTGGGGTTCAGGTTGCGCTGCAAACATTCAGCACAGCTCTGCTGACAACCTTTTCACCTCAGCACTTAATCTCTCCTGCTGGCAACCGTTGCTGTTTACCCATCCAAACTGAGTGTCCCTTCCTGGAGCGTGTCCCTGCCAGCAGGACCTGGTGGGATGGAGGCAGCTGACTGAGAAACTGAGTTTCAGCTAAACCTCTGCTCCAGGAGACCTCAAACACCCCATGCCACAGTCGTGTCATCAAAGACCAGGAGCTGCCTTTCCCTTCTCCCAGAGGAAAGCTGCCCAGCACTCAGCTGTGGAGTTCCTCAGGGCTGGAACAGTTTTAGGAAGAGGATCAGGCTGTGAGGATCAGCTCCTTCAGAGCTGCCCTGAGTGTTGCAACCCAGGGCTTGTAAAAACTCACAGTAGCGGCAGCAGGTTCCTCCTCTGACAAATTCCTGAAGCTTTTGGGGAGGGCTGAGCCTTGCTGGGCTGTGAGGTTCTAAGGAGCTGGGCCAAGGAGAGTGGAATGAGAGCCTGTGGGAAGCTTTCATCTAGAAAGCCAAGCTCTGACTCAAGCAGCTGTCCTGGCTTTGTGCAGTGGCCTCCCATTGCTGCCGAGTGTGGGTGTTCAACGTGGCTGGGAATGCTCCCTGGCAGGGGAGGTGTTCCCATTCTGCCAGGGGACACAGAGAAAGGGCATGGAAGGGAGGTAAAATAATGGAAGCTCCATTAGCCTGTCCTAAAGCGTGAAAAAGCTCAGAATAAAATTGCATGGGTTTTTTGAGAACTCAGGAGATTGTGGAGGGCACATCTGAGTGTACCATCTGGGATGAGAGCTCTCCCAGCTCTCATCTGGTGCTGGGGAGGTTGGACTGCTGGATATCAGAGAATTTGGCTGCTGCTGTGTCACAGCAGGCTGAGTCACTGACTGCTGGGTCCTGAAAGGGCTCTGCTTTTCCTCCTGCCCTCTGCTCCTGAGCTGCCTCACAGGTGCCCTCAGGTATCAATGTGAGCAGGGATGTGCAGGTCCTTGGGATCTCTCCAGCACAGAGTTACAGGAGATTTCTGACTCAAAGCTGGGTTTTGGCTTTTGTTCTCTGGGTTTTGGGGAGGTTTTGTCTGTTTATTTTTACCTTAGCAAAGGAATCAAACTTCTTATTTCTTCAGGAAAACAAACTCTTCAGGAAGATGGCAATCCTTTGGAAGTTTCAGAGCTGCTGAGGTTCCGTGTTCATTTCTGGCGGCCCGTCTGGCCAAGGTTTGACTCTGGGGCCTGAGACTCCCTGCTCAAGCATCAACAGGATTGGCTCTTGTGCAAGACTTGACACAGAAAAGAATATTTTTGGTACTACTCAAGAGGAGGGTGGGTTATTTTTGCTCTCAGCCCTTGTTCAACATCAAATCTTGTGGGGGCACCTAGAAGGGATCTGTGTTTCCTAAAACACAAGAGCTCTGATGGTCAACAAGTGAGTGTTTTTATTCAGGCTTTTAAAATATCTACAAAGCTTTGGGGTTGGTATGCAAAGTTTTCTGTGTATGTGTATTTTTATTGTCTCCTTGCAATCTCCTTTTGGCTTTGACCTTTGAAGGACAGTAAAATGAATCTGTTTATAGGAGTGCTGAGCCAATGTGGAGACACCTGGGTTTTCTTGCTTCTTCTTGTTTTTTTAGGGACTTTCAGCAAGTTGCTTAGTTTCTTTTGACCTTCCCTTCTTCCCTGGCTTAAACACTTGCAAAATGCACTGTAAGAGACTTGGTAGTACTGTAACTTGTGAATGAAAAATGAGAATTACTTAGAGATAAAAGATTATTAACGCAGTGGGAACGTCTCCTGGAAACTTAATGCAGGATATCAAACATACAGTGTATTTAAAATATTCATAAAATCAGATTTTTATTCTTGCAGAACTTTTAAATGGCTCCTAAGATTGATGAGTACTGGCTGGCTGTGTATGTGGAGACTTGCCTGGAATTCATTTAAATTTCCTTGGAGATCATGTGACTTTCTTGAGGCTGAAAGTCCCAAATCAAATATTTCTTGTGACAATCGGCACGTTTGCTCAATGCATTTGTGACAGATACAAGCATGCTGTTCTTTTGCTGAAGAAGAGTAGGGCAAAGCAGTTCTGTGGGTAAGAGGCTGGGAAGGGCAGAGGACAGCCTGTCCTGCTCTTGGACAGGGCTCACATAGCCTGGTGACACAATTATAAATGTCCCAACAGGTCTGCTGGGTTTGCTCCCTGTAAACAAGTGCCCAGAGCCATGTCACATGAGCTGGGGTGTCCTGTAAGCAGATCTCTCACAGTGGGACATGGAACGTGTCCCAGGACCCTGCAGGGGCAGGGACATGAGGGGACAAGGACCCCAGTCCTGGTGAGGCCTGTCTGAAGCCACATTCTAAGGAGAACCAGCAGAGGGTTTCCAGGCACAGCTACAAGAAGAGTTGTTTCCCCTGTCTGCTGTGAGTGGGGGCAGGAGGACACCCTCAGGTGCTGAGCAACCATCACTGGGGCTTTGCTGGTGCAGCAGTTGGAGACACCCAGGAGCAAGCTCAGCCTGGCGGGCACAGAGCAGTGCAGGAGGAGCCCAGCCCATGTCTGTGCAGGGGAACACTGACCTGTCACAGACATCTTTCATGAAAAATCCTTTCTTTAGGATTTTTTCCTCCTGAGAAGCTGAGAGGACTCAGGAACAAAATGTAAACAATGGTTATCTGCTGCTGTGGAATGCAACAGCTGCATCTGTGATTGGTCTCATAGAGTTGTTTCTAATTAATGGCCAATCACAGTCAGCTGGCTCGGACAGAGAGTCTGAGACAGAGCCTTTGTTATCATTCTTTCGTTCTTTTTCTATTCTTAGCTAGCCTTCTGATGAACTCCTTTCTTCTATTCTTTTAGTATAGTTTTAATATAATATATATCATAAAATAATAAATCAAGCCTTCTGAAACATGGAGTCAGATCCTCATCTCTTCCCTCATCCTGGGACCCCTGTGAACACCATCACAGTGTCCTGCCCCAGCTGGCTGTGAAACCACCCTGGGGGTCTCACCTGCACAGCCCCAGGGGGATGCAAAACAAGGAGTGGCCACTCATCACCTCAGCTGCCAAAATTCGGGGGGAAGAGACAATTACAAGAGTTAAAGATTCTAATTTCACCGCCAAATAAATTGCCTTCTGTGGCTGGGAGAAGCACCACTACTTAGCAATACGTGGGAAGCTGTGTAGGTGTCAATAGAGACTTCAAGCAGCCCATTGAGGCTGATGTTTTATTCCTGGTGGAATTTGTTCATTTATTATTTCCCCAGTAGACATTTAGAGTAAGGTCCCTGCTTGCTCAGAAGCTCCCAGTGAGGTTTTCAATGTCAGTATTGATTAGGAACATGGATTTTATGATGAGGTGCTCTAATGTGATATCTCCTGAATAATTATTTCCTACCTGTGGTCAAACAAAACGTTAAAGCAACACAATACTAAAATCCTCATATTGAACTCAGTGCTTAATTACATTTTCTTTAAATGTTTGCTAAATGACAAAGATATCTTTTCATGGACCAGAATTCATCACTATTGCCTTATTTCATTCAAACTGGTGGCTGCTCTTTGCAATACCTGTCTTGTGGTCTGTTACTCTCTGTGCAAAAATCATCTCCTGTGGTGCAAAATTCTCTCTTGCAAGGACCATTAACAGCAAATCATCCTTTGGGCATTTAGTTAAAGAACATTTGAAATTTTCAGCTGAAGAAAGGAAACTGATTGGAAAACCCTCTGAAAACTGGAAGACTCTGCTGGCATCAGTCAGCTCTGGGGCTGATAAATCAAAGCTCTGCCAGCCTTGTGTCTCACCAGGAGTGCCAGTAAGGTATGAGGTTGTTCTTTCTCAGAGCCTTGGTGTATGTGTGTGGTAGGAATGGAGCTCTGGACTGGTTAGGCATCAGAAATCCCCTCTGGAGAGCAAGATCCATCTGTTTTCCCAATCTCTGCCTGAGTTCTGCGCTTGGTTACGTGACTTCCCCTTGAGAACATTTCCTCTGAATATTGTTCATAAATATTTCCAAGAAACCAACAAACTATTGTTTGGCTTCTGTCTTTATTTTGTTCTTTTTATTTTTTTTTTTCTGGACTGCTTTTCAGCAGGGAACATTACTGCTGTGGGTCTTTTCAGCAGGTTGGGGAGGGAGGGGGTTATTGTTCCTGGGTTTGAGCAGTTTGTTTGGATGGCTGTTGACGTTGTTGTTGTCTTTCCCTCCATTTTTGACAGTCTGGGGAAGTAGGTGGTTCCTTGTTTTGTTTTCTTGACCATTTGTGAATTATTTATACAGGCAGGCTTTTCTGGTTTTCTTTGGGTTTTTCTGTTTGCTTGTAGGGTTTGTTATATCTTGGGGCACTTTTTGTTGTTGTTCAGCTTTTGTTACCCTGAAGTTCAGTTTGCTCTTTGAAATTTCCAAGTGGCTCCTGTGGCTGGGAGCTTCTGTAGCTGATTCTTGACAGCCTGACTTACAACCTAAAAGTGCTTTTCCCTTTAATCCCAGGCTGCCCAGTGCTCAGGAAGAGTGCAGGGCCAGGAGCTGGGCTTTGATGATCCTTGTGGGTCCCTTCCAACCCTGGATATTCTGGGACTGAACCTGTGGATGAGGGAAAGCAGTGGATGGCATTTGCCTTGCCTTTAGTCAGGCTTTGATGCAGTGTCCCTCGATTTTCTTGTGTCCAGTTTGGGGTGGGAAAACTGCCAGGATCACAGGGTCAGTGGTTTGTGCTCTGCCTGGAGGATCTTACAAGGGGGGTTTACTCAGGGATTACCCCTGTCCTGCTCCTGCTTTGGGAAGGAGGGTGACTGGAGGCATCTGACTTTGAAGAAAGTGGTTTGGGAAGGATGAGCAGTGATCCCACTGTCAGGTCATCCAGGACTTCCATTGAAGCTAGTCCTGGATTTTCAGGCTTAGAAAAACTCTTTGCATTGCTCTACAATATCCAAATAGCCCATCTGAGGGTTATTTCCTCAAGTGCTGATCTATAAGGCATTAACAAAACTCCAATACACGCACACAAACAAAACCCCAAAAAACCCAAAAAACCACAGACACAAAACCCCCAAACACGCAAAAAACACTCCAAATAATCCCAAACACATCCATTCATTTACTTTACCACTCTACACGTCACAGTGGGTATTTTATCCACCTGCCTTAGCCAACTCCCTAAAAAGACCACCCCCAAAATGTGTTTTATCCCCAAGGCATCCCTTCAAATAGGTTTCTTCCTTGTCTCTCTGCCTGCCCTCCTGAATTTAATTGGGCATCTCCAGTGTAACAGGTCAGCTTTAAAAGATTCAGCAAAATTTACAGCTGTTCGCACAAATGGTGAAAACTTGGATTTTCTGTATTTTTAGTTGGACAAATTAAAATTTGGAAGCTAAAATATTAGGTTGGGGTGTTTTTCCTCATTCCTTTTCATTATTCCTGCATTCACTAGGAGTTAAGAGATGGAGGGAGCTTCCTCCTGCCTTGCCTTCTTCCCCTCACCTTATCTACCCTGAAGGTTGGTAGGGAAACATCTGGGAAGTGAACATCTGGACCAGCCACAAAGGAGGAGAGGCAGCACCACCTCCCTTGCCATGCCTTCCTACTCAAACTTCCAGGTACAGGAAAACTGGTCCCAGCCTTCTCACCAAGCCCCTGACCTGGGAGCACCAGAATGTTTTTACACCCAAGGTGCCCTGAAGCTGTTTCAGCAGCTCTGTCAAAGGCCACAGTTCCCCACTGAACCCTCCTGCCAGGCAGAGCCTCTTTTGGAGAAGCGGCCGCAGGTTCAGACCTGGACCCCTTTCCCTCTTTTCCTGGGCTCCTTCCCTTACCCACACTGAAATTTCCCACCTGGGAAGGAACTCTGACTTTTCATTCCTTTGGCAATTATCAATCCCCTTTTTCTGCAGCTCTAAAAAAGTAAAAATGAGCAGGCAGTTCCTTCAACACCTTCATGAAAAGACGTAGAAACATTGTAAGCTGATTTCACTCCTGTCTCGTCAAAGGGAAAGAAATAGCCAGTGGTATAAATATGCAATTAAAAATAGCAGCAATTAGAGTGTCTCAAGAATGAAACAGGAGCTTGCTGTGAGGTAGAGCTGCTTTCCCTTTTGCCTGTGCTTCTAATTCCAAACTCTTTGACGTTGGGATCTAATCTTGACAGCTGATGCTCAACTCCTGGTTTTGCCCACGCGTGTTAAATGCCATGATGTAAACTCAGCGCTGCCTCAGACCTCCGCTGCCTGTCTGTGGGGCCAGGATAGCCACACCTGGAAACCCCTGCGTGCTTTTGCATGGATCAGCTCCATTTTTTGGTGTACAAAGGAAAAAGATGCCTTCTGGGGTGAGCCTGGGGCTCCTGCTCTCTCACGTGCTGCTTGGAAAAGCAATATTTGGTGCAAGCTGAGACCTCAGCAATTTCGTAGAGTCCTGCAATGGCTTGGCTTGAAAGGGACCTTAAAGATTATTTGTTTCCAACCCCCTGCCATGGGCAGGGACACTTTCCACTAGACCAGGTTGCTCAGAGCTATTCCAGCAGAGCTAATTGGTCTAGGACAGACTGGGAGCCCCTGGAGCCCCAGCTGCAATTCTGCAGCATCCTTGAGGCTGTTTGGAACTCTGAGACACTTCAGTGGATGCAAACACTTTTCAAATGAATTCCCCAATCCAGATACCCACCTGCACCCTGGCTGCTCAAGGCTGGCTGACCCAGTGTTTGCTCACCACTTTGTCCATGTTGTGCTTTTCTAGCTGATATTTCAGAGCTTGCCAACACAGAGGTGACCACCAAGGATATATTTCCATTAACCCTTCTCATGCCATGCTTCTGGAGCCAGCTGCTCCTCCTGCACCAGTCCATGTCCTGAGGTGGAGACATCTGGATGGGCAGAAGTGATGGCAAATGGAGATTTCAATCTCTATGCTGCTCAGAATCCAATCCCTTGTGCCAACAGCTGCCTGCAGTCAGAAAAACAGAATACTTAAAACCCAGCACATTTTTCCCTCCTCTCCATTCTTTTTGACATATCCTAGTTGTATTTCTAGTCTATTTTTGACATATTGTTAGTAAAACCTGGAAGGTTAGAGGCTGGACAGGGAGGCAGCAGCAGCAAGGCTCAGTTTCAAGGAGTGATTTCCATTTGGGGATCGGAGCTCTGGCAAAGCATGGAGGTGCCCTGAATTTTTCAGGCACTGTCTCCCCCCTGCAGCAAGGAGTTACACGGGCACAAAGCAGCATCTTGTGCTCCTGACACATCCTGTCCCCTGCACAGCAGCCTTGAGCACAACAGAGAGCTGCTGTTACCAGACCTGTGTCTAGGCACTATTTTGTCATTAGCTGTTGTACACTTGCTAAGAATGACAGCATTCAGTGAGTTCCTCAGGTTCTGGCTGTGTGTGGCTGGCCCCAGACATGGGCAGAACTCTGCACACAAGAGGGTGGATGAAGAGGGCCTGTGCCCGTGTTCTCAGGGGTCTCAGGATGAGGGAAGAGATGAGGATCTGACTCCATGTTTCAGAAGGCTTGATTTATTATTTTATTATAAATATTACTTTAAAACTATACTAAAAGAATAGAAGAAAGGATTTCATCAGAAGGCTAGATAAGAATAGAAAAAGAAAAAATTATTAAAAAGGCTTGTGTCTTGGACAGAGAGCCTGAGCTGACTGACTGTGATTGGCCATTCATTAGAAACAACCAACATGGGCCAATCACAGATGCACCTGTTGCATTCCACAGCAGCAGATAACCATTGTTTACATTTTGTTCTTGAGGCCTCTCAGCTTCTCAGGAGAAAAAATCCTAAAGAAAGGATTTTTCATAAAACATGTCTGTGACAAGGACCCTCACAGCCTGGATCCCTCTCCAGCTCCCCCTCCCTGCATGGATGCACTCACCTGGGAGCAGTGCAGATGGAGTTTTACAAGGATTAGGCACTGGAGGGCTGCTGGCCTCACAGAGAGCTATTTCAGCATTCCTATCCCCTGTGCTGCTGAGGGCAAATGGATGCTGACTCAACCCTCTGAGCAGCCCTTGTGTCCCTGCCTGTTATCATCATCCCTTAGTTCTTGCTGTAATCATCCCTGTAGTTCTATCTGTGTTTGTCCCTGATGAGACGGCAACTTCCTTGGGGCAGGGAGCATGACTCAAACAGAGGAGTTTAATTACCCCAAACACTCTTCCCGTTGCTCTCACAGGGATTTTGGCTTCCATGGCTCCTGTTTGGATGAAGCCATGGCTCAGGGAAATGGCTCTACCGACAGGAACCCTGTGTCTGGGTGGGAGACACTGCTTGCAGCAGTGCCAAGCTCTGAGGTTCTCCTCACTGCAGGGAGAGAGAACCTCACTGTAGGGGTGTCCTTGCTGCAGGGGTGTCCTGCAGGAAGGAGGAGTGGGTGGTGGGTGGTGGATGGGGAGGACACAGCAAGGAGAGCCAAACAGGTCACCATGGTGCTCCTGGCTGCCAGCAGAGCTGAGGTGGGCTCAGCACACCTTGGCCACCAGGTCTGGGTGGGTATTGGCAATGCCAGGCTGCAGTTCCTTCTGTGCACCTGGGGAGCAAACACAACCTTAGTGCTCCTGCTCTCCCTTATTTCTGCTCGCAGGGTGGCTGTTCTTTGCAACAAGCACGGGCTGCAGGCCCCCAGGCACACAGGGCAGCCACAAGCACAGGAGTGACCCTGCAAAGAGAAGAGAAGCCTGTCCTGGCTCTGCAGGCACTGGAATGAGCTTGTTCCCAGCTGCATCCTGGGAGGAGGTGACCAGAGACCCCAAGCAAACCCCAAGGTCCCACGCTGACTGATCCTGCTGGCATCCCAGCCCAACCAGGACT
Organism: Calcarius lapponicus; assembly: GCA_039654755.1. NCBI lineage: Eukaryota > Metazoa > Chordata > Aves > Passeriformes > Fringillidae > Calcarius > Calcarius lapponicus. The sequence goes on from CM077471.1 coordinate 7,586,183, forward strand.
TCTGGCACTTCAGCGCTTCCTTCAGTGCTACCTGAGCCCTGGCCCTTCTCTGGCCTCCTGGTGGCTTTGCTCAAGCCTTGGTGCTATCACAAGATGCAGATTCTTGTCTAAATGCTTGGATGAAGTGTTTGCGTCTTTTGTTGTTTTGTTCTCTAGAGAGTTGTGCTTAACTGGCCATGCAGTGAGATGTTTTTCCTGCTGCAGGTCAAAAGGAAATTGGGAAGAACTGGATTTTGTATTTAAAGCAGGGACCTGCCTCCTGCATGGCATCAGACCAGCAAGTGTGGAAAAGCAGCATCTGTCTGAGATGTGAAAGAAACCCAGAAGCAGGGACCCAACCCCTGATGCCAACACCCACCTGCCGTTTACTAGATGCCTCCTTCACCCCCACTCCTGGGGAGTGCAGAACTGCCCCAAACACAGCTTTTACTCATCCTGTCACAGTCCCTAGCTCCACTTGCTCCAGGAGCACTCTCAGAATGTTTTCCCCGACTCTTTGCAATCCCCATGCTCTGTTTGCTTCTCCTCCAGGCCTTTAGCTGAAAGCACAGCAACATCTCCTGGAGCAGGGTGGCTACTGCAAGCTCAGTGTCAAAGCGCCACCATCAAATCCCTGAGTTCCCTCAACTGGAGACCCTCTGGATTGGTTCCCATGGTGCCAGGGATGCCTCAGGGGCAGTGTGTGTCCTGCACATTTCCTCACCTTTGTGAGGAGAAGGAGGGACCTGCTCTTGGAAACTGCCTGTTCTGTCACAGACATGTTTTATGAAAAATCCTTTCCTTAGGATTTTTTCTCCTGAGAAGCTGAGAGGCCTCAGGAACAAAACGTAACCAATGGTTATCTGCTGCTGTGGAATGCAACAGGTGCATCTGGGATTGGTCCCTGTTGGTTGTTTCTAATTAATGGCCAGTCACAGTCAGCTGGCTCGGACTCTCTGAGAGTCACTGAGCTTTTGTTATCATTCCATATTCCAATTCTTTTTCTATTCTTAGCTAGCCTTCTGATTAAATCCTTTCTTCTATTCTTTTAGTATAGTTTTAATATAATATATATCATAAAATAATAAATCAAACCTTCTGAAACATGGAGTCAGATCCTCGTCTCTTCCCTCTCCCTGGGACCCCTGTGAACACGGTCACACTGTTCATTGTTCAGATGTCCCTCAGGAGAGTTGATCAGACCTGACCAGGCAAACACCAGGTTGTGTGAAACATTTAGAGAGAAACCAGGAAAAAGGAACTGGATTGGTGGCACCACACCAAAGGAGACAGGAGGGATTCACCCCATCAACAACAGGTGCCAAATGGCTGGATTTTATTACCAAATGGTTTCCTGTAAAGAAAAGCAACTGGAGACGTGCACTGTGGGTATCCCTGGCCCAAGGATAAGGAAATTGGAAGAAGGAGCCACCAAACGAGGTCCTCTGCACGGAAATAAGGCAAAGTGCTGTCCTTGCTGGCCTCCTCTGTGAAAATGAGGCAATGCAGAGGGGCAGTGAATGGCACCTCAGAGGAAACACAGCAGCAGTGGGGCCAGGTAGGATCTGCGCCTCAAGTGCATCTTCCCTGTTTGCAGTGACCCACATCCTGATGCCACCTCCAGGTACACAGCCTCTGGGGACAGAGCCCAGCTGGATGCCAGCCCAAGCCCACCTGCAGCTCCCCTCCCTTCTCCTTCTTGCATAAAAGGGTGGAAAATCCTGGAAGCAAACGGTTGCTCCCATGGCTTAGAGGGAACTGGAAGGAGAGTGAGGGTGGATGTGAATGCAGATTCCTTGTCTGGTGCCATGAAAAGGCACTGCTTGTACTACAACAAGCCCTGCAGCCTCAGCAGACAAATTATTTGTTTAATTATAACTGCCGTCCTTGATGCATCTTGACTTGCTAATTAGTATTTTAAGTGCTTGTGAAGTAGTCTGGATGTTTTCCTTCAGCTTTCAGACACGTCTCTATCGCCATTGCTATTCCTTCCTCCTGCCCTGTGCCATCACCTAAGTAACGTCATTCCTGCTTCCAGACAGGCTGAATTCTCCAAAGCAGGAGGGAAACACAAACTTCTTTGCTTATTCATGCACAGGGAGCTCTTATTTGCATGAGAAGAGATGAAGCTGTGGAGCAGCACGCCCTAAAATCTGGGGAGAAGGGAATCTTTGCACTAGGCAGGGAATAACGAGGCACAAACCTGGATAAACTGATTTTTTTTTTTTTTTTTTTTTTTTTTTGGTCTGTTCTGCAGCATTTCTGGGTTTTACACCCCGTTTTCATCATTCAAACCACTCCACTCAGCTGATACACAGTAATGGTGGGCTGGGAGCATCCCTGGCAATCTCAGTGGTATTGCAGTGGGCAATGGCTTTGGCAGGGAATGCAGAGGGGGTGTCCTACATGACTGGATTCCAAAAACAGGCACAGGTTTCTGAATGGGCACCACGGCTGCTGTGTCAGTCAGACTAAATTGGGTTCAGCTAAATTGGGTTCAGCAGGCACGGACAAAGGTGCAGCCATAGGGGGACTTGTTGGAGCTGGACATTAGCTGAGGAGTTTGTTAAATTGCCCCCACAACCAGATGAACTTTGAATTACCCTTACAGAGAACCTCAAACTATGGGGGTTTTTGGGTGGTTTGGTTTTTGGGTTTTTTTTTTTTTTTTTGTGGTTTTGTTTGGTTTTTTAGTTTTTTAAAATCCCTTATTTCACAGATTTCCTCTTAGTTTTTGGAATGTTTCTTTCTGTAAGTATGAAGATAGGAACTATTAAAAACCATTTTCAGCAGTTCTCAAAGCACACAGTCATGGCAGCTGCTATTTATGAATGATGTTTGGGAGGTTCTGTCAATGGAAGAACAAACAGATTTTTGTACGTGCACAATTGTGGATGTTTAGCACACAGAGGCACTTCCCAAATGTTTTGTGAGAACAAAAAGCCCTTTCCCTGGCTGTTTACAGATGGCTTGCAAAGAATAAGTGAGAGGTTCAAGCGTGGCTGAACTGAGCAGCTGCTGAGAGTTCAGATAAATGATTTCCAGCCCTGCTCTTCCACAGCTCTGCTTTGGAGGCTGCAGGAAGGAGACACCTTGCAGGGTAATGCTGTCCATCACATCAGGGGTTAGAAGGAAATCTTGCCTCATTTCCATTCTTCCCACCTGCTCTTTGGAAGTTTATTCTTTAAGCAGTATCACTGCTGAGAGCTTTTTAGTGTTCAGGTTCCAGCCATGATCTCATGGGCTTTTTGGAGCTTTTTGGAGCTTTTTGGAGCTGAAAGAAGCTTGTGTGAGCAAGGAGGTGTAGGCAAGCCCTTGCTCCTGGATGCCATGTGCCCGGGATGCGTCCATCCTTGTGATGAAAAATGCACACATCATCCCCTTTGGTTTCCCCAGCACTGATTCTGAGCTTGTGCGGCTTCAGCAGGGCAAACTCTGGCTTTCCAAATTTCCAAGGCTCTCTTGTGTACCTTCTGTAGTGATTAAGTGCTGAGAGGAAAAACACAGCATTTATTTCAAAGCCAAGTTGGCCTCCAATTCCTGTGTTATGAATGTATGCATCCAAAAAAATCTGAGTCAAATAATAAAATAAAGTCACCTGTGAGGTATCCTCTGCATCCCCCACCACCAGAGCTAATGAGATAATCCCCCATTAGGCCATTCAAGCCCATAAAAATAGGTTTTAAGTCCCAGAAACATTTTGCTTCAATATAATCAGCAGGGTGTTCTAAGTTTCTTTTACTTCTCCTTGTTTGCTCATGAATTGGGAATCTCTTGCATCCTATTCAGAAGCTGTTTAGGACATTTCTTTCTCTCTTTTTAGGTGGGGTTACTGAGCCTGCGGGAATACTTGGCTCAGACTTTACAGGAGGCAAACTGAGGCCTCAAAGGCTATTTAAATCAAAACATAATCAAAGTAAAAATGCACTCCTCTTAGGAAGATGCTTCTGCACAGCTGGTCTAGAGCAGGAGGAAGCCCTCAGTGGTGCAGCAGAGCTTTTACAGGGCTCGTCAGACTGGACCTACCACTCTGTTGTGCTTGAAACTTGTGGAGAGAATGTCTCCCCACCTCTGAAACACAGGCTTCAGCCAGGGCATCCTGAGGGGAGGGTGAACCAGCAGGGTTTGCCCAACACATCATTGTGCATCAGTCTAGAACATGGAATAAATATCTTCACTGTCAGGTGTAAGACACCCCTTAATTTTTCATGGTGGCCTGCTCTGGAGTGTCGGAGTTCCTACTGGAATATCCACTAGAAAAAAGAAAGGATCAGCGGTGCTTGTGCTCCACTGCCCTGACACAACAAGGGAATGGAATAACAAAAACCTTAAATTTACATCCTTTCTGCAAGGGGCAGTGAAATGGCTTGCTCTGCATCAGCTCCTACCTTCACCCATGTATTTCTCAGGCTACAGAAGCTGATTAAATCTGGTCCAAGCTGATGTCTCTTGGGTGTCACATCAACCTCTGTCCTGCACAGAACAGGGACATCTTAGGGACATGTTCAAGGCAGATGTTGCTCTGGGTTTTATGGCCTGCTTTGGGAATGTGTCTCTTTTTTTGGTCCCCAAACACAATATGTCCCCAAGAATGAGGTTATCATGAAAGCCCTTAGAAACCTGAGTCAAGGTAAGCAACACTCCAGACTGAAAAGTCATGGAATCATAGAACTTTCTAGGCTGAAAAAGACCTCTGAGATCAACTCCAGCTGTTCTCTCACCACTGACCCACATCCCCAAGTGCCACATCTACACATCTTTTAGATCCCTCCACAGATAGGGACTCCACCACTACCCTGCACAGCCTGTGCCAGGGCTGGACAGCCTTTCCCATGAAGAAATTTTCCTGGTATCCAATCTGAACTTCACCTGCCACAGCTCGAGGCCATTCCCTCTCCTCCTGTCCCTGTTCCTGGGAGCAGAGCCCAACCCCCCCGGCTGTCCCCTCCTGTCAGGAGCTGTGCAGAGCCACAAGGGCCCCCCTGAGCCTCCTTTGCTCCAGGCTGAGCCCCTTTCCAGCTCCCTCAGCCCCTCCTCATTGGACTTGTGCTCCAGTGGTGATGAAGAAGCCCCGGGGACTGGTTAGGAACTTCAGCTCCCCTGTGGATAGAACCAGCTGGGCAGGTGGGTACACAAAATCTTTACTGCTGGTTGAATTTAGTTTGTGGAACTTTTCTGTAATTCAGTACCAGTAAAAGGAAGAGTTGTGACAGAGAATTGCTGCCTGGTTGGTGTGGACAGGTTCCTGTTCCATTTTCCTGGAGCAAGCACCCTTTTGTGGTTGCACCCCTGGAGAGCTGTACCCCCGTGCACAGCAGCTCATGCTGGCTGCTGACACACAGGGCTGTGGGCAAGAAGGTCTGCAAGAAGATGCATATTCCATGAGGGATTGCTGAGCTGACAGAGAATGACAGACTTCACTCAAACCTGCTCACATGCTGGACACTCCAGTCAGCTGCTCTTTAGACCAGAAGACTCATGGCCCAAGTGCATAATAGAGAATTAACAGAGACCTAGGGGGACTGAGAAGTCAAGTGTTTGACAGCAGTGCTCTGCTCTCCCTGTTGTTCTGACAGCTTCCCTGTCAGGCCTTATCACACAGCCACTCCTGAGTCTGAGGGATGACAAAAAGAATTAGCTTAGCTGAGCTGGATGAGATGGGAAACAAACATCTCTCATCTGCTGAGTATTCCCCCTTGGAGCTGTTCCCATCCCGATGGCTGCGAGGGGCTGCTGGGAATCACACACTTCCTGCTGCTCCCTTCTGCTGAAGGATGAGCACCCAGCAATGGCATCCCAGAGCTGAGACAGGCATGTGCCGGTGGGAGATCTCATCCTGGGACTATCACCAGGGCTGGGTTCTGCTCAGCACCTTGGAGCTCACAAACGGTGCAGCTGGAGACAGGCAGCTCCATTGCATTAATGCACCACAGTGCATTGATCAGCAAGGCATGCACAGGCTGCTGGAGTCAGAGGGAAGGTGCTCTGTGGGCCTGAAACACTCTGGGGTTCCATCCATGCTCCCTCTGAAGTCAGCAGGAGCTGGCTTGTTGTGATGCCTAAAGAGGCTGCCCTGCAACAGAGGCTGGACAGAGTTAAAGGAATAAAGGAGGAATTTATTAAAAGCCCTTCAAAGGACACACCTTGGGCAGTACAAGAGCCTGGCCATGGTTCTGCCCAAGATGGATGACCAGTCACCAATTTTCCCACTTTTGAAAGTTTTGGTCCATTTCCATGTTGGGGTCAATTGTCCAATTACAGCTTCAGGTTATGCAGTCCCATCCTCTCAGATTGCTCTCCTCAATTCACTGTTGTTTGCACTTCTTGAGCCTAAAGCTGCAACACTGTCCTTGGTTCTCAAGCTGGAAAAGGATTGTTTTGTCTAACTAAACTGTGAAGAGAACTTGCTAACACTTTATATGCAGTTCAGAGCCACACACTAAGGCAGTACAGAATAAAAAATACGAAAGCTAAAACTTAAAGCATCAGTTATACTGTTACCTTCTCCTTCTATTTATCTTGGATGAACTCTAAAAAAAATGGTTTTAGATATCCATGCTGAGAGCATTGACACTGACATGTGAAAACCCCATCTTGGAAAACAGTCCTGCTCAAGGCAGTGGATTTATTTTACAATCAGATCCACTGCATGTGCCAGAGGTGTCTCCCAGACCTGTGGGGTGAACCTGACAAGGCACCACAGAAGCAGCCGGATTTATGGAGGAGAGTATTGAGGAGATTTCTTCTGCTCTAACAGGAATTTGGGATTAGGACTTTAGTTGAGCACCTGAGAGGTGCATGTCAGTAGAAAGAGTAACTCTGCAAGTATTTGTTGTGCCTGCAAAATAGCAGCACAACAGAGCAGGAGTGACCCAGGGAAGGACCAGCCCCACCTGCAAGTGCCAAGGGTACACCCCACCCCAAGCTGGGGTACTGACTACATCAGCCATGCTGGACCTTCAGTCAGTTTGTTTCAAAGCAATCTCTGCTCATGAACATAACTTTAAATGCAAAATGAAAAATGAAGACCTGAATCCACCTACAGAGTCCAAAGATGAGCCCCCAGTTATAAGACAAGCCAGTCTAAAATGAAATCAATTGTCAGTTGAGGTGCCGCCTTTGTGCCACCAAAGGACACAGGAGATGCATTTCAAGCCACTTGAACAATCAGGCTTGTTCCAGCACCAACAGTAATAGTCACTTTTCCAGACAGAATTGACAGTATAAATGAGTTGTTGGTTAATTTGCTGCTATGTTAAGATCATTGATTCTACAGCTACATCCTTAAGCGACAGTGCCTGAATACAAACTACCCAGCAGCAAAATGATAACTGCATTTGGATGCAGAACACAACCTTCTTATCACCAGACTTTCAATCCAGAGTTTCAGGGTTACTCATGCAAAAACAGCTTGTCTGCCCGAGTGAGCATGCGAGGGCTGCTCCTCAGCCTCTAACCAGCAGCAGCTGGGAAGCAGCTCAGCAATATCTCTCTTTCCAGAGATCCAAACCCACCTCCTTGTGGAGCTCAGAGCCATGTGAAGGAGCCCAGGTGTTGGCCCATCTCCCATCAGCAGCTCCCTCACCCTGCTCCAGCCAGAGCCAGAGCACATCCAGATTTGGTGCTTTGGATAGGGTCATCCACCAGATTTACAGCTGGCCTAGCATTTTGAGGACATTAAAACAGCATGAGTTTTAGCACTCATAGAGGTAGGACCACACCGGTGAGCCGTGAGGATGCTGGTCCTCACCTCAGTGGTGGAATTCCATCTCTTGTGGAAAAGCTCTGTGCTGGAAGTCTGGTGGGAAATGTCCCTACCTACGGCAGGGCAGGTAGAACTGGGTGATTTTTAAGGTCCCTTCTGGCCTAAACCCTCCTGGGGTCCTGTGATTTTCTCTTTTCAAAGCTCCCCTCCAAAATTTGGCACTATATTTGATTATAACTTCTGCCTTTCCCATCCCACTTTATGGGAATGCATCGTGCTCCTAGGCAGGTGTTGTAAGGAAAGCTTCCAGGCAAAAAAAAAAAAAAAAAAACAAAGGAAAGGGGGTAAAAAGTGCAGGAATGTCCCTTTCAGGGGGAGCAGCCATGAAAAAACCAGGGACCATGAGTAGTAAAACTAATGGTGAGCAACAAGCCAGAAGCCCATGTCGTGCAGCTGCTGGAGCAGAAAGCAGAGCCATAAGAGAGCAATGGGATATTTTCCCTTAAAGTTTGCATTGCTCTCCACAGGAGCACAAAAAGACCTTTGCTCACCTTGCTCTGACAAGTTATAAATAGAGGTTAAAAAAGATTATTAAACTTGACTGCTCATGTCCACCAGAGGAATAAAAAACCCTTTAAACCCAAATTATTTGATGTAAGTAGGACAGTCCAACCTTTATTCTTTGCCAGGAGTTTGGTTAAACAAATGCTTTTCTCTGAGTGAATAAATGAACTTCTCAGTAAAATCTGTCAGAAAAAACTCCCTGTGGACAAGGCATTGAGAAGCCAAAACTGACACATCCCCAGACACTCAGAAATACTTTTTTTCCTTATCAAATCTGCTTTTGAGATAAATAGCCCCCTCTCTCACCCACCCCTGTGTGTTTTTATACACACCCACACATAGATATGTATATATGAATGCATGACTATTTATTCCCAAAACTTAAAGCAGCTTTCAAATCGTGTGATGAGATGTAAAAACTCATCTCCCAGGCTCATACCCATGCCTGAAATATCAGGTGTGCTCCCACCTGGTTTGGAGCTGGCTCTGGACCCATCAGATAGCAAACAAGGGCTATAGATCCTGATCCTATACATCCCCAAGTCACTCCAGCTAAACCATGTTTCCTTGGCAGCTGAGAAATGGAATAATAATAAGATTTCTACTCCAAAGATACGTGCCCAGAGCACCAGGCCTTTAATTATGCAAAGGACTGGAGCCAGCTTCCTCCTGCCTTTTCAGATAAGTGGTTTCACCGAGAGATTACAGCGAGCTGAATTTGGCACCTGGCTCTGCTGGCACCAAGAGGGGCCTTTTGTTCTTTGCCCATGCAGTCTCCTGCCACGGAAATTTGTGCTTATCCCAGGATCCACCCGAGTGGATCCAGTTGCCATGTCAGCAGATTAGTGCCTACAAAAGAGCAGCAGCAGCCCTGGGCAGACATTGAGCATCTCCCAAAACCTTGGAGCTGAGCGGTGCCGATGCTCATTTGTGCTCTTTGTCCCACATGGGAAAAGCTGGCTCAAGCCCTATTCTGTTCCAATCCCTCTGGTCTGGGAGCCAGAAAGGCAGTGAGCAAGCAAGCCCTGCCCCTGCTGAGCTGGGTGCTGCTGGAGGCTGTTTTACTGCAGAACAAACTGGTTCTGTGTGTGCCAGTGGTACCTGGGCCATGGCAAATCGCAGGAACCAGCAGAAATTCAGCAAATCCCTCTAACACAAGCTTGGCAGCCTCAAAACATCTTTTACTGTCTGATAACTAGACACAAAACCAGCCTTGTTTTCCTCTTCTGCAGGCTGGTGGTGGCTGGCCAGCTGGGCACTGAGGCGAGGGCACCTTACCCATGGAGAGGCAGGACAGGGCTGCCTCTGACTGGGGCCACTCTGGCTCTCAGACACTTTCATACCCAGAAATTAGCTGAAATCAGATCTGTAAAAAGTGTCCTTTAAGTCCCTGTGGACACAATGAATTGCTGCACTAGCATGAAACATGCACAATATGTCTTGGGAGCTTTGGGAGAAGCAAACCCTGGTAGTAGAAGTTTGGGTGGAGGCTTTGGAAATTGCCTTGGTGTTGGGTTAATGCTTCTAAGTGAAGTGAACACTAAAGCTAATACAGACTTCAAGGAGAAGGGGTACCCCAAGGGCAAATCTTGGAGATAATTGAGACACTTTCTCTATATTTTAATGTTTATGCAGAGGAAAGACTTCATAGCTGCATATTTATGGTGACTGTGCAGAGTGAGAGTGACATCTGAAGAAACACATAGCTTTCTTCTCCAAAGAGAAAACTGGATTGAGACAAAAATGACCTAAATAAACATTGGAAGATCATAGGAAAGTATTCCTTGGAGGCAGAGAAAAGGAATATATACATGTAGATAAGTGTTGGGTATTGTTCTTTGGAGAATTTCAGTGCATCAAAGAAGGCTGGTATCAGCACTGGAATAACATCAGAAGAAATGTTGTCTGAAGAGAAGCAGAAGGGCTAAAAGAATTTTATCTGGGCAGAGGAAGGTACAGTGGACTCTCCAGTTTTAAATCCTGAGGTGGTTCCTGGCTTTTCCATGTATTGCTCACTGGGGTTGAGAAAGAACAACCTCTCCTAGCTGAGAGGCTTGTGAGTACTGGGAGGTGGACAAGTGGAGTTTGTGGTGGGTGCAGGAAACAACAATAACTTATTGGGCAAGTTTATGTAATAAATATTATCATTTAGGTGCTCAGATTTCTACTAAAAGCACAGAACAAGGTAACTACACTTGTATATGCTCTATCCCCATATTGGAACTGTTCAGCACCCCATTGTGTCATAAACCCAGAACATAATTTAGGAAGGAAAAAAGTATCAAAACAAATGAGAGATGGACTTCAGGAATACTTCAATGGTGTGTACACCTTGGAGCACTGACCTCAGAGTGCAATTGAAAAGGATATCATAACACATCAGTCTGGAAGCAGAATGCACAGTTTATTGCAAAGAAGGAAAAATCCAGGCAAAACTGGCTCACTCCTCCCCACCTCCATTTTTCACTGCAGGTAAATCAGATTGCAAGAACATGCAGCTTCTGAAATGACTGTAAACTCAACTAGCAAACTGCTGGGCATCATGAGCACCTCCCCATGTGAAAACAGCATAAAAACTAAACAGCTTCAGGAAAGAGCTGGGTTAAGTGGCTCATCTTCAGTGTGCTGTCTGTGTGGATGAACTGACACTGCCAGTACAAAGAGCAAAGGAGCTGTAGAAAACAGACCTGTGTGCTCTGATCCAGCTGGGTGGGTTCTCCCCTCTGGTTTGTCTGGGTGATAATGGCAGTCAGGTGGTGGGTGGCTTGTCATTGTGTGCTGTCCCCATCAGCCCAGGAGGGCTTGGAGTAGTCACTGAGCTGTAGTTTTAGCATTAGGCGCCTCCAGTTTTCAAGCCCAAGCCAAACAGCCCCTCTGCAATCCAGACTCTGGGTGAGTTACTCGCTGCAGGGCTGGATTACCCCACCCTGCTGAGACCCAGCACTGGCAAACCCAAGCCACCAACCCAAAGCCTCCCCCTCTTTCTTCAATTCCATGTCTTATGCTGGCATAGCTAATATTTAGGAATACCTCTGACTGCCACAGAAAGCTGTGCCAGCCTAGAACAGCTTTAGCCTGAGGTGCTCTTTCAGGAAGCTGTTGCTTTTTGAGCACTGAGAAAGGGAAACCCAAGTTTACCTTGAGCACTAATGAAAGACTCTCCTGGGTACTCTGTAAATCCAGACAGAGCCCACTGACCACAAGTTCAAAGACCTATGAGGTTATTCTCAGGCCAAGGAGATGCTCCACTAGAGAGAAACCCCACAAAGACCCCACAAAGAGTGTTTGTGTTTTGAACATCAGTTTTCTCCCTTCCTCTCTTGGCTTTGCAGGAGCTTCACAGGGTCTGGGTCCATCCTGATACCTCTCACAGCAAAGCCTTTGAAAAGCTTTGCATGAAAGATATGGAAATAAATGGGAGATGTGGGTCCCTTTCCTAGCCTGAAGGACCAGCCAAGCGCGTTGTGATGCATTTCAGGGCTGTATTGGGCTGACACATCACCTGGACATGAAAGGGCTCTTCACACTAAAGAAAACCCAGTAAATGTCTGCTGTTGGAGTCCCTTCCTGGGGAAGAAGCAGAAAAACTACCAGCACAGAGAACTGGAAAGGTGCCCAGTGCTTCACTGGGGAAATTATCCCAATTCCCCATCTCATGGATCTCATACCCATGGTCCCAGGGACACTGCTGCCAGCATGTGGTATTTAAGGTGTCTAAGGAATAACCCTGTACAGCCTAAAACTCTTTGTCCACCAAGAAGAGAACTCAAAGAGCTTTTTGTACAGATGCTCCCACACTGGATTTATTTACTGTTATTTTCCTGCCACCTTGCTGTGCTTCTTATATACCATCTATCATGCCATTATATACCACATTTATGCATCTACCTCTGTGCAACCCCATGTGGGCAGAAAGCAATGCAGTGTGACCCAAGCTCAAGCCCTGAAGTGCCCTGGCTGGAGCAGGGATGGCAGCAGGGAGGATGCCAAGGAGAAAGAAAATTGTTCCACATGTGATTGCAATGGGGAGACGCAGGCACAGAGGGGGAAAACCTTTGCAGGCACAGTAAGGGAAGGTGGATGTGGTGTTACCACCACAGAGATGTCAGCAGTGGGACTGGGGCTCAGCACACGAGATCAGCTGGTCTCTGTTTTGCTTTTTAACAGCCAAAAACCAACTTGGAAAAGTTGGTCTGGATCCAGCATGGAGGTAAGCAAATCACTGACATCACATCACAAGGGAAATTGCAAATTTACTTTTGGAAGGGGAAAAACAACAAGAGACTCAGAAACTGAACATCAGCACCAACACTAATAACAAACCACAACAATTAACTACAGACCTGCTTGGGAAGAGGGCCAGCAGTGAGGACAAAATGAACTAAAAGTGACATTGTTTGGTGAATGGAAAGGCTGAGGCAGCCTGATGAGGGCCCAAGCGTGGGAAGTTATCTAAAAATAAACAAAGCCCCAAAGCTCTGAGCATTTCAGCACCATCTGGAGACTGTGGATAAAGAGGAGCAGCTTGCTGCTGTGGGACACATTGAAGAGCAGGCTTTATGTGTCTAGATGGGCATCACAGCAGTGCACATCACCAACAGGGGGGAGCCCAGGGCTCAGAACACAAATTCCATCTGCCATGTATGAAGTTACAGTGGAAGGTGTCTCTGCCCATGGGAGGGGTTGGGCTGGGTGATCTTTAAAGGACCCTTCTCACCCAAACTATTCTGTGATCCTGTGATCCTAAAACTGCACACCAATCCCAGAGCGGCCACTCTTCTGGGAAGGGCACAGTAAACCCAACAGAAACCCAGTAAGATTTGAATATATTGGTAGAAAAACAAATCAAGAAAAAAAAATAGGTGTTTTTGCTAGTTTGCTGGGCTGAGGGGCCAAGTGCTGAGAGAGGAAATGTTCAGTCAGAGCCCAATTCTCCATCCCAGGAGCACCATGTGTCAGGAACTGTGCTGAGCCCTGGCCAGGAGACTGGGACTTGTAGCTGGCTTAACATTGCTTAATGCACAGAGTTTGTCTCTGACATGAAATTAAAACAAATAAGGAGGTGCAGTGTCACAGCACATGCCACAGCTGAGACAGCCACAATACACAGAATTTCATAATACAATTTCAGAGAGCTTCAACCCATACAGAGTATTACCATACCTCTTCAGAAGGCTTCAAGCATCTGCTCACACAAAGCAACATCCCATCACTTCAGAAGACTGCAAACCTCTGTTCTTCTTGTTGTTTAGCCCAACCTTTTATCCCCTCCTGTTGATGCACTGCACCTGTGTGCCCTCTGTTCCCTTTGGTGCTGCTCAGTGCCCCTGGGCACTCCATGGCTTGTTACCCTCAATATCATTCACCTGTCCTGCACAGCTGTAGCCCACAGGGGATGAGGCTCCACAGCCCCACTCCCAATTACCAAACTGTGTGCCTACAGTGCAGGGCTTTATTGCTGTGATGAGTTTATTTCCAGATGGGCTTGAGGACTCTCAGGACCACTCTGCATCCCTAACAAGGTCCTTTCTTCTCCTTAGATGCCAGTTTAGCCCCCAAAAGTGAAGTTTTCTTCAAGGTGTGAAGACTTTATGGTTTAGTTATTGCTTCCACAGCAGGTTGAACTAGTGAAGGGCAGTAGCATTACTGGGCATGAGTAATTAAATTAAATCAAATTAAAAAATTAAGCTCTCCTTATCCGAAACTGAACACTGGAAATTAGTAGACATTTACAGTCTTAATCTCTGTTCCTCAGATCTCTGTCTGCAAAAGGAAGGAGCATCACCCCTGTCTAATTTCCTCATCTAATTACACAGGATTACAGAGCTGGCAGCTCACTAATATTTATGCTTTGTTTGAGATTCCAGTGAAACACCCCAAAGGCAGGACTTGTGTGTTCAGTGTCACGTCCAGACACCCTTTGATTAATAACTTATAAAGTAACATGCTAATGAGAAGGAGAAGAAAGACTTTTGAGTGACTCCACATTTACCAAATGGAAAAATAAGTATTGAAACCTACAGCAAAGGACTTTTCAACACTTATCCACAAGAAGATGAAGTCCAGGACGACAAGACCATGTTCAGGATGTACAAGCAGCCTGAATTCTGGGATCTCCTAGTGACAGGCTTTGCAGCCCTGAAACTCCCCATAACAGACCCAAATTCCCTCTTGTTCTGTGGTACTAAACCCAAGGAGGACCTCGCTTGAGGAGACATCCCTGCACTTTGCAGCTTAGCAGGGGAGGTTTAGACTGGATATTAGGAAAAATTCATTCTTCCAAATGGTTGTCCAGCCTAGCAGAGCTGCCCAGGGCAGGGGTGGAGTCCCCATCCCTGGATGGATCTAAAAGCCCTGTATCTGTGGCACTTGGGGATGTGGGTTGGTGGTGGCCTGGCCAGTGCTGGGGGTGGTTGATTTCAGTGATCTTAGAGGGATTTTCCAATGTAAATGACTCCATGGTTCCGTTATGGGAAGTCTGTGTTTCTGGCAGGATTCCAAGGATGAAAACCCACACTTCAAAGCTGCTTGGCTGCTCAGGCCATACCAAACCCTTCCTGGGTGCTGCAGGTGGAAAGGGGCAGCAGCAGAGAAGGACTCCACCCACTGCTCCACTCTGCTTTTCTGCTGGATTTGTTCTATTTCAGCTTTTCTCAGATTTTTTCCTAGAATCACAGCATCCCAGAATGGTTTGGGTTGGAAGGGACCTTAAAGCTTATCTCATTCCACCCCTGCCATGGGCAGGGACACCTCCCACTGTCCCAGATTGCTCCAAGCCCTGTCCACCCTGGCCTGGGACACTGCCAGGGATCCAGGGGCAGCCACAGCTTCTCTGGGCACCCTGTGCCAGGGCCTGCCCACCCTCACAGGGAACAATTCCTTCCCAATATCCCACCTAACCTTGCCCTCTGTCAGCTTAAAGCCATTCCCCTTGTCCTGTCACGACATTCCTTTGCCCAAAGTCCCTCTCCAGGAAGGTTTAAGTGAAGCCATTTCCTTCAGGTAGGAAGAATTGCCATGGCAGGTGTTTCTGCTGACAGGGTTTCCCCCCTCCTTTTGCTTAGGAGAAGCAGGCGAGGTGTGTAAGGGGAGCTCTGCAAAGCTCCAGCATTCCCAGGGGAGGAAGACTCCGGCTCCGCAGTCTCCAAGCGCCCTCTGGCAGCCACAACCAGCAGCTCCAGCCAGCCCTGCCAGGGGATGTATCCAGCAGAACATCCACGCTGGATGTGAATGGGGCTGTTTGGGGTTATGGAAAGGGGGTGACAGCCGCCCTGCCCCGTGAAGGCAGCGCTCTCCAGGAGAGAGAACCTTTGGGTCTCTGCTCCCTGTGACCAGGGACAGGGCCCAGGGAACGGCTGCAGCTGTGCCAGGGGATTGGGATGGGTACCAGGGAAAGTTCCTTCCCCAGAGGGTGCTGGGCACTGCCCAGGTTCTCCAGGGAATGGGCACAGCCCCAAGGCTGCCAGAGCTCCAGGGGGGTTTGGACAAAGCTCCCAGGGACGCACAGGGTAGGATTGTTGGGGTGTCTGGGCAGGGACAGGGGCTGGACTGGATGATCCCTGTGCATCACTTCCAGCTCAGGATATTCTGTGAACCTCTGTTGGCTGGACATTGGCACAAGACTTGCTTCAGAATTTACCAAAATTTTTAATGGTAAATGGGATGGATCTGGTGGAATTGAGAGGATCAGCTGGTGCCTGGATTGGAGCAGAGAAAGGCATAGATGGCTCTTCACAGACCATCCAGCACCCCAGCAGAAGACAGGAAGCTTGGAAAGAAAGAGGCATTTCCAGATAGCATGGAAAGATAAATTTGAAGGTAACTAAGGGTATGAAACATGGGTCAAGAGGGCAGTGAACAATAGTAAGAAATTTGCTGAGATAACTAGAGCAGTGAGAAAGAGGGGAAATAAAAAAGCAAGAAAAAGATCAGCAGAGCCATTCTAGTTTGGCACGGAGAGCTTGATGGCCAGGCAAGATACATGAGGAGAAACAGGTAGCCAGGTGGGAGTGCAAAGAGTGACTAACGAGGCATCAGCCAATGGATTCTGTCTCTCAGGTGCTGCAAACACAACACCCAGCATGGAGCTGAGCAGGAGTCAGAGCATCATTAATTCAGTGAGGTCTGCTGCAGGCAGGGATCTGGGGTCTCAGGGGGAGCATCTGAGAAATGAGGGAATGAAACAGAAAAGCCATCAGCTCCCTGGATACTCTGAAATATGAGCTGCAGCTATTTTTAGAAGCATGAAATATCCTGAGTGGGAAGGGAGTCACAAGGATCAGTCATGCAGTCCAACCCCTGGCTCAGGACACCCCAACAATCCCACCCTGTGCATCCCTGGGAGCGTTGTCCAAATGTTCCTGGAGCTCTGGCAGCCTTGGGGCTGTGCCCATTCCCTGGGGAGCCTGGGCAGTGCCCAGCACCCTCTGGGAGCAGAACCTCCTCCTGATCTCCAGCCTCCCCTTGGGTCCTGGCCCTACAGGACTAGACATGGTTAACAAGTAGTCCCTTTACACAGGACATGGCTTGCAGGCTAGTTAACAGCATTTAGATTCTACTGAAATCTGCTGAAAACTACTTGGGGCAAGTTATTAAACATCTAATTCCTATAGCTCTGCAACACTAGTAGGTTGATTAGTAAATTCATATGGATTCTTTATTAGGAAAAAAAAGTTTTAAACAAAAAAGCTTTTTGCTGACAGAAAAGAGGAAGATAAAGATGGCTTAGCTTTAGCAGTAGCAGTGTTATTATCTAACTGCTGTGTCCCAGCAGGAGATCCTGTGGATAATTGTGCCAAGAGCAAGGATGAGTTCCAAGAGCCCACGTCTTCCTTCTAGTGATTTCTGAGAAACTCAAGTGTTTTGTAGAGATGCTGAGGGCCACTTTATAGGGAGTGGGATTGTGCTTAAGATGTGGAAGCAACACTCCTTTTCCTGGTTTGTCCTCACTGCCATGCCAGCATGCCCAGGAAGCAGAGACAACGCTGAGCCAGAGATTCCTGCAGTGCCCCAGAAGCCTGGGAGACTCCCAGGGGAGCAGCTGCTGCCCAAACAGCCTCCTGTGCTCAGAGTGGGCTCACAAAGGGCTGTGGGAGCTCTCCTGGCCACTGCTGGCAAGCTCAGCTCCTCCTCATGGACCTGACAGGGCTCTCCACCAGCATTTCTTCACATAAAACATTCTGTGTGCCCTGCAAACAGTGAGGCTGCACTGGGAGAGCTGGGAGATGGTGCCAGCAGTGCCTCAAGGAGACAGAGTCTGCATAAGCAAGGGCTCCCTTATGTAAGAGTCTGCTGTCAAAGCCAGGCCAAAACAGCCCTTTGCTTTTCTGTCATCCTTGACTCGGTGGGGAAGCGTCAACGCAAACATCCCTCTGCAGAGAGGAGAGGCTTGCAACAATAATCTACTGCAAAATGATACTCTCCAGATTTTAAACACCTGCTGTTGGTCAGGGGCATTCAGTGAAACGTATCAAGCTGTGCTTGGCAAATAAAACCCCCAAAAACTCTAAAAGATAGCAGTATGAAGCCTGCAAAATCTTCTGGGCTGAAATAAGTGCTGGATTGGCAGCAGTGCCATGGCTCACACTTCCATGGACGTATCACAAACACTTAAAGCAGAGTTATGCTTGAACACTTTGGGCACAGGACCAGGATGCCATGGATTCAGGAATGTTAATGAGCTACTGCTCTGAACTGACAGACTTCTATGGGAAGTCTCTTCCCATCTTTATTCAGTGCCTGGAAGACCAGAGGCTTCAGTCTGTGTGTTGTTGACTTGACATAGAGAAATACTTCAGTGGAATGTAAAGGAGCAGCACAGCTGGCTCCAAGCTTATTTAACATCCCGGTGTTTACACTGTAATACCTATGGGACAAACAGTGCTGTGATATTATTAGTTCTTCTCTGTTTTCTTTGCCTCAGAAATAAAGAATCACCACAATCTAAGGAGGCTGGAAAAAGGCCTATAAAATCATTTCTCAGTGGGACACAAGAAGAAACAGAAATCAAAGCCTTCAGACATAGTTTCCTCAATTTGACCTGTGAAGCCTGGCTCAGCAGTTTTCAGTGTATAGAAAAGGAGGCTCAAGTTATGAGGCTCCTCTTTCTGTGCACAGAAATAATAAAATGAAGGGTAAAGCCAAGCATCAGTCATGCAGCAAACTGCAAACTGGCAGTATTTCCCAGAAACTGAAGCACATGCAAAGAAATTTGCTTTTAGGGTTAAGCATGTGTCACTTAAATAGCAAATCTGCCACATGCCACATCTGTTACACACACAACCCAGCTCTTTTTATGCAGGGCTCAAGTACTCCCCAGCTTGTAACAAGGACAATTTACTGGTGGCAGGTAGCCTAGCCAGGTGTAACACTTGCTGTATGGAATAAGCCATGGATCCCAGGAAATACCAATGTCAGGGTCACATGCAGCATGGCAGGAGTCAGCACACAGGGAGCCCTTCAAGGCAGGACAGCATCAGACCAAAGTAAAACAATGGTTTCCTCCACGAGGGGAGCAATGCTGAGAAATTCTTTTTCTCCCTGACTGAAACCCACAGATGCTGAGTCTGCCCTGGCTGTATTGGGATAAAGGTGTCCCACAGAGCTCTGTGTGACAGTGACACACCTCCTCCAAGGGTGTGCAGGACTCCCTGTGGGATCATTCTGCCTCCCAGCACATTTGGCCAAACTAGCATCAAGCTCCACAGCCACAGAAAAATCCACTCTAGTCCCAGGGATAGCAAAGCTTAAATGGTCTTTCATTTCCAGCTTGGTTTTTTGGATTCTCTCCCATTCTTCTACTCATGCAAGAAGACAATCTCTTGTGCTTCACCTTCTGAATGTGTGATCCTTGGCCACACAGCTGTCACATAGACAATCCTGTGCTCAAGAAGCTGCTCTGAGATTGTTATTTGATTGCCAGGGAACTCTTAAGTTTAACCTGGAGAAGATCTTCATTCAAAAGACATGGAAAATTCCTGCAGAAGTAACTAAAAGTCAGTAATTTTCCTCTTAACTCCAAGCTGAAGCACCTCCTGGGCAATCACTTTCAATATGCAGAAGCTGTGTCCAAAGACAAAATAAAATAAATCCTAGGAATGCCAATGGCTTTAGAAATCTAGTTGGTGCCTGAAGCAGGTAACTGGTGTGCTCTTACAGCATAGATGGTGACATACTTTGGTGTTTCAGTTGCCTCTGGTGCTGCTATAATCAGTTTTCCTCTGCAGGGAAAAAATTAAAATAAGGTATTTCTGTGGAAAAGCCCTTTCTCCAAAAGCAGAGGGAAGAAAGCAAAGTTCAGAAATGTAACCTGGGGGGCAGCATGAGTGCTTCTGACAGGGCTAAGACAAAGACACTCTGTAAACTACAAAACCCTTCAGTCCTGCCACAAGCCCTTCAGACTTACCTGTAACCAATATTTACAGTATGGGTAAGGATTTAAGGTGTTTATTCTGTTATGTGCTTGACCAGATAAAGAGGAAACACAGCCTTTGCAAATACTTCTCAAGAGTATTTATTAGTCAGGACTGATCTGTGTCAAAGCATGACTTACTTCATACCTCAAATGGCATTTCATCACAGTGCAGCTGCACAAGCCTCTGCTCTCCCTGAACACATCCTTGATATGCCAAGGCAGACTTTAGCTCACCATTTATTCACATACACCAGTTCCTGAATTTGTTTGGGTTTGAGCACAGGAGTTCAAGAAACGTTCTGTTTTCTCTGCCTCAATCATTTGAAAAGTTTCTTTCTTTTCTTCCTCCACTGTTTATTATCCACATCTTCAGTATCACCAGGAGGATCTGGCATTACAAAGCCATCAGTCATTTTATAGTAGACTATTGTGGAGTCTGTCTCAACTATAGCCAAGGTAACTGACAGCAGGGTGTCGGGATCCTCTGGAGGCAGAGAGGCTTTCTTCAGTATTTCTCTTAACCTAGGAGAGGAAAAAAATCACTTAGAAAGGAATCCACAACCACCCACAATGGCACAAAGGTAGAATAGCACCATTTTTATTCAGCCTGTTTACACTCTGCAAACTTGTCTTCGCTAAAGTGAGCATAATATCTGTTCTAATAAAAATCCAGAGTTGTGTAATCAAGCAACAAAAGAAAACAGCAGAGTCAGTTACACACATCTCTGCTGAAAATGGCTCAACACATGCTTCTAAGCTTTGTTTAGGTGTACTCGTGTGCACATCCCTCAACCATCCCTCATCCACCACAGTCCCAGCACAGCAATCTCTACTGGCCCTGTTTTCAGCAGACTTATATAAGAAATCTAATTAAGTAACACCTGGTGTTCAGTTGGAGAACTGAATAATTAAGATGTGTTCCATTTGCAGAGGTAAGTCTTCCAGTCCCTGTGCCACAGGTCTCTGCCAGACTGTGAAAGGCCCAGGAGCCCAAGCCAGGTTTCTCTACCTCCCTGTCTAGACTAGAAGCCACAAGACTAATGCTCTTCTTCAGAACAGTCAGCCCAAATAATGTCTTCCTTAAAAGCTCAAGACAAAGTTATGCAATTTTTCCTGTTTAGCTTATTTTAAGAGTAACATGCCAGTTACTTTACGGTTCAGAGCTCAGGACAACACTGATCCCTGGAGTCCCTGCATTCCTGGTCTGACTGGGGAGCAAGTTCTGAAGGAGTGTGGCGACCAGAGACAGACCCTGCCCCCACATGTCAGGTGCAAGAGGGCTCCTCTGAGATTGCTGGGACAGGTTACATTCCAGGGGGAGTTCAGCTGTGCACCAGGATAAACCAGTCCTGGCTTCATGCACCCTGGAGAGCTCACCCAGCAGAGCACAGGCAGCTCTGAGGCCAGGGCTCTGTCTAAAGGCAGCAGCTTTCAGACTTCAAACACCATCTTCCCTCAGAACCCCTTTGATCCTCTAATAAAAGCCAAATGGAACGTGGCAGAGAATGAGCAGCAGCCTGGAAAGCCTCCCTGTTAAGCCCATGACCTTCTTAAGGACCCATCTGTGTTCTGAGCTGTGCATAATCCAGCCTGGTAAATTCAGGAGGGCCTCTCCTCCTGCCTGCACCACTGGCCCAGACACACAGCAAGGCAACACAACACATTTACTTCATGCCACAGAGATGGGAAAAGCACTATCCTAGCCCTCCCACATCAGCACATTTCCTAACAACACAACAAATAAAGTGAGAGAGACTGTGCTGGCCACTGCCAGAGACACACTGCAAGAGACTCCTTCAGGTAATGGGACATTACTCCTGTGCTCACTGCCAGCTCAGCAGGCTCTGTCTGTAGGTTTATTTGGCAGGTAACTTACTCTGTGCTCTGAACCTCTGGCTCCTGTCACTTCCAGCCCCTGTGCAGAGGTACCCCCAGCACCACAATGTCCTGCCAAAACCCTGGCAGGGGACAAGAGCCTGGGAAAAATTACAGATCTCCTTCCTGACACATGCAGAGAGCAAGAATCTAATAGCCACATGCAGAATCATTGAATGATTTGGGTTGGAGGGGCAAGGACATTTCCATTATCCCAGGTTGCACCAAGCCCTGTCCAGCCTGGCCTTGGACACTTCCAGGGATCCAGGGGCAGCTGTGCCAGGGCCTCTGCACCCTCAGCAGCCAAGTGTCTGGAGAAAGCTCTAAGCTGGCAGAGACCCCGTGAGGAAAGAACTACCCATGAAGCAGCGGACATTGATCTATCTTTCTCCTGTGAATGCAATATAGAATTAATGATAAAACACCAAATTAAAGGCCATAGCTCCCCAGGAGAGTGGACAATGCTATATCTGAGAGCAGACTCAGGCAGAGTCCTGGATTCACCTGTCAGCCAGGGCAGAAGCTCCTTCCTATTTTCTTTAATACCTGTCACTGGTTTTCCTGATAGTCTATTAGGAGGAGGGAAGGAACAGTGAGGCCTTAGATCTACATTTCTGATAACTCATTATTTCTTCTTATACTGCCAAGCACAAACACCTGAGACTTTATTTCCCCCTATTTAGCAACTAGGACTTTGAAGATGGCCCATGATCCCAAAAGCAGCCGGGTCCTGACAACAAATTAATGACATTTCTTCTTCCTTTTCAGGAGACAAGAGTTCCAGGATTTAGGTAAGAAGCACAAAGACACACATCCATTGCATCAAGATCATCTGCTAACTCTGCTGTCCACAGATGAGGAATGACAAGTGCAAATGCACCCTTTCCCCCTTCCCCCTCCCTGCACACAGGCAGCCCCAAGACAAGGGCTCTCATTCATGCATTCCACAGCAGCCACAGTGCACTGCAGCACATCTGCAGTGCTGAGAGGCTATCTTTTAGAGGGATAAGCTCTGGAATTCAGGAAGTCTGTGTCAGACATCATCCCTTGCCCTCCTCCCCTGAAGGCATCCCCAGCAGCCCCTGTGTCCAGCCTGCTCACAATGTTCCTCTGCACCAGCAGACACTGCAAAGGAGCCATGGGACCTCTGATGTTACTGTGCTTGCTGCCTGCCACAAGCAAGAAGATGAAATACTGCAGGACAGGTATAGCTTTTGTAATACTTTTCATGCATCAAGTACTGTCTTTGGAAAAATAAAGAAAGCATGAAGCCTTGTTGGCCTTCTGAAATTCAAAGATTGCACACTGGACATCCTAAGCCAGGCAAGAACCCTTTATTTCAAGGCTGCCCATCTCCCAAACACCTGCAGTCAACGATGGAAATAAAGTCCCAGGCAAGAAGCCCACGTGGTAACACCCCTCAATAGAGCCAGCTGATTTAAATTCCCCAGTTAATGGCTACCAATAAGCTCCTTAGTGACTAGTACAATCTGCTGCACCATACAGCTGATGACAACCATAAATGATGAATTTACTTAAATAAAAATGGATTTAACATTTCTGAAGGTGTCAAGCATCAGTGAACAGAGGAATTCAGTGCATCCAGCAGTCTGGCAGATGTCAACAGCCTTGACCACCTACATTCCCCAGCACCCTGAGCAGCCTTTCCCCGAGTCACAGCTGTGCCAGGACACACTCTGGAATTACTGATAACTGATGGAACACTGACACCAAGGGGCCCATGACCACTCTGGGCTTGGTTCCCCAGCTGTGCTCCAACAGTGTGAGCCCCACAGAAGCTGTGGGGTCATGCCTTTGGCATGGCCTGGCTCCCTCTGGGTCCTCTTTTTCCACAGGAATTCCAGCATGCCCACTCCACTGTCTGCACAGCCAGTTTTCAGCAGAATGGAGAGATTTGACAGGAGAAAAGGTGCAGCTGAGAAACAGTTCCTGCTGTTCTGCAGGGTCTCAGTAAAAGCTCAGCAGCATGCTCACTCAAATCCAGATCTGCTCCCACCAGGCCAGATCAAGCAGGACAAAGCCATCATTTTCACCTGGGAAGCAAACTCACATTCACCTCATGCTCCAGGAGATGCAAAGGACTTCACTCCAAACACTCTGTTCTCCAAAGAGCTGGCATTTCTAAAACATTTGCATTAGAAAAGGGCTCAGAAAAGGCTTCCTAGTTACCTACAGCCTAGAGTCAGTAGGGATTGCTTTTTTCTACCAAAAAATTAGTCATAGGAGCAGGTTAACTTACTTAACATTCTGCAAAGAGCACTGCAAGCTAGGGGAACAGCACTAGCAAAGTCATCCTGCATCTGTCATTACTGCTGCATTCAAACTTAATGATGGCAGCAAGCTGACCCCATCTTCTATTACTATGGCAATTAATAGCTTTAAAATAAAACAAACTCCAAAACAAACCAAGAAAATCCATACAAATCTATCCAGAGAGCAGAGGGGAATGTTGATCCTTCCCCTACCTTAATTTTTCACCATGTAGGCCCTCAACACCCATCAGAAATCTGTGCTGTGTTTCCCAATACCTGCTCCTAACAAACCAACACTGTCCTTTTCTCTGGGAGAAAGAACCAGGTGTACAGCCGGTCACCCTGAGCTTTCAACTGACTCTGCAAAAACCAGCCAAGGGCAGAATCATAAAGACTTCAAGCAGCAAGTCCTGTGATGAACAAAAGAGCATTTCAGAGACACATCCCATGCAATGCCTCTGAGAAGCAGCATCCCTCTGCAAGCTCAGGGCACTTTTATGGAGGTTGCATAGAGCTCCATTGAGCTGAAATGGAACTACTGCCTTCCATCCCATAAAAGCCAAAGGCTTTCAATCTGCCCTTTATACTTGGATGAATAATTCCTTGCAGGCTTGGCCAGCCTGACCAGCTCCCTCCCTGCTGGCCAGGCAGGGCTGCAGAGTGCACACAAGTTGGTCTCTGTGCCACTGCAGAGATCATTACCCCAGGCACTGGAGCGTGCCATTGTCCCAGCCTGGGCCAGCACCACGGCACAGGAACCTCCCAGAGAGCACAATTCCTTGGATTTAGCCAGCACTGCAAACTTTAGCACAGCTCAGCACCAGCAATGCTGCTCCAGACCCTGCTGCAGGGCAGGCAGCATTAACCCTGTGCCTTGAAATATGTGGGAAGAAGCACATGGGGCTGGGAGGTGTAAATGCACAGCACTGTTCCTTGGGATTTGTTCCCAAAACACACAAACAGGGAATGCTAGAAGAATGCATGTAGTGTTTTATTTACATTTATTTTTTTTCTTTCCATTACTCAGTTTTTTGTAATGGAAAGAAAAAAAATAAATGTAAATAAAACACTACATGCCACACTGGTCAAGAGAAGGAATTGAAGCCCTGAGGAATTTTAAGGGCTTTTTCCATGGAAGTTCAAGAAGAAAACAAGAGAAACCACACAAAAGGGAGGTATCAAAGCTCAGCAAAGTTCTACAGGACACACTACTGGGTGTTCAACCACAGTACTGCATAGCCCACTCTGCTGTGGGAGCTGCAATCTTATTTAAAATATTAAATCTAAAAAATTAAATAAGAATACTAATAAAGAGCTTACATTTAGGAGCCACTAATTATATTTTCAATGTGTGATTTACTGCATGGGTAAATTATGCTTTTAGCAAGGAAGTTACCGACAAAACTGTGAAGACGATGCAAGATGCACATCACATTTCCAGTGCTTTAAAATAACAGGATTTTTCAGTTTATAGCAAGATTTATTTCACAGTCTGCAGACTTTGAAGACAGTAAATTCCAGTCCTCAGATTTCCTTCTCAGGATGCTTATCAGCCTTAAAACAAAACATTTATGTATTGCTTTCTTCTAAAGTAAGTCAGCATTTTAACAGAATAAGCCTTTCCCAAACTTCACAGGTCTCCATGACCTCAGGCAGCTTCATCCTTCATTTACAGCACTTGTACACAAAATACAAACAGAGCAGTGACGTGTCATTTAATCTGACAGTTTATCTGCAACATTCTGCTTAGACAGAGTTATTTGTCTAGGACAGGCAGTGCCCAATTCTATCAGATCTGGGACCTAACTCCCTGGTCCCTGAAGGCTCAAGGCTTTCCAGGCTATCTGAAAATCCAGCTGCCAGCACTGTGAGCTCTCCTAACTTGCTGAGCTGGGTTTATCCAAGTTATTTCTGCCAGCTCTGAAGCAGCACTCCCAGGATTCACTGCTTCCTCCACAGTGGGGAGCCACAGCTCTGGAATGGACAAGGAGGCATTGGCATGCTCTGAGGTGTTGTAGTGAGCAGCAGACACACCCCAGCCTATGCACCTGCAAACTGCTCCCACAAGCAGCAGATCCTTCTGAATTTAGAGGCTCTCCAAGCCTCAGCCAGCTGTGTGTGGGTCACAGCAGGCCAAGACAGACAGAAATTGCATCATATTCCCCAGGGCTTTGCTCACAGAAGATTCAGCAATCTTCATCTGAAGAACACACAGAGCATAAAGCCACTTGTCAAGACTCTGCTCCACAGCCCATAATTCTGTAATTTAGTGGGTTCCTGTGTAGCCCTATCCTGCCACAGCTGGATGAGCAGCTTCCACCCAGCTCTGCAGAAGTGGACAGTGAGCTTAGGAAGCAGAGCAGCTTTTGCCTTCAGCACTTATCTGTCACGCTCAAACTGGACATGATGAAATTTTGTAATAGGCTAAAAAACATTGAGTAGGTTTTAATTTTTGTCAGGGCACTCCTATTTGTCACTTGCCCAGGTGTCCTGCTGGTAAGTTCCACAGCAACTTTCCTGTGGCCTTTTAAGGACACACTTCTCAGTGGCAGCCAAGTTGGGAACTTTGTGAGACACCTGGGAAGGCAGAGCTTGGCTGACATGGATTTCAAATAGAGAATCACTACCGTGTATCTCTGGAAGGCCAAGCCCACAAGAGTGACTGACTAATACTGGCAAAATGTGAGATCTTTTTTAGCACATACATAGTACTAAAATCCATTCTTTTCCAGTGAATCACTTTCTTTCTTCTACCAATAAGAAAAACGCAGAGCAGAATGAAGATGGAAGTCTGATTTCAAGGTGTCACTTCCAACCCCTACTGGCTAAACAAGGAAGTGCTGCCCATAAATGCTGCTGTCACTGGCTTCTTTTGCAGTTAGCACAATTCCAGGCCCAGAATAGAGACAGAACATTTTCACCTTCCCAGAGGAAGGGCCTAATTTCAAGGGTTTATTTTCAAGACTAAGCAAGCTGCATTCACTTGTACTCATACCTCCTCCCCTGCTTTTAGCAGGTAACACAAAACCACAAAGTGCTGCTTTGAACAAAATGCAGATGCACGTTCAACACCACAAACACAAGTGTTGTACACCAATACCAGCTCCCAGCCTGACAACATCCATGGCTATTGAACACATACAGGACACACCTGGCACTGCAGCCTGGGATTCAGTTCATTTTAGTGACAACACACCCTGTGTCACTGCTCTGCAGCAAACCCTGTTACAAACTGTACTTTTAATCAATGTGATGCATTCACTCTTTGCCTCTCCACCACACATCCTTCCAGTACTGGATTCCAGACACTCTGGTGCCAGAGGCAGAGCAAACAGCATCACCACAGAACAAACAAGTGCAGAGGCTCCCCATGAAAGGCTCCAATGACACAGAATAAGATAGGACATGCATGCACTGGAATATCTGTCATTAAAAATCAATCAGAACATACTCCTAGCCTTTACCCACTGCCAGGAATCCAAGTTTTTAGCCCAGGTGGAAACATACTATACTAACCAAGCACAACAGCTCAGCATGTAGGTGGAATTCCTGAAGGTCCCACATGCTCACTGGCTGCCTTCTATTTCCTAAATCTTTGAGCTGAGAGCTGCAGCACGTCCCTTTCATTCACACACACATCTCCTGCTTGCAGACAGGCTGAATAACACCCACATTTCACCTTGCAAGGCCTCTTAGCAGCTTTCCTCTCCTGTGGAGATCACATCTCCAAGCCCTCAGGAGTGACTGACCAATACTTGCAATTATAATGGGTTTTTTTCAGCACAAAACCAGTACTAAACCCCATCAATACCTAGGAAATAATTTTCTTCCCCTTCACACCAACAAACAGCAAAATTATGATAAAAGTCTGTTAGCAAGACATTGATCTGTCACTTCTAAATTCCAAAATGAAAAGCAAAAACATCACTCCTAGAGTACACACACATCTAATAAGTGCAATTAATTACCCCACCTACCACTGTGTCAGGCTGCTGCCCACAGAGTAAGAGGAAGCAGCAAAAAACAGTAAGATTTTTAGAGCCAGCCCTGAGCCAGCTCCTAGCAGGAGTGGGAACAGAAGAAATGGAAAAATGTACAACCCTGTGATGCCTTTGAAATAGTTCAGGTCTTCAGAGCCATCATGGCAGATACCAGTCAGAGAAGGCAGCCTTTATCAGAGAGTAAATCATACCCCTGTGTCTGAGGCTGCCCTAAGGGCCAGTTAAAATAGACTGTAAAACTACTGAAGTGGAAGTTTTCTAGGCTGTAAATATCTGTAATGTAACAAATTCATGGCTGTGCTGTCTTCTGCTTGAAGAACTGCTCCTGCATGTGAGAGGAAATCAAGTCAAAAATCACAGGCACGTAAGACTCTAGATGTAAAGTGAGAGGAGTTTCCTGTTCAAAGCAGCCAAATTAAAATTTGAAAACAAAAGCAAAGCAAACCATACGAGGCTTATCCACAAATCTGACAATAAAAAAGCTGATTCTTAGGCAGCTCCAAGAGGATTTCTTTCCTCTTAGGTCCTTTGAAGTCCAGCAACTCAGAAAGCATCACACATTTCCAAGAGTACAAAATCAGCACAGGAATGTTCAAAACACAAGCTGTGAAGGCCTTGTGTTCTAACCTTGTCTCTCAAACACATACTTTGGTGTCCATGTTATCTCCTAGCACATATGCAACTCCAGACATCAACAAGTGTTTATCAGTGGGCATCAGTTTCTGCTTGACCTCCAAGAACCACTTCCAGACAGGGAGAGGGAGAGACTGATGCAAAGCTGAGGTTTCCTTAATGTTCCAAGCTGCCTGTGTGTCTGCAGAACCCAAAATAACTCTCTTTCCAGGCTGAGAGGCTGCTTTTCTCTGATATTCCTCCATTTCCTCCTCCTTCCCACCTTGACCAAGCCATCCCCAGGCTGTCAAATGTTCCTGTGCCCCGTTTTCTGTCAGTGGTAGCCCCAGCAGTGAGCACAGCCTCACCTCTCGTGGCTGATCAGGATGTGAGCAGGCACTGGCACCATCACCTGGAGCCCCTCCTGCTCCCTGGCTCGGGCATGCAAACACACCAGCTGCAGCTCTGCCACGCCCACCGGCTGCACCTCGTGCCAGTTCCTCCCTAGAAAGGTTTGTGGGGGATGAGACAACACAAAACACAAGTTTTAATCAAATAACAAATGCAGTGTCTAAGTTAACATCTGAGGTTTTCTTTTCCTTCCCTCTCTTCACAGGAAAATTCCATTCCTCTGCCAAATTCCCCTCCTGAGAAGCAATCCTGCTAAAGAAATCCAAGGAGCAGGAGCAGCCTGCTGGCTCCAGAGCTGCACTGAGGGGTGGTGAAGGGATCTGTCTGACAAAGCTGCTCTGCAAAAGGCACAAAGCAGATATACCACACAGCTTTAGTCACCTGACTCAGCACCCTGATCTGTGAAGCAGCAGGTGCTAAAAGCATGGTTAGTGATCATACACAGTTCTAAACTCCTGCTGAAGGGATAAGGATGAAGTTTTTGCTGCAGAACTACAGAAATCTTCTTTTGAAGACTATTAAGGCATTTTGTTCAGAGTTGTAACAGCAACAGACCCAGCAATTCCTGCACTATAAAATCCCTCCCTTCCCTGACCTTGAGAAGCACCAGGCTCCAAGCAAAACTGAAATATTTTTCTTAGGCTGGCTGGCTGCCTACTCACAGTCCCCTTTTCAATAAAGCCAACTTGGAAGAAGCCAGGCAGAAGTTTATATATCACATAACTCTGCTCCCCTCTGAGCAGACAGCAGCAGACTACACTGGATTTCACAGGACCATTTTGGCCAGAAAAGCCCTCCAAGATCATGGAGTCCCACCAGTGACCTGACACTGCCAGGTTCTCCACCAAGCCATGGCCCTAGGCACAACACCTAAAATTTAATGTATAAATTACTATGTTGTTACATAATATTACTACAATGGCTATAAGTTACTGCTACCCACACTTGCAAATGATCTTTTTTGCTAGAGGAACCACTGCCCTTTCTAGAAAACATTCCAGCACAAAACAGACCAGCACACAACATTCAGCCATGTGCTGAATGGTGACTTTTGTGAAACACCAGGATTAAGTAACTTCACATTAATCTGCAAGTAAAGACTATTACAAGCTCAACCAGTGAACTTGTCACTTCACCTTCCTACATTCCTTTTCCTTCCCCCTACTCCTCTTTTGCCTTTATTTCCTTGCTGACTGCCTTTTCCCTGAGCACTTGCACCTGGAAGTGCTGGATGAAACGAGCCCTCATCTTTGCACAGGCTCCAGGCTGGCAGAGGAGAGAAACCTCCAGCACAAAAACTCTCAAAATGGGCACCAAGGACTTTGGAAGGAAAGGTCCTGTCCCAGTGCAAACAATGAATTTAACAGCTCCTAAGGGCAAAGGCGCTGATTGGGATGCAGCCACTTCCCCCATTTACCTTCCAGGAGGTCCAGGTACACCAAAAAGGCAGCGTAGACTTGAGTGCTGTCAGACACATCAAGTGACATCATTTCTGTGAACTGAGACCCAGAGAGGAATGTTGATGAAGGAAAGCACAGGTTAAACTAAGAATGCACAGACCAGCAGAGCCACTGGAGCTTCAAACCAGTTTGAAGGCAATCAAAAAGCAGGACTTGTTTCCTGACAGTATCACAAAAGCTCCTTTTTCCACATTCCCCACATTTTAGCACTTAAAAAAAGCAAGCAAAATAAACACAAGAGGAGTCACAACTATTTCTGGAACAGCTCTAGCTTTGTGGAATTTTACCTATGTTGGGGTAAATAATTGTTACTATTTTTGCTGCAACCCATCAACGTAAGACGATGGCCAAATTAAACACCTCCATGTTTTTGGTGCGCTAAAAAACTAAGATGGAGTCGAAGTTTAAAGCATTTACGTTTTCCAGCTGGGATCCCATGATTTAAAAACCTCCGCCCCTGCTGACAGTGCCATTCCCCAACTCCCCCACGGGCCAGAGCCCCCCCTCAATAAACCCAAAATCATCGATTAGATGGGAATTTCCCTGCAGAACCCTCCTGGGGGGACTCCACGTGCACCTCGACGGAAGATTCCTGCAGGGTCCGGCCGGGAGAGCGGGACCCCGGAGAGACCGCGGGACCCCCGCCCCGGCCTACCGTGGGGTGAGCCGTGATCCAGTTGCCGCCAGCCGCCCCCGACCAGCTGCCCTGGGCCTTCTCCTCCCTCCCGGCCGGGGAGCAGCCCGGGCCCGGATCGGTGCCCCCCGCTGCCCCCCCGGAGCCGGGCAAGGGTCCGTCCAGCCCGGCCCGGCCGCAGGCTCCATGCTGCCCTCCCTGTGCGCAACGCGGCTTCACTCCGGGCGGCGCCGCGCACCACAGCGCTCCCCGGAAACTCCGCACCGCCACGACCGTTCCGCCGCCGCCCCGTTCCTACCTATATGTGTATATAAAAATATATATCGATAAATATATCTATAAATATATATATAAACATGTACTCCTTTCACGGTCCCTTCTCCAAAAGATTCCAAAGCTTTATCAGTCTGCAGTATCCAGAACTTTGCTAGACTGCATAAGGGATGTGCTTTCAAGGTATTGCCATCAAAAGCACCTTGGGCTGCTTTACCAGAAATATCTCTGGCTTTGCCTAATGCCAAGTGTCCCAGGTCTGGCTTATCAGCTCCATCTGCCTCTGTCACTCTTCTGGCAAATTTCAAACAGTGGCTATTCTATAACAGAGCATCAGTGAAAATTGCTCTCTATGTATGTAACATAAATTGTATGTGGTTTGCAGGCACAGGAAGTCATATTTGGGCCAATTTAATTCAAGGAATTTTGTGGTTAAATGAGCAGCCATTCTGGCTGTTTCTAAAGTATTGTGTTAGCCAGCACTTCAGTTCCCTGGGCACGGAATAGATAGCCAAATGGGATAAAAAAATCCAGTCTCCAAGACTTTCATGGAAGAGTTGACAACAGGGGTTCACTCAGTGCTGGGAAAATAATTTTATGGATTTGAGTTCTTAGAAGCAAAGAAGCAAGTGAAAGGAGGTGGATCCACATCAATCTATAGATGAGTCAATTACCTCAGCAGGATGGAACCTCTGTTTTCCTCAATGTGGGAAACAATTTAGAAGAAATCTGCCTCAGAGAGCATTTGTCACCTGCCAAACTGAGGGATTATGCCTCTGCCAGAGACAGCTGTCATAGCTGGAATCTCCTTGTTTGGTGTACATATTTAGAGGAGGCTGAAACAAATGGCTTAAATTGATTTCTGTGGGACTTACATCTGCAAAAAGCCATTTCTTCCTCAAAGCTAAAATATTTCACCACAGAGTGGCTCATTGTCTTGTCACAGCAGGATGGAGTCTGGGCTTAAAAAACCCCACAGGATATAGTTTTGGCCACCAATAAAGAAGTCAGAATGAGTACAGATTTCTTTGTACGTGGATATGAAGTCATACACATTTACAGGTGTTGGAATGACACGAATTGTCAGGTAACAGTTTACCTGAGCTCTCCAAACTTTGCCCCAGCTGTGTGTGACTGGGAGTGAGATGAAGCTGAGCTGACTCCTTTCTCTTCTGCATGGAAGAACAACATCTCATGTTTCAGGCTTCTGGGGCTCTCACTCTTTTGTGTTCCACGGCAGCCAGCCAGCACGGGGATTTGTGTGAGCGAGGGAACATCACTTTGGAGAGCGAATCACTGGCTTTGGGATGCTGCTGGAGCCTTTTCATTTGCCCCCAGCAAATCCTTATGGCTCTGATGCTGCTCCAAAATAAAAAGAAGAGAGGAGTGTGAAAAGAGCTGAAGGTAGTTTAGATTTCACTGAGGACATCAAGAGCTGCACAGGGAAAAGGCACTCTCAGAGCTCTGGCAAAGGCAGGCAGAGGAGGGGCTTATTTCTGCTGAAACATCCTAAAATCGGGACTGTGTCCCAGCCTGAGTGTCCAGTGGATGGAAAATGCCAGCTTCCAGCCCCTCCTCCCCATCAAGAACAATTTGGCAGCATTAGTCCCCACCCTCCAAATGCTCCCGGGGGCAGCAGGGGAATTCCGTGCGTGTGGATGGGGCTGGCTCCTGTGGAACTCTAATCACCTCCCACCCGCTGCAAGGCTGCTCCTTCTATTTGGATAATGAATCCAAGCATAAAAGTAACATGTGGCAAACTAACCATCACAGAAAAGCCTCATTAATGTATCATTCTAGAAGGACAATTATAAAGGCATAGTGAAGGGCAAACAGGAGCAACACGTTTGTGCTAATTGTTCAGGAAGATGAGTACAAACTGAGAGAGTTTCTCAAATTTTAGTGCAGATGATTCTGTTACCCCTGCAGACTATTGAAGTTTCCCAGAATGATCCTTTTTGGGAAGTCTGAGACAATATAATTTGGTGTGCATGATAAATTAGGTTCTATAAGCAAAGAGGAGCAAACATTAACTCTCTATATATAATGTGTGTGTGTATATTTTTATGTTTACTACCTAGATGCAAGAAATTCACAGTGAGATTATGGATAATTAAACAATTGTTTGCTTGCTAAGGGTTTCCTCCTTTTTAAGTGTTGCGAGCACCCAGCCAACAGTAGCACCTGCTCAAAGTGGGTCTGGCCCACCTTGGAGAAACTTCCACAGTAAAACCCAAATATGCTGTGATGAGGCCCTTAGAGTTAATTAGATATTTCATCTTGAAAAGGGTCTAGCATGCTCAAATCCTATTAACTTCTAAGAGAACTATGATTACTATGCCCCTTTTAAGATCATGACCCAATAATTTTAATTGCTGGAATACATTGTATGTATTTTTATGCTAAACTGCCATCAGTCTATTCATGGGAACATTTCCATGGTGTGTAAGTCAATGAAGTACAGGGAAAATCTTCCTTGTATTTCCTGTCTTCAAAGAAAAGGAGTTGAGAAAGCTGGCGCTGTTCAGCCAGGAGAGGAGAAGGCTCCAGGCAGACCTTCGAGCCTCTTCTAGTACATGAAAGGGGCTTATAAAAAGAGGGAGAGTGGCTTTTTAAATGGACAGATAGTGATAGGATGTAAGGGGAACACCCTTAAACTGACAGAGAGTATATTTATCTTGGATATTAGGAAGAATTTCTTCCCCGCAAAGGGGGCGAGGCCCTGGCACAGGGTGTCCAGAGAAGCTGTGGCTGCCCCATCCCTGAAGTGTCCAAGGCCAGCTTGGGTGGGGCTTGGAGCAACCTGGGCCAGTGGAAGGCGTCCCTGCCATGGCAGGGGGTTGGAATGAGATTGTCCTGAAGGTCCTTTCTATGGCTCCACCATTCGAGCTGGAACAGCGCATCCTTCCTGCAGCGTGGGATGGCTGTGGGGTGTGCGACTGCTTCGTACGGACATCCCGCGGATGTTTGCCAAAAACTTCCTGATATGAAAGCTCAGTTACTTTAATTCCCTACCTGTGTGGGAAGGAAGAGGGCGAGATCTTCACGTAAGCCTCGAACAAAGGGGCATCTCAGCGCTAGCAGCAACGCTCCGAAAGGCTCTTTAAAGCCCAAATCTCGGGTGGAGAAATGCGGGCTTTGCAGCTTTTATCGCGGGTGCTGCGCTGCCCGCAGCCTCCGGGCTCGGCACCGGGTCTCACCCGGGGTCGCGGCGGCAGCGCGGGGTCCGGGCGGTGCCGGGGGCGCGGTAAGCGGGGCTGGCAGGGCGGGCGGCGGCGCCGCTCGGCTCCTCCTTCCCCTTCTCCCTCCTCCGTGCCGTGCCTGCCCCTCCTCCTCCCGCGTTCCCTGCTCCGGAGCCCGCTGCGCTCTGCCTGCCGGCGGCTCCGCGGCTGCCCCTCGCCCGCCCATCATGGCTGCGAGCGCGCCGCTGCTGCTGCTGCTGCTGCCGCCGCTGCTGCGCGGCTGCGGGGCCGCCCCCGAGCCGCCCGAGCCGCCCGAGCCGCCGGGGCCCGAGCAGCCCGCGCTGCCCGAGTCGGCGCTGCTGCAGCCCACCGTGCTGCTCGCCATCCTCGCCCGCAACGCCGCGCACACGCTGCCGCACGTCCTGGGCTGCATCGAGAGGCTCAGCTACCCCAAGAGCCGCATCGCGCTCTGGTAAGGGTCGGGGGCGGCGCGGGGAGGGGAGAGGAGAGGAGAGGCGGCTCTGCGGGCTCTGCGGGCTCTGCGGGACCGGGCAGCGCGGAGGGGCGGCGGCTGCGCCCAGCCCGGGAGCCGCGGCTGTGCCGTGGCGGCCGGCGAGAGCGGAGAGCTCGGCCCCCGTTCCGCGGTCCCCCCGCGTGTCGGCAGCGCGGTGTCTCTGCCGGGAGCCGCAGGGAGATGAGTTATCCCAGCGAAGCTGGCCTGGAGCCTGGGAACATTCAGCGCCGGAGCATGTGTCCAAATCCACAGGCACGGAGAGCGTGGGGCCGGCTCCCGGCTGGTAAATCCCGAGCTTTGTGGGAGCTGCTCGGGATGTTCCAGGGCTGGAGAGCGGCGGGCTGGGTAGGTGCTGGTGGGCATTGAAAGGAGCATTGTTGCCAGGCTGGAGGCTGGAAGATGGATTAAAAGATGTATTCAGAAATCGCAGCATGGGGGCAGCTGCGGCGGTCAAACAGGGGTCGGGATGGAGGAATTGGAGCAGTTTGGGAACTGGTCAATCTGCCTTTGCAAGGAGACAAAGGAAAAAAATAATCTTTCAACCTGACATAAGTGTTGGGAGGAACAGGATCCCTTGGAAGAGCCCCAAACAGTTTCTTTTTTCTCTGTAGAGCCTGATCCAAAGTTTGCTGAAGTCTGTGGTGAGACTCCTGTTAACTTAAAAAGTCAATAAAGTTTCGTTTTACTTTGAAGGGGCGTGGGGAGGACCTGCCCCCCAGTCACATCACTGAAGTGTCATTAAACAGATGTTTCTGTGTATGCTTCAGTAACATGGCTGTAATTTGTCTCCAAGTACGGGGCTCTGCAATACGTCAGTGCATAGATCTTCGTCCTTTTTTTTTCTTTTCTCCCCCCCCCCCCCTTATTTTCGTGTTGCAGGTGTACAAAGCAAGTTGTGCTATCAGGCCAAATTCGGAGTACCACACAAGTGTGGTGTGGAATCACAAGCTGGTGTGTGGCAGTGGGTAAATTCACATTCCTCTCTGTGTAGATTTGTGACTCCTCATTCATTTGTAACAGTAGGAATTTTGCCAGTTGAGATTTCCTCATAGCAGATGTGTATAAAAACAGATATTATCAGACCCCACATGGCCTGTGATTCAGCTGAGCTTGTTGTATATAAAAACTTGTGGGAGTTTTAAGTGCAGTCCTGATCACCAAAGCAGAGCACATCTCGAAATGCCTCTTGCTGTACAAGTGCAAAGTAAGTTTTGTGGGGGGGGTTAAGTCCTGCAGATAATTGATTGGCTCTCCAACTTTTTTAGTAGATTACTTGTATTATCCTCACTAGACTTAAGGTCTCTGCAATATTGTGAGAAAGTATTGTGGGGACTTACTTTTAACCTAGCTTAAAATACGCTAAGGTTCTTATAAGAAATCACTCCCTTTTTAAGAGGATTGCACAGAGACACAAGGCATGGCTAAGCTGGAAAATCTGCTGATGAAAATGTCAAGATTTGTAAAATGAGAGTGGCTGAAATTGTCACAGCCGCTGGAAGAGAAGTTCTGAGGATGCTCTGAGTTGCCACAGAGAGTGAGAGGTACCTGTGGGGTGGCAGTGGTTCCTTGGTTTAGCTCTGCTCCTCAATAAGACTTTAGCTTTTCCAGAGCTGGGAATGTTCAGGACACAAAGTACCCACTCAGAGCAAACTCGCATACGATACCTGTAAAGTCTCTTGAGAACAAGTGAAACCATTCAGTCCATTTCTGGAAGCATCTTGTGTTTCAGACAGAGTCCTTTCAACAGATGAATGCCAAGATTTACCTGTGTCCCTATGTTACTGGGATAGCTTGGGGAGCAGGGCAGGGCAGTGGTGTTTATCATGGACTTGCATTCTTCCATTGCCACTTATATCCTACTTCAGCATTTTCTTGAGTAAGTCAGCATTTTAAAATGCCCAGCCATAGATCTTGAGAATGAAAACTGAAACCATAAATCATCTCTCAAGCTCCCATATGCTCTCTCTGCGTAGCTGGAGGGCTGAAATTGGGCAGTGGATTCCTCTGACAGATTTCTAGGGGGGAAGCTTTATGAGTGACAGTAAAGATGGGTTAAGAGAGAATGAATTTGAAGCAGGCACCGAATTTCCTTTGTGTAGCCTGTATCAATTAATCCCGAGCTTTTTTACCCTGATACTGAGCAAAAGATGTTCACTGGGCAGCCTTGTGTTCCCGGCTTACCTTTGGTCTTAATTATGACTTAATTCTGAAAGTGATTGTGAGCAGCTTCGGGAGGACTTGCTGGCTCCTAATGAGCCTTGCAGGCCGCTTGGTCTGGGGCCAGCTGGCACAGAGGAGCCATGGCCGTGCAGTTAAACCCTTCCTTCCCTCCCTGGCTGTGCAGTTAAACCCTTCCTTCCCTCCTCGAGATTCCCTCCCGGGAATCAGGAAATGCATCCGAGCCGGTCCCTGGCCTGTGTTAACCCCGCTGTCCTTGCCTGGGACAGGGTCATCCAGGGATTGTGCTGTGACTTCACTGGGAATTTCTGTGGGACAGCTCAGGTTTCTGTGCTGGCCCTGCTGACTGACTTGGCCATCGGTGGCCTGGGAGCCTTTGGAGCCGGCCAGCCCGGTGGCAGTCTCCTGCTTCAGGGGGAATGGCAGCCTCCTGCTTTGGCCACAGAACCCGATCTGGTCCCATGTCACCATGGGGGTGCCATGCTGAAGGGAGCAGCTGTCCCTTCTTGTGGAGGAGGAAAGGTCACAGCTGTCCCCTCTGAGCGCTGAGGGAAACAGGCCGGGGCCCACAGCAGGAGAGGCCTAAAGAGGAAACCTGGCTGTGGGACCCAAGTGCCACAATGGGAGAGAGCCCCAAGAGAAAACCTGGCTGTGGGACCCAAGTGCCACAATGAGAGAGCCCCAAGAGAAAACCTGGCTGTGGGACCCAGGTGCCACAATGGGAGAGAGCCCCAAGAGAAAACCTGGCTGTGGGACCCATGGGACCCAAGTGCCACAATGGGAGAGCCTAAAGAGAAAACCTGGCTGTGGGACCCAAGTGCCACAATGGGAGAGAGCCCCAAGAGAAAACCTGGCTGTGGGACCCAAGTGCCACAATGAGAGAGCCCCAAGAGAAAACCTGGCTGTGGGACCCAAGTGCCACAATGGGAGAGCCTAAAGAGAAAACCTGGCTGTGGGACCCAAGTGCCACAATGGGAGAGAGCCTAAAGAGAAAACCTGGCTGTGGGACCCAAGTGCCACAATGGGAGAGAGCCCCAAGAGAAAACCTGGCTGTGGGACCCAGGTGCCACAATGGGAGAGAGTCTACAGAGAAAACCTGGCTGTGGGACCCAAGTGCAGCTCTTTTATAGCCACAAAGGTTCTTCTGATGTGTTGCTCGTGTGGCTGGGCTTCTCCCAGAGCTCCCTGTGCTTCCAGCCCAGCTGGGAAACTTGCAGGGAAAGTGTTCAGCATTGTTTATGCTGGGCTTGGAGAACTGCAAAGGGAGGGAAAGAGATCTTTATCTTGGATAAAAATGACCCAGAAGTTACAAAGTCAGCATGCCCCAACCCTCTTTTTATTTAGTGGGCAAGGTTGTGGGGTTTTGTTTTAAGCTTTATCAATGCTGAGTGTTTATTTGAGATTGGTCAGTTACAGGTACGGAGTGTTTGCTTTCAGGAAGGTTCGTCTTGGCTGCAATAGACAGCCTTTTAAAAGTGTATGTACTCAGCAGTTTATCACATTGCCTTTCACTTTCCTTAGTGTCAGATTAAGAAATAGTATAGCAAAGAAAGTTGCCTGTAATTTCACCTTCTGCTTCATCCTAGTGGGTCATCTGCTCTCTCCTCTCTTTGTAACCTGGGGATGGAATGCCTGCATAAATGAGTTGGTGCTTGGGAGCAGTAATTAGGTCCTTTTGTGCTTGAAAATCTGCTTTGGGGATCAGAGTATGCTTATATTTCAGAAATGATAATGTGAACAGTAGTGAGCCAGGTAGAAAGAGGGGATAAATCCCCACTGAGAGGTGAGTGGATGTATTGTAACACAGCTCCAGTGAGGAAATAGTTTCAACTTAAAAGAACTGGTTGAAGCTAAAAATAGAAGGTGATGAGATCAGTGTAATAATTGTATTTCATAATTATGTATTATTAGACTGGAACTAGCTGATGATATCTGAGCATTTTCTTATTCTTTTGTGGTTTACTTTTCAAATGTGAAAAAATTCCACATAGAGGGCAAACTCCAATGAGATGCAGGGATCATTTAAAACTTTAATGGCTGTTACTACTGTCAGGGAAGTGTTGGCTTTCAAACACCCTGTGTTTTCTGTCATTGTGTCCATTTGAGCGACGAGGTCACTTTAATCTTCATGGTCATTATTAGTCACTTAGGAATGATGACATTCCAGTCTGCTGGCTCTGCCTCTCCTGCTTCTGTCCACTGGTGTTTTGCATCCATTTCAGGTGTGCTCACCTGTGCTGTGACTTCCATCTGGCAATACTAAAACATAGGTTTTAGAAATTAACTGACTTTTCACTTGAAAAAGTCAATTTCACTTGTACTTGGCTATGATGAGCCAAGTACAAGTGAAATTGACTTTTTCAAGTGAATTTTAATGGGATTTAGTGAATTTCAAGTGAATTTTAGTGGGATTTAGTTTCCTGTTGGTATTTGTAGATACTTTACATTTATTTATTATGTAGTTTGAATAACAGTCATAGACTAAGAAGGGGCAAGAGTGAGATGGGATTTGTACAGCTTTGGAATTGCAGTCAAGGTGACCTTCCTGCTGTGCAAGATGTTGCAGAGAGCCTTGCTGAAAGAGAACTTGCATTTAGATTACTGCATCAAAAGAAAGAATAGGAGTAAATATTTCCAATTTCTAGCTGGGGAAATAGGGGTAGAAGGGTAAAGTAACCTACACGAGATTGTTGAATCTATCAAGACTGGAGATAGAAGAATCAAGAAATGTCAGTTATAAATACTTCCTTGTTAAGGTCATTTTTACACCAAGGTGCAGAAAAATTACATAAAAATGGAGATCCAGGGAAGGCTAAAGAACTGTTCCCATCCCAATAGCCATAATCACTTTTTTTTTGTCCTTTGGTTTTCTCTCCCTCATCTCAGTCTTGGCAAACTGAAGCAAATGGCATCATGAAATTACTCAGTAGAAACATTTGAAGGGAAGTCAAAAATTGCTGCTGTGCCTTGCTGAGGTCTGCATGGCAAGACACAAACCACTCTTCAGCTAAAAACTGTGCAGTTCTGCAGAGAAGCCATGAAAGAGGCGTGAACTGTGTGATGGCAATGTGCAAGGCAGCAGGAGTTTCTTTATTTTTCCCTGCTGTGGTCACAAATTGCCAGAGTCTGATGCTTTTCCGATGACATTTAAAAACCATCTTGTCCCACGCTTTATATTGGGGTCTGGTAGACAGCAGTGTGAATATTGAGATAAAAGAAAAAAGGCAAAAATAATTTGTTATCACCATAAAATGAATAAATAGCCCTCCAGAGGTACAGGGATAATACCATAAAACTGATGTCTTAAAATGTGTAGGAGTTCTGTGACACTAGTGAGCATGGTACATTGTGTGTGTTTGTTTAATCTTTTTTTTATGCCTGAATTCTGCATGGTCTGTATCTCTGAAAATGCAGCCATTTATTTTGACTGATGTCTTTTGGCACCCACTTTTTGAGATAGGGGTCTACCCTGTTATCTGTGTGTCTGTCCCTTGTGTCATGGGCTGCCTGGTGCCTTATAGTGCAGGTTGTGGGTTTAGAGATTGGAATCCAATAAAATAATCTGTTGCCCAAAAGAAGCAGCAGGACAGAGTTCAGTAGCAGAGGCTGTTGTTTATGATAAGCCTTTGGATATTTTCAAAGGTCAGGAAGATCTAGTTTTCAAGCTTTTTTTTTTTTGTCTCTTTTCATCTGTACAAAGTGGGGATGAAAAGACCTCAAGGACTCATCTAGTTCATTCCTGCCCAGGGCAGGATCCCACTTCATACCTTCCTTGTCTTTCCAGCAGGGTTGGGATTCCTCATCCAGTCCAGGCTGCCCAGGCTGTGCCCTGACCTGTCTTTTGAACCACCTCCAGCTGTGGGGAAGGTGGGAGGCAGCTGTGGGTCCAAGGACCAGCTGCAACCAGTATTGGCTGTTGAGTGCTCCTATTAATTTGCCACCCCCCAAAATAAAAAAAAAAAGTCAGTTTCACTTGTATTTGGCACACCAGCTATTTCAGCTCCTGATTTCTGGTGAATCTGGGAGTAGGGATCAATTTAGTCTGATTCAGGGGGAACCTGCCCAATTCCTGCTGTCATCTTCATGTTACAGGGACAGCACCCTCTCCCCTTCCCCAGTGCTTCTCCAGCTGAGCTAGTGCATGGATCTCCTGGGATGGTTAGTGCTGGAATGCACCTCCAAAGGCTGGCTGCTCCCAAAGCTAGCTCTCCCCTCTGGTGAAGGCAGAGCACTGTTTCAGTTCAGATTTTTGATGTCTCTAGGGATGGGGTCTCTGCAATCCCTGGGCAGCCTGTCACTGTCAAGGAATGTCTTGGAAATTCATGTGGGCTGAGGAGGGCCGACCTTTGGGATAAAGACTGTTGTTCCAACCACCTTTTCTTTCTTATTTTCTGTTAAGTGAAACGCGTCATTTTCTCAGAAAGCTGCCTGGTCACTGCCATCAGCTTGCTGGGGAAGGGACCCCGGGTGTCTGAGTGCAGCTGGAGAGGGGGCACTCCCTGGGAGGTTTGGCAGCGCCCTTCCTGAGGAGACCAAACCAGGGATTTGTGCTGAGCCAGAGAAGGGCTTTTTTGATCTCTTACATGAATTATCACATACCTGAAATTATTCATCTGAGTCCCCTGGGACTAAAAGTCTTCCTGCACTGGGTCAGGATTCTGTAAGAACAGATCTGTGGTGCACATGGTGTGCAGAACATGGCCCAGCACTGCTGCCATCTCTCATCCTAGGAGGCTCATCTGGGCTGCAGGGTGGAGAGAGGACCGAGGTGATGTGGGGTGCTGTCTGTCAGAACCTGGAATTTCCTTCCTGTGGCATGATGTCTCAGACTTGGTATTATTGCAGTCTATTTCTGTGCATCTCATTTCCTTTATTCTGGTCAAGCATTGTGCATGTTGATGGTGCTTATGGCCAAGGGTGGATTACAGCTAAATGGGACCCACATGCACCAAAATTTCAGGGTAAAGAAAGATAGGAATAAAAAT
Organism: Calcarius lapponicus; assembly: GCA_039654755.1. Taxonomy (NCBI): domain Eukaryota; kingdom Metazoa; phylum Chordata; class Aves; order Passeriformes; family Fringillidae; genus Calcarius; species Calcarius lapponicus. The sequence goes on from CM077471.1 coordinate 7,628,242, forward strand.
TTTTTGATGTTCTCTGATGAAGTGGATTTTTTGCCCTCTTCTGTAGAATGCTCAGCTCCTTCATACAGGCATGTGGCACTGCTAATAAATTCATCAATTAAGAAAAACATGATTCTTTTTTCTTTTTTTTTGTCTACAGTTTGCGTCATTCAGTGCCTGAATCCAGATTTTAAGCATGAAATTATTCATTTTTTTTGTGTATGCAGGCACATGCATTTGTCTATATATCTATATCTACTGTCCTTGGGCCAGAGCACTTTTGTTACTGTAAAATGATGCCAGCTCTCTTTCTGCAAAAGTTGACAGGGAGACTAATAACAACATTTTGATTTTAAACTTTTTCCATGTGACTATGGATCTGGTTTATACTTTCAAATGGAGTTCAGTCAATAAAGTTTTATGTGAACCACTTAGGTTGTGATAAAGTTTTGCAACAGAACACATTGTTCCTCCTCTTGACATGATGTGGCACTGCTAAAAAAACAGCTGAATTTCAGAGACTGAATTCACTGCAGAGGACTGAAATTATGCTAATATAAAGCTGAATTTCTTGCATTTCTTTGGGAGAAGTGGTTGCTTATTTGAGGTAGCTGTTAGACACTTTGGGAAGTGAAATCTTACTCAGAAGTGAAGGCTGCTTTCATTATGACCAACTATTTAAGTAGTCAGTGTGTTTTTTCCCCTTTCTAACATGTAACTAACTGTAGAATCAGGTAAAACTGAGCATGAAAGCTGATAATGTTATTTTGGGGTGGGAACATGCCTTCACCAAAGTCTGTCCTTGCTCTTTTTCCAGGGATCTGTTAAAACATAGATGTTGATGAGATTTTTGTATCATCCGTGGTGCCTGAGTGGTTCTAATACATGGAATAAATAGATTTCAGCTATTTCATTCTGTATGGATGGACTGATAGGAATGACACACCTGTTATAAGCAGATCTTGATCTGGAGCAGGATTTTGAGGCTGTCCACCTGGAGCTCATGGGGATCTAAATTCATGCTGAAGCAGAAGACAGTGGGAGTCCATGTGGCACTACAGAGTCGTGTCAGGGCTCATTTAAGCTTTTTCACCTTAGTTTTTAAGGCTTTGGCTCCACAAGGGAATTTTTTGTTGAATTTTGTTTTGTTTTTAAAAGATTTTTTTTCCTGTAAGGGAAAAAACCCCATTATTTATAATTATGCTTTTTTTCTCCTTTCCTCACACAGAGTACAGTCTTCCCTTGATTCTAAAAGGATTGTTTGCTTAGGTTTGCACTTTGATCTCTCTGCAGAGGGAAGGTTATGTGTGGCTGCAGCCTGGTTTGAATTTTGCCCAGTGGCAACAGTGAGGTTATTTTATCTGTGAAGGGTTAGTTTATATCCTGAAGCTGATTGCAGGTGCTAATATCTTCAGTTAGCAGCTCAGAACATTCAGTTAGCAGCTCAGCATGTGCTCTTAAAATGGGTGCTGCACTGTACCTTTGGGACTAGAATGAGAATTTGAGGTTGTCCTTTGAGTTATTTCCTCAGTACTTTCAGTCATTTTTGTAAGGTACTTGGGAAAGTTTAAGGTCAGGTTGGATGGGGCTCTGAGCAACCTGGTCTGGTTGAAGATTGTCTCTTCATTGCAGGGAGGTTGGACTGGGTGACATTTAAAGGATCCTTCTCACCCAGACCATTTCAGGATTGGTGGAAAAGGCTGTTTTTCAGCATTCCTACTTTGAACTGTTACAAGGAAGGTAAATGTTAAAACTCTGACAAATGCAAACCCTTTGTTGGTTTGTTTTTTTTTTTTTTTTTTTGGTTGGTTGGTTGATTTTTTCCTCTGGTTTTTAGCTCAAACATGTAAATTATTCCCTACCAGATTTCAGCCAAGTGAACTTAAGTCCTGTAGCTGGACTGCTGTATCATTAACTAACCAAAAGCCTGCTTCAGGCAAGTCATAAAAAGATGTTAGCTTGGACATGTGATTTGGGCAGGAGAAGCTGCCAGAGATCTGTTCTGTCCCCACAGTTTGTGTCTAGGAGGCAAAGAGGAACATGACCAGTGAAGCTTTGCAGCAAGATTCTTCTATGTCCATCAATCATCAGCACTCCCCAGTTCTTGTGAGGAAGCAGGAATGTTACATCCTCTTTGCATCAAAAAGAGAACCAGAAAAACAGACTGTGTGAGTGAGATGGAAACGTGTTTCCAGAGCAGGTGCTGAGCTCGGTGCTTGGCTGCACTGCTCCAGGGAGCTGTTTTGCCTTTTCCTTGGGGTGTCCCAGAGTGTGTCCTTAATGCTGGGAGCCCCAGTTGTGGTTCATTGAGAGTGTGTTTTTACTCTTGCAAATTCTTCTTCTTAAATGAAGACAACAAATACATTCCTTTAGTCTAACCAGAACTTGTAATTAACACCATAACTCATTAAGACAATGGCAAAATATTTACAGTTCAGTGAAAAGCACAGCAGTTACATGCAAAAATCATTACACTAGACTAACAAAAATCTTAATTTAAAAAAGACATTGAAATATATGTCAGCATAAGAACTGTATGATTAGGGTAAAAAATTGTGTTTTCATTTTGGAAAAAGAGTAAAAGGAAAGCTCTTTCTATTTTCTGTAAACTGAAGGATTAAAAGGAGTTCTAGTGTCTTCAGGAACTGCTGGTCTGCATTTTATTTCTCCTTAATTCTTGGCTGCAGTTGGCTAGAATTACCAGTGGGAGAAATAGCTGGAATAGCTTTCAGGTTTGGAAATCTAAATATTCAAGGATCTGTTTTACTTGTGGGTTGTACAGGATTAAAAATTCAGGAGGAGGAGTGGTGTCAGTAGGGAGCAAGGTTGGATAATCTCCTGTGTTATGGACAGGATCCCTTCCTGCCCAAGGATTAAAGTGAAGTTAGATCTTGGGAGTGGGAAGACTTTGAGAGCTCCAGATCCTACAGATGGAGAAAAGGGCTGATGACAGTGGAGTGTCTGGCATGACCTTGTGGTGCCCCTGGATTGTGCTGGGGTTCCTTAGAGGGTTGTGGTGAGGAGTAAGATTTGGAGATGTTAATTTTCTGGTGGATTCTGCGTGCTGGCAGAGTTGGGAAGCAGATTGGTGTTGACTTGGCTGGATGGCATTTTTCTCTCTCAGTGTGTGCAGGGGGTTTCTGGGAGTCCTTTAGCAGGAGTTCTGCACTTTCAGTGCCTGGAACTCCGTAGCTTCTCTAGTTTGGCTTGGCTCTAGCTCCTTCAGCACTTTCAGATGGGAGTGGGATGTTGGTAGAGATGAATCCTTTCTGTCCCTTTTGCTACACAGGACAGCTTAGGTGAGGTTTGGGGCTGGGAGTTCCAAGCTGCAGTAGACTGAGATACTGAGCAAGTTATTCAGGCCCTGGAAGTTTAGAAATGCCAGCTGCTGGTAGGGACCAGGCACTGCATGTGCTCTGTGCCACTTGTAGCTGGTTTAGCACAACCAGTTCCTGCAACAACAGAGCAGCAGCCCGGTACTGTGCTCATTCTTCCCAGTCTGACTCCCTTAGCATGACTTGACTCACTCCCATGAATCAGTCTCTGGATGCTGCTGGTGTTTGCTCCAGATGATATGTGCTCCTTCAGTAGGAAGCTCTGGATGGAGTTTCCATTTATTTGTCTCTGAGAAGGGCTCCATGGTTTTGGAGGAGCCTACCCAGCCTCCTCTAAATTGGTTGGTAGAGAATAATAATTGCTTTTGGGTCTTTTGCCTCCTCAAATATTTTCTTCCTCCAGCTTTGGCTGTCAGACACTATGGTTGCACTCACTTTTCAAAACACCAGTCTGAAATAAGTTGTGTGTGTGTGACTGGAATATGAAAATGTCACTTGTGCTAAATACCGTCTCTTAATTTATGATTTCTTTTAAATTCAATTTTTTTTACTTGAAGCAGGATTTAAATGGAAATTACCATATATAATTTTAAATGGAATTTAAGTTACTGAGTGTGTTTGTGGTACATGTTTTATCACTCCTAACATACACTCACTCTCCCTTCTCCCTTTATTTCTCACACAAACAAGTTATTGCTTCCACAAAAACTCTTGTCAATGAGATGTTTTTTCAGACTAGTGAGCTCATGGCCGTCTGCTGGCAGAACTCTGCTCTGACTTAATGCAAACGAAGGCTGCTGCCAGGATTTTTTGGCTAATACCTGAGCCTTGAAGGAAGCTCTGTTTCACAGAGCACGAATTGAGCTGCTGTCAGTGGTGCTTCCAGCAGCCTTGCCTACAAACTTCCCATCTGGATTTTTGGATGAGCCAGTCTTTGTATGTGTGGTGCAGATTTAAGGGGGGAGGAATAAGTGTTCAGGGCTAGGCTGGGCCTAAGCAGGAGTTTCTTTTCTACACTCACCAATTCATGGTGGTTGATTCTACCTGTGGAGAGCTTCAGTCACCTCCAGGTTTGCTCTGTTGCACTTTTGCAAGGTGCCGAACTTGTTGCTCATGGAGTGTGTGCCTCAGAAGGATAGGTGACAACTAGAATAAAGTCATTGTTCCACAGAGATCTGCTGAGGAGAAATGTCCTTCAGGTCTTTTACCTCTCCAGTAGAGTGAGATCTGCAGGGAGAAATGATGGTGTGTTACATCTACCAGCAGGAATTGCCTACCTGGCAAAGCTGACCAGGCTCCTTTAGCTCCTGCAGATGTGTGGCTTGTTGGGTACTACAAGGACACCTTTGGGATAATCCAGAGGTTAAGGAAAACATCTGGTTCCAATAGTTTGGACACACAGCTGGACCAAACCTCCAGCCTTTCCTCAGGTAAACATATTTATTCCAGGTCTGCTGACCCATCAGAGCTATATTTCTTCCAGTTCTGTGCTGGCGTAGAAGTTAAGAATATACTTGCCCAAAACCCTAGATTTCAGCTCATTAGATCTCGTACTGAGTTACATGATCTGAAGAGGTTAATGAAACTCTTTAAAAGAAGAGTTCCACCCAACTGCAGCCACTGATAAACTGGCAGAAGTTTTAGAGCAGAATGATTTCTCAAAGGAGACAGAACCAGCCTCTCAGTTTTTCCATGAACTATCTTTATTTCATGTATTTAAGGAATCCCCCTAGTGGCCTGGTACTTCTATGATGCATCAACTGATCCCTTGCAAGCTGATGTTGCACATCAGTTGCTGCTGTATGGATTTGAGATGGGGCTATTAAGAGATTATTTGAAAGGCTTTAGAAGAAGGATCTGAGATAGTTTCAGATGATTTTTTTTTTTAAGTGCTGGGGTTTTGGTTTTTTGGGGTATTTTTTTTGTTTGGGTTGGGGTTTGGTGGGGTTTTTTCACTGGCTTTTTGGTTTAGGTTGTCTTTTGGGGAGGGTTTGTGAGTTTTTTGGGTTTTTTTGAGTCAAGCAGATGATGCTAAATCTTTAAATTCCATATGGGGCCATTAGCCTGCACTGTGCAGTAGATCATATTAAATGAACTATTGAACATAATTCCCAAGAAACTTAGTAGCTTCAGCAAATAAAGCAAGTCATTAGGCTTCAATTTATCTGTTGATACATCTCCAAAGCCTTCAAGCCTGTAAACCCCAAAGCCTTCAAAGGCAGTCGTGTTGTTTTGTCTGTGGGTGCATATTCTGTAGTATCTAAGAAGTTGTGGCATGTTATCTGCTATTCCCTGTGCAGTGCTGGGATTGGGGTTAGGATGGTGTTTACCTCTGGCAAAGGGAGAGCCTGGGACTGGATTCCTGCATGCTCAGCAGGGGGACTGTGGGTTCCTTGAAGCTGGACATTCTCTGCTCTTTCATTCCTCCCACAGCAATGCCTTGTGCTGAGGTATTCCAAAAATTCAGTTTTCCAGCCTTTGCAATTGCCTGAGAGCCCCAGGGAGCTGAGATGTCCAGGCCTGGGAATGCTGCTGGACAAGTGCTGCGATGCGTGCGAGGCTCCTGGGCCAGAGCATGTCCCTGACATGTCCCTGTCCCCTGAGGGACCAGTAAAGTCCAACACCTGCAGCTGTGATGGGGCTGGAAGGAACTTTATCTCATGCACTTCATGCCCTGGGTTGGGGATAGCTAAGATGGGAATCTTTCCCGTTGGAAAACAGCGTGGTTAGGAGCCATGCTCTGCAGAATAAAGGCACATGTGCATTTTTCAGGGCTTCCAGTTTCCTAGGAATGGGCTACTGAAAGACCTAAGTGCCCATTTCCTCTCTTTATTTACATCCAGTGATGGGGGAGAAAACTACTTATCCTCAAACTGCACATTTGTGGTCAGGATTAAACCTTTAAGAGATAAATTGTGCATTTGCATTCTTTTCCACACCTCACTTGCTGATGCAGCTTTCAGTGCTTGGCTCTCCCAGAGATTTGCCTGGCTTCAGTGGGTGCTCCCTGGGATTTGGCCCTCTCCAGTGACTGCTCCCTGAAATCCACACAAAGAGAGCAGGCCAGCAGAAGGGAGAATTCTGATGTTGTGTCATGCCAAAGACGCAATCCCATCCACCAAGTGTCCCTCTGATTTCATGATCCAGTTTCCTTAGCTGGGGATGGGAAATGTACAGCATTGCTTACGGAGGGCTGCAGAGCCTTTAGCTTACAAGATTAGGGTTAAGACCTCACTGTTTGTCTTCTCTTTAGCATTAAGTCAGCCATCAGCACAGCACCAGTTTTCCATCACTTTGAGTCCAGTCAGTCTTTTCCAAGAGACACTGTGTTCTGAGCCTGGCATCTGTAGTGTGTCCTGTGTGCTGACCCCACAGCAGCCATGTGTGCAGCACATGTGTGTCCATAGGAGAGGCCCTGTGAGTTTCTGTATTCCTGAGTGAAATGTGAGATCACAAATTGAAGAGATTCAGATCCAGAAATTTTAGCTAGCCCAAAGTATTTGGAATTTAAAGTAGAAATACTTTGTTTTTATTTTTTTTTTTATTCTCTCCAGTACTAGTGTTTCACTGCTTTAAAACTCTAAACCCTAAAAATCAGGGACCTCATATCAAAAAACTCAGAGTGTTTTTTTTTTCGGTGCTGGAGGCAAAATACTTGGATGGGAAGAGAGATTTTGTCTGTGAGTTTGTGAGGGTTTCTTAAAAGCAACACAGAGGAAAAGTTGTTCTTGATATTGGCCACAAATTTATCACTAGTCTGACAAGTACTCTGTGAATGCACTAAGTAAACTGCTCTACAAAAGCTGAGTATCTGTCATTTATTTCAGTGTATGTTTTGGAAGGAATGTTAGCTTATTTTATCATTCCTGGCCCTGACACCCACTCCTTTTTTTTTTTTTGTGACTTGGGAAAATCCATTAATCTTTTTGGTTTTGTTTCTCTCTCTGTAAAATGAAGCTACAGTGCTGCCTCAGTGCAAGGTTGAGACCCTTGCTGTGGGTTTTGGGCAATGGCCTCTGACCTCTGTGATTCACATCACCCCACTCCCAGGGGTACATTGCAGATGGACACACTTAGCCATTCAAACCAAGAACACCAAGAAAATCTATCTGGAAAAACTTCAGAAGATTTTAATTGATGAATTCACTATTTCATCCTAGCAGAGTGGTGTTTGTTGTGTTTTCCCTCTCCCCTTATTCAGAATCCTGTCAGCATATGAGGTTGTCACCTTTTCAGCTGTTACTTCATCGGAAATGGGATGGACAAAATTACATCCAGGAAAACTCTCTACTTCATCTTTAAAGGTTGAATATATTTTTCCTGCTTGGCTGCAGTAGTTGTTTTTCTATTCTCTTAATTATGTATAAAACATTTTCAGCCATTTGCCAGCAAATATGATGTAATCCATTTATTTTCAAGCAGTGTACCATTCTGTGCAATTCAGAGAACCTCTGTTTTCCAGGGTAACTGGCTACTTGAGGAAAACTAGGCCAAAATTATGAAGTCTCAAGTTCCATGCTGGCTTCAGCAAAGTCTAACTCTAAAATAACTCACTGATGACTGTAAGTGTTAGTTTAGTGTTGGTGAAAGCAAAGTTTGGCTTAAATTCCTTTATGCCAAGGGAAGCCTGTGCCAGGGAGGGAGTAATGAAACCTGCTGTGTTTGTGTGCTGTGAATTTGCAGTGGAGCAGGGGAAATGTCTGGTCTGTTGTTAAATATTTTGTATTGTAGGTGTGTCTTGTAGGTTCACAGGGATGGTGCTTTGGTCAGGTTATTAAACTGCTGATTCTGAGAGGGAAGAGCTGGTCAGGTCTCCAGTGTTGGCACTTCAGTTCTGCTTTTTTGTTGCTGATTCCTTGATCTCAGGATATGGGAGGTTAAATGAGTTTTGTCTGGGTTTTCATGGGTCTTCTCTGAAGCTCTGATGATCCTTGAAAAGGCAAAAATCTGATATTCCTTGGTCTGTGACTAACTGAGGTGCTTTATCATCTGGCTGGGCCACTTTGTGGAGTGTGACAAGTGGAACAAACTGCACCTGGGCATCACCCTGGCTGGTGCCTCACACAGCCTCTGCCTACTTGGATGGTGAGGGGGCCCCACTTCGTGCAAGTGGTGAAGAGGAGGGGCTGCAAATTGCTTGGGAGATGGACACAGAAGGATGGTCAGGCCCCAAATGTCAAACTCAGTTTGAGAGTGCAGTGAAGATGTGATGTGGTGAAGAGCCTGAGCTTCCTGCAGGCATTGAAGTGCTTGGAAACATGGTCTGAATTAATTAGGTCCAGGAATGGGGCATGAGTCAGTCCCTAAAGCCTGGCTGCTGAATACAATATTATGTAAGGTCACAGAAAGTTACTGTAAAGCTCATCCAGCCCCACCCACTGCCACAGACAGGGACACTTTCCACTGTCCCAGGTTTCTCCAAGGCCTCTCCATCCTGGCCTTGGACACTGCCAGGGATCCAGGGGCAGCCACAGCTTCTCTGGGCACCCTGTGCCAGGGCCTCCCACCCTCACAGGGAACAATTCCTTCCCATATCCCGTCTAACCCTGCCCTCTGGCAGAGGGAAGCCACTCCCTGTGTCCTGTAGCTCCAGGACCTTGTCCTTCTCCAGCTCTTTTGTAGGTGTGCTCCACTAGAATGTCAGCCTGGCTCCCAAAGTGTCTCCTCCTGTGGTTATCCTGTGGATTGGGAAAACCTCTTCCCTGCTGTAGAGGTGACAGCTCTGCAGCCATTTGCCATTTTATCATTCAGAGACAGTGACAAACCAGTTGAAACCATGCTGAGCATTTGATTTATTTATTTTTACTTTTCTTGCATTGCCTTTTCTGTATGGTTCTTTTTAATATTAATGCAAACTGCAAAGCTGGTGCATGTGCCTTGACTTAAAGACAGATTGTCCTGACCTGCACTCATCATCTCCTTTCATTTCCTGACCATATGGCAGGCAGCAGCATCCTGGGATATGTGTTTTGTGGACAATATTAGCTTGCTTCAGGTGGCTCCCACCAGCAGCAGCACCTTGGATATCTTTGGATGAACTTGGAGAGAATGTGGATGGAGTTCATGCCTCTGTTTCCAGGGGCACCTGCTATATGGCTAACTTTCACTGCTGTGTTTTGAAGTTTCTTTACCTGTTTTTGATGCTGTGGGCCAGATTGAAAAGTGGTTTTAAAGCAGAAATTCTCCTTTGCTGGAGAGAGGTGTTATATCTGTGAATTCTTTAAAGGCCAGGATGGATGGGGCTTGGAGCTATCTGGTCTGGTGGAAGGTGTCCCTGCCCATGGCAGGGGGTGGCACTGGATGGGCTTAAAGGCCCCTTCCAGCCCAAACCATTTAGGATTCTCTGGCTTCCCATCAGCCATGCACCTGAGTGATTTAAGAAGGAGCCTCAGCAGGTGACAGTGTTCATTGGGATCAATAATGCAGATTTCTCACTGGCTGTGGTGTGACTTGCCTGTGAGATGGCACCTGGAGCCTGTGTTGGAGGTGAGGATCCATGTCTGAGCTGTGGAGCTGTGCTCTCCCCAGCATTCACCTGGAGCTCTTGGACCAGGATTTCTCCTGGTTTCCAGCAGCATGTTCTTGTTTCTGTGCTCTTGGCCCAGAGGCTGGGGTCTGTGGTGAGGGGGAAGGCTGGCCATGGACAGATCAGTCCCACTCCTTGCCTCACCTCATGCTGTGCTCTAGGCAAAGCCTTGAATGGTAGAATCTTTAAGATTGGAAAAAACTTAATGGTCACAGTGGTCTGGCTGTAAAAGTGAGGATAACCTTGCCCTTGCCTGCAGACTTGACTGATCCCTGCAGAAACACAATTATGGAATGGAATTACAGAATGCCTTGAGTTGGTAGAGACCCATAAGGGTCATGGAGTCCCACTCCTTGCTCCTCACAGTGTTACCTAAAACTAAACTGCGTGACAAAGACCTTCACTGAGAACCTCCTTGAACTCAGACAGAGTTGGTGACATGACTTCCCTGGGGAGCCTGTTCCAGTGACACCCCTCTCAGTGAACATTTTTCTGATAGTCCAACCCGACCTTCCCCTGGTGCAGCTTCACTCTATTTTCCCATGTCCTGTCACTGGTCACTAGAGAAAGGAGTCTCCATCCTTGGAAACATTCAAAAGCAGACATGATTTTGATTCAGACATGACTCTGGGCAGCCTGGTCTTGGTGGCCCTGCTAGAGGAAAGGGGGCATGATGACCTCCAGAGGTTCTTTTGGTGATTTTTGTCTTGTGGTGCTGAATTACCAGCCCAGGGGGTCGTGTTGGAAAGCCCCTGTGGGGTTGGCTGCCCCTTGGGACAGCCCTGGGGCTTGGAAGAGGAGGTGCTCCAGCAGCAGGAGGAAGGCCAGCCTGCCTGCAGGCTTGCTGTGATCTGGGGCAGTGCCTGGGTCCCTTGGGAGATACAAGATGTAAAACATGCAGCTCTTCTCCTCGAGAAGAATTTCTTACAGCTCCATGGTTGACTTTCCTTGCTGTACCTTCTGACTGTATTTTGAAAGCAGATTCTGTGCTAACATTTTTCATTCCAAAGGTGACTTACTTGCTTGTACAGAAGCTGTAGAAGAAACAGTCAAGAAATTTACTTCTGTTTCTATTCCTCTGTGTCTGTACTACATGTTATAAACACCTGGGATTTTATCATCCTTGTGTTGCCCAGTTTTCCTGCAAGCAGCCAGTAATTCACAGCCGGCTGAGGAGAGCAGCAGTGTTTATGATGTGCCTGTGCCAGCCTTGGCCCTGTTATCTTGCTCTGTAAGAATAAACTGAAGTTATTCTTAGTGTCTAAAGCTCCATGAGTTTCTGAGTGCACAGACAGCCCATTGTGCTGCCTGCTGAGACAGTGCTGGGGATCACACAGTGAGGTTTTAGCAGGCGGTCTGGGTCCTGGGCAGAATTTTGGCTCTGACCCTTCCAGCAGCTGAAAGGGGAATGGTATTCCATCAGCTGAGCGTAAACCCAACATGTTTTTCCTGTGCAGAATAGCAAACTTTGACTTGTGTATGATAGATTTTTTTAATTACCTTTCACAAGCAAACTAGAAATAGTTCACAGATATCTGCTGATCACAGTTTGAAAACTACTGCTCTCAAGCTACCCTGAGGTTGAATTCCTTTGGAAAAAGTCTCGCTGACTTTGTCTGCTTCTGTAATCACAGCATCACAGAAAGGTTTAGGTTGACCTTTAAGCCCATCCAGTCCCACCCCCTGCCATGGGCAGGGACACCTTCCACCATCCCAGACTGCTCCAAGCCCTGTCCAGCCTGTCCTTGGACCCTTTCAGGGATGGGGCAGCCACAGTTTTGGGCTACATTGCTAAGATAGCTGGTACAACATACCCTGAGGGTGATCAGCTGTAGGGGCAGGGATGGAATTACCCTCCCTTACTGGGCTTGGGCTGGTCTGTGTTCTGTATTATCCATTCCTGGTGGGAGCATTGCAGATCCCTGTGGTGGAAAGAGTTTCCCTGAAAAGCAGTGGAAAAAAATCCTTAAATTGTTGTAAATGCTTTTGCCTGTGCAAGGCAAGTCTGAAGCTCTCTCTTGGGGTCCAAACCTTTAAACTTGGCATGGCTCCCTGTGTGAGAGCAGGCAGAAGGAGCTGTTGGAGTGACAGCAGCCGTGTGCGTGTTGACGGCGGCGCTGGGATTTCTCCGTGTGTCTCTAGCAATCCGTTCATCGGGCGCATGCTCCTGCTGCAGCCCTGTCCGTGCCCAGACACTGAGCCCTTTCATGGAGAAGTGCAGAGTCATATTTCTGAGTGCAAATTAGCCAGGGGATTGTGGCAGTGTGGGCTTGGCCAGGCTCATTTCTGAGAGTAGCCCTGGCGCTGGAGCAGGGGAGGTGTGGGCAGACACCCCGTGTGTGCTGCCTGCAGATGGGGGAGCCCAGGGGTGGCACCCCATTCTGGGGGACAGCTTACACACAGGGCCGAGTGTCCTTCAGCCAAATGTCCTCCAATTTGACTTGCTGTCTCTCACTATTAGACTTTTCCATAGGGTGGTGCATCAGGAATATAATGCTTGGCACTGGGCTCGTTGTCCTGTGTCCCCCAGGAGTGTTGAGGAACTGCTCCAGCGTGCTGGGAGTTGCTGGGATGCTCCTGGGATGCATTGCTGGTATTGCACTGGGTGACTCAGTGCTGAGGCTGCTGCACTAGGACAGTCCCAAGCGTGGGACCCTGTCTGAGTCCAGACTTCCTTCCTGCCTCTAACTCCCCTTTTCCAGGCCTTTGTGAGCAATGGCAGATTGTTATTCTGGTGGAATGGACATGTACTGGTGTGAGCCTCAGCTTTCTCTGACTGTACAGCTCACAGGGGCAGGGGAGGAGCAAGTACTGATCTCTTCACTCTCTGTGACCAGGGACAGGACCCAGGGAATGGCTGGAGCTGTGCCAGGGCAGGATCAGGCTGGATCTCAGGGAAAGGTTCTTACCCAGAGGGTGCTGGCACTGCCCAGGCTCCCCAGGGAATGGACATGGCCCCAAGGCTGCCAGAGCTCCAGGAGGGTTTGGACAACGCTCCCAGGGATGCACAGGGTGGGATTGTTGGGGTATCTGTGCAGGGACAGGGTTGGACTGGATGATCCTGAGGGTCCCTTCAAACTCAGCATATTCTGTGTTGATAAAAGGAGCCTTCTCAGAGGTGGGCATAGAAAAGCACGAGGTTCCGCAGTCAGCTCTGCGGGTCTGATGTGGACTCCTGCAACGTGGCTGCAAAGGTGGCATTTTTCAAGCTGTCATTTAGTGAGTGTATCCCCTGGATGCACACATCCAGCCCTGCTGAGCTGGAAGGTGTCTCCCAGCATTTGTGCCACATTTTTTCAGCAATCCTCACACATACACCGAATGCTTTACTGTCGAGGTTTCTTCGGGATGTCTGTGTGCACCTGAGTATGCAGGCAGGTAGCAGCCTGCTGCAGACAGCTCTGCAGGGCTGGCTGCTCTTGTCCTGTTCACAGTCCTTTTCAGCCTGCAGCAACGGCAAAGGAATTCCTGGTCCACTGGAGAGGCACAGAGTGTGGATGGAGATCAGCCCTGAGTTCAGAGCTGACCTCAAACAGACCTGTTGGAGTGGCAGTCCTGTTGCGGGGTCTGCACAGGGTGGGGTGTTGAAAGCCTTCTAAAAAAAAAATAGTAAGTTACTGAGTGAAGGGCTTCCCTCAGCCCTGCTGGTGAGCTGGAGGCTGGTGAGTTGTGTTCTGAAGAGTGCTGCAGGGGAAAAAAATCTGTGTTTCAGTGACCTTTGCATTAAGCTGTAGATAAAGTTACAAAGTTCCTGGGAGTCTGATGTGAAAATATGGAGTAGTGTTGGTCTTCATTAACTGTTTAACTTTGAGCATCTCCTACCCTTCAAAAAACACTGCTATTTTTCTCTCTCCAGGGGCAAAAAAAAATCCCTTTGGATAGCCAAGCATCCTTTGCCACTTTCTTTGTAGGACGAGCAGTTTATGGCCTATTCTTATATTTCTCTACTCCAAATGCTTTTGGACCTCTTCTCCAAATGCTAAATTTGGGGTTCATCTCAGAGAACACTGTTGCTGGCACTCACTGAGCTCTTCTTCCTGTTCTCTTATTCTGTTATTTTAGGTTTGTGATGGCCTCAAAGAAAAGCTGTCTGGACAACTTTTGTGAAGAATGGCTTTATTGTTGCCTATCAGCAAAATTTTCACATGAAAGGGTCAGTTACTGTGTAAAGCTCTCCAGTACCACACAAAACATCCTGCCAGTTTCCAGATCACAGAGCAGATTCTCAGTTGGTAAAAGAAGTTGAGAATTAGCTTAGTGTGTTTCTTATTGCTGCTTGAACTCCAAATTAATAACTTGAATTAAAATATTCCATTTTTGTTCCCTCATTTCTTATATTGTTTCTTTCAGCCAGCACTGGACAAGAGATGAAAAATCACTTGCTTGTAGTTATTTAATGACACAGTATTCCAGCAAGAGTGTGTTGAAATTACTTTTAATCTTGTAGGATATTTAGAATGAAAATTATTTGTAATGAAGTCATATTTCATATTTTAAGTCAAGAGCTCTTAAGAATGTCTTGCCTGGAAGGGCACATTCTTACGCAGCTGGGAGGAATGGAACATACCAGCCTCACCCACAGAACTTGGTTATGTTCAGCCAGTCCTGTTTGTCTGGATGGGGCTTGGAGCAACCTGGACTAGTGGAAGGTGTCCCTGCCCATGGGATGGGATGAGTTCAAGGTCCCTTCCAGCCCAAACAGCTCAATGGTTCTGTAGTTCTATGGTTCTGTGTAGAATTGGTGAAAGCTCTTGTTTGGTGATGTGGGACAGGATTGGGAAAGGATTTGGGTCTGTGTTTCCTTCCCTGCTGGGTGTCTGGTGGTCCATGGTGTGAGTGTTCTCACCAGGGGTGAGGCAGGCTCTGGAACCCTGGCACTGCTCTGTCTGCAGGCTTGGTGCAGAGACCAGAGCTTTTCAGGTGTTTCTGTTTTGGGGACCCTTGGCAATGTGTTACAGGCCCATATTCAATGTGACCATGGAATAATCAGTGGTGCTGAGCACCTAAATATGAAACCCATTCATTTTTTTGTTAGCAGAAACAAGAATATTTCTAAATCCCAGTGTTCCTTCCCAGCGGCTTACACACTTGCATTAATCTCAAACAGCTGCATCAACTGGTGTCTGAGTTGGTTGCTGGGATTAAGCTATGCTTTCAGAAATTACACAACTGTTGCAATTAATTCCTCCTTTGAACAACTGATTCCAGAGGACAGTCACCACCCTGATCCTGCATGTATGGGATTTCCTGGGCTTCCCTTGGGGGCCTCGTTTCCTTGAAGCCAAGTCTGCTTGGAAATACTCAATAGATGCAGCTGGCTTTTTGTTTCTTTAAGGCTTAGCAGCTTTAAAACATGGGGAACATGGGGTGAGTTTGGGAAGAGCTAAAGACAGATGGAGGACTTGGGATTGAAGCAGCAAGAACCTCCTTTGCATTGCAAGAGAATTCCCATTGCATGGATGCCAGGGAAGCTGTTGACTTGTGGCATGAGGGAGCCAGAAGGGTTGATTTAGATTAGATACAAGGAAGAAGTTTTTTTACAATGAGGGTGGGCAGGCCCTGGCAGAGGGTGCCCAGAGAAGCTGTGGCTGCCCCTGGATCCCTGGCAGTGTCCAAGGCCAGGATGGACAGGGTTTGGAGCAAGCTGGGATCATGGAAGGTGCTTGTGTCCGTGGCAGGGGGTGGAATGGGATGGGCTTTAAGGTCCCTTCCAACCCAAATCATTCTGGGATTCCGTGATTCTGTTGTGGGGAGTGAGGG
Organism: Calcarius lapponicus; assembly: GCA_039654755.1. Lineage (NCBI taxonomy): Eukaryota > Metazoa > Chordata > Aves > Passeriformes > Fringillidae > Calcarius > Calcarius lapponicus. The sequence goes on from CM077471.1 coordinate 7,643,842, forward strand.
ACAGGAAAGTGAGGATTTCTTGAGGTAGCATGGAAAGAGCACAGATCCTGGTGTGCACAGAAGTATGTACACACATACATCTGTGAGTCATTCACTTGGACTTGGAAGACCACTGAAGGTTTTAAAATCAGTGCTGCTGCCAGCACAATCCATTATCCACAGCTGCTGAAGGGCACTGGGAACGAGTTAGAGGGGAGCCCTGTGTGCTGCATTCCTGTGCTCTGAGGTCCTGTTCTTGTCCAGCTGCCCAGCCCAGGGAGCAGCTCTGCTCCTGTTGCTGGTTCCACGCTCCCACGCAGCTCCCTGCCACCCATCTGGGCCCAGGTGGCCTGGGGACCAAGTTAAAATAAAAAACAAAAGAAGGTATTTCCAAAAGTCTGTCCTTAATTAAGGAAAGCCTAGAACAAATGCCAAATCCCTATGAAGCCAAAAAGTCTTATACATACATTAGAATTTTGGCAACTTATTTAAATGCTTAAGCAGTTCTTTGAACTTGGGCTGAATGCTCAGGCTCTGCTTATGAAGTGTGTGAGCATAAAATAAGTGATTTAGATGGTTTGGATCTGTCCAGAGTCTAGTCTCTGGACTACATTGTTGGTGTGTTATCCCTGATCCCATGGGTACCTGGGAGATCAGAGTTTCAAATTCACAGATGTGAGGTAGGGCTGGCAGACCTGAAAATCCTCTATTATCTGAGTCAGGTCTCTGCTGGATGAACAGGAGCCATATCTGCCTGTCGTGTGACAGGCAGGAGCAATGCTTGGAAGGATACAGGGAGCCCTGCTAGGTTTGTTGCTTTTTTGAGATGATCCTGGGCAGGAGAGCACAGAGTAGTTGACAGTAGCTCCATTTAAAATCATACAATAGAGTAAACAAATGGTTTGGATTGGAAGGGACCTTAAAGCCCATCCAGTTCCACCCCCTGCCACTGGCAGGGACATCTTCCACTAGACCCGGCTGCTCCAAGCCCATCCAGCCTGGCCTTGGATGCTTCCAGGGCCTTGATCTGTGGAAAAAGCAGACATTTTCACAGCTGAAATTAAATCCTTCTTACTGTGCTTCAGAAGTGTTTTGCTTCTGTCTTGTTTTGAATTTTTTTCCTTCCTCTTTAGGATCCATCCCTTCTCTTCCAGTCTCTTCTGGTGCACTGGTCCTGGTCAAGGTAATTCATCCCTGGCTCCCAGTGGAAACTGCCACTTCGGGGGGGGGGGTTATATTTTGACTTGGTTTTCTAAGCCTGGCAGCTTTCAGACAAAAAGAGCAGGGAGAAATGACTCGTCTGTTACTTTATTTACCACTTGTTTTGGGAAAACTAAATCCAAATTTATGTTTGACTCATATTAGGGCTCTGTGGCTGGACTCTGCTTTTTCAGTTATTTTTGGCCAGGCTGATCTCACACCCAGCATGAGCAGGGCAGCCTGGGTGACAGGAGCTCAGACCAGGAGCTGGGCTCTTGGGCTGCCTCAAGGGACTGAAAGCCAAAGGTTTTTATGCAGGATCTAAATTCAGAGGTTAAAACTCCCATCCTTGCTCTGTGCATCATGTGTCGTTAGTGTTGTGGTAAAAAACATGGGGCTGCTGGAGTAAATTATTAATAGTGGCTGGGGCTGGATGAAGTGGTGTGGATTTTTCCAGTGTTCTGGGGTCTGAAATCCCTGGAGTCTCCCCAGAGCACTGGGGGAAACCCCCGTGCAGTGCCTGTTGCTGCTGGCTGGGCTCAGGTGTGGTAATTGCATATCCTCTGAACAGAGAGAGGGTTTTCCTGGGAAGCTGTGAGAAAGAATTAAAACAATTATTATCCCAATCTCTGCACCTGGCAGGCAATCTCTGTTTGTCAAAGGTGTTTACAAGAAGGAGTTGTCCCTTCTTGACCAATAGGTGAGAGAAGATTCCTAAAGGCCAATCAGGTCTTAGGTCCACCATTGTTTCTATAAGAATGGTGGATTTCTAATAATAAAGTGTTTTTCATGCCTTCTGATGTTGGAGTCTCTATATCACCTTTGTCTGACCCCGATACCCTGTTGGTGATACTCAGGAAGATGCTGAGTCCTGCTCTGAGGGCTGAGCTTTGTCCTAGAGTATCTGATAACCTCTGTTAGCACAAGCTGTGGAACAGAGCATGCAGAAATGTGCTTCCTCCATCACTTTGGTGTGAGCTGTAACCTCTCTCTGAATGGTTTATTGGTGTTCAGCTCTCAGGAAAAGGGCCAAGGAGGGGTACTGGTGCTTTTGTCCCCAGTTTCTGTGTTACAGTTGTTAGGAATGATCTGCTGACAGGCTTTCCTTTGACTTTGGGCTTTGCTTTGGAGGAGACTCTGTGGGTTTAGGGCACGTGGTCACCCTATGGCTCTTGCTTCAGTGGATCTCAATATTGGAGCACATCCCATAGCAGGCCTCGAGGGTGAATTGAACCCCTGGCTGCAGGCAGAGAGGAACCAAGGGAGATGGTTCTTCTCAAATGGCTATCCCTGGGGCTACCTGGAATTTGGTTGCATTCTCAACTTAGTTCTGCAAGCAGCAGGAGCCCTGGAAAGCCAAGTGCATCCTCCCCCTGTGACCCATTTTCAATGCAGCCCCAGCATCAGCAGCCTCCTGACCATTGTCATCCTTTGTGTGTTCTCAGCAAGGTGATGGGAAGGGCCCACTGGAACCTGGGCGTGCAGATTTGGCTCTCACAGCCAGAAAGGGTGAGCCCAATACCGTCCTCAAGCCCAGCAGTCTTCAAAACACTGACAGAAAGGGAAAGGAAAAAGGAGGAAAAGCTCCTTACAGCTTTTGTTTTTGAAAGCTGGCTGCCTCCAGCCAGTCCTGACCCAGCTCTGCACTGCTTGAAAGTGAAGCACTCCAGTTTGAAGCTGTCCTTCCCACCCTGTTTGCTGAAGGGAGAAGGTGGTAAATGTTGAATGTAGGAAAATTACTGCAGGGCCCTGGCTGTGGAGTTTGCCTCAGCTTGTGTCTCAGCATATCCCCATACTCTTGACAAGCCAGCAGCACACAGGATGCATTTTGTCCTCTAGTATTTTTCCTATACAGATGGTGAAGGTGAAAATTTTCTCCTCTGACCCAATGCCTGAGGTAAATGAATTAAATAGCTTGGGAGAACAGGCCAGAGTGTGAAGAAGTGAAAAAGGGGGATTGTTATTTTTAATTCCCGTTTTGGGGAGGAAAAGAGGAAAACAACCATCAAACCCTAAATTAACATAATTTGAGGAGACATTATCAGGCTAAAAATATGAGCAGTTTGTAAAAGGAGCTGTTTTCTGCATGTGCTGCTACTCACATTACTTAATTAAAACAGGAGGTGCTTAACATCGTGCTTTGATTTTCCACTGTGCATGATCCGTGAGTTTTTTTGGGAAGGGGTACTTTGCCGAGCATGACCAATGAGGGATTGTGTCCATGGTACAACTCCTGTTAAAGCCAAAGTCAATATTGAAGTGGTTGTAGTTCTGTCGACATAAGCCCCTCTACCAACATTCTCACTCAAACTTTTCAAAAATGTAATTTCTGGTTGTTGGAAATGGGTTTAAGTCTGAGTGGAAAAAGCTGCCATGTTACTGGAATAGAGTGTCCATCTGGAGGTATGTTCTGGTCTATTTATTAAACTTTCTTTTCTGAAAAGAGTAGGAGGAAATATAATTTTTTCCCTCTATTTTTTCCTGGTTCTGTTGCACAGGCTATATGTTGTAAATCTTGTAGGGGACCTTTTCTCTTTAATTAAGTCCAAGATGTTTTTAATCAGCTCTTGAAAATGGTGTTGCTGATTCACTCATAAAACAGGATTTGAACTTGGTGCCAGCTCAACAGTATTGCTGATAGACTCCCACACAGATAATGGTGCTGTGCTCACCAGCTTGCTTTCAGAAAATACACCCAAAAATCCAAGCTCTGCCTTAGTCTAAGGGCCATGTGGACAAGCCATGCTCCTGGTGAGCTGAGTGGAGCTGGGTTACAGTGATCCGCTCTCTTCTTCTTGTCAAGTGCAGATCATGCACCAGGAAGGATAAGAGGATGGAGTAAAAACACTTTTCCAGCACAGGCAAGTGGGCAGAGGTGATAGCATCTCTTGTGTGATGTGTTCTCACCACTAAACTGAAGTCTTAGCTGTGTGCTTGGCTTTTTGAAATGCTACAGAGTGCTACAGAAGAAGTGTTTATGATGTGGAGTGTCCTGATGTGCCTCTCAGGGCTTGAGGAGCTCTTGCTCCCAGTGAGAAGTCCTGCTCACATTTTAATTAGCTTGTTTTTCTTGAGCAGGGGTTGTCATTAAAAAAAAAAAAAAAAAAAAGGAGGGAAAAATAAAGTATGTGCCTGTTTTTCCACACAGTGCTACTGCAAACACTAGAGCTGCTATTTTTTTCTGGGGGGGGGGAAAGGTGAACTGGTTCAGATACTACAGAAGGAGTCAGTGCTGATGCTGTTTGATCTCAAATTAATTTATCCACTAAACTAAAAATTATAATTGCTTTTGTAATGGCTTGGGTTTTTTTGGGTGGGCGGTTTGGTTTGGGTCTTTTTTGTTGGGTTTTTTGAGCTCAAAGCTGGAAGAACAAAGGTTTGCCAAACTGCTAGTCATAGGGTGTGTTTCATCCAGGGTGGAACAGACTTTATTGCCTTTGAGGACTTCTGGGCTTAGAAATGCTGCTGGATGGATAGTCCTGGAGAGAGCTGTCCCTCCTTTGTGCCAGAGCCTTGGCTGATCCCTGCCTTTGAGAGGTCTGCTGGGATGTGGATTTACCTTCCATGTATCACCATGACAGCCTGGGCACTAAAGTCATAGAATGATGGAATGGTTTGGGTTGGAAAAAGGTCATCTTCCTCCAGCAGATTCCTTGTGGGTAGATCTAGAGATCCCTTCTGGCTGGAGGATGTTGGCTGATGGTGTCATCCAGGGTGAATTTTGTCAAGGGCCTGGTGCCCTACCAGGAGCAGGATGGAGTACTCCAGGTGTGATGGGAAGAGCATCCTTCATCCCCCTTGTGCTTAGGGAGGCAGAGGTCTTCCTCTAACTCTGCCAGTCCCTGACATTCAACTTCAGGGTTCTTCTGCTAGTCAGAGACTTGGGCTTTGTGTAGCAGCTCTGGTAATCATGGTGACCCTTTTTTCTGAGGTTGGATGACTCTACATGTTCATGTTGTCACAGAAATTTGTGTGTTGTTTGAGAGCTCTGGGTTTCTATTGTACACAGCAAATAGCTGTGCACAAAGTTGAAGGGAGAAGGATCTCCTGGCTGAGATGGGAGCAGCCAACATGAAACTGAGATTAGTTTGACATGTATGCAGCTGGAACTTCCCCTTTCCCTGCCCAGACTGCAGCAAATCCCTTCACATGTCCCCACTGAGTCTGTGAGGTTAGAGAGACTGGGATGAGGTTAGAAAGAATGGGATGAGGCTTGCTGAGGGGAAGAGGCACATGGACCTGACTCTGTGAGAGCTGTGTGCTTATTTTAAAGGGTCTCCATGGTCCTTAAGGCTGGTCTGGACCTGGAAAAGAGGATGTTGTGGGATGAGCTGCAGCATTCCCCAGGGTGGCCCCTGTCCTCTTGGCCTCATTTGTGTGATGCCCAGTTGCATTGTGGCCCCAGTGTCACCTTCTTGGTGCCACTGCAGCTCCAGTGACAACCATGGACATGAAGCCATTTCCCCACGTCTCTGGTATTTTAGGAATTCTGGAGCTGTTTGCTGACTGTGCAGCTGGAACATGGGAGGAAAGCAGAGTGAGAGCTGTGAAACGCCTTGGTGGCTGTGGGAGCCCAAGGAGGTGTGTGAAAATGGGCTCCAGGGGATGAGCTTCATCCATAAAACACGTGGAGCAAGCTGGACTTACACCAAGTCAGCACTGAGACTTTTCTAGTCCAGTTTGAACATCATTGCAAACCAGATCTACAGTGCAGCATGAGCCAGGGTCCTGGACTAAAGCAAGCCCTGGAGCCATGACTAAACCCAGCCTTGCTCTGTCACAGGAGAGCAGTTCATGACACAGGAACCAGCCTCTAACACTTGCTGAACTTTCACTATTTGTTGTTTCAGCAGACATGAATAAATATTCAACAAATAAGCCTCCTGGCCTTAAGTGATTGTAATGTTCTGACTATAAATAAACTGAAAATCTGAGTTCTTGGTTCTTTTTTACTTTAAAGCAGGCTAGACCCCATGGGAATGGTATGTTCCTGTTGCACAAACTGCAAAGGGTTCATGTCCTGGTTTTCATCTGTAGGGTCATATGGTGACTTGGAGTGGAGGTATTTTCCTGAAACAGCTTTGGAGTAGCTGTAGGGTTTGGGATGTGGCTCCTTTCTCTCCCCTGGCTACAGGGAGCTCTGGCTTTAAGTAAGGTGGAGGATGTTCTGGGAAGTGCCTTTGGGTCTCTGGAGCTGGAGGATGAACCAAGGAATGTATAGCAGTTGAGGGGAGCTTCCTGCAGCCTCCCTCTGTGATGTTTCACACTGGCTTTACTGTCTGCACCACACCTTGTGGGACTATTTATACTCCCAGAGGAATATGCAGGGATTATAAATTCCCAGTGGAGCTTGCTGAGCTGTGCACTGCCACAGGACTGTGCTTTCCTGCCTGTTCCAACTAGGAAAAATGAGCAGCCCTGTCAGTGACAGGAGTTTGTGGTGGGATCTGGCACAGCCCCATGGTGGGTGTGCAAACCCTGGTCCCAGGGAAGGTAGCTGGGTGGGACTTGGCTCACTCATCCTGCAACTTTAAGGCTTGAGCATCCCAGGCAGAGAGAGGGCAGTGTGTGGGAGCATTTCCCTGGGATCACTGTCAGGGATGTGAATCTGTGCCTCCTGCTCCAGTCTGTTCAGCTCAGCCCTGAGGGAGAAAAAACATTCTTCAGTGAGCACTGTGTCCCTGCCCTCCACTAGGAGCACATTTTAGTCATTTGTTTCAGTTATTACATGGTTCTTTTGTCAGCCCACAGGCTTTGTGCCCTTTCCACAGTGGTGGTACTCAGTCACCAGCTGGGGTTAAACCTCAGTCTTAAACCTGTTAAACCTCACCCTTGTCTTTTTTGGTGGCTGGACTGGGCAGAGGGCTCCATGGTAAAGCAGGGTTTAGTCACAAACCTTGTGCTAACTGCTTCCTTTGCTCTTGCTTTGCCAGGGCAGCCACTGACCACAACATTGACAACACCACAGCAATCCTCAGGGAGTGGCTGAAGAATGTGCAGCACCTGTACCATGATGTGGAGTGGAGACCCATGGAGGAACCCCCGTGAGTACCTGGGAGGGCTCTTGGCTGCACAGCCCAAATTCCCAAGGTTTTCTGTTTCCAAACCAGGAGCTGCTACTAAATGTCCAAGTGCTAAAATGTGGATTATTTGCTTTCTGGAGTCTGTCCCATTAAAATTGTTTTCTTAGGGAAGAAGGTGAGGTAAGGTCTTTAGAAAGGTTTTGGACTTTAGTGAAGCACCTCATGCAGAATTTTGTGGAAGAAATAATTTTCCATTCAGTTATTTAGCATCTGTCACTGCTCTCTTTGCATGGTAAACAAATTACATCAAGAGCTACAAGGAATTAAAATTACCATTCGTTATTTGCAAGGAAGCAGAGAAATTATAGCCCCATTCATAATATCTATGAAAGCTCTGACACATCAAATATTCAGTAAGTGCTGAGCCATAGAACTAGATTTAATTCCACATATTGTGCCTTTACGTGATTTGCAGGACCATTGCTTTGAAATATGATGTGTTGGATTTTTATTACTTTAATTTTTATTTATTTTGAAGATCAGCTGTTCCTGGGTTTGTTCTGTTTTCAGTTTCTTCCACCAAGGAAAATTACATCAGTTTCCCCTTCCTTTAGGCTTGGTTTTATATTTAGAGTGCCTCACTGCAGTGATGGGGAGCTTGTGGTACAAACCCCCAGGGAGTGCTGGTTTTATTGACATTTTTAATCCTTTCATTTGAATTGAGTTTCCTTCATCCTGCCAAACTTTGCTTAAGTTCTGCAAAAAAGCTTTTGAAATTCTTAGCTCTTTCCCTGACTTAACTCTGGCACTGTTTCAAAGTCCTGGAATTTTATTCCTCGTTGGGATCTGCCCCTGGGTTCCCTTCCATCTTTGTTAAGAAGCCCTTGCTTTGGAGCTGAAGGCAGAGCCATGCATGTAACTTTGCTGCCATGCTGGGGCTGGGTGTTGGGAGATTCAGGAGCTGCTCCTGGGGTGTGTTAGCAGTTCCCAATAATGCCCAGAGCCCTGGGGAAGGCCAGGCTGCTTTCATCTTCACATCCCAGCCCTGCTGGTGCTGCTGGGCCGAGGGGGGCTGGATTTGCAGCCTGGCAGAGGGCAGATGAGTTTGTACCCCAGGTCAGGGGGCTGCAGCTGGGTTTGGAGGTCCCCTCTGCTGCCACAGCAGCTCCTGCCCTGGGTGGTGTCAGAAAACTGGCACTGCCTGTTCTCTGGAGCCTTCTGTGCTCATGCCAGCGCAGAACTTGGAATTATTCTCCCTCAAAACCTCTCCTGGCTTGCCTGAGGTGACTCTAATGCTGTTTTGCTTTCATAAGGCAGCAATCAAACTCTTCTTTCCTCCTTCTTTCTTTCCTCCTTCTTTCTTTCCTCCTTCTTTCTTTCCTCCTTCTTTCTTTCCTCCTTCTTTCTTTCCTCCTTCTTTCTTTCCTCCTTCTTTCTTCCCTCCTTCTTTCTTCCCTCCTTCTTTCTTCCCTCCTTCTTTCCTCCTTCTTTCATTCCTTCTTTCTTTATCTTTTCTTTTTTTCCTTTCTTTTTTTTTTCTATTTTTTTTCCTTTTTTTTTAATGTAATAAAGCCCAGGCATGGATTACAGTCACTTTTTATTTCTTTTCTAGGTCCTACCCAGAAGAGATGGGGCCGAAGCACTGGCCCAGCTCTCGGTTCACCCACGTGATGAAGCTGCGCCAGGCTGCCCTGCGCGCTGCCCGGGACAAGTGGTCAGACTATATCCTGGTGAGCACGAGCTCTGATTTATTACTAAAGCTTTCCAGCTCCTCTCTTCAGTACTGGGGGCTGTCAGAAAGTTTTCTCTCCAGCTAAAGACAGGTTGAGATGTTGTGGGTCATTTCTTGGTCTGGTGAGCCAGAGACTTTGCGGTGAGGGAGGTGAGTCCTGGCTAAGCTTGGAGCTTTCTCCACAGGTACCAGGCTTGCACACAGTCCTGGTGGTGGGAGGGTCCCCCAGATTGAACCCCCACCTGGTGAAATGGAAGGGAAATAGTTGTGCAGGGCAGTTGTGGAGAGATGCTGCCTTGGGTCACTGTGAGGGGTGTGTTCCCAAAGCCTCCAAGCAAGGTGAGGTGTGAGGGCAGTTGAGGAGTTGTTCTTGATACTTTTCACAGAACAAACTCACCCTGAATTTCCAGTGATGTTATTTTCCCTGGCAGCTCCCTGGTCCCTGTGCTGGCATGAGGTTGTATGGAGTCAGGGCAGCTCTCTGCCCATCTCGTTGCTGTGCCCAGGAGCAGCTGCCCCCAGCTTCCCTGGGACAGCCCTGTGCCCTAGGGAGTCAAACCCACCAGCTCGCTGCTTTTAGGGTGGGTTTTTTGCTGACCTCATGGAATCATAAAATTGTTAAGGCTGGAGAAGGCCTGAGATCTCTGATTGTTGTTGTTGACCTGCCATGTTCACCATTAAGCCACATTCCCAGGTGCCAGATGCACACATTTTTTCAGTACTTCCAGGGATGGTGACTCCCCCCCTGCCCTAGACAGCTTATTTCAATGCCTGGCCATTCTTTTAGAAGGAATTTTTCCTAATATCCAGTCTTCTGGATGAAACTTCCCATGATGCAGACCCAGCCCCCCCGGCTGTCCCCTCCTGTCAGGAGCTGTGCAGAGCCACAAGGTCCCCCCTGAGCCTCCCTTTCTCCAGGCTGAGCCCCTTCCCCAGCTCCCTCAGCCCCTCCTGGTGCTCTAGACCCTTCCCCAGCTCTGTTCCCTTCCCTGGACACGCTCCAGCCCCTCATCGTGAGAGACCAGAGGTGCCCTAGTGTTGTGGTGTTGGTGGGCTTTTAGGATGAAGTGAGAGATGAGAATTTCACTCTAAGTTTTCAGAAGGTTTATATCATATCATATCATATCATATCATATCATATCATATCATATCATATCATATCATATCATATCATATCACATCATATATCACATCATATTATATCATATCATATTTATTATATTATATTCTAAAACTATACTAAAGAAAGAGAAAGGAGGTATCAGAAGGCTAGACAAGAATGAATAATAAAAACCTGTGACAGACTCAGAGAGTCTGACACAGCTGGCTGTGATTGGCCATTAATTAAAAACAATTCACATGTTGGGTAAATCATTTTTTAAATTACATTTTAAAGCAGTAAAACAGGGAGAAATTGAAGCTTCCCAGCTACCCAGAAAGGAAAATCTTGGCGAAGGGATTTTTCATAAAATATCACAGTGACACCCCAGCAGTGGCAGCACAGGGGACAGGCATTCCCCTGGGCCTGTGCCCGCACCAGGGCTGCTCATGTGCCTCTGGCTGCCTCATTCCCAAGAAAGCATCAAAGGATTCATATTGTTTCATCCGTTAACAGCTTTTTTTTCCCTCTTCCTTCTGTAGTTTATTGATGCAGACAATTTACTGACCAACCCAGAGACCCTGAAGCTGCTGATAGCAGAGAACAAGACCCTGGTGGCGCCGATGCTCGAGTCCCGCTCGCTCTACTCCAACTTCTGGTGTGGCATCACTCCCCAGGCAGGTGACCCCGTGAAGGGTGCTGGGGGCTGTGTGCTGGGGTCCTCCAGGGTCCTGCCCCTGTCTCTGGAGCAGCAGCCATCCTTCCTGTTCTCCGGGCTTTCCCATCTGCTGCTTTCCCATCTTCTTCTGCACAGAAGCTGCTGTAGCTCTGAGGTGGTGTAAACACGTGGTGTGATCCCACACAAACCATTCTGGTAAACAGATCAGAATTTTTTTTAAGCTGGTTCTGTGTTTCTGTAATGGCCTTAAAACTCTTGGTGCTTAATTTTAGGTCATTTTTTTGTTATAGTGATGCTAATCCAAGAGGAATTTGCTTTTCTTTCCACAGATCTCCATTGTGTCTAAGTTATCTTTCTCATCTATGAGCAAGATTTTTGAAGTGGGGCAACATCCTTTGCCTTGTAGGGAATGTATGTGCTGAAGTGTGCATGTAATAGGTACTGGTGCTGAGCCTAAAAATTGGAGTTCCATGTTACCTTTTCAATATCCCCTTTTCATGTTACTTCTGATCCACATAACTGCACTGGGTCAGAGCACAGGCTCATCTGCAGATATCTAGGGAACAGTAAAAGGATAGGGAAAAAAACTGAGTGTTACTTCCCCAAAATACTTTTCTTTCCTCTGGCAATCCCCTTCTGGGTTTTTAAGGAATATATTTGTCTTTAAAGCTCTCAGTGATTTTTTTTTATTCTACAGAAATCCCTGTCTCAATCTATTTTTTGTCACCCACACCATCTTCTGGCAAGGAGTTCCACAGTTCAGACCAAGTAATTGGATTAAAAACAGCAGGAAAAGGTCCTGAACTTTCCAAATTCTTGGGAAGTAAATGGAGAGATAAGGAAGGGGGTGTGATGAGGTGTGTTTGCTTGTTTCACTTGGGTTTGTTTGCTTTGTTTGAAAATGGAGATATAAACTTCATAGCAAAGGTATTGATTGTGCTTGAAGTTTTTAAGGCTAAGTCCTGAGTCAGCCAAGGCTTTCCACTGGGGTACATCAGCCCTGCTTCCAGGCTGGAGTGAATATCTGCCCATGTGCACCAGCCCTACCTCTCCAGCAGGAAGTTTCCACCATTGCCAGCACTAACTGAGGAAAGGGGAGAGGAAAACCAGCAAAGGCATCTTGCAGAATTTGGTTAAAAAAAAAAATATCCTGCTGGAGTGAAGAGCAAAGTTCTCCCTTTATTTTTCCTTTTCTCTTGTTTCTGCATGTGGTCCCAGGGCTGTGTGTGCTCAGCCTTGCTCTCCCAGGAGGTTTGGGGAGGGAATCAGCACATCCTGAAACACAGCCTTCCCCAGCACAGCGCCACTGAGCCAAGCCCAGCTCCAGACAGGCTGGCATTTATCTGTCATGGAGCAAAACTGGGGAGAGGCAGCAGTGTGGGGGAGTTGGAGCCCTCCTTGCCCACATGGTTTAGGAGCAGGGACAGCCCCAAAAACCCAGGGTGAGCCACTGGAGGAGGAAGGAGGAGTGTCCAGCGTCTTCACTTGTGGGCATTCTCAGGTTAAAGGGTGGGTGTGTTAATCCTGCCTTTGGTGGGAATGCCAGTCACATCTCTTCCCACCTGCTCCTTCCTGTGGCACTCAGGATGGCTGTGTTTGGGATATCCCATCCTCACAGTATGGTCTCAGTACACCTGAAAGGCAGAGGGAGATGGCAGATCCATAACCAGGAACATTGCAGCACATCCTGACCCCACACAGCCCAGGGGAGAGCAGTTCTGCTGGCTTTTGCTCAGCCAGTGCCTGAATGCTCATGGAAAATTGAACATAAATGGAGCTTTAACTTCTTTTAGTGACTCATTGTTTCTGTAAAGCGCAGAATCTGCTCTGGATTCAACCATCCAGATGGCAGTTTCACGCTCCAGGGTTTTCTTCCTGGAGGAATTCAGTGTATTTATGTCCACATGAGCCACACACTGTGGGTGTTGCACCCAGAGTGCTGGAAGTGTGGCAGAGCTCCTGGGTACAGGGAGTTACCCAGGAGTGACTCAAGTGCCTCCCCAGGCAGAGTCAGGAGTGAGTATCAAACCTGCTTGCCCCAGGGTGGAGGAAACAGGGATTCTTACACAGCTGATGGAGACTGAGATGTTGCCTTCACTGCAGTGACAACAAATGATTCTTTTTAAAGATATGGACAGGATGGAATTTATGGATAGAATTAATTTGCAGACCCTGCTCTCTGGGATGCTCAATGGACTTGGTGCCTCTTGAGTGTGGAGGATGTCATGGATGCTCAGCAGCTTCCAGGATCAGGCTAAGTGCAAAAAGGGTTTTGAAGAACCAGGAGAAAATAGTCTGAGGTTTGAAGCTTCATTGCAGGGGAATTTTACAGTGGAAGGGTTGAGCTCTCCAAGAGCTCCTATAATGTAGGGAGAAGGTCAATTTTTAACTTTTGGAAAGAACAGTTTCTAAATACTTGACTGAGCTGTTTCCAAATGGGAGGCACTGAAAAAGCTGGGAGTTGAGCCCTCAGGGCGTGAGCTCTTGCTAAGGACAGCTTTGAAGCAGGAATCTCATGTGCCAACAGCCCCCTCTTTGTGGTTTCAGGGTTACTACAAGAGGACCCTGGAGTACCCCCTGATCCGGGAGTGGAAGAGGATGGGCTGTTTTGCTGTCCCCATGGTGCATTCCACGTTCCTCATTGACCTGAGGAAGGAGGCCTCTGCCAAGCTGGCCTTCTACCCCCCACACCAGGACTACACCTGGAGCTTCGATGATATCATGGTCTTTGCCTTCTCCAGCCGCCAGGCAGGTGTGTCCAGGGCCTCTGCTGGGGAGGGCTCCCCCCTAGAGACACACTGGCCTCCACTGCAGCCTCACAGCCCAGGAGTCCTGGGTGGCTTCCATGGGGTGTTCAGACCCTGCTCCCTTTCCTCTCTGGGATCTGCTATGGGGTAACCAGCAGCAAGTGACTGGAAAGGCAGTTTTGGATTGCTGCTGGTTTCAGAGGATGGGGGGCTGTTCTTGGGATGGGGCAATATTTCAGAGACAAAATATGGGGTTCCACCCTTGGTGTCACAGCAGGTGAACACAGGGGGGTGCTGGGAGAGTGGAAGGTGGTCTGGGGGTGAGGGATCTAAAGGTACCACTTCCGAAAGATCCATGAGGAAAGGGGTGAGGACGGGAGACTCTTCTTAAACCATGGAATCCCTGAACAGTTCAGGTTAGGAGGGACCTTGCAGCTCATCTCATTCCACACCCTGCCATGGGCACAGACACCTTCCACTAGACCTGGTTGCTCCAAGCCCCATCCAACCTGGCCCCATCCAGCCTTGGGTACTTGCAGGGAGAGGAAATCTCTGACTGTTGATGTTTTAAGAGACCTCCAGGTGTTGCTGAGACATCACTGTCTCTGAAGTGCCTTATGCTGCTGCTGTTCATGCTTGTGGTGAGGATGTTTAGTCCCGTTGGTTTCTGGAGAGTGGCTCTTGGGAATGTTCTGTCTCTAGCTGTCCAGGCTGCCAGACCTGTGTGTAGCAGTGTCACAGCTGAAGGGGCTCCCAGGACTGTAATGGCCATCTGTGTTGTTCCTTGCCTGCTGTGGTGGAAAGGGAAAAGTTTGGGGCATTATAAGGAAAAAGGGATTGGTGAAACCTCAGCAGCACCCATAAGTGCCTTCTGTTCAGAAGTGAGTGGGTTGGTGGGGTGAATTATCAAGGAGAAGTTGCTCATGAATCCTCTGAGTGATGTGCAGTTGGTGCTCCCTGTCCTCTGCAGAAGATGGAAAGTTAAGGAGAGCAGGAAGGGCTGCTCTTGGGAGCAGGCAGGCAGGGAGAAAGCCAAGGGAAGCAGGGTTGCTGCTGCTGCTGTTGTTGTTGTTCTGCAGGCTGAGCCTCCCTTCCCACTGATCCCAACCGGCACAGCAGCCACCAGCTGCCTGTAGCTTCCCTTTTAGTGCTGGGTCTGGTTGGCAGCACCAGAGATGATGTTGTTGTCTTGGCAGAGTGAACAGGGCGTTCTCAGGATGAGGAGTGTCAGATAAGATGATTGGTGGAGGAGAGGCAGCAAGAGCTGAGACTGGAGCCCTTGGGAGGAAGAGGTGAGGAGTGAATGGCAGAGCAGCTCCAGGGTCCTGGCTTCCAGAGTCAGGCCATAAGTGCAGAAGCACAGAGTGAGACCCCCAAGGCCATGCAGTTCAGTGTTTCCCCAGCACTGCCAAACCCATCACTGAACCGTGTCCCCAAGAGCCATCTCTTGGCTCCAGAGGAGAGTTGAGGTTTAAGTTTGGAGAGCAAAGCAGGCTGCTTAAAATCTACCCCTCCACCTCTTCCCTCTGACAGCTCTCCAGAAGTGCAGCCTCCAACCCCTGTGGTAACTGCAGTGCATTAGCTCCAGCTGCTTCAGAAATATTTCAGGGATTCAAACCCATCATTTTTTCCTTCTGTCCTACAACACCAGCTTTTTCCAGGACTGACCCATGACATGGAAGGCTTTGCTCCAGCTGTCTGGCCTGTTCATCTGATCAGATTGTTGATTTGTGTCCTGAGCTCAGTCTTGTCACCCAGGATAAAAGGATGACATCCAAGTTCAGAAATGTGAAAAATGTGTGAGCTTTGAGGGAAATTTTTTTTTGGAGTAATTTCACTTACTTCCAGGCCAAAAGCTGTGCTTAAAAAATCATCAATTCCCAACAGGCAATCTGCTGCTGGAAGCAGCTGTTCTGTGGTGCTCCAGAGAGCATCCCACCTCTGGGAGAGGACGTGGCCTGTGTGGGAGTGCTGCATCTGAGCAGAGCTCAGAGTGGGGCTGTTACTGCCAGCACTGCGCTCTGCAGAGCCCTTTGCACTCACAGGAGAGCTTTTAGCCAGGTCAGCTGGAGAAAAGGAGGCTCAGGTGAGAACTTAGAGACCCTTCCAGTGCCTAAAGGGGCCCCCAAGAGAGCTGTAGAGGGACTTGGGACAAGGGATGGACAGGACAGGGGGAATGGCTTCCCCACTGCAGAGGGCAGGGTTAGTTGGGCTATTGGGAAGGAATTGTTCCCTGTCAGGGTGGGCAGGCCCTGGCACAGGGTGCCCAGAGAAGCTGTGGCTGCCCCTGGATCCCTGGCAGTGCCCAAGGCCAGGCTGGATGGGGCTTGGAGCAAACTGGGTCAGTGGAAGGTGTCCCTGCCCATGGCAGGGGTGGAACTGGATGGGCTTTAAGGTCCCTTCCAACCCAAACCATTCCATAATTCCATGACCTCCTGAGCTGCCTTTCAGCCTGGGTCTCTGAAGCCCTTGAGCCAGCCAGCAGGAAGGTCTGGTCACAGGGAAGTGGGAACAGTTTTGGTTCCTTAACTGTAGCTGTGGTTTTAGGCTGTGACTGTAAATCCCGGACACTGCCTTTAAAGCCCATTAAGAAGAATAATACAAACGCCTGTAGTTTTTCTATCCCTTGCAGCAATCATTTAACTTTGTTATAAAAACAGAGCTGGAGAGTGAGTCCCCCTCCCTCCTTTATGGGAGCTTTACCGTTTTCAAGTACATTTAATCCCAGACAGAGCAGGAACACTGGTGTGAATCTGGGCAGATTATGTTCAAGGCAGCGGAAGATAAGAACAGAGATCAGTGAGCCAGATAAGATTAGTTGATTAGATCAGTGCCAAATCCATTCATGTCTGCAGGTAGTAGTTTTTTATTCTGCCATTTACCTAAATTGCAGCTGACAGCTGAATGTGTTTTGGCAAGGAGCATAGCCAGCAATTTACTTGTAGAACTTAAAATGAGAGAAACGCCAGAGTCATTAGTGCCAACAGTTCCACTCTGCTAAAAATACCATGGATTAGGGGCACTAATAGATGAAAGCATCAGCACACCAGGTAGTGTCTGCTTTTCATTTATTTCCTCGAGGGAGGGGGCTGGTTAAACTTGTTTCATTAAAAAAAAAGAAAAAAAAAAAAAGAAAGACAAAGGCAGGTTTGGGCTGGTTGCTCAGGTTCTAGCAGCTTTGCTTTGGGATAATTAATAAAGGACCTTACCAGAACTTAATGAAAAACAACGGAAATCCTTCCCTTGGCTCCTCTGGAAGTGGCTTTTGAGCATGTTGCCTGATGTGAAAGGCAGAGTTACAGCCAGTGAGCAAATCCTTGTCATCCCAGAGGGAAAAGTGTTCTGCTGATGCTGGGATGTTCCCACTGGGTGAGGCTGTGCCCTGCAAATGCATCTACTCCAAGGACAGGCTTTGCACCTTCTGTTTCCCACCTTCAACAAGCAGTTGCAAAAGCTTTTGAGTAGAAGGGTGTTAATGTTACCACATCTGTTCTCCTCACTGGTGTCTTGCTCTGGGATTTTCCTTTCATCTTCAGGGCACAGTAACAATTAGTTCTGGAGAGAAAAGGACTGTGTTTGGTGGTGACTTGGCATTTCAAAGCTTGTTGTCATATGTATTCCTTGAAGTCCTTTGCCAGCACAGGTGAAAATGTATCACCTTTATTTCCCAGCCAAAGCAAAAGGAAGCAGTGATAAAGAATAGAAGGGGTTGAGTTAGAAGGGACCTTAAGAGTCATCTAGTTTCAGGGACACCTCCCACTGTCCCAGGCTGCTCCAAGCCCTGTCCAGCCTGGCCTTGGGCACTTCCAGGGATCCAGGGGCAGCCACAGCTTCTCTGGGCACCCTGTGCCAGGGTGCCAGCACCTTCACTGATCATCAAGGGAACAATTCCTTCCCAATATCCCATCCAAACCCACTCTATTTCAGTGGGAAGCCATTCCCCCTGTCAGCCCAGGCCCTTGGAGGGTCAGTTAGGCAGCCAGTAGGGATTGGTTTTATGGGAGAGGCCACTCGCTGCCAGCCAGGCAGAACAGAAATTGGAACTGGAATGATTCTGACTTGTTTGCTTATGAAGCAGAACTTCTTGGGACCGAGGTCCTGGCACAAGTGTGTTTGTGGCAGTGCAATGCCCTGGTAGCAGGCCTGATTTCTGCTTCTCTGTGATCCCCAGGAGTCCAGATGTTCATCTGCAACCGTGAGCACTACGGGTTCCTTCCCATGCCCCTGAAGCCGCAGCAGTCGCTGCAGGAGGAAGCTGAGAATTTTGTGCACACCCTGATCGAGGCCATGAGTGAGTTGCTGTGCCCTTGCCATGATGGACCCCCCAAGTTAATGCCTGCAGAGCTCTCTGCCAGCAGCCCAGCTCTCATTCTCTTGGAAGTCTGCATCCTAGCCTGTCCTCTGTAATCTTGTTTTGATACATTTTTCAAAATTCTCCACCGCTTTTCTACCTAGGGATGTAATTGCTTCATGGTCAGGTCAACCCCATACACAAAATCCCTCAACTTCCCCAGATCAAGTGCATCTTTCATGTGGAAAAGGGTGCTGCATGTCCGTGTTTTATTCCTGATGTCTGTCTGGCACATGGCTGCTGGCTCTGGCTTTGCCATGTGGTGCTCCTGCTGTTCCCATGCTGCAGTGGCTCCTCATCCCCGGGATCCCGGGAGGGAGGGAGGGAGGGAGACACCTTCAGACAGGTGATGTCCACTGCAGGGAGTGCTGGAGGGTGACTCTGGGGTCTCTCCTCTCTTTCAGTCGATCGCCCTCCCGTGGAGCCCTCTCAGTACATCTCTGTCCCTCCGAAGCACCCTGACAAGATGGGCTTTGATGAAGTAAGGAGCCTGCTCTGCTGTTTATTGTCTTGCCTTCTCACTCATCACCTGATCCTTAATGTCCCTTCCAACATAAACCATGCCATGATTCTGGTTTCATCCAGCCAGGAAGAGAAGGCAGAAGTGAGGCTGTAAAACAAGTTCACTCACCTCTTCTTGTGCTTCTGCTCTACATCTGACTCTGCAGAGCAGCTTAGCTTCCCTTCCATCTGTGACAGAAACTGGGCCTTTGGTGAAGCTCTCCAGCTCTCCAGTGGCAGGAGGGAAGGATTTCTCTCACCTGAGAGAGACAATGGAGAGCTGAGAGCAGGTGGGGTTGCAGGCTCACAGCGGAGTTCTGGCCCACCTTGGAGACCCCCAGGGATGCAAACCGTGGGAGAGGGCTGGAGAGGGACATGCCAGACTCTGATTGCCTGGTGTCTGTGTTATTCCCAGAGCCAGCAGCCCCTGTGTGTGCAGCTGCCAGGGTGGCTCTGGGACTGAGGGAGTTGTGGGGATCAGGGGAGCCTTTGTCTCCTTGGTGTGCTCTGCTCCATCTGTCTGTGGGGCTCCTGAGGCTGAACCCAACCCAGCTGTGTGTCTGTGTTTAAGGCACAGCTGGTCCAGGTTTTTTCCATATTGTCCTTTGTGGCTGTGCTGTATTTATCCAGTTTATTAATCTCTCATTTGTACTGAGCTGAAATTCGTTCTGCTTCTTACTGGGATGAGGATTTGCTCCATGGGCTACAAGGCTGTGCTTGTACCAGCCTACCTGGGACTGAAAAATATCCCTGAGCCCCTGAGGGTTACCTGCAGTGAGGGCTTCAGTCCTCAGCCCTCCACCAGTCTCCTCAAGGCTTTGGATAGAGCCCTGCCCAGACATCTCTGTTCTCAGCCTTGGCTCTCTGCTCTGGCAGGGATCACAGTGGATTTTCAGTGCCTGAAGTAATCACAAAAATCCTTTCTTTACTATGGCCTTGTACTTGGCCCTGCTGATAATCCTAAATCCAGGCAGTGGCAGTGTTCCTCTAGGATCGATGCTGCAGATGGTCATGTTACTCTGTTTGATATAAACCTAAACATCCTGTGTCTTTGGCTTGGCTCTAACTGGTCTCTCCTCATTTTCTTCATCCTGAAAGAGCAAGTTTCCTCTATGAACATCCATAAAAAGTAGTTGTTAGAGAAAAAACCTCTACACTTTCAACTCAAAACCAAGTTCAGCTTTTTGACAAATTCTAGACAACTTGGAGCAAACACACATGATATTTTCACTATTTTCACAAGACCTGCTTTTCCACTGGGACTGCTGGAGAGGGGTGGGTCAGGACTTCCCTTCTCCCTCCCTCCCAGCTGGGAGTCTGATGTCCTGGTGTCTTTCTGTTCCTCCCAGATTTTCATGATCAACCTGAAGCGCCGCAAGGACCGGCGGGATCGGATGCTGCGGACGCTTTACGAGCAGGAGATTGCAGTGAAGGTAGTGGAGGCTGTGGATGGAAAGTGAGTTTTGGTTGGGTTTGAGGATGTTTTCAGAGTGGGATGTGCTTTACTGCTTCACAGCATCTCCTTGGATGCCCTGATCTACTTCCAGCAGGGCAGGGTTGGCTGCAGGGGGAGCAGAGCACCACTGGGATCTCCCTGACCATCTGTTTGGGGCAATGCTGCTCTGTTTCTTTCCTCCTTTGCAATTAGTCAATCTCTGTGAGAGATCCAGGGCACTGGCGTTCAGACTAGGGTCCAAATCAGGTTAAAATCACAGGCTTCTGTGAATGGAGCAGTTAACTCCTGGGAATATTGTCCATCCTAGTGCTACTTGTCAACTTACAGCTAATATTGTACATCCTAGTGCTATTGTCCGTCCCAGAGCTGTGCTGCTGCAGTGTTAACCCTGCCACAGCCCTCTCCAAGCTCACTCTAAGGTCTGGAGTGTAAGTCCAATGAGGAGCAGCTGGGGGAGCTCAGCCTGGAGAAAAGGAGGCTCAGGGGGAACCTTCTGGCTCTGCACAACTCCTGACAGGAGGGGACAGCCAGGGAGGGGTCAGGGAACAAGGGAGAGGACAAGAGGAAAAAGCCTCAAGCTGTGCCAGGGAATGTTCAGGCTGGACAACTGGGAAAAAATTCTTCATGCCAAGGGTGGTCAGGCACTGGCACAGGCTGCCCAGGGCAGTGGTGGAGGCTCCAGCCCTGGGACAACTGCTGGATTTATGCTTGGATTTGACAATATTAGAGGGCTTTTATAATCTTAATGATTCTATGATTCTAAGGTATGTTAAGACCTTTTAATAATGAGTAACCAAGGCAGAAATTTTGAGTGTGTGAGTTGCAAAAAGGCCTCAAGGGGACAGGAGCCCACGCACCATCTAGGGGTCTTGGAGACTTGGGATCCTACCAAGGCCTCAGAACATTAATCAGAGCCAAGCACCTGGCAAGAGGATGGTCCCACAGGAAGTTTTTGGCAGAGTTAAAGATAATTGATGGTGCCATGAGAAGTCTTCGGCAGAGTTAAGGATACAATTTATCCACTTGATTTAGGGATGTAAATCAAGAAGTTCATTTTCCTCTGTGTTTTTGAGCAAAACAAGTGTAGGAATTTCTCAAGGTGTGGCTTTTCCCTGACCATCAGCAGCATTCCCCATGCTGTGCCTGTGCCTGGCTTGCAGTGGCATGTTGTTTTGCAGTGGTGATAAATACTTTGTGTTTCCCAGAGCACTGAACACGAGTCAGCTGAAAGCTCTCAGCATCGAAATGCTGCCGGGGTACCGGGACCCCTACTCCTCCAGGCCCCTGACCAGAGGAGAGATCGGCTGCTTCCTGAGCCACTACTACATCTGGAAGGAGGTGAGGGCTTTGGGGGGCCTTGAGGGTCCTGCAGGAAGGTGCTGTGTCCTGGTGCAGGGCATCGGATCCAGCCCAGGTGTCTGAAGCGTAGGATAGGAGTGATTTCCTTGGGTTGCAGGGGTTTTCTTGAATGCAGTGTTCACCTTTCACACCTCCCCTTTCCTTTCCCAGTATGTAAAAGGGCTCCAAGAGAGCTGGAAAGGTACCTGGGACAAGGGATAGAGAGACCGGACAAGACAGAATGGCTTCCCACTGCCAGAGGGCAGGGTTAGGTGGAATGTTGGGAAGAAGTTCTTCCCTCTGAGGGTGCTGAGGCCCTGGCACAGGGTGCCCAGAGAAGCTGTGGCTTCCCATCCCTGGAAGTTTCCAAGGCCAGGTTGGATGGTGCTTGGGGCAGCCTGGGCTAGTGGAAGGTGTCCCTGCCCATGGCAGGAGGTGGAAGGAGATTAGCTTTAAGGTCCCTTCCAACCCAAACCATTCAGAAATTCTGTGATTCGTTTGCCCTCAGCTCCAAGTGATTTTTATCAGAACATTTTCATGACTGTTTCTGCAGTCCATCCAATATCCTGCTTGGGGCAGGCTTGCTTAGAAGAAAGGCAAGAACGTTTTAAAAAGCAAATATGGTTAAAGAAACACTCCTGTTTTTTTCCCCTTATTCTCCATCTGAGTAGGAGCAAGTTCCAGTGGCTTGGCGTATCATGTGTATGTCACAGAGTGGTTCTCAGCTCCCTGCCCGCGTGGTCTGGGAGGCAGTGCCAGGTCAGGGTGGCCCCAGTGACAGCAGGGCACCCGTGGGGGCCACTGTGCTCATGCTGGAGCCCTCTTGTTTCAGGTGGTGAGCAGGGGCCTGGAGAAGACACTGGTCATTGAGGATGATGTGCGCTTCGAGCACCAGTTCAAGAGGAAGCTCATGAAGCTGATGGATGACATTGAGCAAGCCCAGTTAGACTGGGAGCTGATGTAAGTTCCTGCTCCTCTGGGAGGTCCTGGGCACCTGAGGACATTGGCAGCACTGCTGGGGCATGGCAGAGGGGCAGGTTGATGCTGCAGTGCAGGGGATGGTGGCACAGTGTTCTTGGTAGCTCTTCCACCACGGCAGATCCGCCCTGTGGGGCAGCTGTTGCCAGGGCACCATCCCTGCCCATGGTGTGGACAATGTTGTCTGACCTCAGCTGTGTTGGAGATGCTGACAGAGGAACCAGCACAGCTCAGTCCTGAGCCTCAGACTGCGTCATCTTAGCACCCTTAGGAAGCTTCTCACAGCTGTCCCACCCACTGGGTTAAGACCTGGAAAGTGGTGCAGGATAGAAATCTGTGAGCTGGGTCAGGGGTTGCTTCTGGGATTGACCCTTTGCCCTGGCCTGGTTGGTCATGTCCTAATTGCTATGGTGTGACAGTGTTCACAGGGGTCTTAGGACAAGGGAAGAGACAAAGATCTGACTCCATGTTTTAGAAGGCTTATTATTTTATCATATATATTATATTAAAACTATACTAAAAGAATAGAAGAAAGGATTTCATCAGAAGGCTAGCTAAGAATAGAAAAAGGAAGAATGATAACAAAGGCTTCTGTCTGGGACGGAGTCCAAGCCAGCTGACTGTGACTGGCCATTAATTAGAAACAACCACATGAGACCAATCACAGATGCACCTGTTGCATTCCACAGCAGCAGATAACCATGGTTTACATTTTGTTCCTGAGGCCTCTCAGCTTCACAGGAGGAAAGAATCCTAAGGAAAGGATTTTTCATGAAATGTGTCTGTGACTATGGATTCACTTTGGTCCCATCTCCTTGATCTTCTGACCCCTGCAGCTACATTGGCCGGAAAAGGATGCAGGTGCAGGAGCCCGAGAGAGCCGTTCCCAATGTCCGGAACCTGGTGGAGGCTGATTACTCCTACTGGACCCTGGGCTACGCCATCTCCTTCCACGGGGCTCAGAAGCTCATCGGGGCTGAGCCCTTCAGCAAGATGCTGCCCGTGGATGAATTCCTGCCCATCATGTACAACAAGCACCCTGTGTAAGTCCCTCTGTGGCTCTGGGGGAGATGGGCTGGGTCTCGCTGACTGATCTTAAACCAGGTCTTGTTGGTAGCCTGGTTGGTGGGGACTCCTTGTGGTGCTTGGTTTTGTCCTCCTGGCACAGGTCAAAGGAGGCGACAGAGGGGAATGGCTGGGGCAGGGCTTGTGGGCTGCTTGTCTGAGGCGCTTGCCTGTCTCTGGGAGCAGGCTTTGGTTGTACAGGTGTGTGTGGTTGTAAGGACATGGTTCTGGCTGTACCCCAGCACCTACCCCCACTCCCAGACCAGTCTGCTCCCTGGACTGGCCATGTCTCCCAGGGACAAGCTTGGCACCAGCGAGGGTTCCTCTGTTGCTGACGGCGTTTGTCTCCTCCGTAGCACCAAGTACATGGAGTACTACGAGCCCAGAGACTTGAAGGCCTTCTCAGCAGAACCCCTGCTTGTTTACCCCACGCACTACACGGGGCAGCCGGGCTACCTCAGTGACACAGAGACCTCCACCATCTGGGACAACGAGACCGTGTCCACGGACTGGGACAGAACACACTCCTGGAAGTCCCGGCAGCAGGGCAAGATCCACAGCGACGCCCAGAACAAGGACGCCCTGCCCTCCCAGTCCTCCCTGGACACGCCGTCAGCCAGGGATGAGCTATGACTGCCCACCTCCCCGGGACTCTGTTGACAGCTGAACCTGCCTCACACTTTAGCTTTTCACCTTGAAAGTTGTAGAGCAGCTCTTCATGTGGTCTCCTTCCCACCACTCCCAAGGGCCGTGCGCGGGATCGGGCCGGACACCTGCCCAGGCCACCCAGGACAGGGTGGGACACCAAGGAGGAAGCAGAACAAGAGTTCCAGATCCAAGCAAAAGCCCTGGGAAGCTTTTGTTAGAAGAAAACCAGCCTGGAATGACGTGGTTCCACAGTTCCTCGTGTAGAACACTGTATTTATAAAGATTAATATATAGAGGTGTACAAATGTCAGTGCCTTTCGGGATGGCTGTACCTGGGCTGCTCCCTCACTGTTACTCCTTGTAGGTCTGTAGGCTTTTACCACCCTGTTTGCTGAGCATCTGGGGATTTGGGTTTGTTTTCCAAAGGGATCCCTATCAGAATCAAGATGTTTCCCCAAAGTGTTCAATGCAGGAGAGCAGTGCTCCTCTGTCGTGTCCTCTCCCCATCACACTCCTGTACCAAAACAGTGCTGGCTTCCCATCAGCTCATTTTTAATCTTGCTGCATCCCATCTAAACAGGCCTCTGGATCCAGAACGGATGTTTTGGAATGTCTGAAGTCATGGAAGCCATGCAAGTGGAGGTAGCTGGATTTATTTATCTCTGCATTGCCTGAAGGGAATGCAGGCAGAGCTGGTCCATGTCACATCCTGCTTCACCCCTGCCTCAACTTAGTCCTTCAGGAAAACAAAACCCCACGACCTATTGGCAGGCCTTTTTATTCAGGCCATAAAAGCAAGTTTAGGAGTTTTGGGAACTTAAAATGTAAGAAGTTAGGTTACAAACTCTCTTTGTAAAACCAAAAGAACCTACAGCAATGTTACTCTCTCAACAGCCCGATAGAATTGTGTGTTACAGGACGGAAGGGCAACTTGCCTGGATATTTTTTCATGTGAGGAGTGAACTTTTCTGTGTTTTGGACGAGTTCTGATGTTTTTGCTGTTGGCTCACATGCCAGCAGGATATGGTGTTTATTTTTTTTAAAAAAAACCTTTCTCAGAGGCCAGGTGATCATGGACTATATTGGCACAGACCCTGAGCTTCTGGGCACTGGGAGGATTCCCTCCTGGAATTGCCATCTGGGGGCTCACCTGCTGGCAGATCTGTGCATTGAGTATGTGTGGCTGGGGTTTTGGTTTTAATTTTTGTTTGTTTTGAATAATTACTGATCAATGTTGTGCTTTCTGCTGCAGAAGACATGTTATTACCTGTCAGCCGGTCTGATAATACATAGAACCTGGTGCAAGATGAGCAGCTCTGTGTGTTCTTCATTTTGTGGGAGAGTTCTGGAATGGTTTGGGTTGTGGAAGGCACCTCTAAAGGTCACCCATTCCAACCCCTGCCATGGGCAGGGACACCTTTCACTAGACCAGGTTGCTCCAAGCCCCCTCCAGCCTGACCCTGAATGTTACTGGAGGTTAATGGAAGTCCAGCTCAAGGGATTCCTGGCTGTGTGACTCCCGTGGAGTCACTGCTTGTGATTCTGCAGTTCCCACCTGGAAGCCAAGTTCCTGCTGGGAACAGATGCCCACACGACCTGGTGAGTATGGAGGTTGCCCCGTGGGCCCGCACACAGCCTGGGTCATTCCTTCCTCACATTCCTTCTTGCTTCCTCTGCAGGTCTCTTGCTTTCTGAGCCCACATGGCCTGTGTGAGGGACATTGGAAGTCTTCACCCCCTCCACCCCAGCAGCAGGATCTCCTCCTCTGGAGTGGAATTTTTCCAGTTACAGCCTCATCTCAAGTGTGGCCAGTGTGAGATGAGGCCACAGTCGTTCATGATACCCCCTCCATGCTGGCCACAGCTCCAGTGAGTATTGTTCCTCTTCCACAGGTTAACTTCCTGTCAATGGACCAATCCATTGGTTCTCTTTCGAGGGTCAGGTTCCCTCCATTAACAATAAAGTGTTCTTCATTGTCTTGCTGACATGTATAACCAGGGGCCAAATGTGGCAGTGCCTTAGGCACAACCTTGGGTCCCTGACACAACTTTGTATTTTTTTTTTTACTCGGCTAATGGGTTTCAGAACTGAGCAAGAGCACCAGCTTAGAACCAGCCTTCTGGCAGCTTCTTCACGAGGCAGGCTGTGGTGGCAGGCCCTAAGAATGATTAATTGCAGGAGGGACTGCTTGGAATCCAACAGCTTGGTCTTTGCTGTGGGTTAAGGATGGAAAAGTGCTGTTGTGCTCTCAATATGGCATGTGAAATTCCAAGTTCACCAATGGATTGTATTGATCCTGAAGGAAATGGAGTGAGGTCCTGGTGTTGGCTTTTGTGGCCTGAGGTAATTTAAAAATCAGATTCAGGTATTTTTTGTTGTGTCTTCCTTAATGTAACATGAGAGACCTTTAAGTGGCCAGGGCAGCTGTAGTTCAGGGACTGAGTGTGAGACTTGGGCAGCTTTAGGAGCCTCCCCTCAGGCTGAAGTGATCTGTGAGATGGCAGAAGGGGGTGTAGTGTGTAAACTGCTTATCTGAATGTTGTATTGTGTGCAGGGATGGGAAAACACAACAAGGTAATGACTGGGAGAGCAGGAGGAAAAACACACAATGGGGAGAAATGGATACACTCAAAGGCACTTATTTTGTATTATCTGTTCTCAGAAGTCATTCAGTGGCTCGAAAGAGAATAATTTAATGCAGAAGACATAAAACTGGTGTGCAATCTTAATCACCCAGTTATGGAAATCTTTGGGCTGAAACCTCAAGAAACAGCACAAAAGATCCCTATCTCTCTGGTTCACAGAGAAGGCTGCTGTGTGCTTGGCTGATGCACTGGGAGGGCTTTGGCTTTGCTGTTGAGAAGTTAAAACAGTCAAAGCGGAGAGGCTGAAGAAAGTGACAGCAAGGGAAGTGCTGTGAGGTGTTCTACATGTCTGACGGGCACTAATAAAAGGAAACAGACTGATTCCAGGCAAATATTAATGAAAAACAATTTATATACTTATCATATAAAGATTACAAGTAAGCAGTTAAAAACATAACATATATAAACATTTGCAAAGTGTAATTTTAAAATCCAGAACATTTATGTTTCAGCTTAACACTGCCATACAGCCTCTGAGTGAGCAGTACTATATACAGTAGGAGCTATGCTATGTACACAAGGAACTGCACTGTACAGACCCCAAAAGCAGAGAAACTGAACTTCTAGTTTTGCCCTAACTCTGGGCAAAGGTTAAGGCTCAGTAACAACCTCCTCCCCTCTGTCACCCTCGAAACAACAACTGGAATTCATAAATTGTTCAGGCTATGACCTACACCAGGCTTGTGGGACCTGCCATAGGACTCTTGGATGTACAGCAGACCTACAGTCAGTCTGTTTTACCTACCTGTAAACAGAAGTGATAAATCCAAATATAGTGTAAAACTTACCTGAGCCCAGTGCTGCAAATTAGTGCCACAGAACTGGGGGTAAAAGGCCCAGGCACGGATAAAACTTGATTTTAACTAATGATCCTTAAGAATCCTAAGTTGTCTGTTTGGATAATAGCTCCTAGATCTGTGCAGGGATGCACAGTGCTACCAGCAGAACCAGAAATACTCTGTGTATTCCATGTGTCTCAAACCAGGGCTGCTTACAATCCGACGTCTTACTTATGGCTTTTGAAGAGGTTCAGATTTCAGTTCCAGGAGAGGAATTGCACATTGGGAGCATGTCCTTCCATCACATAGGAGTGCACACAGAAGGCATCAAGTTCTGGTCCATGGCTTAACCAAGTCCAAGGGAAACCACCCCATTGTGACATTCACACCTCCATCCAACACAAAGCCGTGTTTGTCCCATTCATGAAGTTCATGCAAAGGCAAGTGCAGTTTGTTAATTTTAAAGTTCTTTGGAAACAAGATCCAAAATGGGTCATTCTCTGGTGTCGAACAAGTGCAAAAAATTCTCAGCTGATTCAGGCAGACAAACTCAGAACTTGCTTCAGTTCTATAAAAATAAGTTCAGATGATCTTTTTCTGTATAATACTGGCATGAAGGAGACCCTTTTCTCAGAGAGATGGCTCATGGGGTGTCCTCAAGACAAATGCAGCAGCCTGGAGCCTTTACACCAGGGCTGCCCATTGCTCCAATTGCACATTTTCAGCAGGGGATTCCGACAGATTCCCTGTAGCCCGGGAGGCAGTGCAGGGCCAGCCTCAGCCCAGCAGCTCTGCCCTCTTCCTCAGGATGAAGTCGAAGTTGACGTGGCTGTTCATGCCGTAGAACACGTTGGCATCACGGGGGAACACCAACTCTGCACAACAGGGCCACAGCAGAGTTAGAGGGGAGGGGCACAACACCAGCAAAGCTGAGAAAGGACAGGGAGCAGGACAGTGCAGGCAGGGCCAGCTCCCTGTTCTGCCACAGCTACACTGAGAGCAGCTTCCTGCAGGAAAGGGAGCAGGGGGAAAGGGAGCATGCTCAGCCTGGCAGAGGCCCTGGCGGACTCTCAGAGAAGGCTGATGATGGGTGAGATCCAAGGGCCTGGTGCCAGGGAGGCAGAACACCACCCCCACCCAAAATCCTGTGGCCACCCCATGGCTGCAAGGCACACATGAAGTCAGCCTGGCAGCCCAGGAGCTGGCTCTGCCTGTGGGAAGGGGGCTGTGCTGACGGGAACCACCCCTGAGCAGCCAGGGGGTTCTCACTGGCAGCTGTGACCCATCAACAGCATTTCTAATGCTTCCCATTTTACTCTTCCCTTTGAAATCCAACAGAACTTTCCAGAGAGCAGCAGAGTTCTGCTTCCCTACCTTTGTCCTCAGAGATGACCTGCACAAGCTCATAATCTTCAACTGCATCAGGCTCAAGGTTGTGCTTCAGCAAGGCTCGCTGGGTGACATCAGGGATTCTGTCTTGGTTGGTTATCTGCAAAGATAAGCTGCAATGAGAGATTCTCCTCATTCACTCTTGTGATTTAGTAGTTAGCAAAACCTGACTGCTTGTTCTTGAAAGAGATGTCAGAGAACTGAAAGAACAGATCAGTAACAAAGGGGCAGGTGCAGACACTAAACTTAGCATTTTTGACATTTGGAGGTGGTGGCTTTTTAGTTCAAGCTGACACAGGTACAGTACTAGTAGAGACAGCAGTAGATGCCAGTGTCTGCTCCCTCTGAGAGACCTCACTCTCACCAGCCACTAAAGCCCCTGTGAAGAGCTGCCCCAGCTCCTGCAGTTGCAGGCTCCTACAGTAAGCACTTCCTTGGACATCCTGCAAAGCCCTCTGGCCTTGTAGCTGGGTTTGCTGTGTGCTGTGCAAGTGCATCTGGAGCAGACACACCTCCAGAGCCTCCTGCAGTCTCACCGGCAGCCAAATCCATCAGGCCCTCAGGGAACAACTTGCTGGATTTGGGGAAGTGAGACCATTAAAATCAGGAACTAAAGATGCTGAGAACTATCCCCCCAGCTTTTGTTTCCCCCCAGCTGAGCTAAGCTACTTCACCCATGGTCCAGAACCAGTGGCATTGCTGGGATATGTCTGTGGAATAAGCAGAGAGGGAAATGCCTGAATCCTGGGGCTGCTGGTCTGGTGAGAGGAGGGAGATTCTCTCTTCTTCACTGGGAGAAGCTGTGGAATTAAAGGGCATGTCAGCTCCCTGTTCCCAGAAACCAGCTCCTAGGGAAAGCTGCTGAAGGGAAAATGCACCATCTTATGTCAAAACCTCAATGTGCTCACAGTGCTTCACCTGGAGCTTTCTGATAAAACACAAACTCCAATTTCCAGACCAGAAACCTCTCTAAAGCTGTTTCAAAACACCTCATTCCTAGCAGGCTCCATTCGTGGCACCTTGTGCCATTTTCCCATTGCAGTCAGGTTTGATGAGCCAGCTCAGTGAAGGGGGGCTCTCAGAAGGCAGTGATGGGTTCAGTCACCCCCTGTGGGCACAGCTGGTGAGCCCAGAGCTGTGGCACTCACCAGGATGCTCTTGTAGATGCTGTCCTGGAGCCCGTCCATGCTGACGCGGATGATGCAGGAGCCCTCGCTCTGCCGGTTGTACACGGGCAGCGCTCTGGGGGCACTGCCCAGCCCCGAGCCTGAGTCCCTGCAGGGCACGGAGCCACTGTCCAAGCCTGAGCCAGCGTCACAGATGGAGCCCTTGCTGGAGCCTGAGCCCTTGTCAGAGCTGATGGAGCCCTTGTCAGAGTCATAGCCCTTGTCTGAGCCCACGGAGCTCTTGTCGTCGGTGGAGGCCAGCAGGAATGAGGGTAAGGATGACACCCCTGAGGAAGGCGTGCTCATGGAAGAGTCAGGAGAACAGGAGGATAAGGAGTAGCCAGAGATCTGCACAACAGAAAGGAAAGTGCTGTCACAAAGGGGACGTTTGGTGTGTGTGGCTGTATCATTGTGCCAGAGGAACAGGAGAATGCAGAAGGCACAGATAAAACCTCAGTCGCCCACACTGCCCAGCCTGCTGGGAGGGGCATTCCTTGCCTCCTGAACTGAGAACTGAACTTCACTTGATTGATTCCAGCATTTTAATGGCAGTTTCTGTCCTGCTGGGGATGCTCTGGCCTCGCAGTAAGAGCAGCCCAGGAGGTGGCAGCAGATCCAAGGAACAGCGTGAGGCTGCAGGTGGCCAGCCAGGAACTGAGACCGGCTGGGAGGGAGCAGGGGGTGTCCCAGGCACTCCTGCCCCTGCCTTTACACAAGTGGAAATACACACAGCCCTCCTCTCTGCCATTCTCTTTGTAACTACCCCCTTCCTTCCCCTGCTCAGAGTTTGCCTTTCCCTCCCTCTGCCTTGCTCAGAAATTCCTGACAGAACAAACCCACTGTAAGGGACAACACAGAACATTGTGCAAGAGCCCCAACTGGATTACTTCCATTTTTACACATTTCTCTCTCCATTTCACTAAAACCAATGCTTTAGTCAAGACCAAGAGCCTTGGGCCTGCCTGCAGCATGCAGAAGCCCCAGCTGTACCTTTTTCAGAGGGTCCTCAGGACTAGAGACGGGAGTGACACACACATCCTCAGTTTCAGAGTGATTAAACTCACACGATGAAACGCTGGCTGAATCCGTGCTTTCCCCGGAGCTCCCTCCTACAGGAGAGCTCTTCAGGGGTTGTTCTTTGGGTGGGGTGAACACATCAGTGCCCAGAAAAAGTCTAGTACAGAAAGAAAGCAAGCATAAAAGCCAGTAAGTGAGAGTTGGGCTGAGCAAAGCTATCTCTTTGTTCAGAGCTCTTACATTCTGGAGTTTTTTCCTCTCTGGAGTGGCCTGTTGTTGTCATTTCCTTTGTGGTGTTTATATAGTTTGTCCAGAGGCTTTGTTACAGGCTAACACAACACCTTCCTGACCCAGAGTGCCCACAGCTGCAAGGCCACAGCAAGCTCATGCCCCACTAGAACAACACTCCCTTTCCCTCTCTTCATATTTTCAGGCTCATTTAACAGAAAAAAGGGCTTGAAAGGGCAAATTCAGCCCCCTGCCAATTCCTGCCCTCTATGAGGTTGCCACAGGTACCAGGTTCTCTCTGGAAGGCTGGAGATACACACAAGGAGGAGATCATAAGGTGTAAATTAAAGGCACTCCCTCTGCAAGACTCAATTCTAAATGCAGGTCAAGTGACTTGAAAGGAGTGTCAAAGGAAACAAGCTGCTCTGACCCACCAAGAGGAGGAGCAGGGAGCATCAGCATGCAGTTATTGATTTAATACAGCTTAGAGAGGTGTCACTGACTGCTTTTCTGCAGTATTCATTTGCAAAACAGATTCAAAGTGAAGATATTTTTACTTCAGTCTTTGAGCTCTGCTTTATTCCATGCAGCCTTCCCTGCATTCCTGCTAGCCTCTTGTTTCTCATGTCCAGCTGCATGCCTTGTCCTATTTGCATGTTTATGGTATTATACCAAATTGGACAATTGTCCCCATGATTTTTTTTTCCCTCTCCAGCTGGTTGTTTCCA
Source organism: Calcarius lapponicus (assembly GCA_039654755.1). Classification (NCBI taxonomy): domain Eukaryota; kingdom Metazoa; phylum Chordata; class Aves; order Passeriformes; family Fringillidae; genus Calcarius; species Calcarius lapponicus. Next base: position 7,675,590 of record CM077471.1, read on the forward strand.
CTATCAAATGCCTTTTTGCTAACCTTAATTTTCATATCAAAATCCTGCAAGGAATTTTTGCATGTCTATAGCAATTTAGACTAATAATAGACGAGACTTTATCCTCATTTACTCTGTTTTCCTGCTGCATTCAGCAAAGTTATTACACAACAGGTACTGAATTATAATCCATCACTAAAATGGTTTCTTTTTTTGACACCATAGGAAAGATTCCTTATTCTAGTCTTTTCTAGCTTTAATAATCCTCATGACTGCTTCTAGCAACACAAAGGGACAGCTTCAGCCACAAGGCTGCATTTCTCCTTAAAGCAATGCAGGGTTGTGGATCCCCAGCCAGGTTTTGCAGCTGATTAAATGAGCACTGCTTGTCTGAGTTATCCAGGTGCCTATTCCCACCCCAAAACCCCTCTGCCCCATCATACTCACGTGCTGATCCTCTTCACCATGCTTTTCTGGGATTTTGGAGACAGGATGTTGGTATCAGCAGCTGCTTCAGCCTCACGGGAGAGTTTGTAACTGCAGGGCAGAGGCCAGCAGGTGAATATTTGCAGATAATGTCATTTAGTTGTACAATTCTTGAAACTGCCCCCTTCCTTATTAGCTGTTATTTAGCTGTACAATGTTATTCAGTTGTACAGTGTCATTTAGTTGTACAACTCACAGCAGCAACATTCAAGAAATCCCAGAGTCCTTCAGTTGTTCTCACCTCACAGAAGGTTGCAGTGCCCCAAAGAGGAACACTGCTCTGCTTGCACTTTACTAGGGCCAAGGGGATATTTCACCCTCTTATAACAGGTTTTAAAACTCTCCAGTGTTTGCATGTCCCTGCCCTGCCCAGGTGTGGGGGGGTGAGAACAGAGGTTTTCCAGCTGCACTGAGCACCCACCTCTCCTCCTCTGTTAAGTGCCGCTGCCTCCTGAACCACTGGATGAATTTTTGGTCTGGTATCAGGCAATAGCTGTTGCATGAGGATTGCAGGAGCTTGATTTGGGCAATGACTTCAAATTCCTAAGAAAATAAATAACCACATAGAAAGTCTAATTAGAAAACAAGATTATAGTCATTCATACAACGAGGGATACAGGACAAACTTAGCTAGATGTGAAGTTCTGTTTCAGTTGAGTAACTATTTCAAGAACCAGTTTTCTAACAATAAAGTGGGATTTTTCCCCTAGGATCCATAATGTGCACTCACACTTGCTCCAGAGGAATGTAAAATGCTGCCCTTAAGGCATGTGACCAGAGTGTGCTGCTCTTCTGTAACTGCACTTGTACACACCCTGCCCGAATAACCCTGGATTGTTTAGGGCAGGTTATTGAGCAGTTCAGGGGAGGAAATGGCTCCATCTCAGCCAAGTCCAGGTCTGCTTTCAACCCAAGGATGGAGATTTGGCCTGACTTCATTCAGCCCAAGGCAACCCCAGCACCTTTACTCCTACAGGACACTACTTATCTCTGACCAACAAGGATCAGGCCAAAAGGAGAGACTGACAGCCTCCTCTGTACCTGGTTTGCTCTCTGCAGACTTTCACCTACAAAGGGTTTAATGCAGGAGAAGGGGAATATTTACTAACTGTATGTTCTGGAAAGCCAAGGTCTCCTGCCACTAGGTCTGGTTCAGCTGCTAAAGACAAATGCCCCTGCCCAGAGGGTATCAATAAACCAAAAATCACAGAACATTTGACTTACCCTTCGTCTCTTCTCAAAATTGATCAGGCCACCCTGTTGGAAGGAAAGAGAAGGGATCAGAGAAGAGCCAGACTTGTACCCTGAGATAAATGCACAAAAATTCATACAAGTTCCAGTTAATAACACTGCACATTGCTTCCCTTTTCTTTTTGTAAACAGATTTTAAGAGCTGCAGAAGGAGAGGATGCAGAAATATGTAAACTCAGGAAGGCAGGGAGGGTATTTAGGGTTCCAAAAAACTGCCCCAAATTACCTCAACATAGTCCTGAAGAGCTGTGTCAAGCATGATGAGATCAGTCAGGAAGGTGCCAAGGTAAGGGACTGTGCCTTGCATCACTCCCTGCAAGCGAGCAGAGCAATGCTGGATTAACTGACTGAAAAATGAGAATAATTACAATTCCAGAACACTCCTGTGTAAGAAAATGAAATTAAAGTAATCTGCTTAACCAAGCATCAGTCCTATAATTATGTTTTCTTTCATTACATCATTTTCATTAGATAATGTAGAATTTAAATCCAATTCCAGTGAGACCAGGATGCTCTCACAGGTGTTACCCAGTGGGTTTGTATCACAGTATTGCCATCACTGATTCCCAACATGGGTCTCCAGGAAACCTTGCCTTTGGGAGAAGCACAGAGGACCAGGGACAGGGTCCCTCTGTCACCTGCTGCAAGAGGAGGAGGGGAATGGTCCTGGCCAGCCTGTGTGAGCAGCTTCTGCTTCATCCCTGTGGATTTTTACTTAGAGATGTGTGATTGATCATACCTTGTGATAGTGAAGTCAAATCAAGCCACCATGTTTTTCTCTCCAAGAAGTGGCCATCTTCCCCAGCCATCCACTGCATTTTAATGCTAATTAGTCACACTTTAAACTTCCAAACTGCCAGCACTTGCAGAGCTCAGGCTGGCTCTACACTTGCAAAGGAAACACTTGTTTCTACCATCCAGAAGTATCCGTATTTTTTCCAGTCAAACAACTACACAGACAAAAATCATATTCAGCACTTTTGCCTCCCTATTCCAGATTTCCCCCCCTGTCCTTTTAAATCTTTGCCAGCTTTGAGACAAAAACCATTTTCACCAGCAGACTGGACCCATTTTACAAAGCAATCTCTGTAGAAGCCTGTGCAATTTTCAAGCTGGTATGTCAGAAGCTTCATCAGCATGTTTGAAAGTAAATGAGACTTCTGCTCTGCCAGAGCTAATTCTCTTGGTTCAGAGCTCAGTCACAAGAACTCCAGTATTTACAGCAGCACACATTTTACTACATGGAAATTGCATTTCTCTTTAAAGTGTAACAAGAGTAGATAATGGAACTCTTTCTTGTAGGACTGAAAAAGAGAGCTGGAAGTGATGACCACATGTTTATATCCATCAATCCCTCCTGCCCACTCACTCTGGGGAAGACCTTTCTAGATTTAGCTTCTTATAGAACTGACCAATTAGGATTAATCGTGTTACCAGTTCAAAAAGGAGAGGAAAACCCCAAACACACCTTGTTTTTTTGAAGTTGCAGTCGTTTCTGTGACTTTTTCTGATTTTCCTTCTCACTGCTGTCCAGATTCGCAAATTTGGATGTTGCTTCCTGTGAGGTGATAAAGAATTAAAGGCAATTAATGAAGGATCCAAGTGGTAAACTGGCAACTACATGCATGCAAAATAGTAAGTACATTTAGCCAGACAAGTTAAGCCAGCAAAAAATACTTGTTGTGCAGACACACGTGTGTCTACATACATGCTGATTTCCTGGGACTCAGATGCTGATTGGGAATTTTGGACAAAAATCCTGCAAGATGACTGTGAGGAAGTTTTTTTTCTGCAGAATGGCTTTGGCCAAGGCCAAGTGCTGCTGAAAACCTCTTGGGAGTTTAAATCAGAGCAGCTCAGACATACTTCAGGTGTCCAGATGCTCTATCCCAGCACTCCTGACATGAGGAATTCTGGTTAATTCCCTCATCAGGCCTGCTACAAGTAAACATCTCCATCTTATGTAATGCTTTGTTGTTTTTCTTATGCTGCAACACCAAGATTCAGGGACTGTGGCTTACTGACTAACCCAAAACCATGCAGGAAATTAAAGGAACAGGTTTCCATCCCCACAGCTCCAGCTTTCCTATGAATGGATGAGATATTTCACCATAGTTCTTTAAACCTGTATTTCCCTGGATGCACAGGGGATGTTGGAGTTACATGTTTCTTCCAGTGGTTGCACAGATGTGTCAGAAATCATTATCAATGTCTGTTCAGGAGGAGAGAACACTGCTCCCTTTCCATGCCACTCCATCTGTTTCCAATGGCTTTTTTTTTTTTTTTGCTCCACACTTGGATTTGCAGGATGGGCAGGCAAGGTCCAACATGGCTTCCCCTTGCAGGGGCTATTTATAGTGAAGGAAAACAAAGCCTTTGAGGATTCAGTGGATATTAATCCTTCAAATGGTCCAAGATGAAAAGTAGGGGAGAGGTTCTAGCTATTCTGAGGGATTTTTCTCCTCTCACTGCTTCCAAAACGTTTTTAAAATCTGCTTAGGGCAGCTGGAGGGTGATCTTACTGGGAGCCAGAGGTCTGGGCTCAGTCTGAGTTGTTTTGTATTTTAATATTTAGTTAAATAGGCTGTTCTGAACAAACATTTTCCCTCTATGCTTATTATGGTCTCACCTGCTTTAAAGATTACCTACAGATGTTGATAAATGGGTGATAAACAAAACAGACTGACAGATGTGAATGTGTTCACCCACCATTCCTGAGCAAAACACTGTTTCAGATCCCAAGGCAAGGGGCTGAGGGACAAATGCCAGACTGGCTGGACAGAACTGCCAAAGAATGAACTGCTTAGTGAGTTTATGAGGAACTTTTTTATGTAGATGGAAAAAACCTGCCACAAACATTCCTTAGCTTTTGCAGAACACAGCCCTTCCCTGCCATTCTTCCTCACCCCTTTCAGGCTCCTGAGCTTACTGGGGTTCACCAGGAGAGCGCAAAAGTCAAACTGCTCCACACAGACTCTGCTTTGTTGTCCATCTGGCCACCCACAGAGCAGGAAGCCTGTTCCTTCAGAATTCCCAGCCCTGCTTCCTAGCTCTAAGAAAGGTACAGGATAATGGGATAAACATCTTGGACTGATTGCTCAGCTGAAGGTGTGGCACTGCTCCGGTGACCTCATGGGCTGAGGGGCTGCAAGACCTGCTGTCCACCCAGATCATACTGCCAGAGCCTACTGGCTGTGGCTATCCAGGCTAAAGCTACTGATTCTTCCAGGAACAAGGAAACCAACTCTCAGCCCAGCAAGAAGTTCAGGTTTTACAGCCTGCTCTTCCCTAAAGCACCAGGAAAGGTCCTTGAGGAAGAGATGAGCTTTAGCAGCTGGTTTCAAAAAGGGTTAAACCTCAGATTTCATTGAGATCACAAATTTTGAACTCACACAAGTTCTCACCTTCATCAGCAGCTCCCTACTTGTCAGATAATTGTCGTGGTCTGAGAAGATCTCAGACAGCTCTTCATACATCAGCAGGATGTCCCTGCACAGGAGAAGATAATGTCATTTATATCATTAGCAAGCACTCTAAGATCCCAATCAAGTTTCTGCTTCTTTCTCATCAATCATTAACAGTTCCACTTATAAAAGATAACAGCACCAAAATGCAGCCAGTGAGATGCTGCACATCTCCTGGGAGCCCTGGTGGGACATTCTGGTGCTTCCAGTGAAGTCTGGCCTCATCTGACAGCAAAGAAACACCAGCAGCAGCCCCTGGGCAGGGCTTTGAACTGTGTGAGAATGGGTCAGGGGATACAAAGGAACAGAAAAACTCAGGTTCTTGATTTTTGCCCTATTCCATGCATTCTGGAAAGGTGGAAGCAAATAAATGCAGGAGTAGTTTTTTGCCCAAGACTATTAACACAAGAAAGGCAATATTTTGATCAGAAACACAAGGCAGCAGAAGGAAAATCCCACTTCTGTGGAGAGGAAATACAGAAGGATACTGCCTAGCAGAGTGATACTTTAATTTATCACAGGCAAAGAAATCTGGTTTCCCCAAACTGAATGAGCAGAACACCATCTTTTCTAGACAGCAACTTCTGGCATCTGTGGGGCAGGCAGTAAAAATTATTATCACAATAATTATCTTCCCTGGAAGAAATATTATCTTCAATACTGGATTTTGTAATTTGGGAATGTATGTTATGTAAATATCAGCACCGGGAGAAGAGTTGGGAGGATTTGTAGCAAGCTGGATCTCCTCAAACTTCATGGGAGAGAAGACAACAAGCAGAGATTGTGGTGACTGGGAGTGGTGAGCATGAGCTGGGTGAGAAGTCAATGCCATAGTTTTTCTAGAGAGGTTGGGGAAGACCCAATATATTAAAAAGGACAGAATCCACTATCCCCTCAATAGAAAAGAAGAGCTCACAGGAATGGGAGGCTCTTCTGACAGGACCCACGTCAGTGAGGGAACAGAACAGGAAGAGTGAGGAGAGAATGAAAAGAAGGAGCACTGAACCCTGTGGCCTTGGGAACTTAGGGAGAGGCTTACTTGGAAACACACATCCAGGTGGTCTTCAGCCTATAGATGGAGTTGGACTGCAGAGCTGAAATGATGGCCCTCAAGGAGGAGAAGTTCTTCAGGATCCTGCATTCCTGTGAAAGGAGTGGTTGGAAACACAGGAGCATTAAATGTCAGCACTGCACAGACCTTGGTGCTCCTCTCTCTGAGCCCTGTCAAGCCTGCTGCACATTCTCACTGCTGAGCAGCAGCTGTGCAAATACTGAGCATCAAAAATATCACTCCCCACTCCATCCACCAAACACTGCACAAGCTTTGGCATTTAGAGCTTGTTTTCCTCACTTTCATGTATTTGTGGTGTCACGGCTTCCAATTCTCCAAGTAAAAATAAAAGTGGAACTGAGTCCATGAAGCCATGGTGAAAGGCACAAAGGTTATACTTCTTAAAAAGCTCTTTATAGTTACCAATCCCTTTTACCCCTTAGGGAGAAAACCAGGCTTTGCCTCTTTATGTGGTATTTAAAATGTAAACCCTCAATCATCTCACTGTCAATTAAAAATAAAGACATGCAAAGGAATAACCTGTTATTCAAGTATGTGCACACTGTTAAAGAGAAAAACCTTCCCAGCTTTTTCAGAGTTGGGATCAAATCTGAACAGAGAGACCGGCTCATGGATGTTTCTTGTGCAGCTACTCTGTGGCAAAAGCTTGGGTGGAAAAGGATAATGAAAAACTCAAAAAGTAGCACAGATTCCTCATAAAGTGGAGGGAAGCAGGGGGGGAAGTCTGTTCTGTGACTCCTGGAAATTTGCTGGTGGCTCAAGAACGAGAGCTTGGATGCCACAACCTTCAGCACAGATGTCTGTACATGCAAATCCAGCAGACAAAACACCTGCCAATTTGACTGCTGCATGGAGATAAGAATGTATTCGAACTCCAATTCTGCTTATCAACATTTTAATGAATCTGATTCTTACCCTAATAATGCTTATTATTAAATAAGTGAAAACAGACATGATTTATTTCCTTTGTAGGACTGAACAAATGTAAAGCAACCTCAGCATAAGCAAAAGTCAGACCTAAATCTATCAGCATCTCTGTTCATGAGCTGCATTAGAAGTGACTGATCAGCAAAGGAGAGTACAAGCTCTCCCAGTTATTGACCCACAGAAAACTTCTAATTAGCAGACTCCATTTATCCAAGTGTGGCTTAAGCAGAGAGCCTGGGCCAACAGCACCTGAAGCAGGTGGACACCTGGGTCAGATAAACACCAAGTTCAAGATCATGGGGCAGGACTCAATAGAACTGAAAGCTGGTTTTGCATGGCTTGGGGCCAAAAAAAGCCACATAACAGCTCTTCTCCAGAGACTGACATGTTAAAGAATGAGACCTTTCTTTTTGTTCAACCTGAAATTTAGCTTGTGGAGAACACGAATTTAGAGGCACAAATTACCAGCCTTTCTTCTTTCTTCCCAGTACAACAGGAGCCTGAACTGGAAGAACTAATTTGGAACCATCTTGACTTAACTGCACACTGTATAATTTAGAGCACAGTAGGAATTTCATTTAATACTGGATTTAGTGTTCTCAGTGGTTCAACCAACTGCAGACTAAAGTTGAGCAAGCTTTCATTTGCATGTAAGAAGAATTTTTAAGACTGGTTTTAATAACTTTGTTTCATGCTGTGTCCTTCACAGAGGGAAAACCAGAAAGAATCCTGTGCAGAAACAGCTTTGATTTTAAAAATTTTAAGCATAACAGAACATTAATTATTTCATTTTTATTTTTATTTTTAAAGAAAATATTGTTTGAGTGAAATTGGCTGCTCCTGCTCAGGAACCTTAGATCTAGGTGGAGCAGAGGGCTGGCAGTAGAGAAAGTATCCAGTTTATCTTTTGAACCAAGAAAATGGATCCAAAAGTCATGAAGAGATAACAAACATGGAACTCCGTGCTGCTAAGTTTAGTTATCAGTGAGTAACTGTACTTTAATGAGTGGATTATTTTCTAATTCAGGCACCTAGCAGTTCAAAACACTCATTTGCATGCACAAAGGAAGGAGCTTTCTTCAGAAGTGGGCAGCTAAGTAAATGTGCACCCAGCTGCTGTACATGTGCCACTATTCTGCAGAGTGTGCACATACATTGTTCATGTGTTTCATGCTACGACTGGAGCACTTAATGAATTAAGGGAGAAGCACAGAATCAGCAAGGGTGTAGAACAAAGTTCTCCATCCACAGAGTGAGTGGGATGAGGGCAGTGCCTTTCCTGACTTCCCCAGGCCTCCCTTCTGCCTTGGGATGATGATGAAGTTCTGTCCAGCCTGCCCCAGGAAGAAGGCTCTTTCAGCTGGTGCCCTCTGCCACTTAGATCTGCATGTAGAAACTGGAAATCAAAGTTCCTAATCCCTTCACACAGGCAATAATGCATCCACCAGATGATGATAAAAACAAGCTGATGTAAGTGCCACAGGAGAGGTCCAAGCCCTTCCCCATACCAGCTCCCTGAACCATGCAGCTGCCAGAGCTCAGGTGCCAGGACTGAGTGCTGCCTCAGGAGTTGCCAAGGTTGGAAAGCCTCTGGCTTCAGCTTTACCTGACTGTTCTGTATAGCTCAGGAAGAATCCATGGGATTCTTAGGAGTCAACACACATCCACATGGAAGTGCCTGATGTGCTCTCTTCCAGAGAGGCCTCATTTATTGCCAGCTGCCCAGTGCTCCGAGGGGAATGACAAACATTACAGTAAAATATTAGAACCTAGGAAATTAGCAAGCCCCCTTCTTGCACAGATTAGGAAAAACAGGATAAAACCAAGGAATCTGCTACAAGATCCCGTTGGAAGCTCTGCTGAGGCACATGGAGGTGATTCCACATGCTGGTGAAGTCCTGCCTGCCCATGCCTCCCATGATGGAGTGATTCCAGCAGTGGGCAAGGAAGAGCTACTGATATCAGCTATCTGGACTTCTCTAAAGCTTTGGCATGGCCAAGTATCAACCCCATTTCCATGGTGGGGAAGAACTGAGGAGAGGAAGGGTAATATTTATTTGGTATCACAAAAAAACCAGTTCAAAATAGAAAGAATTAGAGCTAAGATGGCCTGGGACCAATGTGCATAACCTTTTTCTCCTCTCTCAACTCCTTCACTCCAAGGCACCCACCCAAAAAACATTACACAGAATAAAATGCTTTACATGTGCAATATGAATCCACTTCTCAATGATCTTGGCTCTCTGCTGGATTTTGAGCTCCCTGGTCCCCAGGATAGTGCTGATGACACATTTAGTGACTGCATTGAACTGAGTGATGGTGGCCCTGACAGTTGGAGCCAGGTTCTTGTTTTCCTTCTTATCCCTTTGAGACCAGATGGATCCCAAACAGTGGTAGGGCACAACTCTTCTGAAGAGCATCTAGAGGGAAACAGAGGTGTGGTAAGCCAGCAGCTTTCTCATCTTTTATTCACCTAATATTTTATTCTCCTAATATTTTATTACAAGAAGAAATACAGGTTTAGAGGACAAATTTGACCTAAATCCAATATGGTACTTAAAGGTAACTATTGGTTCTCTCTTAGCTAAAAATATCCTTTGGCATACTCTTTATAGGCTTGATGCCCCAGAAGAACTGCTAGCTAAATAATAATGGGAAAATAAGGGACACCTTTATATCAGCTGCATAACCAAGACAAAAATGTTTATATAATGATATTTAGAAGGGAACTGATAGAGACAAAGCAAAATCTGAGCATTACAGTCCAGAGAACCTAGAAATCTTCAAGCCAGGTAGTGTTATAGTTGAAATGTGCTATTTCCCAGTGCCAATAACTTTTGCAAAAGAGGCTACACATAAAAAACAAACAAAACCAAAAAAACCCTTCAGAATGACAGAAGAAAAATGCTCAATTACTGAAACAGCTGGGATAAACACAGAGCTGTGTTCTGTGTGCCACCAGCACTCTTGTTCTGGAACCCTACACTTAAAGCAATGTAACTTACAAAAATATGTTTTATTTTATAAAGTTATATTATATGAAATACTCTACATACCACATCCATGTATGTCAACTGTTCTGCCACAACGTGGTCTTGAAAAGAGGAGAATTCTTCTGGATTGCTGATCTCCAGTTCCTCTCCATCAACCAGGTCACTGGAGGAAGTGCTACAAAACCCATCTGGCCAGGATGGAAAACACCACTCAGTGAATTTATACAGCAAACAATGAATCAAAGCAGGTGTTTATTTTGCAACATCACTGTATTACAATCACAGATTGCCCCAAGGGCCCTGCCTGATGTAATGGCCCCACTGTGCCACTGGAGTGAGAAAAATGACCAGAAGATTAAACTGGCAAAGGAAAGGTGGAGTAAAAAGAAATACAGAGAACAAATCTTAGCAGAGAAGTGGCTTGACCCATTTGCTAACTATTCTTCTGAAAGAAAGAGCATTACCACCACCCCAACAAAAATTCCTTACTGATATTCCACAGTTTTGTTAATCTATTTTTCAGTATTTATAATCTGAAAAAAAATTATCAAACTACAAAGGCATGAGGCTGCAGTTACACCCCCAAAATACTGCATTAGGAATGCTCTTCAATCCAGAAGTAAAAGAAGACACCAGATTTCCTGGCACTCTTTGTGGCTACATGGGCTATGCTGAAGAGGGTTTATTCCAGCAGCCTTCACCATTTCTCTCAGGGAATTTTTCCCAGGAAATGGAATACAGTGAGCACCTACAATATTCTGCTGAATGGTTCTTCTAAATCTGCACTGGGCAGCAGAGGGGAGGTGAGAGAGCAGAACTGTCCTCATTGAGGCACCTGAGCCAGTGCAGAAAGGGGAGGGTTCCACAGCTGCTGCCTTGTCACCTTTTGGCTCCCACAAGTTGGGAACCAAAAATTCAAACACCAAGAAATGTGCCCTTGCTTCCCATGGTAAAGGAGGAAGAAAGAGAAACTCCCAGAAAATAAATCCTAATTCCTTTTACTGTAAGGCAACAGTAACTCCATAGGGAGGGAGAAGAAAATAGGGACTTGTTGAAGACTAACAACCAAAGTACTGAGTTTACTACTGGTGAGATTTCATTTACAAAAACAAAGAGTGTTATGCAAGACTTCATACCCAGTTAAAGCAGAGCATTAAAGCAACAACAGCAGATAATGTGATAGAGAATCGTTGTTTTTCAAAATACTTCATTGTTCTTTCCTCCAGCAATTAACAGAACATAATCACCAATGTAAATTGCTACAGTTTTGATGTAACAAGTTATGTCTACAAGCTGATTTCCATCTGTACATTTGAATTGCACAATTTATTGGCAGAGCTCAGTGGGCTAAATGGAGACCTCTGTTCTAGGCTACTTTTCCATGGCTGTTTTGTAACAATTTGCATAATTAAATGGACTTGGACTGGACTGCTACAGGAATCTCACTCCTTTTGGCTTTGTAAAACCTCCTTTTCCTTTTGGCTCTTGAAATTCAACTGGAAATCCTCACCACTGAGCTGCAGCCTTACCCAAAACTTCACAACATGCTTAAAACGAGGTCCTGAAGCACAGTGTAAATTTTCCTTTTCTTTTTTCATCCCTCTTTTTCTCCTTCACAGACGTGTAAGCAGTCTTTTCCCTACTCTCCAACAAGCTGGAATCCCCTTGAACTCAGGTATCTCATCATCATCTTAGGAACCCTCTGATCCACTCAGCCCTCTCAAAGTCTGACTGCCTCTTGACTGCACTGAGAGCAAGCACGTGCCCCTCCTGAGCCTGCAACCTCTGCCTCTCCTTGCTTTGCTTGCTCAACCTGCAAGAATTGAGGCCAGAAGCTGCTTTTATCTTCCTGTCTGGTACTGCAATCTAATCTACTGGCATGGCTGATGGCAGCACAAAACAGAGGTTTGATTACCCAAATCAAGCTGTAGGATTAGAGCCCAAATTTCAAAATTCAGAACCCAGCGGGAATGCTTTGGGACACTACTTATCAACAAAGATTGCAGAAAATGTATCAGGAATTTTGAAAGAAAATGTACAAAGATGGAGCTCTGATGAAAGTAAGGCAATCCTAAAACTCTTTTTTTGCAAATCCCACAGCTTAATTTCATTGCCCTCCTCTTATTTTACTCTAACAAGCAGCCTCTATTCGGCCACAATTTAGAAATTGTTATCATTCCTATTGGCCCACCTATGACTCAAAAAAGAATGTTTTCAGTTGTCACTTGAGGAAACAAATAAGAGAAGCAGGGCTGCTGGGAACTTCTGTTGACTCTGAAGAACAGATGAACCCAAATGCAGTTCTCTTGAGTTTTCTTTCCCTCAGAAGTGATCTGTTTGTTTGCTTTTCCTGATTATGCAGATGCTCATCCACACCCATCTGTTAGATTGGTACTTAGACACTGCACAATACATGCTTATGGGAATGCCCTTAGATCCTACATTTGCAGGGATTTATCATCATTTCAACGTGATTTTGTAAGAAAATAAGACATTTTAAGTTATGGTTTTCCAGACATAATTTGCAATGTCATTGACAATCTTCAACTCAGTGTAGCAAAAACAGAAAATTACTACCATTTTTCTTAAAACTTTAAGCTCCTTATTTCAGAATAAAAGGCACAATAAACACCTAAACTTCCTGAAAAAGGCACTGAACTTTCCATGTCTCCATGTCTCTTTGTTTGAACTGGGGGAACCCAACCCAGGAAACATCAGCACGAGCAACATCTGAGCCATCCTGTTCCTTACCTGTGCTCAGTATGGGGCTGGGCTCTGGGCATTCCTCCTTTTCCTGTTCATGCCCGAGTTATTTTGGCATTTCACAGTATTATGCATTGACATGGTATTTCTGGAGCATCCGGCAGACGTGACTTTCATGGAATGGAAGTGGGGTTTTTTTTCTGGCATTTCCTTTATAATTTATGTCATTAATTATTCCCTCTGACCCCTCTACCAAAGCTGGAAGTTGACTCCAGTTCTCATTCACACCCTGTGTGAGCTCTCTCCACTCCCTAGCTCTGGCACAGGAAGTTTTCTGACCAGGATACGGGGATGTGTCAGGTTTGTGTGGCTACAGTTCACTATTGTTCCAGCAGACTGTGACCCCCAATAACATAAGATTTTCCTCTGTCCTTGGATACCAGCAGCCAGCCACTCCAATAGGAAAAAACACCCACAGGCACTTCCTTAGACAAGATGGTAACTAGGAAGAAAAGCTGCAGGACAAAGCTTGTGACTCAAGCTGTATTTTGACACAGCTCTGTACTCTGTTTTTTGTTTGTTTGAGGGGTTTTTTTGGGGGGGGAGGGAGAGGTTAAGTGAGAAGCCCAGCTAGAGAGCAACTGTGTTTTAACTTAGTGACAAAGTGGGAAGTGTGGTGACAATTAACCAGTTGGCTGCTGCAGCAATCTCAAAGATTTGGCTATATTGTATATATATATATATAAAATATAGCCAAATCTTTATATATTCAAATCTTTATATATTCAAATATTTATATATATATATATATATATAAATATTAGAGAAGTGTTGGATTTCTCAAGCCACCCCAGGATGAACAGACATAGGCACCTCACACTGTAACACCATTAGAGAGAGCCTCACAATATTATTGATAAGCACAAGAGGTGGTGAAATGTACTGCACATAAATCCCTGGGGCATCTTACAGGCAGGGAGGACAGAAAGAGAGAAGGGAATGGTAACTCACCAACAGCTTCTACTTCTTGGTTCTGAAACTGCTTCAAGAGGTTCTGCACCCTACTCTCCATGTCAGAATTGGGCATATTGTTCTTCAGGTAATCCAGCAACTTCAGCAAACACATGTAGTCAGGGGGCTCCCTGAAATCCTCCGAGCACTGATCGAGCCAGGCCCGTAAGACTGATGCTATTTCACTGCAAGGAAACAGAGAGAACACACTGCTTGCATCCAGATGGAACTGAGCGTACCTGCACCCACCAGAGCCACAAGCACATGAGACATTCACAGCCCACCTGAAGTATCTGGGCTGAGCTGTACCACAGCCATGTTTAACAAGCACCACACATTACACACACCATCAACAAGCACCACAGAATTTCTTCATTCCGTCTTGGGCCACTGGGATAAGCTCAGGGTTTGCTCCATAACCACTCCCTGGCATGTTGTGGGAAAATAGCAGGGAGGAAACAAGTTTTAATGGCTCCTTCCCAGTGGAAATGCTAAATCAAATGCTTCCTCTGGGGCCTTTCCCCAGCTGCAGAGTCTGGGGATCATCCTGGAGCTGCATATCCGAACACACCGTGCTCCTCCTTATCTGCAGCCTTGGTACAAAGCCTGCCTGCTCATGAAACTGTGGCTCTCATGGAGGAAAAGGAGAAAATCCCAAACCTAACCCTCCCAGGCACACACAGTGAGTGGACTGCCTCATATGGGAGGATAAAACCCTCTCTGCAGCATGAACCTGCCTGTGCCAGAGCCAGCTGGGAGTGCCAAGAGAGCTGAGCCACGGGAGACACAGTGGTCCTGCTAACCCTAGTGAGTGAAAATGTATCAGCAGGATCTTGATTTCATCTTCAGCACAAACCAAGCAGGGGCTGTCAAATTACAGCAGGCAAAAAGGGTGTCCTGCTCATGCTGGCAGAGCAGGGAAAGGATGCTTAAGGAGCTGTGGGACCACTGGATCTTGCTCAGGGAAGTTATCCCAGACTTTGCCAGTACATGCAGCTAAAAGAACACCAACCCATGCACAATCCTTCTTCAGACTGAGGGGGGTGAGGGAAAGCAGAGCTGATGACTCAGTGTAGTTTCCATCCTGCCTGAAGCGGGGAGGGGGGGAAGTGATCTGTTTGTTTGCTTTTCCTGATTTATGCAGGTGTTCATCCACACCCATCTATTAGATTGGTACTTAGATACTGCACAATATATGTTTGTGGGAATGCCCTTAGATCCTACATTTGCAGGGATTTATCATCATTTCAACAGGATTTTGTAAGAAAATAAGACATTTTAAGTTATGGTTTTCCAGACATAATTTGCAATGTTGTTGACAGTTTTCAACTCAGTGTAGCAAAAATAGAAAATTACTAAAAAAATAACCACTTTTCTTAAAACTTTAAGCTCCTTATTTCAGAATAAAAGGCACAATAAACACCTAAACATCCTGAGAAAAAGGCCCTGAACTTTCCATGTCTCCAAAACCATTTCTATATCTCAAGACTCTTCCAGCACAGGAAACTCTCCACTGGAGCTGTGTACAAATACTGGCACATTCCTGCTGCAAGCTGGGAAACCATAGCAGTCTCTGGTTAACTCAGCTGCTCAGCAGCATCCAAAATAAACCAATAGTTAAGAAAGAGAAAAGATAGTTTCTCCCACTCTCTGTGTCTCATCTGAATTGTGTAGGTTTTCTCAAAACTCAATTAACTTTTAATACCAGACAGATTTCATAAAACTTGCATCCATTTAAGTCTGTTGTTTCTCTCCCTTCTTGTTCTGATAATGTGGCAACTTTGAATTTTCAGTTAAAGTATTTGAAAATCTGTTGGTAACATTCTTTGGTTAGGCTTGCTGACAGGAGAAATGCTGGAATTACGATTTCAGAGCTACGAAAAGCATTCACAATCAAAAATTAACATGCAAACACGTTCTGGACTTCAGCTTTCATTGCAAGCTGTGGCACAGCCAGCAGTGCCAGACCAGCTCCACATCCCAAGGCCAGGAAACACCACAACAGGCAGATGCTCCCAGTGATGCTCCCAGACTCTGCCACCACCCTCCCAGTTTCAGCTGTCCCCTCTAGCCACACACACACCCAGAATGCTGTCACAGAGCACCAACAGCCACAAACACCCCTGTCTTATGCCCACATCATTTTCCTCTCATTCCCACCACAGGCAAGGAACACTGTGCCTCACTCCATGCCCAGACAGTGCATTTCCCCCTGCTCTGTGCTCCTTCTGCCCACCCGCATCACAAACCATCACCCCACTGGTCCCAAAACCCAGCTAGGTGTTCTATTCCTACAAGCATGGCCAATTCAGCCACGATTTGGAAGGAGGAGCCTCTCCCCAGGGCAAGTTCTTGTACTAATATTGTTCACACTCTCTACACTAAGCTCAGTTTCCAAAGGCTTGGTTGGTGGCCACTTTCTTAAGCTGAACAATAAACAGAGTTTAAGACAGATACAGTCTCCCAGAGCAGGGTGAAGAGTTCACAGCTGTTACAGACACTGAATTTGCCAGCAAAATCATTTCAGTCAAGAGGGAAAATGGGAAAGAGAGAAGAGGTACACTGTGCCCTAGTGATCTCCTGCTGCCCAGCTGTTCTACTGGAGTGCCAGGGAATAATGCAGCTTTCCAGAAATGGGCTGGACACTTGCCCATATCTTGCAGTAGCTTTGTATTTGCTGCCCTTGCAAAGAAACTCTTCATACTCAGACAGGAACAGGGGCCTTCCAAGAGCTCAGACAGGAAAGAAAACTACAGACTACATTTTTCATGGGTTGATTATGAGCTATAAATTTCTCCTTTCCTGCCCATACAAAAAAAACCCCAAAACCTTCAATGCTTAATTCCTGTGCTGCTGGCCACAGACTCCAGACTCTATTAGCAATGCTTTCAAGTCTCACACCTATCAGAAAGTCATCTAATTTCCACACCAGCTTTGATTGGAGCTCATCTCCAAAGGTTTCAGTCCCCAAAACCCGTCCAGGTAGGTGGAGAAGTGTATCTGAGCCTGCTGTTCACAGACTGGGACCAAGAACTCACCCAGCCCCTCTGCCCATAAGCTGCACAGAAGGTCACAGGGATCTGTCAGCTCAGCAGGGCACAGTGAAGTGGGAATTTTCCCACCACATGGGAATTCCCCATGGCTTTGTTTCTACTGGGAAGACAACAGTCCTGACAGGATCTGACAGGAATTAAAGACACCATTTCACAGAATCACAGAATTAACTAGGTCTCAATTAACTCTGAAATCATCTAGTCCAACCTATGACCTAACACCTCCTCATCAACTAAACCATGGCCCTGAGTGCCACATCCACCACCAGGGACAGTGACTCCACCACCTCCCTGGGCAGACAATTCCAGAGCCCAAAGAATTTTTTCCTAATGCCTAACCTGAACCTCCCCTGGCATACCTTAAGACTGTGTGCTCTGGTTCTGTCAGTGGTTACCTGGGAGAAGAGACCAACCCCACCTGACCGCAGCCACCTCTCAGGGAGCTGTAGAGAGTGATGAGGACCTGGCACTTGGACTTGTTAAACCTCAATTTCTGACCAAAAAGGCAAAAGTAGTGTTTTCTTCCTACCACAATTATTTCTAAAGAATGAGAAGGGAATCTCAACACATAAGGAAAATTAAGGGGAACCTCAGTTGCAAAAAGAGGTTAAATGATTAATTTCTTATGAAATTCCATAAGAACGTGCACAAAACTAACTATAATTTGCCAAATGCATACTTAAGTCCATCAAGAAAAATTACTATAGATGGCTATTCCCTTTCCTCCACTGTCCAGACATTAACTTTCAGGCTTGCTCACACAGACTAAATTAAATCACCCGTATTTTCTCAGTTTTGCCTGTTAAATCGGGGTAAAATGTAAGCAAACCACAAGAAAAGGCTGCCCCAAGGGTGGCTTCTCACACCCAGTTTGTTTATAAATACCATCCTGATGACCTCCAGCAAATTACCATCTCTGTCTGATTTGGAAAAACCTTTTTCAATAACATACAGGAGACTTTTGCTGGGACACACGTGAAGCCACTAAGGGAACAGCTCTGCTTGCAATTCTTTGTTTTAATTGAGATACCAATCATTATTTTTCTTTCTAATTATTATTTTCTGCTTGGTTCTGGTTGTTTTCATAACTCTCCCACTGCCCTGTGTTTGACTCTGCTTTTCATGTAACCACACTGGTTTCTGATGTTGTTTGAGCTTAATTTGCTTTACTGGAATGAATAATTGTTGCTTTCCCAAATGCATCTTAACTGCTCCCCACCATGGACTTCCCAGGCATCAGAAGCTTCCAGTCAATTTTTTTCCCATTTGTCTCACATTCCTTTGGTGTCTATTGTGCCGGAGTACAATGTTTCAGACCATTTTACTTCTGCAGTGCTGTAACTGTGCACATTGTTTTCCAGTGGGGCTGTTTGGTTCAGAAGGAACCAAAAGACACAGGGTTTTGGTCAGGAAGATCTGAATGCACAAAAAGCCATGGGAGAATGTTTGCTTGTCACTATGAAAAACTCCAAATGCTGTGGTACTACACTGAAGGTTTTGGGTATTTGCTGTTTTAATGCAGAAGAGGAGAGGTGAACATGCAAGACATGCCATGTGGCCCCTGAATAATTCCTTAATTTTCTCTATTTGAACTATTTCCCTCAAATGCTGTGGAATAAAACAAGGTTTCAGTTTAGCTTCAAGGTGCTTTGTCTGCGGTTTTCAGTTGTGCCAAATTCCAAGTTTTAATAACAAATAAATTCCACATTTCGATAATAAAGTGGATGCAAGTATGAGCTGACATTCAAGACAAGCAAAAAAGCCCCATGAATTTCGACTCATTTCTGTGGCCTGTCTTCCATCTGAGGGAAAGCACCACCAATGGACTCCAAACCAGCAAACCAAAGCCAGTAACAGAAGGAAACCACAGCCTTGCAGTTCAAAAGGAGGCTTGAAAGGACTTTTTGCTGTTACTCCAGGATTCAAAAGCCATGGCAGTACTAATGTTAGAGTTCTGGAAAGCAAACAAACAAATAATCATGGTCCAAGTCCACAGGCCAACATGGGCAACATGTCTGCCTCTTGAAAAACCTTTCCTGCAGGTAATCCCAGGTTTGTCCTCCTGTATTTTGAGTAAGGTCTCCAAGGAACTAGATACAGTTGACCTTAAACCAGGCTTCCCCAAATGCAAACATCACAGGCAAGCCTGGACTGCCAGCCTGGATAGCTTTTTGTGCGTCTGGACAGGAATTAATCCCTTCTGGGGATTCATCCCTTCTGCACTGACACAAATCTTTAAAACTGGTGTCAGCCAGCTCAGCAGCTCTCCTTGATGTACTGCCTCAGCTCCCCAGGTGTCACAGGCTTGTCACAGCAAGGGATTCCAGTGCCATGGCCTGGCTTGGGACCCTCACACTACCCAGAGACATCCCAGGATCCTGCAGAGCCACTGAATCCCAGCAGGTACAAGCAGCTACAATATTTTAGATTGGGAAGGCTTTAGGTTCCTTTCTCAGTTCCAGTCCTCAGCCTGGTCTTCAGTGTCAGCCTTTGGGGAAAGCAGCGTCTGCTCTTTAGCACATCACCTCTTTAAATTCATGGAGCCTGTGCTTTGGGAGCAGCTATCTGCCAGAAGTGGACTGACTGCCCAGAAACCAAAATCCCAAAAATCAAAATTAACACTGTCCTTCCCTAGGACATTTAAAAGGCAAGAACACAACTGAATTATCACAGAAATTTTATTAACCTCTCTTTAAATTTTAATGCAATTCATCATGCTGATAATTTGTTTATGCTTAATGTATATATGGTTTTATTCTGAATTGTCACACACCTTGGTGTGTTACACGTTTTTTTTTGAATGTGAAGAGAAGTCCTAAGCTAAAACCATGAAGAGAACATAGAAGACTCCAAACACAACAACAACATACAACAAGAAGGCAAGTCTGTCACCCCTTGACACAAAAACATGCAGCATGAGACACAGAACAAGGCAATCTTGTTGATATGATAACATGAAGAACAAAAAAATTATAGGAGGTAGAGGGTCAAACAAGCTACTCCTTTCAACTCTCTTATCAGACAATGAAGAGACACAGCATCACATTTCTGGAAACATAGACTGAAGTCCATCTAATTCAGATGTTTAGGTGGAATAGATGACCTTTTCTAGACTTTATTCTCCTGTTACTTGTGATCATGAACTGTCTGACTGAGTGAAAGCAGTGAGAAGTGTGGAAAGCAAGTTACTGAACATGAAAAGCTAAGGTGGGTCCTGATAGGGAATGAAAAAAGCAGGTTGTTTGAAGCTTACAAAATTTTTCATGGTTTTGATGAGTTTACTCACAACTCTAAGATCCAAGGTATTTTGAAAAGTATGGTACCTTTGTTTAAACCACATATTAGTCAGATCCCTGTTGAAAAAAACAATTTTTGGACCACTCCAGCGGCCCAAGAAATGCTAGTAAAGATGTTCAGGTGATGAAGAGAAAATCCCCTTGGCAGAAGAGGCCCTAGGAGGGCATGTTTCTGAACACAGCTGAGGTGATCTCAGGTCAGTAACAACTACACATCACTGCAGCAGCCTGGAGTCACTGCAGGATCTGGGAACAGAAGGGCAGGCTTAAAGCTCCCACAAGCCCCTCTAACAATGCTGTGCCACAAATGTGCTCAAGCCCTACTTTAGGATCTGCAGGTCCTGAACATTGAGGCAGGTACATAAACACTGGGTGGAATATTCACATATTTTTTTTAAAAAATACACTCGTATACATCAGGCATTCTCCTAAAAATACATCACAGCTCTATACTACAAGTGCAAAAAGAACAGAGAATTTCAATGTAGAAGGCAGTAACCTGTGGGCTAACTGTGCACCACAGAGAACAGTGTTCCTTCCACACATATTCTCAGGTTTTTTTACTCCTCCTTCTTTCAGGCTCCATGAGGTACTTAAGGAGTCATAAACTCTCCTCCTTGTTGTTCTCAACTTCTGCAGCATTTTTTTTTTTTGTGTCAAACCAGTGGAAATGCTTTAAATTGCATCCCACTTCTAATGGCCCAACTGGCTTTTTAAAGCCTCTGAGCTGCCAGAACAGGAGTCTGATGAATGCAGAAGGTCTCTGGCCACAGACCACAGGCTTCCCCATGAGATATTTTTCCTCTGAGAAATACAGAGTTAATGGCAAGAAATAACAAGGCTCTACTGCTGATTCCTCCTATTTCTCCAAGTCATATAAAACCAAGAGCACAATTATATCATGTTTCTGTTCTATGAGAAAAGAGGGCAAATGCAATTATATTGGAATTATCCCAGACAAGAGAAAACCTGAACTACCAGAAGTACACGTTTCACAACAGGACTACAAAGCCAAACACCTTCCAGATACCACTAATCATACCTAAGAGACAAGCAGCCAGAGCAACTGAAAGCAATGGAAATTTTTAAGGAAGGAAAGTGAATTCATATTTATATGGGATCTGTTTAAACATGTACATATACCTGACAAATCTTCATTGTTGAACTTTTTATAGACACGGATTTGAGTAAAGATATCAAATTCATACGTAAAAGGTATCTTATGAAGGCCAAAGGATCAAAATCAGCTGTTCTGAACTACATTGATGAAAAATCTGTCAGAAAATCCATCAGAAGTTGAGCTATCACAGGAATAGAACCAGAGGCTTTATCCATTTGTCCCTCCCTGGCTGTGCAAAAATGTTATGTGCCAAGAGAGAAGAAAGCACAGATGCAGCAGGAAGCAACTGACAAGGCTGGTAAATTGTATATATGCCAGGAGGAAAATACTTCCACTAAAAAAAAACAAAGAAAGAAACAAACCAAAACAAACACTCCTACTGAATGCTATTTGCTTGCACACTCGCCTGCAGGTATAACTAAAAACTGATGCATTTTGCCCAAAGCCCAAGTGACAGAGGTAACACCAAGATTAACTTTCACCCCTTTTCTCTCCATCTCATCAAAGTCCTCTGGATCTATAAAAAGGCAGCTGGGGGATTAATCCCACCATGGTTTATACCCTTCTGCAGGAAGGGTACAGCTTTAGCTCATGTTTTATGACTGAGATCAGGGAATGTCAAATGGTTTGCCCAAAGCTGGAAGAGACCCTAGAGCTCAGTCTGGATGGAAGTGTGGGAACCACTAACTGACTTTTACAGCTTCTACCCATGACATAATGCTGCCTCCTTGGTGCCTCTAACCAAGTTTTAACTACCAGCTGTTCTTTGAGGAGTTCTCACGGCAAAATGGGAGCAAACATTTTACCAGTCAGGAGAGACTAAGGGTTGAGCTCCTATGTCAAGTCCCATGGGGCAAGAGGAACAGTAATGCTGACAAGAATCAAGCATCTTCATTCTGTAATCAAATATAACCATGCATGCCACAGTGCATGCAAACCACAGAAGTCAAAGTACAAATGCTGATGACCTAAGGCACATTTTACACCCAATGTCTAAAGATAAAACCCTAGGAGGACAGCCAAACCACCTTTTTCTCATTTAAACTGCAGTTCAAAACAGCTTTGCTATTTCTTTTGCAAATGAGGATGACCTCAGAATTTAAATTTCACTCTAAAAGCAGCACTGTAAATCACAGGGTACTAACAGAAAAGACCCATGCACACGTTGCCTGAGTCACCCTCAGCTTTGCTCTGCAGGCATTGCTGTAATGACCAAAAAATCACTCATAAGCAATAACCACTTACTGCCACAGATAAGGCAGAGGAAACAAACACTCCTTGTTTGTTTAATCAGCAAAATGCTGGCATAGATGTGTTCATCTCATGTTTAATTCCAAAACAATTTCCCTGCAAAAGATGTCTGGATTGTATTATTGGATATGTTACAAGACAATTGGCACTTGGCCGTTCCACAAGCTTGTTTAAGCATGCAAACAGTGCTGTGGATTTTCAACAGAAACAACAGCTCTGCTGCTTGCATCCTCCTTCAAGACCAAACCCTGTCTGGGGCTTGCTCCACAGTGCAAATCCATACTTACGCCCTGAGTACCATCTCAGATTCCAAGGAATTCAGATTTGCCATTTCTCCTTGGTTTGAGGTCTCCAGGTTTCCAAACCTGAAAAAGGAGATAGATGTTTAGAAGAAACTCTAGTGAATAAAAGCAAAATCCCAAACAGCGTAATTCATATACAATTACCATAAACCACTACAAAGTGCTTCCAGCTCAAACTACAAGGAATCTTAATAGGTGAGCAGAACTAAGGACCTTGAAGATTACCTCATTTAAGAGGGAAAAAAAATCCTAAAGAAACAGCCAGTATCATCCAACCTAATTTGTTCAATTATATGAAGCATGCAGAAGGAATCAACCACAACTGTGTCTTTGCTCACAGCTCCAAGACCTTTCTGTCTGTTTTCACTCCATCCTTTCCCAGGGCAATATTCCAGTGTGCAAAGAGACTGTGACACAACCACTTTCTCCAATACAGCACCTGCCATTCCCAACAGCTCTGAGTGTTATCTGAAGGCTTCCTAGGTGGCAAGTGCTCACTTTGTGCCCAAACTCCTGATATCAGTGAGAAAAGCCCACGATGCTGTGAAAACACCACTGGGAACGAGGGAGGCAGGGGCACAACTGCAATAGTGCCAAAGGGAAATCTCTTACCTACAAGGCACAAACAACCCTGTGCCTTGCAGGCAGGATCATCCACTTCATTTTCAGCAGGAGTGCCCATTGTTTCAGATATACAGCTCCATAATTATCCATGAAGAATCCCATGGCTCCCTACAGGCAGGTTTAATGAAGGTGAACGATTACTCAATGTCCAGAATAAAACAAGCTGATTTTATCCATTTAAGTTTAGACATCTCAATTAATCTGAAGAGTTAAAACAAGTGCATCCTTAAGCGCTTGTGCTACAACAACCTGGTAACATCAGAGAGAACACAGTGAGCTGTTTCTGTCCTGAAGGTTCGTGTCAGAACTGTCACGAACTCATCCAAAAACATTGCAATGGATGGAAGTGGTGGTAGTTTTATGCTCCCCTCAAGGACTGGTCTAAGACTCCCTATACAAGGATCACAGACCTGCTGTTAAAAGGAGAGGATTTCACTCTCCACTTCCATCTACTCCATAAAATGCCTAGAACACATCTTAGCCAGTAGACAAAAGGCACTTTCCCCTGCCAGGGAATTTTTTTAAATAAAAAATAGATTTTTATATTCAGTTTTCCAAATTTGCAGTTAATTTTTTTAGGAAAACTTATTGAGATGAGTCCCAGTGTCATTGTCCTACTATGGCATGATATATTTAATATGTCTTTGCAGAACATTAGGCACTTGTGTTTAAATTCCACTAGAGACACAAGCTGAGTTTTACAGCAGAAATCCTTAAGACAGCAATAAAGAGCAGGCAGTTTTCTGTGCAAAACTGGAGAAGGATACAACGCTTCCTCATGTTGCCAGATGTAAATCTCTGCCTATCTCTCATCCCTCCGTGAACAACAGGTCATTAAGTACGGGTTAGGAGGAGTTAACAACACAAGAGATGTGAGGAACAGCCTTTCTGCAGCCTTCCAGCACTCTGTTCTCACCAGCTCCCGGACAAAGAGCCTTTCACTGCCCAGCCTTGTAGGAATGCTTTGCATACAAAAAGAGACACGAGAAACAAAAGGATCCTGTAGCTCACAGAACTTTTCAGCCTTGTCTGGCATTTGGGAAGTTACAAACTGCACTCAAAGGGACTGACTAAGCAAATGAGACCAGAATGTAATGGGTAATACTGAATGTTTAAATACTGGAAAACGGAGTGGAAAATGCATCCTTGCATCTCTGATAAGAGGGAGGGAGGGAAATACTGTGAATAACTCAGAAATAATCAGGAAAGGTGTTCTCTGCAATGGCCCCAGTCAAAACCCTAAATAAGCTTGTAAGCATTGAAAAAAGCAATTTGGAAGGCCAAATCCTCAAGAAAAATAAGGTGGTTTGAATCCTACACACATGGAGTCATGGAAGTGAAATCACTTCTCTAGCTGAGTAGACCAGCTACCTGATATAAAGGAAAAAGAGATTAAATAATATATGCCACAGGAATAGCAGCAAGTCAAACCCCACAAAGCTGCTGTCCCAAAACGTGTGGCTCTGCTACTGCAGAACCCATTCCTTCAACACTCCCTCTCAGCCTCCTGTCCCTTCCATTTACCCTGCAGCAGACCCTCCTCCTGCAAAAGCAATGAATGGGAAACATAAATCTAACTTGTTCCTCACTGTCATTCCCCAGCTCCAGCTCTCCCACCAAACAGTCTCAATTTCCTCCTCTGTGAACTGCTCCAGACAGGGACTGGTTGCTACTTTCTCTGTGCCTGTGCCAAGCACAGCACAGCTCCCCTTCTGAGGAACATGGTTATCAGGGCAAAATACATTAGGGAAGAGAGGAATTTGGCCTCCTTCTAACCTCATGTGGATAGCTCACCACCTCTGGCTTCCATCACACTTTGGAATACCCCCCTGGGCATTCCACACTGTATCCCGCATCCAGGACCCGGAGGAGCTGCTGTCCTTCCCTCCAGGAACTTCCATGGAAGGCCTCTACATCAAAACGCCACCAGGATCTTTTTAACTCTCCCTGCCCCCTTGTACCAAAGAACTAGAAAATATCAGAATGTACAGTGTTAAGAGCTTGGCAGATTTCCAAAGCTGTCAGCTGCACTTGGATGCCAAACTCCCATGAATGCTAAAGGGATGCGGATGTTCGATTACTCCTAAATAGCTTTGGAAACACAAGTCACCCCACTCGCCTCTCAACATACCAGTCTATGCTCAAGATTTTGTCTAGTGACTGCCAACCTATCTTAAAAGAAAACCTTTATAGGCTGAATCTGTCTAAAAAAATTAACAGGGCTTCTGTCTCAAATTTAATCAAAAGCAAAAGGGTAATGTGAAGTTCTGGAGGAAAGAAAATTTAAAAATTCAACAACCAGATTTCTGAAACTGTTTCTAAAACTAAAGTTTCTCTAAAGCACAGCATCCACTTTTCTATTTGCTTCCCTGACTCAGGGAAGAGCAGCTCACCTGTTTTTGGACACCATAAATGCTTCCTGCCCCAAATTCAGTCAGCACTGCACTGCTTGGACAGGATACTCTGCAGACAGCATCAAATGACCAGCAGGTTTCCCCACACTCTTAGGGTACAGGATATGCCCATTTCCCAGTACATTTTCCCAAGAGTCCCAGGGCTTTTTGTGTAAGCTGGGTTTGTCTAAGTCTAACACATTCACCACACAATTCTGCAGCACTGCATCCACATCAAATCCAGCAGAAACTGAATGCACTGGGCTTGAGGGTGATCCAAATACATTGTGGAGAAGGTTTGTCAGTGAGTATGGCCCTACAAAATAAAATATCCTGTAAATGACATGGATGCTGTTCCCTCCTCCTCTCTCCCAAGGAGCTGCTCACCTGTAAAAAGCTGGAAGGGGCTTTTTTGATCTGGTCACATCACTGTTCTCCCTTGGACCAAACAACAAGAGCTCAGCACTTCCAATTGCTCCCTTACTCCACAACCCTGCTCTATCCCCAGGAATAAGAGACAGGGCTCAAGCTCTTCAGATGAAACTAACCCTGACAACAAATGCCAAAACTGTGCTGCCTTTGTTTGGTTTTTTTTAAGACATTGCCTCTTTCATTATTACTTCACTGGCACACAAAACCAAATTATGCACTGACACCCACTTTAGTCTCTGTACTCTGATTATTAACAAGTATCACTAAAAACAAAGTTGCAAAAATGCAGACTCTGGGCTACTTATTCTCAATTAGTCTAGAGATGAAAACCAATTACTGGTAAAAATCAATTACTATCCATATTTTTTTCAACTTTTTTCCTTATAACATCTGCTTTTCTTTACAAGTCCATATTCCTCAGCTACATGTATATTATTCTAACTTTTATAGCCTAAATTTAATCTGTATTTTCTCCCAAGCCATAAAATTCTAGACTATCCATGATACACAAAAAGCCAAGAGAAACATCCATGGATTCTTAAGCACTACACTCCTGTGATTCGTGAGAAGGGAAGGAAGTGTAACCTCCTAGGATTTCCTGTGGATCCTCTCATGTATTAAAAAAGGCTGGGGGTGATGCTGATAAGATCAGGCAGCCCATTCCTCTGAAGGGGATATTGTAACTTGCTCAGAGAGGTACACGAGCCAGCAAGATCGAAAACGGGCTCAGAAAAGAGAGGTCTCTCCTATGGAGACAGTTCTCCTGCCCTCTCCAGACATTTCCACCTCTTTAAATCAGTGTGAGAGGAGGAAGTCAGGGCCAGCTTCCTTAGAGCCTCAGTTTTTATATTCTTGTACCTATCCACTGTCCATTTTTATAATTTCTCACATTCTGAACCAGAACTGGGATGGACTGAGAGATAAAGCACACAACAGTCAATGTCACTGTAACCAAGTCTGCTCTCCAGGACGGCTGCTCTTTTCTCAGCTGACTGCTTACCTGACTGTCATGTTATTTTTATTATCTTTACTAACTGAGCCACACAGCTTTCCTACAAAGCAGCCAAGACTATCATTTCCAGATAGAAAAGAAAAGCACAGATAATTTATCAATGCCTTGTTCCTTATCTACCTAGTGGGAGATAGTACAAAATTAAACCCTGGGAGCTCTTATGCCCCTTCTTCTGTTCTAATTACTTCATGCCAGAGCAAACATTTCTGTGAATCACAGATTTTCAAAGTGCAATAAATATGACACTCCCAAAATAAGAGCACCCCTGACCCAGCCATGTCTCAGTTAGAATTTGGGGTGAGAAACTAATGCTGTGTGTCCCAAGCATTTATGCAGACCCAGCTGCCATGATTTAACAGTCTGAAAGTTATTCTTATAACATGTAGCAGTTCTTGGGCTGTCTGCAGAAATTTATGGCTGCATATTCATGTGATGTAATAGAACAGGAGAGCAAATTCTATCTTGTGTTTCTACAATCCCTGCTCTGAATCAGCAGCCCCCAAACAGGAGAGATAGGTCTGAAAACACTGGTAACCAACAAAATTTTGGAATCTATTCTAGGTATGACTTTGCAGCCCATGCATTCTGTTGGGTTTTTGGAAAAAACTTGAATTAATTTTGCTGTGTTGGTCCAGCTGGGTTCCTTAGCAGCCAGACAGGGCACACTTTCCTCACCTATGCTTTGATGAGTTGTTGGGATGTGAGCAGCAATGCATTTATAGACTGGACCTTTATGCTGAAATTCAGGATTTTGCAGTATTCTTGACAACAGGTTATTAAATCCATGCCCACTAAAAGCAAGGGAAGAAGTTCCTGACAGCTTTCCCCTGTGGTGTAAAGGATGGGGAATTTCCATTTCCACTGGAAATTTCCACAGCAGTGGCTCTTACCTGTCCAGAAGAAGCTCCAGCACTGCCCTGGGAGAAGCAAAGGCCCTGTATGTTGCAAGGAAGATGCTGATGTAGGAAAAATCCGCATCTCCAAAAGCTGTGAGAAGGTTCTCCACCAGTTTCTCCAAAGTTCCAGCTTTTATAGCCCTGATCTTGGATGTTTCATACTGTCTGACAGTGTGCTCTGGGGGTAACTGGTCTCCTTCACCCTACAAAAGGAAACAAAAAGCACAAAAATCAGGCAAGAGACAGATCCCTGACACAGATTAAATTCTATCTTTGCACAGGAATCGGTCATCACCAGTTACTAAATGATTTTGTCAATTTTTGGCACTCTCCAAGCACCAAATGCTGTATCAAATAATGGCAGTTTTTAGGTAACCTTATTTTAAAACATTTCTCTGACATGCTCAAAAAACATTTTACAGTGTGACCGTTATCAAGTCATGATTCCACCATATATTATTATCTAAAAGACAATCCATTATCCCACAAAGAGTAATATTACTGAAAGGAATAAAAGTGATAATTCAGTGTTTCATTTAACTCCTGAATAAACATTAAAACTGACCACAACTTAAGCACTGGCACTTGTGATTTCCTTGCTGAAAATACAATTTTTGGGGTGTCACACAGGACCCAAGGTCAGAACACATTTGGTGCAAAAACATTTCAAGATACTTTTTGCAAGGAGGGGATCAAACTCATCTTGCAAACAAGGCATCCCAACATTCCAATTTTCTCTTAGAGATTCCACTTGGCACAGTATTTGTCCATAAATCTATGGTTTGGGATTGCGCGTGGGTTTGTTTTTTAAACAGTATTTGTTTTAAATGCTTACAGCCTGCTTTGAATTTGAAAGAACAATTCCTTAAATTATGCCATTATTTAGAGGGCAGTTTAGAAAAGTAGTTTCGTGACTCTATTTTGCAAAGTATGTGGGATAAAAAATGGGATTATAAATAAAAAATGTCCAGTATTTACTCAAACACCTTGATAGTGAGGGCACAAAGACAGCATGTTAATGACAGTCACTACCAACCCTGGCTCGGGACACGGACAAAACACAAAGGAAAAAAATAATCTATTAATAAGATAATTTAAAGAGATACCCCACCCACTTCCTATTTACATCACTACCCTCCACTGCTTTGGAATTGTTTCTAATAGACATCCTTTTCAGTTTAAAACAATATAGATGTCTTTAACATCATTCTAAAGTTCTGTCGCTAATATTATTCACAAAGCTCTGCTATCTCATTTCCCAGCTTCATGAGATCCAACAAACCCTTGCTGTAACATTAAAATACAACATTACTGTCTGTATTAAAAAACAAAAAATAAATAAAAACAGACTAGACAGGGGAATACATTTTGTTCCATGGATCTTTAAAAGGTGTATAACTTGTCATGTGTCTGTCTTAAAGGTGCCTCTGGAAATATATGAAATATAAAAGTGAACTAAAAGTGTATTTGGAATTACATTTGACACTGCCATTACAGAAAAATTATTAACAGGATACGTTGTCACCACTATGTAATTCTCTTAAATTCAAATTTTCTTTAAGCAAAACTTGGTTGCATAAAAAAATTGCAATTTTATTGCTAACTCTTCAACTTAAATTTGTGATACACTTTTGAAGATAACTAGTTACACAATACAACCACTTTCAGACAGGGAAGAAATTCTGCACCAGTCTGTTTAACTCTTAATTTTTGATCCAGCAGATTGTCCCACTCACAGTGTAATGGTTTATGGTCATATTCACTCAGGGCAAATAAAACCCTCTCATTCTCTCATGTTAGTATATTCAAAACAAGGGCAGAATCTGCTTCCAAGCACAAAATTTTCCATCAGTTGCAACACTACAACTTCCCCAAGACATCATGTTGGGAGAATGTTAAAAAGAAACAAAACTCAAAAAAAAATCCCACCAAAGCTAAACAAAACCAACCCAGTTTCTGAAAAATCTAAAACTTTGTCAGCAAAATATCAGACTGTTAGAAATCATTGTGAGAGTTCTGGGATTGCTTGTATTTGTATTATTTTAGCAACTCTGCCTGTAAGTTTAAAAGGAAAAGGGACTTGGCAGACAAGCTCAATAACAGGCTTTGAGAACAAGACCTTGTGGGCTGAGTTTCATGCTAACAGGAAACTGCTCAGTCTGGATTTAATCAAGAGGGCATCTCTTCACTGACACAGCCAGGCTACCCAAAGGCAAAGGAGTTTTCATGTTTGCCTTAGAGCTCCCTGCTCAGAGGAACACTCTACTCACCGCCATGAAAAAATGCTCCTAAAGCTCTCTGCAATTTTTGACAAGGGTGCACGGTGACCACAGTTAGTGGTACCAACAAATGACACCAGTTTTGCACTGTTTTGTGCACCCAAAGAACAAAAAACCTCCCCAGCTCCCTTTTGTCTCCTTCAGCACCATGTCCAGTGGTCTAACACAGACCTCAACACTTCAGGGCTTTGGCAATGTTTTCTTGGTCCTCTAAAACAAACAGATACAGCATTTTATAATGTGATTTATGTATTTTAAAATCTCATCTTGATTTTTCAGGCAACAGATTGTAACCTTGATAATCTGCAAGAGTAAGTGATGAGCAAGTAGCTTCCTACAAGACAGACAGCATCTTTCAGAAGCAAACATAGAAAGAGTAAATAGAGGTATATACTTGCAAATCCTTATTTTCTGAGGTTGTGTGTGCACTGACTAACAGTACACACACAACCTCAGAACTTGACTAACCCCTGGCAATGCTGTACCTTCAGAGGGGCCCACTGTCTTTAAGGTGATCATCTTACAGCTCTACAGCACTTAACATTACCTACATACATGGCTCTTGCTGAAACAGGAGAGCTCCATGCACACCAAAACACATCCAGGCTGAAAAGCTTCCTCCAAACATTACCTGTTAAGCTCCTGTGGGAATATAAACTAAATATAAACACCACCAGTGCCTAAACAAATGCTACAGCCCAGCAAGAGGGATTATAGACTCAAGAAAAAAAGGAAAGTTAAAACTCTGATCAGTACAGAGCCAGGCTGCTACCACACTGAACTGCAGTCATTGTCTTAGAAATATCACTGGAAAGAATTGCTTTTACCCAAAAATCCCCACTGCTCTGCACAGGGTTTTTCCAATGCAAATATTATCTGTTGAGATCCTGGAAGTGAGAAACGTGGAATGAGGTCAATCTAATTGTTTTTCATTATGCAGACTGGAAAAAATACTAAAACAACTGGGATGAACAATAAGAAAAAGAGGTAGCAAATATTGTTCAGGCTCAGTCATTTGAAACATTATCACTCCACTACAGATTTGTTTTATCAGAAATTCTGCAGTTTTTCTCAGGAGCATCTAACTAGCACTTTCAATGTCTTTTTACCAATTTTGACAGATTCTTAAATGCTCTTCACTTTCCTTGAAACTTACAGCTTTTCCAGATGGAGAGTTTTCCACTCTGTTTTTATTAACTTACTGGACAGACACCCTATGCTGGAATAAAAGTGCCTGAAGTGCAGTAACTTGTACATTAACTCAAAATAAAGCACTCTAATCAAGATTCTCATTGTTTGTCTAAATATGAGTCTGCTTTAACCTCCTCAAAGTAGAAATTAGATGCTCATAGTGATTTTAACCTTATTTTTTTTTTCACATTGCTTCCTTACACATAGGTTCTCCAACACACGCCTTTAATATCTACACTCATTCTTGGGGGAAATAAAAAAAAAGGGGGGGAAAAATCAAATCATGGAATGATTGAACTTGAAAAGCTCCATATATATAGCATCAAATTTATATATATATTCCAATATAAGCATCCATAATGTCATTCTAAGAGAAGTAAAGCCGAAAATACCCTTCATTTAACACACAGTCACGCACCACTAATGAAAACAGCAAGACAGATGAAACAGAAGTTGTTTAGCTGTCTTAGTCAAGTATTTTGGTAAAGAACAACTGTAACGACATTAACTTTTGTGACAAAGCGTTTCCTTCCAACAAAGACCTCGATGGAGTTTTTACCCGAGCGGAGGAAGCGGGATCACGCCGCGGCTGCCGGACAGACAGACAGACCCACAGCAGCTGACATTGGTCAGCACCCAGCTCCACCGCATGACTGCCAAACAAAAAAACCCTCTGAGAAGTGCCGGTTTGGCCCAAACAATGCCACACAGCAGTGCCTGGGCTAATCTTACCAAACACAGTCACAAGTATTTCAAGTGCTTTTGGACCAGGCCGTTCCCATCCTGGCCGCCTCCCGCCCTCAGCTCTGAGGGCCCGGCACAGTCAGAGCCCTGTGGTGCCAACGCTGCCCAGTCACCAGCACAGAAAACAGTCTGCAGGGGGAAAATTGCAAATTTGGAGCAGAATTTCCAGTCTAGAAAACCTCTGTGCCCAGCTGCTGGCACAGAAAACAGTCTGCAGGGGGAAAACTGCGAATTTGGAGCAGAATTTCCAGCCTAGGAAAGCACTGTGCCCAGCTGCTAGCAGAGAAAACAGTCTGCAGGGGGGAAATTGTGAATTTGGAGCAGAATTTCCAGCCTAGGAAAGCATTGCTGGCGGTGCAGGGCTTGGGTGGCCAGCAGCGGATGTCCTGCAGACAAAGGCAGATGCTTTTATCCTACAGTGCACTTGGAAATGAAATGAAATAAAATTACGCCAGAGCTCTCCACAGAACTCTCTCCACTTCAATAACTCTCATTTCCTCGTTTTGGATACTGTTAAACAAACAAACAAACAACAACAAAACCAAACAAAAACCAAACAAACACAAACCAAACAAAAGAAACACCAAAACACCCACGCAAAACCAGAATTCTGCATACTGACTGCACCAAACTCAGAAGCCAAAATAAGTTTATGAACTCTTTCCTAAGCTCCAAAAAGGAGGGGGATTCCTGGATTTCCAATGCTCCACCCTTTTCCTTTCCTTTCTTGCCACATAAATACCGTTCTTGGCAGCAACCCAGTTTGCAGGACCAATTAATTCCATGATCATGACACAAAAGGCATTCTTGTTTTCTCCTCCGAGCTCACAGGCTGGTATCTGTCTGAAGCGCTGGCAAACAGTCACAAAAGCTGTGGGGCAGATTTAGAGGGGAAAAGAGAAAGGGAAAAAGCCTCTTACACAACTGCTGCTGCTCAGCTTGAACCTTTTCACTCTGACACCTTGCAGCTACTTAAAGAGACTGGGCAAAATAAGAAACAAGAAATAAATTCTGTGGTGCTGAGCTGTGCATTCTCACACCCTTCTGAAGCGATGCAAATTTTGACTCATTTGGATATTGGTGATTTTGTGGGACCAGCTCTACATAAATCAAAGCAAAAGCCTAATTCACAAATCACCTCTCCCTGCATGCATCTAAAGGAGATTTAGCAAGTGCATTACTAAATTGAATCTTCAAAGAGGTCTAGGTTAAAATGGCTTTGTGCAGGTCTTACAAGTGTTGGAGCATATCCAGCCCTGGGAACATAGAAATTCTGAATATACCCACTGAGAAGCATCTGTGCAGCAAGGAACATAGCCATACTATTCACTGAGAACCAAGTGATCCAGGAGGTTCACTGTGCAACATACAAGGTTTTTAAATAAAGAAAAAATCACGTGAACAGCTCCAGATCTCCATCTCTACCTTGTACGATTTATGCATTTACCTTCTCATCACTTCCTACCTACAAAAAGCTCCCTCTCTTCCTGCCTCTCACCTCTCTTGCTAGAAAGACTTTTACCAAAACCAATACAAGACCTCTCACCCTCTTCTCTCATCTGACTTGGTGTCATCATTGAGTTAACTGAACCTGAATCATGAGGTTATTGACATTTCTTTTTTATTTGTCGTGTTTCACAGATCTGCAGCTCACCACAACCCTGTTCACCCCAACCCTGTTCCCTCTTAGGCATGCCAGGGATATATTATTTTCATAACTTGTATTATGAAATATTCCTTGTGGTGGTTTTGATTGGACACTGAAGCTTAGCAAGTTCCTAATTTGAAACTGAAAAGCAAGAAAAAGAAACCAGTAAGTCAGGTAAGACTCTTAGTCATGTGCATCTTACATTGTTGGAGGTATATCTGTCATCAAATGACATTTACTACAAACACTCTTGTAATCCAGTAAATAAATGTGTCCCACACTAAGTATCTTCCCAAAGCCCTTCTGTATTACAAGAAAATTATTTGTAAAACTCAGTATCCTCCTCTCTTCAGTGCCCAGAAACACCAAAATGTCCAATCTCCAAACCAAGCAGTAAATAAATATTCAAAATAATAAACAGCTAAGTGAACAGAACACCAGGATGAAGGCAAGGAAATGGGTGCCCATTTTGGGAGTACAATCAGCTCATTTTCTAAAATATTTTGAGTTCTGGAACCAAAGGAAGTGCTACATAGTGTGTGTCTGAGAGAAGAGCTCTACAAAGTCACCTGGGACTTGCGTAAAGCAAGCAGTAATTAATTGTGAAAAGTACTAACAGCTTTTCCAGGTATGGATTACTGAAGGTCCTTAAGGAGGTAAAGGCAGCTGGGGCAGCTCCCCTTTGCCCCAGAAACAGTAATTACTGCTTCTGTTCACAGCCTTTATCTTAACTCCTCTTCCTCCTTCTCCACACTCTCACAGCTTCCAGTCTGCCCTGGAAATCTGGAAGTGCCAAAGCACCCAGGAACCTTTACTGGGAACCATAAGGGACAAGAGGTGCTAAGCAAAGAAAAGGAGCATAAAAGGTGGCAGACAGCTCAATGTTTTCACTTGTTTTCACAGAATCACAGCTTCTTGTGATTCTGATTACAGATTACAGGGATACGTACGGTGCACCTGCCCTCTGACAAATACTGACAGGTTCAATCTCATAGCACAGAAAATTCTGTATTTATATGCAATATTTCTAAGCTGCCTTGATGTTAAAAATGACAACTCTATGCCTGCCCTAAGAAATGCCAGAGGAAAGCAATTATTTAAATGTTTGTGAAACAGTGGTCAGCAAAAGCCCTTTGCCATGTTTATTTCATGAAAAATGCTGAAATATGCTGTCATTTTTTAATAAATATCAAGAGTAGCAAAAAGAGGGGATGATTTGGTATTACCACTAACTCAGTCAGACAGATTTAATATGGTATCATGATTTTTGACTACCAACAGAATACTTGTCCTGTGACAAGTCACACTATTTTTTATCTGCCTCCAGAAATGTAATTTAAATTAATTGTGGAGCTCATCATCACTTTCTGCTCAGTCAGTAAAAACAAAGAAGGTCCTGTATGAGGCAGCAGGCAACAGTGCTAAATTCAAAATGGATTTAAGGATGCCACAAGTAATAATTCTGTTGCATAATAGTAGCACAAATGCATATTACATAACCCAAAATGCTTTTATTCATCCTAATTGTATTGTTGGCTTTCCTTTCACACTGTAAAGCTTGCTCAAGCAGTACAGAGAAATTAAATTTATACCAAGTCAGGAAATCAATGTAAACTGCCACTGTATCCAGCGTAAACAACAAGGAAAGAGTGATAAATTACTAATAGCATGAATAGCTGGAAATTAAACCTGTAGGCGAGGGGAGATGACATGGCTTCTGACAGAGAAGAAAATACTTGGCAGAAGACTGATTCATATTTTTAAATAAACTGAACAAGCTATTTTTGTGCAACAACAAGTACCCAAGAAATGCTGTTACATGTCTCATAATAATTAATTATTATTATTAATGTGAGCAATCCCTAATGCCAAATTTTTCTAAGCTTTTAAGACGAAATGGGTTAGCAGTCAGCAACCACTTTTATGACCATAGCATGGAAACATACCTAAACTACATTAAAACTTCATTTCCATGGCTGTGCTCTTTACTACCCTTTGTTTTGAAACTAAGAGGCCTCTTCAGGGTGGGGTCTGAGTAGAAAAAGCAGTAATAGGAAGCTAATGTTTCCTAATATTAAGTGTTACCAGCTTGAATATTTATTTATGTGCTGAAGAATCCAAAAATATTAACTCAATCATTAGTCCAGGCCAAACTGCATTTTTCCTATATTATCTAGACATCACAAGGGATGAGGCATGGTATCTCCTGGTGTTCCTCTCCTGCCCACACACCCTCCCTACAGAGCTAGGGAGTGACTGTGTTTGGCCACACATGTGTGTGTGCAAGCCATGGCCACATCCTTGTCCCAGCTGGACAGGTACTTTATGAGAAATTCTGCATTTCACAGGACCAACAGAGGCTGTGACAACTGAACCACCACACACCTACAGAAATGAGTGCATCCTCCTAACTGCAGCACCAGTGGTGAACCCTCCTCTGCTGCCCCAGCACAAGCAGTGTGAACTGAACCCTCTGCAGATATTTGTGTTTTGGTTTAAGAAAGCTGTGTTGCACTTGGACTGAAATCCTTAGGCAATGGACATAAATCAAAACACATAATTATGTGGAAGTATTGAGTCAGAATGCAAAGTAAGTATAGCTTGCAAGTAAGGGGGGGAAAAAAAAGAAAAAAAAAAGCCAGATAAATCAGAAGTTGTCCACATTGGTTTGTTTTTTCTTCTTTTTTGAGGGGGTTGTTGTTTAACTACCCACCAGAAGTTAATAGCATACCTCTGCTCTTCCCTGTCCTGTTCTCCCGGACCACCTGATGTTTTCCTGAACAAAGTGCCTGTTTTTGCAGGAAGAATGCAAGCCTCATGCTTTAAGTAAGTGTGCAAGAGTTCATTCACATTTTCTCTGCTCCAGAGAGCCAGGAGCCTGGAGCACAGCCAGAATCAATCCGAAGCACTCCATGGAAGGAATGCAAAGGCCTAAGATCTGCCTTCCAAGTGAAACACGTTGTTGTTACTCATGGGGCATTTCCAACAGCAGCACAATGGGCTGCCATCTCCAAACCAAAGACACCAGCCCTGCCCTAAAGGGTTTCTACTCTAAGAAACACAAAATGCATCAGAAGTACAGCCAGAGATTACTACAAACCAAGCAAATAAAAGCAGAGGAATAGCTTCATAATAATTTTCTTGCTGTATTTGCATGAAATATTAAAGCCAGGTTTCAAATGCACCTCAGGAGCATTTAGTTAATTAATTTATTTTGCACTGAAGACAACAGCTAATCCAGATGAGTGCATTGACTTGTTTGCATCCCAACACATCTCTGTAATGTTATGAACCTCATCTGAAAAGTTCTATCCATAGGAATCCTCTAAACAACTGAAGGACATTCTGTGCTCAATTTGAGTCAAAACAAAAACTCGAGCATGTGTGGGGCATGAACTATATTTAGGAAGGAATAAAACCCTAGGTAGGTCTAACATGATGGTCTATTTCTGCTTTAGAATTTATAGACACTAACACAGACCCACTGGGATCTGGCAGTCTGATGAGATCTACCACAAGTCTCCAGTTTGAAGCCCAAGGGCTATCTCAAAGCATTCAGTCATTCCATACTGTTCAGTAATTCTGAGATCTTTCAATGGAAAATGCCACTTAGTAATAGAAACATGCTGTTTTACTTGCACAGAGAGCCCATGCACTCCCCAGAAAGGAAGAAACAGCTACTGACTGGAAGAAAGGTTGAGTCTCTGTAGGGAGAAAGGCAGTATAAAGCAGGTGAGGGGGTGGGAGGGGAAAATAATCCTTTAAAATGCTTTCAAACCAAAAGGGGTGGGAAGAATGTAAGAGGAAAAAAATAGATTAAATACACTATAATAACAGGATCATGCCACAAAAGCACTTGAAATGCCTACACCTCCTTAGTGCCATTGTGGCCCAGAGGCAGCACTGGTGGCTGCTGTCATGGCCATGTGCAGGACAGCCATGGAGGTGGCACAGGAAGAAGTCAGAACTCCATCAGTCTGCAACCCAGAAGAGCAAAAGATCAGTGAATGTCACCATGCAAAGTAGCACAAAGCTTCACACCTGAGGTGGAGCTGCCAAAATCTCATTTTGATTGCCAAAGCTGCTGAAGGCAAGCTACACTCTGATGTGCAACAGATGGTTTATGCAACTAAACGGAGATAAATGTGAGAGGCCAGAAAAAAGAAAAATGTCTGCTGAAAGTCCTACCCTCAGAGGTCCCATGGGGGCACACAGATCTGAGAAAAGTCCTGAAAGGTTACCGTAGGTAGACCATTACACATTTCAGCACAATGCATGGAAGTGACAACAAAAAGCAAACAAAAAAATGTCTGAGGAGCCCACATGTAGAGTACCCTGCTCTGCTCAAGCTGCCTAATTTTTAAAGCAGCTATTGTGAAGATGAATGGGGGAAAGCAAAGGGCAACCCACACAACTCCTGCTTTTGCAGAGTCTAAAACTGCACAGATGCAAACTTTTGCTTTACACACATAAAAAAGAACAAGATCTGAGCACCTAGAGTTCTCCTTAAGCAGGAGGAGGTTGCAGGGCTGCTGGAAAACCAGCCCTGTACACCAAACTCATGCACCGTGTGGCAATATGGCCCTGACAGCTCCTGGGCATTAAAGTCCTCATGGTTCCTTTGATAAGTACCTGTGATCAATCTTATTCTCCCTCATTAAACATCTGCTGCAAACAAACTGAAACCAGAACTTTATAAACAGCCACACATAATAATTGTAATTTTAAACTAAACTAGAGTTTAAAATTTCCCTCCTCTAACCAGATGCTACAGAGCAAGATGAAGAAATAACACACACAACATTCAGAATAACAAGTCTAAAGGAAAAGACTCTTCTCACCTGCAGGACATGTTTCTTTCATCCCTAAATCACAAAAAAATAATGTCTTGTGTTTTGAATCTCATGCATTTATTGTCATTATTTATATAAATATTCAATCCTTTCTGAATCCTCTTGGACTTGGTTGGACTCAATTATTTCTGCCAGTAGCAAGTCCCTTCAGGTTAATTACACACAACGCAAAATCACTAATTTCTCCCCCCCCCGCTTTCAAAACCACCCTGGAGATAACATGTCCCTTCTCCACTCACTGTTTTGAAGGCTTTTCCTATATCCTCCTATTCATTGCCAGAATAGAGCCTCAGTCCTGTGAGGATTTACTGCAAAACTTGCACATCAACCCCAGTTGCACCAAGACACAAATATAACAGTCCTCACCTTTTTGGTGTCTCAAACCCCTCTCCACCTGTGGATCCCCTTTCCACCTTTGAGATGAGGGAACAAGCACCAGGAATGAGTGAGGAGTTACTGTCATCTCCCTAACAGTATTTTCTAAGCTTCACTTCACTCCCCCCTCCCGGTGCTGTAACTTAATATTTGAGCTTCCTTTCACAACTGCTGTTGCACAGGGGGGCAAATGCTTCCACAGAACTCTGGACTCTCAGAAGTCCAGACCTTCTCCCCAGGTGGTTTTAATTAATTCACTTCTGGTCCTAAATTGTTTCCAGGTGCTGCTGTGCCTTACTAAGCAGCTGCTCCTCGCTGCATGTGTCACATGTGAAGAAGATATTCATGTGATAACAGTGTGAAGCCACTAAATAAATATTACCATGCAGCTCTGACAGCTAATCCATCTCCC
The DNA here is from genome assembly GCA_039654755.1 of Calcarius lapponicus. Taxonomy (NCBI): domain Eukaryota; kingdom Metazoa; phylum Chordata; class Aves; order Passeriformes; family Fringillidae; genus Calcarius; species Calcarius lapponicus. The sequence continues at coordinate 7,715,357 of CM077471.1, forward strand.
CCGACTTTTTTAATGGTTCAAACCCTTCAGCAGCCTCAAAGCCCCAGCCTTTTTGAAGTCACACTGTCCCAGAAACTTCTCCTCCATCTCTTTTCCACCTCCCCAATGAAAGGGGAATCTCCCAAACCCAGGCCGCAGCACTGAGGCTGAATCCCTACCCAATCCTACTTTTGTGCTGTGTTACAACATCCAACATAGTCTAGAGAAAATCTACAGCCATGCTGTGAAAGTTATTTGGGTGAAAAGTGCTGTAAGAATGCAAGACCATTATCTCTTCACTTGGTGTTTCTGCTTTCCTTGCAGTCCCTAAATCGTCACCTCTTGGTGGCATGGTGCTAAACTGAAGTACAGTATTCAGACATAAACATGAGTTCAGTTTGGTCCAAGGCAAAAGGATTCCCATAAATAGTAAATGCATTTCCATATCCAAACACAGAATTCCTCACTATGACTTTAATACTTTAAATTAAATTAAAAAAAAAAATTAAAATGAAATACACATAATCAATAAAATTCTTATTTCATAAGGTGTAAATACTTAACATAGACTACAGTTGAGCCCTACATGCTTGTGTACCATCCAGGAAGAATTACAAGTCACTTCTGAGGAGCATGTATGGCCACTGAACATAGAGCTTTTTGGGGTGAATCAAGGGCAAAAGTACTTTTGGGAGACTGCAGGAGCAAACTGTGACACCTGCCCAGAGACAACTGCTTGCAAGCTGCTCAACCCTTCAGGAATAAGGTTCCAATTCCTTTTAGGAATCATCTTTCAGTCTCTGATACTATCTTAATGTGCTATTAACACTAAGACATCACACATCTTTTGCCCTTGCTTTACAAGGCACTACACAGTGACTACACAAAGGCAAGGAAGAGCAGGATCCATACCGAGTTAGCATTTATTTACCCTGTTACACAAAATAACCCTGTTTTCTCCAAGGGGCTAAGCCATGATCTGACTACTTTGTGCTGGCTTCTTCACACAGGTGCACCCCCTTAGAGTGCCGGCAAAAGGAAATTATAGATTTAAAAAACAGCAGGAGTAAAAGATGCAAGTTCAAAGCATGCATTTACACACATATTTTTAATTAGCTTTACCAAGGTTAAATTTAAATCCAAGTGTGACTAAGGTACATGAAATGTTTCAGCCTGTTCCTTAAATGAAGGCATCAAAACGCCAACAGTGAAACTAATGGTTTCTCCAGGGCTGCTCTCTGTACAACATCTCAGTCCAGTTCATGTGCTGCATCTCACAGCTTTCCGATGACACATAGCCACATTCCTTGCCAACTCTTCCTTAACCCAACAAGTGACCTACATCTAGCATTCAGAGAGAAAGTGCCAGTTCCTTTGCAGAGCAAGCAAAATTTGGGGCTTATTCCTTTCACTTACAGCTTCTTAAAACAGCAAGCAAGATAACACTCAGTGATGTCAGCAGCAAGACAGTTAAGGCACTGGAATTTAGGGAGAACCTGTAGCATCTAAGTAGCACAGTTCAAAAAACAGTCACCCTGGCTGTCAGAGGAATTCCCAGGGGAAAGCAATTACAGCTCAGGATGTCATTCTAATCCTGCATGTCACAGGTAAATGCCAAGGGCAAGTTTTGTCCATGAGCAGGCTGGCTGGGAGATATCCAAAATGCACATACACACAAGGAGTGCAGCAACAGAACAGTCTCCAGCAGCTTTACTCGAGAGGCTCCCTTAACCCTTGTTATTCTGCTTCATGTGAGAATCCTTAGCAAGATGTGCCCCTGCACAGCCCCAGCAGGGCAGGCTGGCCCTGTCTCTCCCTCGTTCCTCATGGCTGTGCCAGGGTATCCCAGGCCTAACTCAGCCTTCATAACACCACAGGATTAGAGCACTGCCACCCTGCCACGCTTTGGCAGCTTGGAGTGGCAGGTTTTACACTCAGCTGAGAGCATAACACTGTGCTACAAAGCCAGTCACCCTTCTAATTATGCACTTTGCATTTGGAACTGGCAATGTAATGGACAGTAATCTTTCAGGCTTCCTTTCTGGAACTCTTAATAGGCTCAGTTTCCATTTTTGAGGGTCTGTTGCACACACAGCCTCGATTAACCAGCTGATGACTGTATCCAAGACTGCTACTGAGGATATCCCTGCAACCTAAACCAGGAAGCCAGGAGAAAAATATTCCATGAGAAGTTATTAATAAGGGCTATGAATGGTACCATGGTACTACTGTGCCTACAACTGAAGGAAGGACAGGAAGAAAGAGCCTACTCCAAACCAAAACAAGCTGAGTGAGATGCCAAAGCTTTCTTCTGGATAACTGAGTACCTGTCTATAGGTAAAATCATTCCGTTCCTTCAGAATACACTACTTTGTGGGTCTCCAGCACCCAACAGGCATCTTCCCCCAAGCAAACCCAATGTGAGCACACCCCATCCTTCTTCCCTCTCCAAGACAGCTCCTCAGAGACTTTGGAGTGGATGGTAGCACAGCTCAGTTTCCACAGGAAGCCTGTCAGCTCCTTGGGAGATGCTTTTCTGCTTCTGCCAAATATACAGCCAGAACTACACCCTGGCCTTGGTCTGGGCAGCCAGGACAGGCTGAGGGAACCTGATTTAGCAGAGGGAGGCTGCTTTAGCCAAAAGTGACCAACACATGCTCTAAATCAAGAGACAAAACAGCAAGCTGCAGCAAGGACAATGATCAGCCCAGCCCTTGTCTGCTGCTTCCACAGGAAACTGCACTTGACCAGAACATCTGGGATCTAAGGGTAAGATGAAAAAGAAATCACAGGGCTGGCTCAGAAGGGCAAGTGGGAGGGCAGGAGCAGGCTCAGAGAAAATGTCAGGTTTTACTTCTTCCTAAACGTTGATGATTCCAGGCACCACTTAAATCTCAACCCATAGTTAGGAGGTCTGTGCTGGAAAGAAAGAAATCCAGACTAAAGCTTCTTTCCTGACATATTGATCAAGTCAGAGAGATTGCTGTGTCCCAGGTCCCAGCTGGGATACAGATTAGTTAGCCACAAGTTTTTGCAATGTTTTTCTGTCTGAACTCTCCAGCACAAACTTCCTGCCAATGTATGTGACTGTGGATGTGTTTAGAAGCCAAACTTGTGGTCACATGCAGTTTTCATTGCAAGGCAAACACTTACATTAAACTAACAAAAAAAAATTTTAAATTAAAATTTTCTTTCTAAAACACCACAAAATTCCCAGTAAAGGTTATTATCAAATAATAGTAGTGCTAAGAATGCACACAAATATTAAGTGATGGATTTGCTACTTTTCAGCTTTTCCCTCATTCAGCATTTTAAGGTACTGAAAAGCACCCTTCTAACAGCAGTTCATTGACAATTTTGGAAGAACATGTTCTGCTATACACCCAGCATTATAATATTAAAGACACTTTAAGACAAGCTTTGTTTTGCCTCCATCTCTGCCTGAACAAACCCCAGAGCCATAAGTTCAGCTGTAGCCAAAAAGAGAAAGCAAGAAGTAAAAACTTGAAGTTTCTAAAATCTCCTCTAGATGTGTAATCCATGCCTAAAGAAGCCAGGCAGCCTGGCCATAAGTGAGCAGACAATTTATCTGTTATCTGGATATTTAAGACTCAAAGAGGAGTCCTTGTCATCCATCAGTAAAGCAAGGGACTTGATGGCGAGAATGGACTCTGAAAGCTCAGCACTCATTTCAGGTGTGGGGAGTCAGCACTGAGGCTTGGGGAACTCCCGTTCCTGGCTGCATTTCCTGCGACCTGCCCCACTAAATACTCACACATTGTAGGTCTCTTCCTCACTCCTTCCCGGATGAAGGGCTCTGATAGGAAAGACACTGGCAGGTATTCAGGAGCCCCTCGTGTCTCAGCGGCTCACTCCTTACCATTCCCTGCTCCCCCAGGGCTGGACAGCGGTGGCCCATCCCTCCCTAACTCCTGCAAGGGGCAGATAAAGCACTCCAGCTGCTTAACAGGGGGCTCGACAATAGCCACTTCACAGCATTTCAAAACCTCTTTGTTTTAGTAATCTTGTCCACCCGTCCACACCACACCCGTGCCTCTGTTCTTCCTGCACCAGTCTCCCGCATCTCCCCACGAACTTCTCCACCCGCCGCTGTTTCCCTTCTCTCCAGCTGTTCACTGTTTCCCACAGATCACCGGCTGGAGTTCACCTCCCCTGGCACCGCCAGCACATTGTTCCTGGCCACAGAAATGCAGGTATTTAGCAGCTGATCTGCTCGTACATCCAGGGTTTGGCTGTCCTTTCCTGCTTCTGGCTGGGGTATGACTCAGCTGGTCTCTGCCACTGCACGGCTACCTGGCTGACAGCTCAAGACCAAAGCCCCCCCCAGAACATTTGTCTCTTTTGCTTTGATGCCTTTTCTTCAGGGACAATAGCACCATCCTCTTTGACATCCAGCCTCCCTATGGGCTGCATTCACATCCTCAGAGGGAAGCTGAATCCCATTTTTCAGGTTCTTTCTGAAAAGAAAGTTTTAAAACGCAATATTCTCTTTCCAACCATATCATTCAAATTCCTTGCTGCGCTCCCAAACCTTCCCTTCCAGTTACCAATATGCCTTTTTCTCTAGCCTGACATAATGCCATTCAAACTGATGACTGTCCACCCCAAATCCTCCTCTTCCCCTCTTGTGTGTGTGTGCCATCTGTATGTACAAATCTTTACTTCTCCATCCTTTTCTCTCACAAAAATGTCAGGCCATGTATCTCAGCTTCCACGGCTTTTGCAGCTTGTTCCTCTCTCTCTCGGATCCTGGAGACCTCTCAAAATCTATCCTGGAGACACCAAAACCCACTTTGTTTTCAAAAAAACATTCATGCTGGCTCTGGTTGAATCCATTGTGTTTGGGAGGGATTCTCTCTCAATATTTCTAGAAAGTACACTTGATTTTTGAAGCTTTGATACCAGTCATCAGCTAAGATGTATGTACAGACAATTCTCTTTAAATATCATGTCTGCACATTCTTATAAGTCAAAACAGTGCTTTTGTGCAGCATCTCTCACAATACTGAGCTCCCACTAGAGCTTTTAATATTCTCTAATACTCTAGTGCTTAAGCTTCACTAAATATTTAGTGACTAAGTATGTGGTGACAAAAGTAGTGGCTGTTATTGGCATCCTTTGATGTCTAGTATTAAATTTAAAGCTAAGAAATTCAGTGATTATCCAAAAGCTTCACACTACTGAAAGTTTCAGAACTGCTGATGCCTGCTTAAGTCACAGCCTGTTTCTCTTTTTCTTTTCTTGGTCGTAGAAGTTTGAAACACAAGAAAGGCATTTCTGTATTTCAGTAGGCAAGTGCTTATGGTGCTGTAGTTGGAATCTTATGATTGGCCTTTAAACAATCCATTCTCTCATTACAGGGCCAACCACTCAGTGACCCTGGATGGGTTCTTAGCATGGAGAATCTTAAGGAAGGTTTATTAGACTTGACCTGCCACAAGAAGCCCAGTGCTTCAGAAGGGGTCACATTGCTAAGTGGACTTTTACAGGACACAAACTGACACTGAGAAAAAGTTTTTTAAAAAGTAAATCCAGGCATGCATATGATCAATAAGTGAGTTACTATGTTTGTTACTGTGAAGGCTCAATACTTGCTGATGTACAAATAGCTTGCTGACCTTGAGTCTTCAACCTAAGCCTGACTTAAGAGTACCATCAAAAAATTAAGACCAACATTTCTAAATTCAACACCTTGTTAATTTAGTGCTAATGAGTTTCAAAGCATAGAAAAAAATCATCAACCCTTATAAACTCCAGTCACCTGATGACAGTTCTAAAAGAGACAATTTGGCTCTTCAAAGCCAAACTGCTGGGGGCAGGGATGGCTCTTCATAAATAATGCTCTGGGTTAGAGGCTATTTATTGATTTCAGGACCACAAAAAAAGCCATTAATAAAACAAGATCACAAGAAGAGCTTAAAATACTTTATGTTCTGAAGAGCTTAAGGGAAACAAACAGCCCATATGTTCCAAAATATTTTTAAGTAATATACACAAGATCTGGGGGGTTTTGCTCATGAAAGAGACTAGACTGGAAGCTGAAGTTACAGATTTATGCCCAGAACAGGTGTGGATTTCTGACACATTATCTCCTTCCCCACAAACATTCTGACCTCAAAAAACCAACAACAGGCACAGGATCCTGACAGTCACTGCCCTGACCTTGCAGTCCCTGGTCCTCCTATTGGGATGGGCAGCATCAGCTGTGAGGATGAGCACAGGAACACACAAGCTCCCTTCCTCTTAGAAGAGGACTAAGGCCTGGCAAACTCCTTCTATTACAAGGAAGAACACAGCCCAAGCAGGCAAAAAAATTCAGACAAATTTTTTGTATTCAAAAAACAGACTTTTTAAACTATTTTTATGGGACACAGACACACTCAAAATTATCTTCACCTCTTACACAAAACCAGCTGGGAAAGTTGCAGGAGTTCAAATACACTTGGTAGTATTTTCCTGGTAAAAACAGCAAGCAGAATGGGAAATCTGCCACTCAAAGGAAGCAGATTCGAAATTATCTGTTCTGATTAGTACTCTGTGTACTTCTTGGAAACACAGGAAGGGGAGACTCTAAGCACTATCTGTATGCAGGACAGAATTCACTTATTTCTCCCGATGCTGGTTTCAGCTCTGCTGTATTGCTTCATGTCACAGGGGCTTCACAAGAAATTGAATATAAATCCTAGGGCAGTTTTAAAAGCCTTTAAAATACCAACATGGATACTACATCAAGCCAACTTCTTATATTACTGCCTTTGATCCCAAAGGAAAAAAAATAAACATAACAAAATACTATGAAAGTTACAGTCGTCTCCTGCAGACCTGGCCCCAGCTGCCACAGCTGCACTGATTCCAATGAAGTGAGGACATTTTTTATCAGCTGGGGACTTGGCCTGATAAAGGTGAAGGCACTCAGCAGCATGTCAAATCAACTGTATGCATTTAAGCTCATTTTACTTACCATTAAAGCCTTCATGCTTTGAAAAATAGTACAGAGCTGTAATTCTTACAGAAATGCAATTAATTTCTCATCTGGCTAAGAAAGCAATACGGAAATAAGACCCAAACCAATATTCCCTTAAGGTCAGAGGAAGTTTTGCTGACTTTGAGGGACCTTCACCAGTCAAAATAACATAACTACTTGTTTGGAGACCTGAGATAGGTTCCTAACAGCAGAAACAAGCCATAGTCCAGTCTGAAACAACTGTTAAATGTTCAGCTTCTCGGGCCATAAACTAAGATCCTTATTTCTTCACCAAGAATCACCTGATACAGGGCCACAGCTGGTCAAATTGTTTTTACAGGTCAAGACAAGAGGAAGAGTCAACACAAGGAGAGTGTTATTTCAGATGACCCAGGCAGACTAGTTCAGTGTTTGGTTTGGGTTTTTTTTTTTCAAATAATGAGAGCAGCCAATGTTCGAAGTTAATATTGTAACAATTCCTGTAGAATTCAGCTCCCTGGAGGGCTCCGAAGTCCATGAGCAGCCCTCCCCGCCGCTTCCGTGCTAGCCTCACTTACCCCCAGCCACCTTGCTCCTTTGTTGGCAGCCTGCTGAATCTGCACTTTTTTAAGGGTGACATTGTAGACAGCTCCGTCTTCTACCTCTTCGCCCCCATCCTGAAATGTGGTCTGCCAGGAAAAGGAGAAAGAAAAATAAGATGAAAAGGAACGTTCTTCCCCTTCTGCTGACCACAATCAGTCCCAGGTGCTCCGCTGCTCCAGGCAGAGCAGAGGAGATGGGCAGCACAAAGTAAACACAGCAATCAAAGCAATCCAGGGTACCCTTAGGTTGAGGGAACACTGGAGATATTCTTGGCAAGAATGTCCTTTCCTGTGGTATCGAGGTACCCGGACTTTCCATTTAACTGTTTTTCCCAGACTAGCACATATTTTAAATAGTTGCATAAAGTCTTCTAAGGAAAGAGTTTGGTTTTGATTAGCAGTCGTCTCTTTCCTCCCCCCTTTTCTAAAGCAATTAATCTCTTTGGCCTTTCATTTAGGGAAGGATTCGCACTTTTAAAAGTGCTGAATTACTTCGGCACACAGCCTTGAATCTTTGAAGCTACAGAGCATTTAAAACACAGCGACATTTTCACTCTCTCGAGAAGGAGATCTGAAGCGCTTGTGATTTGCTCTTCCAAAAACCTTATTATTTCAAGAACAAGAAAAAAAAACAAACAAGCAGCTTTAGAGCCGGGAGAAAGCGGGGGAAGGGGGCACAGCATATCCCGGTACCAGGCACGGCATCGCCGGGCACGGCATGGCCGGCATCGGACACGGCACCCCCGGCACCGGGCACAGCATCGCGGGGAGCGGGCAGGGCACGGCTGGCACTGAGCATCGCCGGGCAGCGGGACGCAGGACAGGGCAGAGCAGGACAGGGCAGGGCACGGGAGGGGACAGGAGGGGACAGCCGCTTACCATTTTCGCTCTCCACAGCAGTTTCATCCTCGGTGCCTTGCCGGGCGCCGGGTCGGACGCGCCGCGCTTCGCCCGCCGCGGGCCGGGCCGAGCGGAGCCGAGCGGCCCCTGGGCGGCGCGGGAGGGACGGGCCGGGGGAGGGACGGACGGACGGACGGAGAGACAGAGGGAGGCGGCCGCGCCTGGCGCCGCCTCGGCCCGGCCCGCGCAGGGTTTCCTGTTGATGGCCCCGGCGGAGCGCCCGGCCCGGCCCGGCCGTGCCTGCGCTGCCCCGGCAGCCCCCGCTCCGCGTCCGGCCCGGCTCCCGGGGAAGCGCCTCCTCCTCATCTCCCTTCCCTTCCCCTCCTTCCCTTCCCTCCCCTCCCCTCCCCTCTCTCCTCTGCCGCTGCCCGGGCAGGGCGCAGGGAGGCAGGGGCTACCGCGGGTCAGGTGTCCGGGCTGCCGTAAGGAAGGAATTTTAAGCTGTGCTTAGCTTTAAAAACTTACTTCTGCCGCTTGGGAAGTAAGGAAATGAAAGGTTTTAGTAAACCCTGCCCGGCAGTCGCCGACGCTGTTCTCACTTTTATTCTGTGAGCCCCCATGAGCCCCTCTGTGGATGCCCTAGCTGTGGGCACCTGCGTGCTGACACGACGATCTCAAGACACCCTAATAGCCCACTAACTTCGTTGCCTCCTGAGCTGTCTTTAATTACCTGCTTTTGGGGACTTAAAATAGGGATGATTCAAGTGCACAAATTCCCGTGCGAGGCAACGAAAGTGCTACGAATTGAAGCAGAGCTCAAACCTCCCAAAGCCCCACATTAACCTCCAGCACGTTCCTGGTTTTATATCCAGTAGTGGTAGTACCTGAGGAGCATCGCAGGCTCAGGGGCTGTCAGCACTTCGGCCTCTTAACATGAGAAACCAAACGGAAGCAAGGAACATTATTTTCAGCTACGAAACCAAGACTGAGCTGTGTGGTCACAGGTGCCCTGATCTGGTCACTTGCCAGGCTGTGCTTTTAGTTTACATGTGTGATCATGAAGTGGTCGGCAATAAACAGACGTCAATAACCTGACTCAAGTGTACTGCACCAGATAATCGAAGTGCAGATTTCCCAGAGTCCTGTGGCTTCTCCTGTAAAACTGCAGAGAGCATTCTGAATGCTTTAGATTTTGCAAACCACTCTTCCACATCATAATTTTAATGTGCAGAAAGCAGAGCGTGCATTGAATCCCTCGTGGCCAGCCCAGCAGGTGTGTGAGTACCTGCAGAGCAAATTGCATTGAACAGGACCAACATACCAGCATATGCAAATGCACATCCAGCCACAAGAAATGCAACACCAGAGCCAGAAAATGACTCTGAAATAAAAGCTTTTTTTGTGAGATTATGTCCTGGTGCCACAGTGCATGCACTACTATCACTTTAAATGGCAGTCACAGAGCAATGGCACTCTGTTTCTTTACTAAATAGAAAATGGCAGTGACTTAATAATACAGTGGGAAGGAGCTCCTATATTTTATTCAATTGAGCTTCTCTTACATCACATGTTTCAGACTGTATCTTTACAGAACACCTCATACACAGACAAGCTCAGGACTTTCCATTCAAGGCAGAGCACAAGCCCTCTCAGAAGTGATATTCCTGAATCCTCTTGGCCACTGACAAGTGACAGAGACAACCTCCATCAGGAAGGAGCAGCAGATGACCTCATACAGTTTAGCAAGCAGCAGAAATATACCATTTTTATTCATTGGATTTGCCACTAGTCGTCAACAGAGTTAGATTTTCTTCACAGATTATTTTTAGGGAGATACAGTGACTTTAGAAGCATCAAATTGTTTAGATTGGAAACAACCTCTAAAATCACTGAGTCCAATCATGTCACAGTGAAAGGTTACAGAAGGGGCAGTAATCAGACATTCTATTGATAACTGTCTGTCTTGGGAAAAGGATATTTCAAGGCCCCTAAAAATCTGCCTTATATATGCAAAAACTGATTCTTTAATACTGGAAAAGAGAAAAAACATATGTAAAACTTAGTTCCATTTAAAGTCCATTATATAATGTACAACCACTTATATGAGACCAAAAGACAGAGCCTGAATGCACAGGAAAACATGCACAGGAAGACCAGCCAGGCTCTGATTAATCTAAAAGATGTTCTGTAAAGATTTTAAGGAGAGAAGGAAGCCTGAAAATGAGGAAGAAGAGTCTACAACTCAGTTTAGTAGAACTGCTGGTTTGCTCTTTTAGCAGACTTTAATCACAAAACTGATCAACACCAATGAACCATGCAGTCAACACCGTGTTAAACATTTGGTTCTTTCCAAATCATGTTCACATGCAATAACTACATTCCTGCCATAATCGAGCCCTGTGCCTGCCCTTTTTACCAAAGCAGAATTGTTCCTCTAATACATCTAAGCACGCATTCCCTCCCACTCGCAACCAGAGAGAAGCACAAATCCACTTGTGAATGCAACTCTGCACTTCTCACAGTGAAATGTTATATAAGAAAATACTTTGAGGTCTGGAAAGCTCTCAGTCTGCCGATCATTGACCACTTACAGCCCAGCAAGGACTGGCCAACTGTGCACAGAGAAATAAGGTAGTGCCAGAGTGATGATTTTCCCTGGGTTTCAGCTGTTGCTACAGCTGGCACACAGACGCCTGCATGGGAAGACAAAGCACAAGATCTATAAAGCAGCTGGAAATAAAGAACAGCTCTGACTGCCCCTGCTCAGAGCCTGACAGGGGGAGAGGAGGAAACAGAAGTCAGATACCCAAATATGGAAAATACTTGGGAGAGCAAAGGAAAAGGAGAAAGCAACAAGGTGGTGTAAGAATGATCCCTGATAGCTTCTCCAGGAGAGAAAGAAACCACACAGCCTAAAAGGACAAAGCCACATATCTGAGGTGTGCATGCAGCTCACCTTCATCAGGCAAGGATGTTCGCTGGGAGAAAAAAACACACCACTGTCTCTTTTTTAAGTTAAGCCATAGTTTCAAGAAGGTCCTTTCAATGGCAGCACCAGCTCAAGCCATTTCCACTCCTTGGTGCTTGAGTAGGCCAGGAGCCAGAACTGGTTGTGTGTTGCTTATGCAAGATACTTCCTAGTAACCATGCCTTTGTAGTCAACGTCTTTGTAGTATTACCTTGTTCTCCAAAGCAATGCCACCTTAAGGGCATACCTAACTGTTAATTGGAAAAGAAAATTCCATTTTGTTCATTCCATAGGAGATACAAGAATCCATCATATAGAATAAAGCCTGTCCAAAGTGACACCCCTGCAATGGATGATGCCTTTGAAGTGAGTGACTATAAAAGAAAAATACTATTTCTATTAAGACTATCTCATTAATTGTTATTCATCTGGTTTCTTTAAACCATATTTAGTTCTTGGTTCTTGCTTCCGGTTTATGGCACATGCTCTCAATTTGATAACTAACAGGTGCTGTGGCCTACAGTTCTGGAGACTGAAACTAAAAAAAAAAAAAAAAAAAAGAAAACCATATGCAGGTGAACCACAAAAGCTAGATAATGCAGACACTGTAGAAATGCAAACACAAATCAGTTTTATATTGTGTTTCTTTGACAGCCCACTCTGACATGTAGCTTGGCAGCAGAGAGCTCTTCACCAGATACACTGCAGGAGCTTCACCTGGGAGTGTTCCTTTACATTGTGTACACCCAAGTTGCAGCTTCCCACTCCATTACACAGTCAGTTTGTAATGAGCTGCCTTAGAGCTACTTAATATTCAGTGTACTGCAATCTCCTGGAGGTCCTTTATGGCACAAAGCACCCCACAGGCACATATCTCACATTTCCATCAGCACAGGCAATGCTCTGCATGTGCTGCAAGCTGATGTAGAAGGGAGCAGAGGTGAGCCAGGTCTTCCACCTGCCTCAGCTGGGATTAATAAACTTGGTTATATATATTCTTTAAGTGACTGAGATACATTATCACTACACATCAGCCAGTCAGAAAAATTGTTAGAGTCAAACATTGAATTTCAGTTACAAACTACTAACTAATCAAAGTGAACAAAATGCTGCATTACACACTGACTGTCTGCAACCTTTGCAAGCCTCACCCCTGTGCAAAAGGAAAAGCACTGCTCCCCCTTCACTCTGAAAGATGTGACAATGCAGTTGCAGCTCAGTAAAGAACCAGACACACAAGTCCATCATAATCTGTCTTCATGGACACCAGAACTAAACAGAAGCCTTCAAGTAATTGCAAATATTAACCAGCTTCATTGTAAAATGCCAGAGGAAATGCATCAGAGCTCCCATACATAAAACTAAATTAATGTTTCATAAGGCTGCATAATTAACTATGCTAAGTCAAAAAATGATGCAGTTAAGGAAGCACATCCAGCCATCCCTGACCCTCTGACTTCACATGTGATTGCAATTAGATAGGCATGCAATGTTTCACAGGCTGTGCTGTCCAAAGAGACACAATCTCAGATCTGGGGGGCATATCTCCTTCAGGAACAGCCAGTCCCTGCACTCCCATTGGGAAAGCCTTCAAAGCAGAGCTGGGTGTAAAGCCAGGGGCACACGGCTGGGCAAGTGCAGCCCTGCTGTGTGCTGGGGAGGAGCCACAGTGCGTTGTATCCCCGAGCCTCTGCCTCAGAGGGGTGCAAATACTGCCTGTGTGCCTCAGTCTGGCCTTAGCCCTGTCCCCACTCACCCACACCTTGTCCCCACTCACTCTCTGGCCTCCTTGGAAATGACCTGCAGGAGCAGAGGCTGCAGGTCCTGGAACTCGACTTTCAGTTTCACAGACCACAAAACACCCAGAAACGATTTGTACACCCAAAGTGCTTGGAGAGGTCTCATGTTCCTTGCCATGCCCACGCGACCCTGCAGCTTCAGAGCAATATCTTTCTCTAATTTTGTGCTGCACAGCTCCTCAGTTGCTCACAGTAAATCCTCTCTGCTGCACATTTCAGCAGCTTTGAAGGAAGAAACAACACCCTGGAGTGCATGCTGAGAACATTGTTTTCTGAGGCTCACAACTCAGTCAAATCAAAGCCAAAACTAAGGCACTTCATAGTTATGGCTATTTCAATGCCAGATTTCAGCCCACAGGCCTCAGCTACTCACACTGCAGAGCTGTTCAAAAGAAGGCAGCAAAAAGTCTTTATGGAGGGGGAAAATAGTTTTCCACTCTCCTCATATTCACAAATGGATGAAATGTTTTCACTCACACTTTCCAAAAAGTTCACCTTTGAGCACAGGCCAAGGGCCTCATTTGAACAATTTTAAAACTCTCTGCAAAGAATAAGTACTTAATCATATAAAAAGGCACTGCTCAATTACAAATTTGACTGTGGGTAACTCTCCTGACATCAAATCCATTGTCATGGGACCTGAATCAATCTCAGTGCTTACGCAGAACTAATAAAAATTATCCCTGCCTTCTCCAACAAAAAGTTATGGAAGACTGAGAACAGAAGGCTAATATATCCAGCAATCATTTCATCTCTACAAGAACACAACAGTGCCATAACAGAACATACCAAAATGCCTAAGCCAAAATCTTCTTGTCACATATAAGTCAAATGGCTCTCACATTGATACTTGAAAGATTATCTTCACTGTGTTTCAGATCTCTTTTTCTGCACCTAAGTCAGGTTTAATAATTAAATTGGCCATTGTACAAATATGTATTGGGTTGATTTAGCACAATGCTGATTTCCCCTCATTGCTCCCTTAGGCTGATTCTCCATAAGAAGCTTCATACTTTCAATACATTTACAAATTTATCACTTATATTATTGGCTAGTTAGTACTCAATCCTCCCCCTCATTCCCAAATTACTTGCCCTGGTTCCCATTCTTTTTGAGCAAGCTTCAGTTTCCAGAAAAATAAATTTAAGTATTAGATTAAATGTGTTCTCAAAACTTCCCTTCTGCCCTGTTTCATTTTACTTTGATTACAGATATACTGCATATATGCCTTTTATGGCCCTGTTACAGTATGTTTAAACAGGATAAATCTCTGTTGGCCATAAGGATCTTCATCTCCTAACTCTGGCACAGAGTCTTCTTAATTTTTCCTCTTAAAAGAGAAATATTTCCTCCCCTAGAAGCCTGTATCACTCTGGTATCCTTTAGTCCAAGCACTCCCCAGAAGACTCTGGGCTTATTAATGATATTGGAGTGTCTGCTGTTTGTGGTACTGGGAGTACTTCCCCTTGTGTCTGGGGCCCCTGTCCCTCTGAGCAGACCTTTGCCAGGGAGCTCTGTATTTATATCTAAGTTGTTCAAAGCCCAAGGACTTCATCCCTCCCACCCATTGGGTTATAATCAGAAGGCAGCATGTCTTAGGTTTGATTCACTCCCTTCATGCACACATCGGGTAAATGAAGAATTTGAATTTCAATGCTGTTCCGACAAAAAATCCTACTGCTTGCATATTCTGGACTTCTAAGGTTAAAATAACAGGGATAAATTAATCATAAATAAATTATGATATCTGCTTTTTAAGTCTAAATGATCCATATTAAACTTAAGAACTATGTCCCCCCTTTATTGTGGGACATGTTTCAGGATACTCAGAAGTTCCTAGACCCCAAATTAATGGGCCTGCTGAAAGCCTGTCATGTCATCTTCTGGATGCTGGAGATGGTTGCACACCACGGACAATTTTCTCAGCCAGGTCTAAAACAGTCTTGCAAGCTATTTACTGACTCAAAATTTTTCCCAGCACTCAGGCAACAGTAAGCCAGAGTTGTCATCATGTTTTCTCCTCTTCACTGGGCTAAAAGGGAAATAATTGGAGGGAAGCATCAATTCATCTTATCTACAGGTCTCTTGATTTTTTTAATGCTACATTCATTCTATCTGACTTCACCAAATCCTACAAAGATTTTATAGTCCTTCTACAGAGCCTGGGAGGCCCTATTAAATCAGACTCCTATTAAATAAGAAAGCTTCTCCACAGCTTTCTTTTGAGCAGGGAGGAGCCACAAACAAGAAAATCGTAAACAAATATGTAACAGATAACTCTAGAAATAGATACAGTGGTCCCCTTGCAACCACATGGATGTTTTTTCATCATACATACTCCTCAAACAATTAAAATTGCAGAGCTTTACTAACTACTGCAGGCCTGGAATCTCTAAATTAGAAATTGTATCTTTTGAGTGCAGTGCAATAAATCGAGGTTTGGGGAAACTGGGGTTTGGGGGTTTCAAGTTACTTTTTTCTTTGATTAGTTTTACCTCTTCCATCTCTAAAATATCCTACCGTCACGTAAAACAGTCTGTACAACAGTGACTTGCCTTCTTCAGCTTCCATGAATCTTCCTCAGGGGAGTTATTCTTTCATCATCTAAAAACTCTCCAGCAAGTTCCACCCTTGGAGAAGAAATTCTGTAACTGTTTGAAGACAAGACAAAGGCAGTCTTGAACTGCAGACAGCAACACATTTACTTCTAATTTCCATTATGTTCTCTCTCTCATGAAACACAGCAGTTGAGTAAAGTCACAACATGGATGAGGAAGAGGCTCAGTCATGTCCATCAGATGCAGTGCCAGCCACACACACAGTGGCACTCTGGTTTAATGAATGAGTGCTAAACATGTTTCTGGAAGTGTCTATTTTGCTTGGGGAGGCAAAAATGCCTTTATCAGCATAAAGTCACCTCCCTTTTTTTCCCTTTTTGCTGCTGTGACTCTTGTCTTCTACCTACTGCAGGCTCTGAGCTTTCCAAAGCTCACATTCCTACCCATCAGATCAGTAAAAATGCAGCATTAAGACTTCCTTTTCATTCACTAATTTAATACTCACTTTTAAGACCCCTCAAAACTCAATCTCACTTTTTGACTCTCCTTATTTTCATTTTAGAAGCTTTTCATCTCTACTGGTGCTTCTTCTCACAGATCAATGCCTACCAGAAACTCCCCAAGGATAAAGGCTTTGTCTTTTATACATTAGCACTATGCCCTTGGTATCCATTTCAAAATGATACACCCAGCTTTGAGGTGCACCTTTATCGCGATGCCAGAAATGCAACAATGGGACAGAAGCAATATTTCCTTTACTAACAGATGTTTAAAAGATGCACTGCCCTTTTTAAAGTGTATCACTAGTGATTTATAAACACTTGCTTCTGTTGGTATTTACCTTCACACTTTGCCCTACATCCTTCCCCTTGTTTGTTCTGCCTCTGTTCTGCCTTTTGATTTCCACGCTGTGCTCTGAGACAGACTCCTGCTTTCTTGCAGATGTGCCAGGACAGGGCACAAACCCTCCCTGTGACCTTTGGGTGCTGTTACAGTGCAAGGACAGATTTTATGATGGATCTCTCAAGTCCAACATCCAACACTCCTGCCACTGGTGCCACTGGGATGTGGAGTAATAGAGCACAACTCACCCTGAACAAATGATCAACACCTATAAAAATGCTGTGAATTTTTGGGAGGAGCACCCTCCAGCTAAAAAGAAATCCCTCTTGCTAC
Organism: Calcarius lapponicus; assembly: GCA_039654755.1. Lineage (NCBI taxonomy): Eukaryota > Metazoa > Chordata > Aves > Passeriformes > Fringillidae > Calcarius > Calcarius lapponicus. The sequence continues at coordinate 7,732,243 of CM077471.1, forward strand.
TTGGCTGCTGCTGCTGTCATCCATCTGTCACTTCCTTGAAGTGCTGCTGGTGACTTCAGCAGATTCACTCGCAAGGGAAAGGTGACAGGATTAGCCCCACAGGCTGTAAACACTCCACTCCCCTCTGGGATCACCTGGCTTTATTATTATTGGCACATTGTGCTCAGGCAGCAAAGACACTCATTTAAGGATATTTGTTTCTATTTCCAGCTCTATTACATCTATTTTTGTTTGAACTTATTTAAAGGCAACATTATCAACCCAGGAACAAAAGGCAGGAAGGAGATGGAAGCCCACAATGTTCTAGACAATGACAGGAAACAACCTGTGTTTTGACAGTTCCCCCAATTCTCTTCCAGATGATCTTTACCAAAGAATTAGACAAAGCCCAAAAAGCAAAATAAAACCCAAAACCTTGTGAAGAGGAAGTCCTCTTGTATAGGTGCTAACAGAGTGGAAAATTTTAGAGAAAATTGAGGTCTAGCATCTAGCCTACTGGCAACTTAGCAAACTCAAACCCTATCCATTGTACTGAGATGACTTACTTGTATTTCTAAGGTTCTACAGAAAGACTTCCTCAACAAAACCCAAGACCTTCAAAACTGGCCAAAGTTGAACAGTGTTATGCAAAATTGTAACAAAAGCTGGCGCAGAAGCCACTGTTTTGTTCTTTGGAGATCAGCTGGAAACATAGGAATAAACAGGATGGAAGAGCCTCTTTTCAGGGGCATATTATAAACAGCAAATTAATTGTGCAATATGTTACTATGCTCAGGGAGATGACCTGGGCTGGAAATCAAAACCTAGAGTAGATAATCATGAAATGTGCATTAAAAACCATTAAACCACACACCAAAAAGTCAAAGGAATACTAAATTCTTTCACTTTGGGTTAAAAGATGAACACTGAGAGATCCATGGAGGAACATTTCTGGTAAAGTTACTCTGTACTTGTCCACAGCTGAATTGTCAGGACATATATGTGCACTAGATAGGCAATTTTTCAATCCTGGTGTACCCACACCTACCTTCTGCATTGCAGAGATTTTGCAACATCCTCAAAAAAATAAGCTTAAACATACAATTTTTTATCCACAAATCAGTTCTGACCTGAAGCCACCTTGCTAGAGAGGCCTATTCAAACTGCAAGGCAATAGTGTCAGCAAGAGCACAAGAGTCAAATATTACAAAGTAATACAAAAGTACAAATAAAGTGGTCGCCAGTGCACTGAGGAATGGAATAAAACATCCAATGCATTCCCCATCCAGCACCAGACAGCAGCAGGTCCCAATATGTTTCAGTAATTACAGATTTATCCTGGATTAAGCCTGCAACAAGAAGTGAAATGGTTCCACATCTTCCTCTTCCCCCAAATACATGTCAATTATTCTTTATGGATTGTTTTCTAAACCTTTCCTTTGCAAGGCAAAAAGAAAGCAAAGAAGCCACAACCTTATCTTTTTTCTTAAGAAATAAAAGAGAATTTAAGCTCCAGCCATGCAAGCAGCCAGCCGTGCATTCATCACCGCAACGTGGCATGATGTGTCACTTGAGAATTTGGCACCCACTTAAGAAAAGGAATTCTGCGTATTTTTGTTCCACTGCCTAGTCCAAAACCAAGTGCAAAGTTGCATAATCCCTCCAACTCTGTTGGAGAAATAACAGTCAGAACCAAGATCCACGGAAGAGGGAAGAAAAAAAAAGGAAAAAAACTCCTAGCCCTCTTTTCTGGATAAGATGTTATGAATTAAGAAGCAAGAGTTCTGTAGAGAAAGCACTGCTTTTACTCTTCCAGGCAAGATTCTTGCTCTTCCAAGTGGACTCCAGACTTCATGCATTTCTTTCCCTCTCTCCTTTCCTCCCCCAACCCTTGATGACAGTATTTGGCAGGAACTTCTAATTTAAAAAAACAAACACCAGACTGCCTTTGTGCTACCCCAGCAAACCTCCTTGGGGAAAGGATGTTCTTTGCTCAGCAATTCCTGTTCAGCACAGAATGCTAGCATGAGGAAAGCAGCTGGAGTGATTTCCTATTCTCCATTCAGGCCTGGCAGCCTCAGAACAAAGCCTTACAAAAAGAGAGGCTGAAACCAGCAGAGAATCACTGACAAAGAAGCGCACAAGGAACTCTGGTAAGATGTTATTTCCAGCACTCTCACAACAACACAGGACTCAGTAACAACTTGAGCCACCAGAGGCCGGGAAAAGCCAAGGGATGGTTGTGGATAATTCTGTGGCTGCAATCCCAACAGCTGCCATGCAGACACGTAAGGATATTGTCCAGTTTAATCTGGACACCAAGAGATTTACTGCAAATCCCTTTCCACAAGCAATTATAACAATGCAGCTATGGCCATATCTCCCAAGCCTTCAAGACTGGACATCACTTTTTTTCCTGAGAAACATAATGTCTGTTTACAAGTGCATGGAAAGCCAAAATTTAATCCAAGGATTACAGCCATTAAATCTTCCTATTCTCAAGCAGACCACTCCCCAAGCTTTAATTCGTAAATCCAAATATTACTTCCTAATTTCCTTATGACTAAATACCAAAATCCAAAGCATCTGAGATCACAGCTGAGTTCTGGAAGAGACCCAAGAGTTAAATCTCCAGGGAAGCCAGGCAAGGCTGATAATTGGGTTCAGACAGAGGTATATATTTGGGTTTTTATGACAGTGATACTGGATAACACTCCAGCCTTGCATTTTCCCCTCTTTTCCAGCTTCACTAATTTCTTCCTTTTAAGAAAAGATGACCTTTTGCCTCTCATCACCAATCAGATCTAGATAACACTAACTAACCTTTGCAACAGCCTGGCTCTACTGAAAGTTTAGTGAGGGGGGAGAAGGGAACAGTGTTGACCCTCCAAGGCAATTTAGCTCCAATTTGAAGGTCTGGCCTTCTCCTGAGGCTGTGTCACCACAACACTCTCACGATTGCATCTCCATAACAGGATGGGTCCCCTTCCTCCTCTTCCACCTCCCTTTCTTTTAATCACCATGGATTTCCTTCCCTCTAACCTTGTTGCCAGCTCCCAGCCTACTCAAAGTGAACAAATGACAGATTCCTCTGGTTCAGGCTGCAGCTGAGGTTCGAGGAAAACAGTTCGTCTAATAGTATTTAGACAAGAAGGATGGAAAAAAAACAGTCCAAAGGAACATTCAACTCATTAAATGTTGATTAACATAAAAATACATTAAAGGAATGCCCTGCATGTAACATAGAGGGCATTAATGAACTTGTTCCTACATGTTTAATCAAAACTCTTAAGAAAATAAGTGTATCACGTCCATGTTATGACTAGTTCCAGGAGCAGTCCTCTCCCAGAACAATCCTATGGCAGCAAATCCTCTGCCTGTGCTAACCTGCCCTCTCTAATCTCTGTTGGTCTCTGTGCTCATACAAGAACAGAATACACCACCCAGATCAAACACAGATATTAAACAGGTACACTAAAAAAAGAGAATCCACAGGAAAACTTAATTACTCTTCAGGGGAGGGAGACAGCAGGGACTATAGAATACCTTCTCAGGACATTATTGTGCTTATTGCGCTGCTGGAAAAGTATCTTATCTATGTCACTGTTTTGCCTTTTCGTGCTCAATTATTTGAGGAGTTGTTTTACAGTCTCCTTTGAAGTAAGTATTCAGGCCAGCAACAGTGCAAAGTGGGGAAAAGGGTATCTTCAAAAATGATTAATGAAGACCAAAAGGGAATTTTGGCAATTGTTTTCACTGCAAATAAAGGTGCCATTACAGATGAGAGAGGACCTACACAATGATAGCTCAAAAAGGCCATTATGGCTCTAAATAATGGATTATGAACATACTTTGGTTTTAATCCTCCATCCTTCAGCCATAAACCAGAGCAGTAAACGCTGAGCCTCAGTACTCCCTGCCCATGGCAGGCAGCTGGAACTACATGACCTTTAAGGTCCCTTCCAACCCAGACCATTCTGTGACTCCCTGACAGTCTATTTACCTCCTGCAATTACTTTGTTGCCCTCCAGCCAATTTCCAGCAGAAAAATGCCAGCGGTCCCCAAGCTACAGCCACAGCCACGGCTGCATTGCAGCTTCCCAAGCTGAGGCAACTTTGGTGGAACATGTGACATATCCTAAATTCCTCCTCTGTCAAGGAGCTGGGTGGTCCTGCAGGTAGGGCTGATACAGGAATACATTTTCCCACCTGCTGTTTTCCTCATAAGAAGGAGGGTGGTGGTGGGTGTAATATATATGTGTGTCTGTCTGTGTCTATTTTTTTTTTCCAGGGCTGCTGTTTTCTATTAAGAGGAACCTCACAAAGCTGTTTCATTTCCTAATTAATAATAGGATAATTATTATCTACACAGGCCAACTTAAAAAAATAAATTATACTTTAGAGCAGTGTTTTCACTTTTTGATTCAATATCCTTGTTAATGTACAAAAGATCATGTAAAATGGGGCAAGTGAAGTGTAGAAAGAACATTGTTGCCCAGCAAACAGAGGTTCTTTCATGGAATCATGAAATGCGTTGGAAGGGACATTAAAGATCATCTCATTCCACCCCTGAAGGGACATCATCCCCTATCCCAGGTTGCCCCGAGCCCCATCCAATCTGGCCTTGGACATTTTCAGGGATGGAAGGTATGCAGGAATGGGATATAATCAGTTATAATCACTTGGAAAGGGGAATGTGGGCAGCAGAGAAATACCTGCAAACCATTGGCCTGGTTTTGGTACATAAGCAGCAGGGCAAAATGAAAACCCCAAAACATCCAAATATAATAAACTGTCTGAAGAAAAACATTCATTAAATCAAACACACAGCAGGTACTACACATATATAGGGAAAGAAATACATCTTGCCTTCACCTGTGCATTGTGCAGTCTGACTCCATTCAGAGCAAAGCTGGCAGAAGCAGCTAAACCCAAATTCCATATTGATGTAAATGAGGATCATACCTGCAGCAGCCATAGAACAGGGGCTGCCAGACCCTCAGCTCCTGGGCAGGACTTGCCCACCATGGGTGCTGCATAACTCAGGCAGGTCTGAGAGTCTCCAAATGCCTGGAAATGGGCACACAGAGCTGCCCTACACACATCACAGGAGTTGAAGTGAATTCCCCTCCTCCATACTGGATACATCACTGTGTTCAACCATGACATAAAAGAAAAAAGTTGGCTTTCCTTCCTCTTAAAAAGGGAAATAGCAATACCCTGAAATCACATGGCTTCCAGGCAGCTTCCCAAGCACACTTTATTTTCATTGACTAAAGTAATGCACAACAATGGCAATTGAAAGCAGATTTTCCTACACTATAAAAAGTCTTTTTCTATTAGAAAATAGCAGGTCTTAAATCATGTTATTTAGCCAACACCCATCCCTGCATAGTGAAAGAAAATGGGGTATCCAGATAGAGAAATATGAGTTGTTTGGGATGCCCAGGCTCACAGCATCCCCAGCAACTCTGGATGTTCCCAAAGTACACCAAACTCTGCCTTCTCTTTTTCCTTGACATACAGCCAGCATTTTTCAGTTTGATAGGAATCACCAGGCAGCTGCTCTGGAAGGAGGAGATGGTGGTGTCATTACTGCCCTGGTAAACAGGATTTGCCTGGTTTACTCTGTGAACACAGTCACAGCTCCAGTGGGTTTTCTGCCAGCACAGCTCTCCTCATTCCTAATGAGCCTGAAAGGAGACAGGTGGAAATGTGATCAGATTTGGACTGAATATTGGTGCAATATTCTACATGTACAAGGCTCGTAGTTCACACCAAAATTAAAATGACCCCTACTGTCTGTCTCATAGCACTTAGGCCAGTAATTGGTAAAACTTTCCCTGGTCCTGTGCTTCTGGAAACCATCCAAGCTCCACTGAACAGCATGGAAGCAAATCTGTGTGCACACTAATCATTTGAACCCAAATCTTAAATTATTTTCTGAACTGATATTTTCTAGGAATAAAATACGTCTCTTTGAGTCCCAAGAATCATCTTCATTTTAAAGGGAAAGAAGATGAAGCAGAATATTATATATATATGTTATATATATATACGTGTATGTGTGAAATCTATACGTTATGTGCAATATAGGGAAGGTCTCGTCTCCTTCCATCTCTAAACTTTCATTTTCTTCCTCCATATTTTCAATCTGTAAACACAGGCTCTTGGCAAGTTCCCTGGCTCTTTCTTAGGGCAAAAGGAAATCTGTCCAATTGTTTGACAAACAAAACATCCTGATAACATTTTATAATTAATATGTAAGAATTTCTCCGCCTGTAATCTCTGGTGTGGCCACACTCAATACAATGGGATTATTTTTTCTTTATATAATCAAAATCCAAGGTTATTTCTGTAATTTTTCCTTATGATTTTTGCTGTCCTAAAATTTAACCTGGTTACTCTGTCTATGGCATGTAAATGACCTTGTTTGTCATTTCCCTTAGAACTGCTTGCTGCTCCGTGGGTTTCAATTCTACTCTTAATGGACAGAATTCTACTCTTTTAATTCTACTCTTAATAAACAGAAAATGGAAAAACACTTCTTTTTAGGCATATAGAAAGGGAAACAATCAAGATAATAAAGCCCTGGAAAAATCTCTGGAAGTGAGGTGATAATTCCAATCACTTTGTGGCTAAACAAGCCACCTGAGGCAAATTTACTGGAATGGTTTTGTGAAGGTCTGACTTTCCCAGGAGCTCAAGCAGGAAACATTCCCAGCTCAGGACCAAAACCTGGCTAATCTTTATGGCCCCTTGGCAGAGTGCAGAGCGGCAGCACAGCAGCGCTCCTGTGGCATGAGATATCCCATATCCTCCTGTGTTCAGTGAGCTGGAGAGCAGGCAGTGTGGTTCAAATGGTCTGCGTATGGTTATGAGCAGCTGTGGACAGATCTTGCTTCTTCCCTCAAATCCTTTGTTTCTTATTTTTTAAACCTTAGGGCTGCACAGGAACATCAAGTCTCCAGCTCATTACGGAGCCATGTGACTGCTCTGGACTTCGAACTCAGATAAACTCCCTGCTGAATGAAAACGTGTAAAATGCTTCCAGCAGAGATTATTTTGCACCAGGCTGTACTAAGAAATGCAGCAGAATTTCAACACTCACATTTCAGGGGCTCAAAAGAGAGGAACCATCCTTGTCCTGAGTGCAGCATTCGGGGGAAGCTCCAGAGTGCACCTCCCTTTCCCCCCATACTCACAGCAAGACTTACACCAGCCTGTGGAAGCAGATCATGGTTTAGTTACGGGAATAAAACATCCTGATTCCATCTAATCATGCATCAGCTTCTGTCTAATCAATGCACACAATTTTGCTTCCCAAAGACATCTTCAGAAATCCCAAACCACACATTGACATCAGTAAAATCAGGTCCAAACTGGCCATCTTGGGATGGGTCAGAATTTCTGCATGCTTTTTAGCCTGGAGAGATACCAGAGTTTATCTAACATTTGGATAAAGAAAAAGAAAATCCCAGCCCTGATCATTAGGATGTTTTTCCCTAGGTGCAGACCATATGGCTTGGACCCTGGCTCACTTCCAGACAGAGTCATTAGAGACTGTTTTCCTTGTGGTTTTCACTGGATAAAGCATTCCTCTCCAGTTCCTCCTGTGAACATTTGTACCTTGTCATGGGGCACTAATCAGTACCTCCTGCCCTCTGCCCCAGACAGGCATTTTAGCAAAAAGTTAAATAATTTCTTAAAGTTGTATTATATCCCAGTCCCTTCCAAATATAATTGGGAGGGGCAGAGATAGAATTATAATTTTAAGTATAATTGGAGAGATGGATGGAGATAGAGAGATAGATAAACATGGATTTGTTAACACTCATTTTGAGTTCCTAGGGATCCATCAGACACTATCTCCTGTATCAGAATGGTGGCTCATGGAGAGGGACAGCATTGGCAAAGGAGCCAGGTGCTGCACATCCAGAAATGCACTTGGGTTGTGGGAACACTCTTCCAATTAATCCATCCAATGGGGTAGTTTGGGATTTGACTCCCATCCTGTTAGGATGTGATACTGTTGATTGAGGAGATTGAAAATTTGACGGGTTTTGATCAGGGCAAAGTAGCAAGAAAAGAAAAAGAGGCAGGTTTCAGGGGAGACGTAAAATTTCCAGTGCCTCTGGTAGAAAACATCTAGAGACGCTTAAACGGAGCTGGAGAAGCAATCGGCTCCATCCGGCAGAAAACACCAGATATCCCCGAGGTGCGACGTTGCCATCCTGTGGCCATCCCAGCTCTGCAGGAACACCAGCAGGGACGGAGGAGCCGGAACGTTATCCCACATTCGCAGCTTTTCCAATTGTCTCTAGCGCTGGCAGGCTCCAGGAGAGCTGTGGGGGGTGGCACCCTCTCCTGACACCCCTCTCCAAAGAAAAACGCGCGTTTCTGCAGAGCTGCCCTCCCTTATGCCAGGGAGCAGAGGCATTTTCCATTTCCCGAGGGCACAGCACTGCCAGGGTGACACTGCACTGCACGGAACAGAGCACAACTGACCATCCAAAATGTACAGAAACACCAGAAATTACAAATGGAACACTCCCGATGTCAGGAAACCAATCTTTAGGAGAAATCTGAATGAGAACAGCACAATGGTCTGGATCAGGAAGGAACTACAGCACATATTTATGCAAAAAATATCAGGACAATATACAGAAGTTAATATAGAGTCAGGAGTGGAAAGCAAAGCAAATTAAAAAATGAAGAATTTGAGGAAAACATTAAATACTTACAGAGGGCAAAACAGGGTGGAATGCAGAAGTGAGCTGTGATAAAATATGCAGATGGCAATGTTTTACAGTGGAGCAGCAAACAGAATTAAACTGGATCCAGAAATGATGAGGGGCAACGAGAGCAGCACACACAAATAATTTCCTGCTTGAGCCAAAAGCTGTTCATCCACACAAAGTTTGTGTTTGCCTTCCTCTGGCACCCTGGTACAAATCATCATTAAGCTTACTCACAGAATGGCCCAGTGCTTCCTGGAATTACAGCCTCAGGGAGGGGGACATAAACTTCCTAAGAAAGGGAAAACCTTGGTGCAGAACTACAACAGGAGTTTTCTGTCCAGCTGGCACATCAGGCAGATAATCACACAAATCATTTGGAAATAAACTCAATTGGACATTCCTTGGAACACCCAGATTTCAGCTATAACAATCTTGTAGCAACACTTCACTAATAAAAAAGGGCAATAGTATCACTTGAGAAATGAAAAAAAATATTGATAGGCACAGAACAGCAACTCAACTCCCACAGATGCCTGGCCCCACAAAGGGAAATTCTCTTTGTGTTCCTGTCTCCCAGAAACTGGCACCTGGAAACATCTAAAAGAACCTGCCAGCTGTCACCATCTCAGCTGGGAAAGATCCTTCTGCACCAAACTGCCCAGACCAGGGAGGAACCTTCTTCTGCACCACAGAATTTGCAAAGAAAGATTGCAACAGCCCCAAGTGGAAAGTTAAAAAGCCACTGAAGGAAATCAGATAAATATTTGCTATTACTCTGAGCTGGACCTGCTGACATGGTAATAATACCTTTTTAAGTTCGTTTTTGATGGTATTTGCATGTTTTTTTGCCATATTGAATCATGGAATCACCTGTAACAACCCTGAAAAGTGTGGCTGTTTCTTTTGTGCAGTTTGTCCTCTCTAGGGTAAAAGAGAAATTTTTACTCATTTTTTGAGCAGAGAATCTGATCTGTGAATAATGGCCCCAGGCTCCAAGAGTTCTGTTCTCTGTATCCTCAACCAAGTTTCCATATGCTGCTACAAGTTTCAGTGGCTTTTTGAAGAGACTGTCCACTATTATTTATGTATAACATACTTCGTGTGTGGTATCACAGGGGCAGCCCCTCGACACCCAGCTCTGCCAGCAGGCACACAAAACCAACATCAAATTAACCTAACAGGAATTAAAACATCTCTTAGGACAGCCTTTCCCCAAGGAAAGCAGGGGACACCAGCTGGACAGCAGAATTTAAAGGCTTTTTCCTCTCTCACCCAGCGTTTCCCAGCCATGAAAGGCAGTCTGCTTCCTCTGATGTCTCCAAGCCAAGGAGGGCTTTCCCCAGGTGCATTTCTGCCCTCTCAGAGAGAACAGCTATACCCCAGACCCAGAAATATAGCAAGGCACTTAAAAATGCCGAAGGAATAATTCACTGGAAGTGAAGCGTTTCTGTATGACACACACAGAAACACACACATCCTGCTCTGAGGATGGCACAGAGCCATCCACTTCTTGGTGTGGAACTGAGATCACAGATGGCAAAAAACACCAATAAAGTCCCCTCCTGCCAAATTTAACCCATGGAATAACTGTGGGTCTCAAATAATGGATTATGAACATACTTTGGTTTTAATCCTCCATCCTTCAGCCATAAACCAGAGCAGTAAACGCTGAGCCTCAGCACTCCCTGCCCATGGCAGGCAGCTGGAACTACATGACCTTTAAGGTCCCTTCCAACCCAGACCCTTCTGTGACTCCCTGACAGTCTATTTACCTCCTGCAATTACTTTGTTGCCCTCCAGCCAATTTCCAGCAGAAAAATGCCAGCGGTCCCCAAGCTACAGCCACAGCTACGGCTGCATTGCAGCTTCCCAAGCTGAGGCAACTTTGGTGGAACATGTGACATATCCTAAATTCCTCCTCTGTCAAGGAGCTGGGTGGTCCTGCAGGTAGGGCTGATACGGGAATACATTTTCCCACCTGCTGTTTTCCTCATAAGAAGGAGGGTGGTGGTGGGTGTAATATATATGTGTGTCTGTGTGTGTCTTTTTTTTTTTCCAGGGCTGCTGTTTTCTATTAAGAGGGACCTCACAAAGCCATGTCATTTCCTAATTAATAATAGGATAATTATTATGCACACAGGCCAAGTGTAACCTAAATAACAGTCAGGCTGTGGCTGTTTTTTAACCTGCAAGGTCACTAGGTGCTGTTGAGCAGGAGCTCCCTGAGCAGTCCGGGCAGGGCACTCTGACCTCACCTGGAGCCACACGGGTCCTGCCCAGCCTGGCACTGTCCTGGAGGGGACACAGGGACCCAGGCAAGCTCGGGAAGAGCCTCGTGGGAATCTCATGGAATTTAACAAGGCCAAGTGCTGGTGCTGTGCCTGGGTCAGGGCAACCCCTGGGGTCAATCCAGGCTGGGAGGAGCAGCTGGAGCAGCCCTGGGAGAAGGGTTTGGGGGTGCTGGGGGTGAGAGCTGGAGCTGCCCCAGCCCTGAATCCCTGCCCTGGGCTGAGCCCCAGCCTGGGCAGCAGGAAAGGGATTGGGATGGTGCCCCTGTGCCCCTGAGCTCAGGTGAGACCCCACCTGCAGAGCTGCCCCAGCACAGGGAGGAGCTGGAGCTGCTGGAGAGAGCCCAGGGGAGGCACCAGGATGGGCAGAGGGATGGAGCAGCTCTGCTGGGAGGGAAGGCTGGCAGAGCTGGGATTGTGCAGCCTGGAGCAGCTCTGGGGTGACCTCAGCGTGGCCTTGCAGTGCCTGAAGGAGCTGACGGGAATGATGAGGGTTTATTTATGGGGGCCTGGATTGACAGAACAAGCAGGAATGGCTTCAGAGTCAGTCAGAGCAGGGTGACAGCAACATCAAGGCTGTGACTTCAATACCGGTATGGGCTATTTACTTAAGAATTGGATTCGATGATGCTTGTGGATCTTTTCCAACTCAGAATATTCTGTGAATCTGTGAAACTTCAAACTGAAAGTGAGTAAGTTTATATTGGCTGTTGGGAAGCCGTTGTTCCCCGAGAGTGAGGGCCTGGCACAGGGTGCGCAGAGAAGCTGCGGCCGCCCCGTCGCCGGCAGTGTCCGAGGCCGGGCCGGACGGCGGCTGGAGCAGCCTGGCCCTGTGGGAGGTGTCCCGGGCCGTGCAGGGTGCGGTGGGCTGGGCTCGGAGCTCCCCTCAGCCCCCTCAGGCTCCGCTCGCTGACAGCGCGGCCGCTGCGCCGGCGCCGCTGGGGCGGGGCGGGCCGGGCCGGCGGCGGCTGCGCGGGGCGGGCGCGGCCATGGCGAAGCACACGGTGTCCTCGGCGCGGTTCCGCCGGGTGGACGTGGACGAGTACGACGAGAACAAGTTCGTGGATGAGGAGGACGGGGGCGACGGGCAAGCGGGGCCTGATGAGGGCGAGGTGGACTCGTGCCTGCGACAATATCCTGAGGGCAGCGGCGGGGGCGGAGCGGGCGCGGCCGCCGCCGGGGCGGCCTTATAGGGGAACATCCGCGAGCGGCACCGCGGCGGGCGGGAAGCGCTGGAACGGGAGAGGGATGAAGGGGAAGGGGCTGAAGGGGAAAGGGGATGAAGGGGAAGGGACTGGCGGGGAAGGGGCTGGCAGGACAAGGGAGGACGCTGAAGGGAGAAGGGGCTGACAGCAGGAAGAGGCTGAGGGGGAAGGAGCTGGCAGCAGGAAGAGGCTGACAGCAGGAAGAGGCTGAATGGAGAAGGGGCTGGCGGAGGGAAGAGGCTGAAGTGGCTGACAGCAGGAAGATGCTGAAGGGGGAAGGGGCTGGCAGAGAGAAGGGGCTGGCAGAGAGAAGGGGCTGAAAGGGGAAGAGGCTGGCAGAGAGAAGGGGCTGAATGGAGAAGGGGCTGGCCGTGGAAGGCGGCCCAGCTTCCTCCCCTGCCCGCAGCAGCCGCAGTGCCCCAGGGCTGCGCTCAGGGAGGTGTCCCGGGGGATGCAGACAGGCGCTTCCTGTGCCCAAAGAGTTCCCCGTGCCTGCTACCAGGGCTGCCTCGCCCAGCTGGCCCTTGGTCACTGTTCCCTGGGCTGCTGTCCGGTGGCTGCCGGGGCTGGATGTGACAAGCTGAGGCCTGTTCTCCAGGGCTGCAGATTGCAGAAGTGATGGGTGGTGGTTTCTTTTGTTTTGACGCTCATTCAGGGAAAGGCCTAGGAAGTATCCAACAGTCCTGGAACTATACAGCTGCTTGTTGATGCTGCTCCTGCCTCAAATGGCCTAAAAATTGCTGTCTTAGGCTTTAATGTCTTCTTAGCTGGTGAGGCAATCCCTGCATCAGAGTGTTTTCAGTCATGCACAAGCCAGCTACAGATATAGCTGTCCTGGTACTTGATGTCCATGTACTTGGTGTCTGGTCCTTAACCATCTGGCACAGGGAACATGATGGCTGCACTGCAGGCAGCTCTGAAGAACCCTCCCATCAACACAAAGAACCAGGCAGTGAAGGTAAAATAGCAACTGTTTGCTCATGGGTTACTCCTTAAAAATCCTCTCCTGTCTCTGTTACTTCTGTGCCACTAGTTGTACCTTGAGGAGGCAAGGGGAGCAGAATTAAGGGTATTCTCTGATGTTGAAACATCCATGACCACAAGTGTTTTAATCTTGTTCAAAATACTGTAGCTCAGGTACAGTACTGTGCACATACCTTTACTTTGGTGCTGGATCAGGGGTGGTTCTCCTACCAGTGCTGGCTGTGCTTTGTGTGCCCAGATGTCACCAGGTGCCTGTGTCTGACTCAGACCAGACATGGCAGCTCACAGATGTAATCGTTGTGTGCTCAGGGAACCAGGCTTGCAGTTCTCACCTCTGACTAATGAAACCACCAGCAGTGAGCCTACAAAAAAGGAAGAATTGTTTTTTGTCACATCCAATCAAAATGAAGCTGTTAAAACCTCAGGAGAAGCAAGCCCTCCCCCTGTGATAGTGTGGGAGTCTGCTGGGTACATGCATTTCTGACTGTCCCCAGCATGGATCCTGAATAGCTCATGATTGCACTGGTGGGAGGAACAGGCTGATAAGATATGGCACTGCCCAGCTGGTGAGTGCCTGCAGTCACTTCTGCCTGCCCAAGGAGAGGCCCAGGGGCATGGTTCCTGGCAGAGCTGTTCCTGCAGCCCCAGCCCTTTCCTGAAGGGTGTTACAGAGCTCTGAGAACCAGCTGTTACAAATAGAGCTCTATAGCTTTGTCCTCACATTAGTGACTTGTTTGTATTAGCCCTCTATTGAAGGATTTAAGAATACAGTTGGTGGTGGAATTGAAGAGGGTAGAATGACTGAACATTAATACCTGCCTTAATTTTTTGTTATCTTAAAACTTAAATAATTTTACTTAAAGTCATACGAGAAGTCTTGCTAAGCCAAGTGATTATGGGATGATACATTGGGCAGGAAAACTGACATCCGTAGTTTCTGTAAGAGGAAGGTGCCTGAGGTATTTGTGTGATGGAATTATTCAAAAGGCCAGCAACCCTGAGACATTCTTCTCTCATGCTGCCTCAGTCAGTGATGGATGAACAGGAGGAGCTGCTCCTTGCTGATGACATGGCTAATCGCTGCTGTAAGCATGCCTCACACATTCCCAGGCCTGAAATGACATCCAGATCAAAAGTTATTAATTCTTAATATTAATGGCCAGTCTGCGTCCACTGGGACTGCTTGGAAAACACGTGGCTTCCAGCAGTCAGCTCTTCCAGGCTGCCAGTGGCATTTCCCTGGATCACATTAATGGTTGTGTCACATTAAACAGAGGTATGGAAAAGGCTCTGGTGGGAAGGAGGGCCAGACAAGCACTTGGTTGTTATAATTATTTTGGAACTTGATAGATCTTGAGCTTCCATACGAGCATTTACAATTTAGCCATAATTAAAGGGTGCAGAATTGCAAACACTAACAGAGGCAGAAAAACTAAAGCGGGGCAAATGTGTTCAACTCTTACCTTGTTTATCCTTAGGAGGACATGTCTGTTGTACCTTACTATGACAAGCTCTTCACACACAGTCCCCTTCAGGGGTGTTAAAGAGAAAAATGCTCTAAAGCAGTGTTTGGCTGTGCCTCACAGCAGGATGGTTGTGTGTGTGCCTGTGTTGACAGGACCGTGCTGAGAGCATCGTGCTGAAGGTGCTCATCTCCTTCAAAGCCAACGACATTGAGAAGGCGGTGCAGTCGCTGGACAAGAACGGGGTGGACCTGCTCATGAAGTACATCTACAAGGGCTTTGAGAGCCCTTCTGACAACAGCAGTGCTGTGCTGCTGCAGTGGCACGAGAAGGTGAGTGCGTGGGGACGGCTCCTGCCAGAGTGCCCTGAACCCCCCTCCTGGCTGGTGAGACTCGAGTGCCAGATTCAGGCTGTGAACCTGGAGCTCACAGCTGAGTGATACCTCCTGCCCACTGCTGCTTCCTTGAGTAAACACCCAACAGTCAAAATTTGGGTTTCTCTTAGACTGAGGCAAACAAAATAGTTTCATCCAGTGATTCTAGGAGAGTTTCTTTCCTGGAAAAAAGCAAAATTTGCAGCTTGGTTATGCAGGGATGTGAAGCTTAATTAAAGTTAAATAGCTTTCTTGAAATCAAGTGTGATTATTGTACCCTGGCACCCTGGCTGCTGGTGTTTTGTGGAGGGCAGGCAGATAATCATGTGCAATATAACTGTGATCCAGATGATTTCATAGACTCCCAGAATGGTTTTGGTTGGAAGGGACCTTGAAG
The DNA here is from genome assembly GCA_039654755.1 of Calcarius lapponicus. Taxonomy (NCBI): domain Eukaryota; kingdom Metazoa; phylum Chordata; class Aves; order Passeriformes; family Fringillidae; genus Calcarius; species Calcarius lapponicus. The sequence goes on from CM077471.1 coordinate 7,747,674, forward strand.
CTTATCACATTCCATAGGCAGGGACACCTTTCACTAGCCCAGGTTGCTCCAAACCCCATCCAACCTTGGACATTTCCAGAGATGGGGCAGCCACAGCTTCTGTGGGCACCCTGTACCAGGGCCTCCCCACCCTCACAGGGAAGAATTTCTTCTTGATACCTACCCCTGTCAGTTTGAAGCCTTTCCCCCTCATTCTGTCACGCCAGGCCATGTCCAAAGTCCCTCTGCATCGTTCTTGTCAGCCTGTTGGGGTCCTGGAAGGGAGCTCCAGGCTGCAGCTGCCCTGGCCTGCTGTTCACTGCCACGTTTCCTTTCCCAGGCGCTGGCTGCCGGCGGTGTTGGGTCCATTGTGCGTGTTCTGACAGCCAGGAAGACAGTGTGACTCCAGCAGGGAGTGTTGGTGTGACTCCAGCAGGGAGCACCAGCCCTGATCCCCCCGGCATGGCCGCCCCTGGGCAGCTCTGCCCCCCAGCTTTGCCTTCGCCCTGCTGCTTCTGTCATACCCCACCAATGATGCATCGTGATCTCTTCTGCAGTTCAATCCTGGAAAATTATGAAGGTGCAATTTTACTTCTAACAGGAATCTTTGGTACTCGCCAGCCTTTCAGTGACATATTCAGTGATGTAAACAATTTGGTGTTTAGAGTGATTTGCATTTGTGTGTAATTGTGGCAGATTTGGACCTGACTCTCTGAGCAAGTGCTGAGGGACACAGGGCAATGTCTTAATTTTTTGCTAGCCAAGCAGCGTTTTGAGCTAAAATCTTGTATTTGAGAAGTGGGGCAGCTATTATTAACACAGGTAACTGGACCATATTGCCTTTGGTCAACCTCTGACCCTACGCCTGTGAACAGGAGAGAAAAAAAGCTCTTTTCCAACCCCAATTATCATTCCAGAGAGCTGAGTATTTTCCTTAACCTGCTCAGGTTCCTTGCCATCAGTCTGATGCTGGGTCCACAGTGGGAAGGTCACAGTGGGATGGAGTTGCCCATCATGCAGTTTGGAAAAAAGGTTAATGGTCCATTTACACTGGAGCCCAGCCCAGTGACCTCTTCTTGTTTTGGGGAGCAAAGCTCCTGAGGAGAAGAAAAAAAAGCAGCTTTTACACAACAAATCACCTTTCAGCAATTGGAAAGTGATTTGGTTTTGTCAAGCACAACTAAATGGCTGCTTGGGGTAGTCTGAGAAACATATCCTGGTATCAACACCATCCTTGCAGAGCCTTCCCTATTTTGTTTTCTGGTTGTGTAGGGTCTGTAAGGATACCAGACAGTTCACATTCCTGTTGCATTGTGCCTCATCATGTTAGCTAGTGGGCCAGTCAGGTTCCCAAACAAAGAGAATTTTAAAGAATTAGGAAAGCCCAGGGCATCCCAGACCACAGATCACCGTAGAAGGCTTAGGGCCAGGACTGAAATATATGTGTTTTAATTTCACTATTTTACTACAGTTCAGTTGTGTAAAACTGTTGGGGACCTTGTGAAATCTTTGCTGTTTTTTGATATCTGCTTTGTTTTTGTAATAATAAAGACCAGACAATAAATCATCACTGAATATTTACTCACTGTGTCTGACATGCCTTCAGTGGAGACAGGAACCAGCACGGCTGCCCCTAAACCATTCAGTGCCTCCCTAATTCTCTTCCTAGGATGCTTCTGCTTGCTCACTGCCTCCAGAAGAACACAGGCACAACCACAGGAGGCACTGAGGTCACCAGGTGGGAGACCCAGCCTTGCTAGGGTCCAGGCAAGGCATTCAGGTTTCACCCATAGATCTGAACAGAAATTCTCCTGGGTTCTGTCCTTACAGCTCTGCCAGGGACTGTGATTGGCTCCTCTGGTTCTTTCTGCTTGCCCAGATCTGGGTTAAGACATCAATGAACCTCATTTTAAAAAAAATAACCTGTAATCCCAGAGAAGTGGAAAGTATTTTCCGGAGCAATTGGTGCCAAAGCAGATCAGCTGCCTCTAGATGGCATTAGATAAATGAAATGAATAAATGGAGTGGTCTTAAGGTTCTGCAGATCCCCTTGGGTGGGGTTGTGATGGATTTAGGAACATTTACAGAACATGTACATCCATGTTTCTGTTCAGGGATGTGCTAAAACACACACATTGATATGGGAATAGGGCAGGATTTGCAAGGGCAGCTCTGCTGGTAATGAGTGACAGGAAAGGAAAAAGTAAAGCTAGCCTTAAAAAACAGCCTCTTTCCTCCAAATCCTGCCTTGCTTGCATTGGTGGATGGTATGGACACCATGCCAGGGGTTCAGATGCCTTCAGTGGAGAATCTCATGCAGGTCAGACTGGGAAGGGTGACAGGGCTTACAGAGCTCTGCTGCCTTCAGCTTTAGCCAGAGCATGTGGCAATGGCACCTTCTCATCACATCCTGCTTTTGAGCTAGTTGAGACCTGCTGCTGTCCTCACATCTACCTCAGTGTCTGCCTCCATTTGGGAAAAGAGGCAAAACCCTCAGATCCTCTGCAGAGAGCTCCAACCTGCCTTCCTGGGAATGAGCTGGACATGCTCCTCCACTTCTGCCCAGTAAAACTGCTCACAAAAAGATCTTCCCTCATGCATAATGGGGAGTTCTTTGTGCCTGAATCAGTCTTTTTTTGACTCTTCAGAAATTATGAGTTTGTACATATTGTAGCTGTACAAAGTCAAAACCTGTGCACTGCACCCCAGCTGGATTTTGGACATTTCTCTATTTCTGACCCACCTATTGGCAGTCTGGGTTTGCTGGATTCCAGGAGTCTTCCACAGGAAATGTCACCATCTCTGTTACTCACTTCCTGTTGGACGTTATCGAGTTTACCTACTGAGTCAGCTTTGGGCAGAGAAAGGGGAACAAGAGACTCACTCTTGCTACAAGGGCTGTGTTTATCACAGCTCTGAAATCTCACTGTTAATTACAAATACCCAGCTGCTGTGAGCATTACAATGGGGATGGATCTCTCATGTTCCTCCAGCTCTCCTTGTACCGCTTTTGGGATAAACCTGACTGAGCAGTGCACCAATTCAGATAATTAAATAAGTAGGAAATTAAGCCTCCAATAAGGTGAACTATTTGCTGCTCCATGGTGTCTCCCATACCTCACAGGAATCAGAAAAGGCACCTAGAGGGGTGTTTTTACACTCACCATGTTGTTATTCCTGCCCTTTTACCTGGACATCACTTCAGCTTGCTGCATCTCCCTCTGTTTTCCTGGAGATCAGAGAGTCTTCCATGCTCCTGTGGGAAGCCCATAGGAGGCAGGGGGGATGCTGAGGGCACACATACAGCTGGAGAACCAGAGAGCCCCAGGCTGAGAGTTCTCTTTGGTCCTACTTTAGATTAAAACCCCAGTCTTTGCTGCTCAGAGGCACAGGTTTCTCCATCAGCAGTACTCAGAAGTCACCTCCCCAGCCTCCCTCCTACTGTTGCAGTTATGTAATTTGCTAGGGAAGTTTTGGTAAAGGCACAAGGGCTGAGTCTTGCTGACATATTTTAAGCTCTTACAAAATATACATCACATTGCTGGTAGATGGGGTAAAGGCAAAGTACTTCCAAAAATGCTTAAAAACCATGTGCTCCAAACCTGTGAGTCAGCAGCAGGTCAGAATCCTGCTGTCACCCCGTGCCCTGTGCTCATCTCTTGGCCCTGTGCTCCCGGCAGTGCTCCAGAGCCAGTTATGCTTCCTCGGCCCTAAAACACCTGGACAGAAGAGATGATGTGCTGAGCTCTAGGAACATGGTGTGGCACGGCCACTGCCCCAGGAACCTCATCCGTGGGCAGCTCCATGGGCTCCTAGCAGGGAACTCCACACAGGGACAGCACGGTGGGGTCGGGAAGGACCAAGGGTTTCCCAGGAGGTGCCTTGGGCTCTACTTCACCTCCCCACTGAGGCAGGCAGGGGAGCCCCAGCCCAGATGTGCCTGCCAGGAATTGTCGGCAGGAGCCGGTTAGCAATGGCGAGGCTGCGCTTTGCAGGGCTCCAAGGTGCCCGCAACCCAGCAGCAGCACCAGCAGCCCAGCGCTCATACTGGGATTTTGCAGCCTGAAATCTGACCTGATGAACTACCCAGCTGACAAAATTCATGGCTCTTAATGTAAAAGCGGGAAGATCAAAACGCGAGTAGGCGAGGAGCGGCTGCCCGAGAGGAGCAGGGATGCGCCCCATGGCCCCCGGCTGTGTCACAGGCAGCCTCTGCCCCACTTCCCCATGCCGGCGCTGATGCGAGCGAGGCCACTTCCTGCCCGGTTTGTGACACGGCGGGGGAAGGCAGAAGTGCCGGCAGAAGGGAGCCGGAGAGGCCGAGCTGCGCCACAAGGAAGGACAGGGACAGGGGCGAGACGACACGGGGATCCTGCGTCCCTCTCCCAGCACGCCATGTCTCTGGTGGAGACGATCCGGCTGTGGCAAGCAGGGGTGTGTGCTGCGGACAGGAAGCAGTGGAGCGCTGCCCTGGATGCCTTCTCGGCCGTCCAGAACCCCCCTGCCAAAATCTGCTTTAACATCGGCTGCGTCCAGCTTGTCCTGGGGAAGCTGGCGGAGGCGGAGGAGGTAAGGTACAGCCCCGAGGGCCGCTCATCCTCTCCCCGCTGGGACTTGCCCAGGTACATGGACATGGTAGGGAAGGAAGGAATTAACAGGATCACAATCTAAGGGATGGATCTGGGGCCTTTTAAAGCTGTGAGGAAGGGGACAGCCCTAAGCTGCCAAACCTGTTCTGCCAGTGAATCAGAGGCGAGGCAGCAGCAGTGGTACACGGCTCACTGCTCACTCTCCCTCTCTCCAGGAGGTGACCATGCTGGCAGAGGGCTCCAGCTCAAAAACCCCAGGAGCCTGGCCCAGGCTCTCCCCCACCCAATGCCCAGTGCTGCAGGGAGACACGGCCCACAGAGCCCAGCTTGGGCTGCTCGGCTAGGGCAGGATAGGTACAACTGCTCTATGCCCTTAGTTTTTTTAAGGTGTCCCCTTTTTACCCCCTCTTTGCCCCTCTCCTACCTCTGCAGGCATTCACCCGGAGCATCGGCTGTGACAAGCACCTGGCTGTGGCTTACTTCCAGAGGGGGACCGTGTTTTACCGGAGGCAGAAGTGAGTGGAAAGGTTTCAAGTTTCATTCTTGCCACTTACAGAGATGCCAGCCTTCATCTGAGGATGGCCCCAGGCTGGTTGGTGCCCCAGAGCCCTGACTGAAACCCGGTGAGGTCAAACAGGCTCCTACTCTTCAGCACTGCAGTCCTGGGATTAACATGAGCCTCAAAACCTTCTCTCTTTCCCTGGGGTGTCTGAAACACTGCAAGGATAAAGGGGAGACCTTGACCTCACCAAGTCTGAGTACAGGCTTAGAGGCAGGCAGGTTGCCACCACGAGCTGGTGACACCTTCATCCTCTGCTCCCCAGCCATGGAAAGGCCATTGAGGATTTCAAAGAGGCGCTGGCCCAGCTGCGAGGCAACCAGCTCATCGACTACAAGATCCTGGGGCTGCACTACTGGCTCTTTGCCTGCGAGGTGAGGCACACCTGGCCACCAGCTGGAGCCCAAAGCTCTGCTCTCCTGCATCCTCCAGCATGAGAAATCTAAAGAGGAGACAGCCAGCCTCTTTTGTGCCTTGCAAAAACCAAGCAAGCGGGTGCAGTGCCACTGCCCTACTGTCCTTTTCTTTCCTGGCAACTCTGGCTGCTCCAAGAGCTCTTTACCTTGCTCCCATCCCTCCAGCAGATTCTCTACAACATTGCACTGGTGTATGCCACAACAGAGAACTGGGAGAAGGCTGAGGAGCACCTGACCCTGGCCATGAGCATGAAGAGTGAGCCCCAGCACAACAAGATAGACAGGGCAATGGAAGCCATCCTGGTATGGAGGAGCAGGTCTCACAGGGAGAGGGAGGGAAATCCCACTGACAGCACATCCAGCTTTTAGCAGGATTAAAATGCTGTGGCAATGGATATTGCAGTGGGACACAAGTCTGTGGGAAGAGCTTTGGGTCACTGGGGAGGCAGGGATGGGAAGATGGGATTCCATGAACTGTACCTGGGCTGGGATTGGGCTGTCATGGTGGTGGTCTGGAGCAGCCCCCAAGCCCAGGTCAGAAGGGACATTCATCAGCCCCTGCTCTCACCTCCAAAGTCTCCATGACTTGTCTGTGCTACAGAAGCAGAAGCTCTGTGAGTTGGTGGCCATTCCTGCAGGGAAGCTGTTCAGGCCAAATGAGAAGCAAGTGGCTCAGCTGGAGAAGAAGGACTACCTGGGAAAGGCAATGGTAAGAAAGATCTATACTATTTATTCAGGCCAAGCCTGTGGGCTGAGAAGAACTGTTGATTGCCTTCTCATCATCCCTCTGGGCTGCTGTCTGCTGCCTGGTAGGCAGCCAGAGATGGGGAGCTGGCGTCCGCCTCAGGGATCTGCCAGACATGGAGAGAGGGATGGCACACAGGGAGAGTTTCCCATGAGATCCCTGTGTGAATACAAGAGCTAAAAGCATGTTCCTGCTGAGCATGCTGAGCATGGCCTATTTCTAGTTTGTCTCCTTAGTGGGACATGAGGGATAGTCAGCAATGAGCTGGAATGATCCCACCGGAGCTTCAACTCAAGCCAAAGCAATTTCAGGGGTGGGGGAAAGGAGCTATTTAACATCTGACACCCACAACCAACCTCCAGCTCTTCCACCTCTCTGTTTGAAAAGGGCTTTTCAGCTCAGATAAGCAAGCAAGCTTTTCTCCTGTGAGTGTGCAAAATCCACTCACTGGGAAAGCACCTCTGGGTTCAGGCCCTGGGAGGCAGCACTGGTCCAGAAAACGAACCAGGCAATGGGGAATCAGACAGCCAAGAGCCAGGCAGCTCCTTGAGTGCCAGAAACATGCACAAAAAACATGTATCAACTTTTAAAATTACGTTTAAGGTGACCTGTAGGAGGTATGGGCTTGAGCTGGACACTTTGGCTCCCTTCAACATTTGTGATTAAAACAGAATGGGAAACTTTTAGGTTTTAATGCCTCAAACCACAGAAACAGACAGGCTAAGAGCACAAAACCTACCACATCTGAGAGGGAAGCTTTGTTACCAGAGGCACTCAGCCTTTAGATGCTTGGCCTAAAATCATCTCCTGAGCTTAAAGCATCCTGAGCAGCCTGGCTTGGCCAACAGCAAAAGAAGAGGGTGGACATCAGAGGTCTGAGAGGGGTCTACAGGCACCAGGTCACTCTTTGTCTCTGGCTCTAGGTGGTGGCCTCTGTGGTGGACAAGGATGATTTTTCAGGATTTGCTCCCCTGCAGCCACAGGTAAGACTCTGTCAGTGAACAGCATGAACAGGGCAGGGTGACATGGGGGAGGCTGTCACCCACACTAGGGAGCAAGCAGCACCCTTACCACCCTGAACTGTGCCACTGCCTGGGGAGGAGGCACACACTGCTTCCATGGATCCACTGCTCCCTCCACCATCAGGAAGCTCATCCCAAACCCTCCCACAGCTGGGGCTGAGGTTAAGCTGGTTCCCTGCGCAGGGAATCTTAACCTCAGCCTCTGCAGGGGCTGTCTCTGACCCTCCCCAAAGGATTCATTAGGGATCCTCTGCCCAAGCCCAAGTGGAGAAACAACAGCAGTTTTGCTCTCACTTTGCACCCTCTGCCTGTTCCACAACTCCTTTGCATTTCCCATGCCATTTTCCAGATGAGGTAATGGCAGCTTCCCATTCCTAAACGTGGCAAGAGTTTTTCCAGGAGGTTTTTGGGTGGATATGGGGAAACACAGCACAGCACCACTGCACAAGATAAATGACAACCTTCTCAATGCAGACAGTGTTGACAATTTCAATCCTCAGTGAACTGAAACTAAAATCAGGAGTGAAAAGAGGATCATGCCTCTGAAAATCAGCTGCATGTGGAAGAATGTGGAAACTGTTCCTTAGAAAGAACAAAGGAACATATTCCTCATGGCACTTAAGGCACCTGCATGTGGAGGAAGGAACAGTGTTGGGGTGAAGGCGTGGTAAAAGGCTGCAGGACATTTCTGCAAAGCAAACAAAATCCTCTGGGTTATTGGTATTTTCCTTTTTGTCTTCCTGTTGGCAGGCCTCTGGTCCTCCACCCAGGCCCAAGACCCCAGAAATCCTCAGGTAAGTTGTATGAAAGATGGATAACCCATGCAGCCAGGCACAACCCCAGCCTGCACTCACACAGCTGAGCATCCAGCTGGCACCTAGAACTCGGGGAGATCTGGATTCTCCCTACAGTGTAAAACAGCACTGCCAACATTGCTGACCTGTGCACTGCTCCCACACCCAGGGCCCTCAGAGGGCAGCCACACCGAGTCATGTACGAGTTCATTCCTGAGACTGAGGAGGAGCTGCAGGTCCTGCCAGGAAACATTGTCTTTGTCCTGAAGAAAGAGAAGGACAATTGGGCTACAGTGATGTTCAATGGAAAGGTATACCAGGAGTGTGCTGGACAGGAGGGGCAGACAGCAGATTATGGCTGAGAGTCTGCAGAGGCCTGCCAACAGTAATTAAGTAAATTAATTACAAAAGTGACAAAAGTGCCTTATGTCCACCCTGGCTTAGGCCACAGGGTTCAGTGAAATCCACCCAACCTGCAGAAAATAAACTTCAAGCCTCAGGAACCCTCCTGGATGCTGGGAAGGGTGAGGACACATCCAGTTGTGTCCTCCAGCAGTGGGCTGCCTTCTTGCCAAGCAATCTCTCCTTCCCCTCATCTCTCCTTCCCCTGCAGAAAGGGATTGTCCCCTGCAACTTCCTCGAGCCTGTGGAGCTCCAGAATAAGCTGCATATCCAGGTGAGGTGGCCCAGGAGGAAATGGGGAGGGCAGATCTTGAAATATTCACCCAACACCTGCCTCCCAGTGGGACCCATATATGCAACTCCCTCCCCCTTCATGATGCTGGGGTTAGTTCTTCTGGCTCATGGTCACCTTTATCATGAGCTCAGAGCTCTGCAAAATCTGTGTTGGTGTCACCCTAGTGGTGGTTGGCAATGGATATAGCTAAGTCACCCCTCCCCTGCTCAAGACCCAGACAGACTTGGGGAAAAGCAGGTTGGAGGGGACCTGCACAAGGCAGCAGCACCCCAGCCCCTCAGTAAGGGTGGGACTGACAGCACTGTCCTCTTCCCATGGCACAGGAGGAAGCCCCTGTGGAAGCTGAGATCCCTGAGTCACCCACCCACAGTGTGCCAGAGAGGCCGCGGCGGCTGGCGCCAGGTCAGTGAGGGCATGGGGGCACAGGGTGACATCCTCACCCTCAGCAGCCTGAGACGGCACATCCTCACCCTTTGGGAGCAGGGTAGGGCTCATCTCCGTCTCATTCCTCACCCCATCTGCAGTCAAGGACTGAGAGACATTACAACAGGAGACAGAGACAGCAACTGCAGGGCTGAGGATGGAGTAAAACAGTGTCTGTGGGGTCCCTGAGGAAAGCAAGTCCCTCTGTGCTTTTAATTAGCACAGGGAATAATGAGGAAAAGGGCCTGGAGATAGGAATGGGGCAAGGACCAGCATGGAGTAAAGGATTCCTTACAGGCTTCTCCTTCAAGCAGGGCATCCATGATAGTTTCAGTGCTGTTGTGAGCTGAGCTAGGCTTAAAGGAGCTGTGCGAAGGGAATTCCTGGCTGGTGCTACCTCCCAGTGTCCCACATCCCAAGCTCATGTCCCCAACAGAGCAGCCTTGTAGAGAGTCAGTCCATGGGTAGAGCTGACACAGAGGAAGGCTGTGGCTCATGGAATTAAGGACAAACACCACATGGACACAACAATCCTGATGATCATCTTTATGGCATCAAAAGCCATCTCAGATCTATTAGTGGGACCATGTTCAACAGTGTAGCTTGGGCTCTTCCTGGAATGAGCACAGTTGTGCCAAAGCACTGCCAAAATGTAAATCAGATCCTTATGAAGAGGCTTCCACAAAGCTGCATGAAATCACCCTGCCTGCAGGCCTGAGTTTAGCTTTACAGCCCCACTGAAGGATAGGGATTGCCTTTGGTTTTCAGGATGGACCTAGGGAGATCAGAAGAGCAAAGACAATAAAACCAGCAGCTCCATTTTTCTATTTTTTCAATCCACCCATGAAAGACATCCCATCCCTCATGCTCCCATCCCTGCAAGAGGGAAGGCACAGACCCAAAAAACCTCTGCTCAGTGGTTGTATCTAGATCTTACAGAACGCCTATGGTAGATGCCGTATCCATTCAAGGGACCTCTGCTGGCTCCAGGGCTGGTTGGTGTTGATGGAGGTCATGATGGGCTGCAGGAGGTCTGGCTGTGTGTTTAGACAACATTTATCCCATCCCAACCCTCCTGAGCCACCTTTTTCCTCCTCCCCAGACTACATTCCTGCTACTGTGGCACAGCCAAGAGACACAGCAAAGGTAACGTCCTGCGAGTGCAGACCCCGAGGTCCTGCTCTCATACAAACCTGCTTTTACCAGGAGACTTGGGGCTGCTTTTTGGGAGTTCTCATCCCAGCCCCAGGTGGGGGGGGGCACTGGATGACTCTCATCTTAGTCAACCTGAGGCACTTGAGAAGGGAGAAAGTGACTTGAGAAGGGAGAAATAGGAGAGAGCTTGACTGGAATGCACATGCTCCTGGGTAGGGTCAGCATACAAGAAAGTCACACTGGGAAGAGATGGGAAAATACAACAATTCCAACTAAAAAAAAAAAAGGGGAAGGGGCTTGGAGGGTGGGCACAGCTCTAATTTTATCACCCCAAAGCCACAATTTGGTGCAATTTGGTGCTAATCTATTACTGAGCTCTCTCCTGGGACAAGCCTGGGGCTGCCAAGCAATGTCCAAGCACAGCTTGGGAGGCACAATCTAACTCAGGCAACCACAGCTTCCACATCCCTGTGCTTGCCAAGCCACACAAGGTGACACCCCATTTCCTGCCTGCAGGAGACTGAACTAACTGTCCTCAAGGTGCATTACAAATTCACAGTGGCCCTGAGAGTCGATCGAGGCCACTCTTACAGGGAGCTCCTGGAGCTGGTTTGCAAGAAGCTGGAGCTGCAGCCCGAGCACACAGAGCTGAGGTGAGGCACTGCCAGCCCCAGTGAGCCAGGGCTGGGTTCCAGCACTCCTCACCTGCATCCCCTGCACACAGGTACAAGCCTGTGGAGGGCCAGGAGCTGGTGACTCTGACTGCAGAGAATGTGGAAGCAGCCTGGAGCCAGAGCAAGGACAACTGCCTGACAGTCTGGTGCAATGGCACAGAGGTCAGTGACAGCTACAGGGGGCAGCCACCTTCTCTTCCCTCCTGCCTTTCTTCTCCTTGCCACAAGCACAGGTTTGTGGCTTTCAACAGAAGCCAGCAACCTCATGAAAGGCAGAGGAGGAAAGAGTGAGTGGAGAGGAGAAGCAGAGCTCCTGTCTCTTACCTCACTACTGAGAAAGGAAACCAAGAGGCTGTGTCCTCACCAGCTTGTTTCCTGCCTAGGGAGAAGGGTTTGTACCAGACAGCAAACCAGAGGAGTCACTGCAGGAGGCAATGCCTGCGGAGACGGGACCCACCCATGTTGTAGCTCAGTACAGTTATGAAGCCACCCAACCTGAAGACCTGGAGTTCGAGGCAGGAGACACGATCCTTGTTTTATCCAAAGGTAATTGTGCTCCTCCTGGGACAGGAGAGGGGAGGGACCCCCCAGATCTGGTGAGAAGAAGGGTGGTGTGGCAGCAGCAGAGCCCCTCCATCTCTGCCCTGGGATTCCTATCCACACATGCTTGTTACACACATTTCTTCCAACAGATTTTCATCACTCCCATTTCCCCCACAGCCCTCCCAAACATCTAAGGAGTTAAACTTGGACTGTATCTAAGCCTACTGATCACAGTGGATTCTTTCAAGGAGATATTTTAGCTGCCATCCCCACAATGGGAGCAGGCTCTCAGTCCATTTCCTTCCACCTGGAACCTTTTTTCATCTACTTTTCTTGTTAAGGGTACAATCTTTCATAAGTCGCTCAACATTAGTCCTCAGTGTTTCTATGGGAATTGAGGCTTAAATGCAGACTAAATCTCAGGAAGATCAATACACACAGGGCACACTCCCCATCTCAAATGAGCCTCTGAGTGAAATCAAGACATCAGGAATAAGTTTTAAAGGCGAAAACCCCTTATATTTAGCTATCTATAGCTATGTCACTAATTTGTGGCGGCTGGCAGGCTTTGGCAGTAGAACACAATCAGTCTCCCATCTAACCTTTGACAGGTTAGATTTTGCACCACCCAATACTGATGACCCCCTCCACCCCAAAATCCTACCTTCCCCTCCATTGCTGAGCTAAATATTTCCCAGTACAAAACTGGTTCTTGCCTCATTTGGTTCCCCCACAGCAAAACTGCCAGTGCTCCTTGGCTTTACTTAACCCAGGGTAAGGGGTTCTGGGGGGGTTGTTTTAGGGTTTTTATGTGAATATGGGAAATAGCTGACAAAACACTTCAGATGTATCCTGAAGAGGACAGACCAAGTATCAGATAATTTCCTCACTCCACTCACTCACTGTTTTCCACTCAAGGCAGTTTCCAAGCCCCCTGGTCTCTATTTTGATCCCATTTCCCACCACCATCTGATATTCCTTCTTACCTTACCAATTTACTCTCTTCCTCATTGCTCCCTTTCCACATTCCACTCCCTGCTGGGTCTGCACAGCTCCAAGTTTTATCAGCAGAAACACCATGAAACAGTGATCTCAGACCTGTCTGCAGCACATTATGCTCCTGTACATTCCTAGGGTCATAAGAACTGTGTCAATTTTCCCTTCCAGTGAATGAAGACTGGTTCGAAGGCAAGTGCAAGGGGAAGACTGGCATCTTCCCATCTGCATTTGTTCAACAGCCCAACACTGAACACCCAGAGAAATGATCTCAGAAGAGCTTGAAGTTGTGGAGAGAAATTAAGAATTCAACTGTTGCCATTATGTAGTCTGCATATTAATCCCTGCATCTGAAAATGAACTTTAAATGTTATTGCTAGCTGTATTAAAAGCTTTATATTTTCTCTTACCTTTTGCGTTGTTCTCTTAGAAAGGAACTTGTTAAGAAGTTGCTAATTCCTATTAGAGATACATTCTTTCCTAAATCCTGTGCTTGCCAAGAGACTTGCCATGTTCCCCCATCCTTAAAAAAGCTTTTATACAGACATGCCATAAGCTGGGAACACCCACAAGAGGGTGGTGCAACCTGCATTTACAGCCCTTTGGGAGGAGATCCCATAGGGGAAGTGAGTTCAAGAAACTACAGACCAGGAAAGCACTTGCTTCCTTAAGACATCAGTGCCTACCCCAAGAATTTAGAAGATACCACACAGCCTCACCCTGCTCCAACTCACAATTCAAATTCAGAGGAACTTTAAAACTCACACCAATAAAAGCAGACACATTTTCTTCAGAGTTGGGACCTGTCCTTCAAAGTTTCTCCTGATCAGTCAGAAGATACAGTAACTTGGAAAGACAGAGCCTGGAATGCCAGAGCTTTACTCCAAAGGTGCTAAGGGGGCTATCACACAAGTCCAGAAAACCCCATTAACCCAAACATCACATTTCTTTTTAAAGGAACTTATTCTGGAGACAATAAACACCTGTCATTTCCAAACCAGAACATCTCTGGAGTTTTCTGTCACATTACCTGGAAGCATGGAAACTGTGAACACTCTGGTCTGCAGGCAAGTTATTGGCAGATGGCTCTGTGCCCTCACTCTGCACATTACACACACTGTACCAGGATGAGTCTGCAACTAGGGAGCTTTGCAAGCTGCTCCCATCCTACATATTTAGTTCAGTATGTAAAACACCCTACACAGGCAGCACAAAACCACAACCAAATTATCTGTACCAAGCCCAAAGCCAGAATCGCTGTGATTCATTTAGGTCTGTTTCAAATTAAAAAAAAAAAAAAATCAACTTCAAACATTCTTCTGGCTTCCACAGAAAAGTAATGCATTTTTAAAGGCCTGAAGCCAAGTCACACAGGAAATAAATGCTACACACAGACCTGGATGGAGAGAACATGGTTTAATTAAAGGCAAAGCTGATTTCGGCAGCTGCAGTTCTTGCACAGACAGACAGAAAACACAAAAAAAGCTTACAACACAAACCAGTTTCTGTTGGGGGCCCCTTGCCTTGCTCCTCCAGGTGCTGGAGGGCAGGCGGGCTCAGATGCATTCCCGAGGCCGGGGGGGCTCATGCACAAGTGGAAGGGTGCAGCTGGACCTGGCCCGGCCGGGAGTGAGGTGGTGCTCCTGGTCTGGGGTGCAAGAGTCAGTGACGGTGCAACACGGGGATGCCGCAGCTGCCTGGGCACACAGCTTGGACACACAGCGGGAGGGCTGGAGGGGACACACAGGGTGGGCTGGATTACCACCGGGTGGGAACTTCACTTTTTGGACTTGGTAAAGGAAATACAGCTTTGAAATGCAACACAGAACAGTGATGTTGCTCAGGTGGAGCTCGTAGGGAGCTTCTCACCCCCCCCCGAGGGTATTGGGTCTCCTCCGCCTTCCCTTTTTGTATTCTCTGGGGCTGCCCAGACTCCAGCGCCACTTCGGCTCCTGCATGTGCTTTGCTCTGCAGCTGAATTCTAGCCCAGAGATCCTGAATCATCACACAAACCCCTACTGCTAAAAACAGCAAATGGACATTGAGTCTGTTTCTGTAACTTCCCTGGGAAATCTAACAAAAACGCTGTCCTTTTCTTTAACAAAACTTCCAGTCTTCCTTCCCCCTAATAAATAGCAAATAAAACGTTTGTTTTTTTTTCCTTTTCCCTTCTGCACCTTTTCGTCTATGAACAGCACTGTGCTGTTTCCGTGTGCCCACGGGTGCCTTGGATTTGTTTCTGGCACTGAAAGCCTGGGGCTGCAGCTGGGACAGGTTTCTGCAGAGCTGACCTGTGCCTCACCGGGCGTGCGGATGCCCCATGCTGTCTGGGCTGGCTGTCGGATTCACCCAGCCCTGCTGGACCCCTGATTATTTTCTGCCATGGTAATGAAACTACGAGCGTTCAGCGAAGATGGGAGGATGGAAAGAGAAAAAAACAAAACCAAACCGAAACAAAACAAAAAAAAACCCATTGAAAGCTTTCTACCTACCTATTAAAATGAGTCAGGCTGTGAATGCACAGACTAGCCTGCCCTTTGTGGGGCTAGCCACTATGCTACAGTAAAATGTACAGGAATCACACATTAATTTAAAACCCCATAGCAGTTAACTTGCTTTTCAGCAGAGTGCTGTGAGGCCCCATGTCACCCCTTATAGCTCAAACACCTACTGAGAGAAGGACATTTCATGCTGGAGTCTCTAACCCACCCAAAGCCTCCAGGTGAAGCAGTGCCAAGTGCCAGACTCTCTTTCATGAAACTCCTTTGCTAGGCCGGGATACAGAGCCCCACCTCATCACCACCCACTGTGACTGGAGCAGCAACTGGGGCTTTCATTGCTACACACTGACTATGAAGCACGTCTGTGTACAGAATTCAGTGTGATCTTACTACTGAGATAGTAATAAAGATGTTTAGGAGTAATTTCAACTACATTCTCAGTCAGCGAAGCAATCATTAATGGATTCCTACTGTATCTCCCCAAAGAGAGGAAAAGGATTGAGAAGTTCTCATTGGCTTCTCCCATCTGCCCTTTGCTCTCAGCTTTTACTTCCCATGTGGCTGGGGACATGCACAATGGAGAAGGTGAGAGGCGGTGATATTGGGTTACTGAGTGAGCCAAACAGCAGTTCCTCTCTCCCTCCGAAGGGCCCGGGGGATGGGAGAGTTCCTGATGTTGTTTGCTTGCACTGCAGACGTTTTGTGCACACTCAGTGGGTTGGTGGAGCACTTACGCCCTCCTGACAGCAAGGAACAGAAGAGAGGGCTGCCACCTGCACAGGACTGTGTGTGCCAGTCCCACAGACCCAACATGCCATGGTTTATGGAGCCGTCGTTGTGAGGGTTGTCTCCTCTGTCTCAATGCGGCGGATTCATGGCACCTTGTCCGCGCTGCTGCTTCTGCTTCTGCTGCATCAACAGCTGCTCCAGGGCCGAGGGGCCGGGGTGCATCATGGAACTGGACCAGATGGACTAAAAACAAACAGCCAACACTAGCACCTCCTTGCATTACACACCCCTCTGCCAGGTGGGAAAGCAGACACCATGTTGTATATGCTCCCTCCTTATCACTCATACCTGGCTTATCATGAAAGTTAAACCAGGCTTCAAAGAAGACCTCCTAAAAAGAGGCTCCCTGGAAGAACTTTATCCTCCTCCAGAACCCTCATTACCATAAAAATTCATCCCACATTAACTATTACTAATTTTAGACTAGTCAAAGCTAATGTTAGAATTTCTTCCAGTTCTGCCAGCCTGGGCTTGTTCCACAAAATCTCAAAACCAGCAAGAACTGTAAATTTGTGACGTCTTCCTGCATTGGTGACACCTCCCACACTGCCTTGCCTAAGTGAATCTGCAGCAAAAACTCTGGGCTTCTGGCACTGAACTCTGACACTTCCAACAGGCTAATGGCCTTCACTTGATCATCCAGCCTGCAGACCCAGCCAGACCCACCTTCAGGCTCTCCATAAGCACAGCTGAGGAGTCCTCCATGGCAGGAGGGCCTTGGACTGCCCAGGTACCACTGGGAGCACTGGACTGGTGCCAGCTGCTCTCCGAAGAGGACGATGTTGTTGGGAGGTAGTCCAGACCAAACCCTCCCATCGCTAAAATGGCAGAAAGACAAGTTCACAGCGAGATGGCAAAACCAGTGCAAAACAAGCATCATCATGATGGTGTCTGACAGCTCTGGGCTAACCTGGAACCCAGCACTTGCCTGGCTTATCTGTTTTCCAGCGGTCTGCGACTCTCCGGTCTCTGTTGTCTGGAGTCCCAATGGGTCCAAAGTTGGAGAAAGGAACAGAATTGTGGTTATGGGTTGGAGGGGAGCTTGGCAAGCTGCTGGGGTTGGAGGAGTGAGGAGACTGGCTGGCTGGTGTTGAATGATCTAGGGATTACAAGGGAAGAGGAAAAAAGGTCAGCAGAGACAGCAGTAGCCTCCCAGTTTTGAATTTCTTAGTGCTGCTGCAAATTCTGCCATCACCCAGTTTGCTACAATGCTGAAGGTCAGTTTTTATTCCCTCCATTACATGAATGTAATGCAAATTCCTAAATTCTGAGTGAAAAATTTACAAGAACAGAACAACTGTATTTAATGCTTGCCAGAAAAACAAAACCCAGGACACCTCATGAGGGCTGGCTAGGCAAAGCCAGTTTCCCCCATGTCTCTTGAAGAACTTGTGTCAAACTAAAAGAATAACTGTCTCCAAGCCTGACAAACCAATAGGAGAATTAGATTAGACCTTGAGGAGTTTGCAAGTTTACAACTTCAACTCCCAGATCTGAGAATGTTTTGCACTTATGTGAATCTTAAAACAAGAGACCAGAACTCATTAGTGAGCAAAAGAGGAGAGGGAGCATGAAGCAGGCTGTCCACAGGCAGAACAGAACAAATGAAGAGATGAAGCGAGAGGGAGTTGAAGCCAGGTGAGCCAAAAATCCTGCTAGAATAAAGCACTTTGCAACTCCCTCCATTTCACCCACAACGGCTTCTCCTGGTTGGTTGCACAAGTCGCACCAAAGATCTCATCCAGTGCAGATGTTATTTAAAATCCACTCTTTTCTTAAATTCAACCAACTCCTCTCTCACAATCTTCTGGATTTTTAGTGAGATTAAAATTATTATGTAATAGTTATAGTTTATGCCTTTAAGAGAATTACTAACTAAGAAGCTGGTCTGCTTTATGGGCTGTTTAACAGTAAAAAAACAAATGCAACAAACCCCACGACTGTTGTACTTTCCTCCACTCTTTCCTCATACAGTTTCTTTTTCAAATATTTGCATTATGAAATCCAGCTCCTCCTGCTTTTTTCCAAAAAAATGCAACACAAAGTATATGGATGTCTGAGTTAAAGCACTACTCCCAAATGGCTGTCAGGAAACCAAGTTAAAGAGATTTCAGGATTTATCACCTCCTACAACATTTATCCTGCTCAACTACTTAAATTAAAATCCAAGTTCTTACACTGTATTAATTACAAAATCCCCTCATATTTCTGCAGATACATAAAGTAAAATAAGAAACCTTCAGAGATCTTGCCAAGCAAGTTCGGGGTTTTTGGGTTTTTTTTTTAAATTTCCAGTTACATATAACTTGCAGTTGGTTTAGAATTAACTCAAATCCCCTTAAATCACTAGACACAAGAAATGCCGTACCAGGATTACCTGAGCTGGCTGGAAGGGATGGAGACCACGGAGTCCCTTCAAAGAGAGAATAGAGTGAAGTCTCCTGATGGGCAACTGAAGGGGTGACTTCTGGTTTTGTGCTGGTATTGATGTTTTTTCCATATACCTCATTGAACATGCTGTTGTTTGGATATCTTTCCTGAAAAAAGCCAAACAATATAAGAGCCTGTTCATTAGACTTATTTCAAACACTGAGACTGCACAAAGGAAACAATTCTAGTTCAAAATAGTTCCTAATTCCTTTTTTATTTCCCAGCCCCATCTTCTTTGATCATTTAATTTAATATTAAGTCCATCACATTCTGAATCAGGACAGATTTCTCCTGCCTGAACTGCAAAGTCTTCACAAAATCTTGATTCCCAGTACTCAGAAAAGTTCTATAAAGACCCTGCTCAATTCTCTGGAAGAGAACAGGTAATTGCTCTGGAAATAAAAACCTATACACCACAGCACCCTGAGATGCACCTGTTCAGTCAATTTCATGACTTCACTAAGAGCAAAGGGCCCCTGAACTCAGTAAGATCAGCAGAGATATAGCTAAGATGAATTTGGGAAGAAAACTGATAAAGGCAAAGATTAGGGTTGATACAGAGGTGAAATTACACATCAATGTGGATTTCTTTTAGGTTTTCCACTGGCTTAATCAAAAGCTGAAACAGCAAAAGGTGTTGGACTCTGTTTCACACTCACCTGATTTAGAGAAAAGCCACTGAGGGACAGGAAAGATGATGACTGAGACATCAATTCTGATGGTTTTTCCAGCAGGGACTTCTTCAGAAACCAAAAAGGGGAAAAGCACAGTTAGTGCTCAGTGTAGGGACCAGAAGGAAAGTGCGTAATCAGAAACTGCCAAAGTGGTTTTGGTCGCATTTACAACTTGTCTTGCATTTTACCTCCAGCACCTTGGAGGACAGGGGAGGCAAGCTAACAAGTGCAAAAAATCAGTAGATTTCCTACTACCTGTAATTAATTATCCACAAATCAACAAACATTACAGCTGAGAGTCTCAGACCCAGAACAGGCTTTCAAATGCAAAGTCTAATACTCTGATCCATCTAAAGGGGAGGCTCCTGCCAAAAATACCTTATGGCTGTGTAAAACCTTGTACAAGTGAGACAGGATTCCTCCCAGTGACATGAGGACTCCTTCAAACAAGATTAGATTCTTGTATGTGGCTATTGACAGAGTATTTTTTCAGTACTGAGAGCATCCCTGCTATAGAAGTGTTCTTAGACAGCGAGAGCAGCTAAGTGCTTTTTAAATTAGGTTTAGTAGTTCAACATCATTTAGCACTCTCTCATTTCCATTATAAGTTACTTGTAGAGAGGAAGGAAAAACATATCGAACCCAAATGTTAAAAAGTAAGGTTCCAAAACTCCCCATGGCTTTTACTTCCATATAAACATACTATGGGCCATGACCTTTTTTCCAGCATCTATGCCACCTCCCTCTCACACAGTTGTTATTTCCAGCGTAATATTTCTTGTATTTGTGTTTGGTTCTTACTATGATTAAGGAGTGAAAAACAAGTGTCTCTGAAACGAGCCTATCCAGAGAAAAAATAGCTAAGTTATCACTGACAGAAACCAAAGAAAAATGACCAAGCTTGGCTGGTAGACAATGAATATCACCAAGTCTAGGATCTGCATCACCAAGTCATAGAATTAGTAAAACCGTAAGTAAAAATGTATGTGAACCAAAATAATAGCTGTAGTCTTGTTACAAATAAACCCCATCTTGCACTCTCACCAGCTCAACATGTCAGATGCTTTAAAATTTATTATTCAAACCACAAAACCCAGAACTAGCATCTCTCTGTCTTTAACACAGCCACAGTACCTGGAATAGTTTTGCTTTCATCCTGTAAACTTAAGACAAACAGCCTAATTTTCTTGGCAAGCAGTCCCTAGCTTGTTAGATTTTCAAAGTGACAGCTCATTACTTTGAAAGCACGTTTTAAAAGCCAGACAAAATTCCCACTCTGCATATCCACACAGCTTGCACAGCGAAGGATTTCCTTCCATTTGGCAGCAGACACAACAGTAGGAGCTTCAAAGGAAGCTGCTAAAGCAGCAGCTATTAGTTTCTTAGCAAAGTTATCTAATGAGACAGAAATTAGTATCTTTTGCAACTCCTTGGGATGGCAGGTAAAAAACTGAGGAAGAGATTGAATCAGAAATTTTGAGTGGTCACAAATAATTCTTTGTTACAGCTACTAATCTGAATGAGTATGATTTAATGAACATGCTTGTAGCCATAGTAGAAAGGCATGCTGCACTTTCAGAGGCAATTAAAAAATTCAACAGCTCTGAGACCTCCCAGCTAGTGAACTAGGAAGGTTTTAATACAAAAAAAATGTAGGAAAAAACCCCTCTGTCAAAAATGACTGTATTTCTATAAGAGTTATTGTGTATTTATTCAGTTAATTGCTATTTTCTTCCAAAGCCATCCTTCTTTTTTAAGAATCTCTTCTGCATTGAATAGAGCAGCATCCCCCTGCCTCTATGGAATTTTTATATGCAGATTATAATCACAGAATCATATCACAGAATTGCAGAATGGCTTAGGTTGGAAAGGACCTTAAAACTCATCTCATTCCACTCCACTGCCCAGTGACACTTTCCACTATCCCAGGCTGCTCTAAGCCCCATCCAACCTGGCCTTGGACACTTCCAGGGATGGGGCAGCCACAGCTTCTCCCCAACCTCACAGGAAAAAATTTCTTCCTAGTATCTCATCTAAACCTATCCTCTGTCAGTTTGAAGCCATTCCCCCCTTGTCCTGTCACTACACCCTGGTTCTGACTCCCCACAGCCCTATCAGTGTCCCCCCTCTTTATGACTAAACCCATACAACTGCAGAAGAGCAAGTGCATTAAATGATGTATCATGATGTATCAACACCTCTCCTGTGGACCGTAGTTAAAAAAGCCCACAGTTACTCTGATTTCTGAACAAATTAGCAGGCCTGGATTCAGCCCAAAAGCTGTAGTTTTCACCCCTGTGAAAACTAGCTCAAAGGTGAGGCAGGAAAGTAGACAGGAGGTATGGGGGAGAGAAAGGAACTTCACATTTCTTATAATTTCGCAGAAGAAAGAGATGCCAGTTAAGAGTGAGAAGCAGCAGTATTACATCAAATACATACAAAGAGGCTTCGTCCAGGAAGAGAGGCGAGAGGCCCCAGCAGAGCTGGGTAAAGATCAGGAGGATTAGAGAAAATCAGCTCTTCCTCCTCCTCCAAGGCAGCCAGACTCTTTAACAGGTCCGGAGGAAGCAGAGGGGAGCTCTTGGGGTCCTAGTGACAGAAATGAGCACAGTGAGACAACAGAAGGCAGAAAGAACAGCCAGAGCAGGAGAGAGAACAGCAAGAGGGAGGCAGAAAGCAGCATGCAGAGGGCGAGGTGAGAATGGTGCTGAGGCACACGCTGAGAACTCTGAGCAGAAACAACCACGCGGCCAAACGCGCACGGGGAGAGAACCACACACCCAAGTGACAGCAGGGAGCTTTAATCAGCAGAGCCAGTGCTTCCCCTTGCATCCCTGCCACACACTGAACCTGCTTCCACGTGCAAGGACAACAAACAAAACCTTATCATCTTCTTCTACAGCTGACCTGGGAGTAATTTAGGTTTCAAGTAGAATTATGTTTGCATCATCTCCTTTTCCCTGCTTGTGGAGTTTAAACCCCATGAGACTCATTTCCACTGGTGACAGCTGCTATGCCAACACACAGCTGACCAGTCCCCCGGGCCAGTAAATCTGCTCAGTGCTGGTCAGAATGGACATCTTTACTTTTGTGAGGGATGCTTAAAGCACAAGCATCACAGGCATAGCTTCTCTCTGCAGCACTCTGTGCTGGCACCTTGGAAAGATTTCCTTTTAGGAATGAAGACCAGGCTTTGACTCTGTCTCCATCTAAAAACCACAACCTGACACCAGGGTACTACTGTACATTGTCTGTACATTGTACTCCTGTACACTGCCTGGCTTCTCTCTTGGAAGGAAAAGCCAAGTGCTATCAGCTGACCTTCTCCATGTCCTGAGTGCATTTACAGAGGCACACCCAACCAAAGGTTTAAAAGGCCTCTGTTTAAGCTTCCTTATAAACATCACCAAAAGCACTCACAGATGATTCCAGGACTGTTAATAAATAACAGAGATTGGTGGGTTTATAAACACCAAGATGAAGCACGGTCACATGAACAGAAGTTAAAGTATTCTATTTACTGCAACCGGGAGCTAAGGAAGCCATTTAGCTCTCTCTGTGTGGTGGGATTTTCAGGAAGAACAAACAAACAAAAAAATCCAAGACAAGACCACTGTTACCATCCTTGATTGCTCAACCTACTGCAGCCTCAACCATTCAATTCACTATAGCAGCGTTACTATCAGCTGCCATGTTTCTCAAGCTGGCAGACACAGCACAGAGATGGATGTCATATCCATACTGAACAAGACTTACATCTACTTGAAACTAAATGTTCAAGATTACTACACACAGCCTACTAAAATGGGGAATTCATTACTTTGTGCTGGAACCCCAGGTACTGACGCTCAGGTTTCTTCTAAATAAGTTTACATTAACCTACTTGGGATCACAGGGCATTCCTGAAACGGGGAAATGCCAAGAGTTGCCAGGAATACCAGAGCCTTACTTTTCCCCACTTGCAGCATGGGTCTTACCTCAAAGGTCATCCTGGAGACAGCATCCTGCTCGGAGCGGAAGACTCCCTGCCGCTTCCCCCTGCGGTCCATGCCCGACTGCTGGCTCATCACCCTGTTGTCCGTCATGCCATAGGAAGAGTCCCAGTAATATTCTGGCACCTTGACTTCTGAGGGGTTCTGGTTATATGGCTCCATTGGGAAAGGCTTCATTTTTTTCTCCAGCGGTTGCTGTTGCATCACAGGAGGCTGTAATGACTGTTCAAAGAGTTTGAGAGGGTCCTGGGCCTGCAGGTAATAGGGCTGCTTTACAGACATGATCTTCCCCAGGGAGCCTTGGACTTGAGGGGGGTTCCAGAGCTGCTTCGACGAGTCTGTCTGTGGATACTGAGGCAGAGACACGGGATTTCACCAGCAGGGAGGAACAATCCATGTTACCTGAATGCTTAACTCCATCCAAGCTGTCAGCCTGGCTCATGTGTGATAGTAAATCAGAATGTTTGTGGAATGTCTGTGTTATTCATCAAAAGCAATTTCCATAGGCATCTATTGCTCTCTAGTCAAGCTTTAAACCAACAGCCAAGTATAATCCTTACTCTATCCAGTACATTTTAACCCAAAAGCCTACAAACTAAACCTTTAGTAAGGTACTGAGCCAGCATTTTGCTGCCCAGAACACAAGCAGGGCCTCACTATTGGGTCCAGATTTGCCAGAAGGGAGATTTTCTCCAGCACAAGGTGAGCAAAGGAACTAAGAGCTGTAAGGGAACTGACACGGCAACCAGTTAGCCAAAAGGAGAGTGCAGGTGGAGGCTCACACTCAGCCCTCATCACTCACACAAGAAAACTAGAAAGGCCTGAGACAGATATACCACCTCCATACCTTGTCTGTATCAGAAACACACGGCAAACAGATGACAGAAAAGACATTCCATTCCAGTACTTACCTTCCTTTCAGTTACAGCATCGTATGTTCACACCCACCAAACTTCAGCTCATTTTCAAATTTGCCCAGAAGTTCACAATCAAAAAATTCTTTAATGACAATTTTGAAAGGTAATCCAGGAACCCAAGTCTTGAACATTGCCACTTATTTTTAAATAAAACCCAGCATCTAGCACAGGCAAAGTTTACCTGCTGGAATCCAGAGTGGTGTGGTGGGCTCTTCCCCAGGCCCTGCACAGCTTTCGTGGGGGACTGCTGCTGCTGCTGCTGGGCCAGAGCTTGCACCTGTAACTGGCTTGCGGACTGTGCTGTTGCCTGAGCTGGTAAAGATGAGAGGGGTTGCTGGGAAGGAGGTGGTGTTTGCTGAGGTCCCTGGGTCATTGGCCCTGGTCCAGAGGGCCGTTGCTGGCTGTAAGGAATGTGGGACTGTTTCCCACCTTGCACCTGGTTTCCTGCAGGCGAGTGAGCTGTGGGCTGGAGGAAGGTTCCTGGGACAGAAACACCACCTGGAAAGGTGTACCCCGTGCTCATGGAGAAAGCCACAGGAGGAGGGACAACATAGGTTGGAGGAGGAAATCCTGGAAAAAATAAAAAATGCAACTTCACACAATTTGATAGAGCATACAACTCCCTCCAGAAAACTTCTAGTGGGGTTTCTCTTCCTATACTGTTCATTTAGGAAAGGAGGCACCAGTCTGCACACATGCACTACAATGTCATTCCTCACCTTGGCATGTGCATGGCTGTGATCACACAAGAATTCCAAGTTTGTTTTGGGGTTTTCTTGCAATATTCCAGGGATTGATAGCAGTCAGCATGGCAGTACCTGAGGTCATATGTTTCCACATTCCTATATTCCCTGCCCCCCAATCTCCCTGCTTTTTCTGACTCCCACTAGCTTTTCCCTTAATTGTTCTTGGGTTTTTGATGCTTTACCCCCAAAGTTTCCTCCCCTTCAAACAAATGTTCAGAGACTAAACTTCTGCAGGAGCACACAAAAGCAATCAATACAATAAGCGTACTGCCTCCTCTCAGAGGATCACCAGTCTCTGGATCAATTTAGAGAGAGACAGATGGTAACCAAACAAATCCTCATATCCGTAAGATCAATTCCTTCCCTGTAGTTCACACTGAAAAGCCAGTTTGGAAGGTTTAATTCTGTGTCTCACAGGTCAGATTTTATGCTGACTTTGGGACAGGGAAGATGCCCATCTGTCTTATATTGAGGAGCTCCATGTAACACGTGCAGGGAAGACACAGCTTCCAGTTATTCCTTGAGCAAACATGGATAGCAAGGTATGACAGGCAGACTCCACAGCACAATGGGACACACAACACAGCAACAAGTAAGACCACACAAATTACATCTTCAAACATGAGCACCACTACAAAAGAAAGTGAGCTTTAAAGCAAGCAGTGTGATTGAATCTTTTGCAATGAAGTCTGAAGCACAGGGAATGCTTCAGAAGTAGTGCTAACAGAAAGCTTTGTCATGTTCAGATTAACTAAAGGAAGAGCCTAGCATGAAGTTCCTTGATCTCACACCCACTAAACCAGAAGGCAGGTGGCAGATTTCATGACAAACCTTGATTCCAAAGCATAAGGAATCTTATTTATCTTGTTTCAGTTCTGCTATGCCCCTATTTGCTACTTGATAAGACATTCAACAGGAAAATTCATGGTCATTAACAGAGCCTCTCCCTTCCAGAGCCTGTACTAACCACTATTACAGGATCTTCTTAAGTCAACAATACATGACACTTCAAAAGAATGATGCAAATTACCTGGCCGGCTAGGAAGGGGAGGGAAGGCTCCTGGGTGATGAATAGGGATGAACTGGGAACTGCTGGCCTGGCTTGGAGTCTGAGTTACAGGTGTTTTCCTGGCTTCAGATACCGGAGTCTTCCTCATCTCCGTCTGGGATTTCACCTGATACAAAAGAAAGTAAGAAGAAATTAAATCACTTGTCCTAAATTTACACATTAACCATATCATGTCTCAAGCCAAAAATTAAACTCTCAGATTGTCTGAGCAATTATTTTCTTTTTCCTAAGTAACTGAGAGACCTTTGGAACACAGAGCCCTTCTCACTGACCTCAGGCAGATTACCCTGCATGTCCTCAGGCACTTCTCACCTCACAAAAGCACTCAAGGATATTTACTCAGAAGATGCAAGAGGCTCCTTCTCTAGCGTGAGAGTGAGAAGCACACACACTATCTCACACCATCCAAGGAACTTACCATGTTGCTCACCTGCAGTGTTTAAAAACAAAAAGTGCAGATGCTGCTATGCTTCTCCTAGGGCGCTGCTTCAACCTAAGTCATGCTACTTACCTTCAGCACCTTAAAAAACAAACACTGCCACACTCTTCCTGGGGAGTCCTCTCAGCCTAATCCATACAGTGTTGTATATGCACAAACTCCACACTATGGAATTTTGACCCAGAGCATACAAGACAAACAGCAGAAGTGCTTCACCTCTTTCAGTTTACTGTGTCACTGTGGGGTGTTATGTAAAAAGAGCTGCACCAGTTAAAGGCAGAGAGAAGAATGGAATGTAATGTTTACCTTATTCTGAGTCTCCCGCGGTCTGGGTCTTCCTGGGGAGGAAGACAGAGGGGAAGACTACTTTCCCTTTCTGTTCAGCTCGGCAGAACTGCCTGGAATGCAAGATGGAGCAGGCAGGAAAAAGACAGCAAGCAAGGAACCTGGGCAATACAGAAAGGGCCCAGGAGCAGACCTGACACCAAGCCTCAAAGGTGGGTGAAAGAAAAGAGTTGTATCGGGGTCAAATTAAAAAAAATCCAAACCAAACAACAACAATAAACCCCACACCATAACTGTGTGGGGTTTATTTAGACATTTAGTGCTGCTTAGTTGAAAGGAGTTACAGGACAGTTGTTTTATGCCAAATTACAGTCGTAAAAGGATAGATGCATTCATATCCTTTCTTAAATTCTTTTTCAAATTGAATTTCCCCATTTAGAAATTATGGGAGTGTAGGGTTCTTTCTGCATTTGTAAAATTGGGAGATTTGGGTGGGTTTTTCATTTCCCACTAGAAAAAGTCTGGAGGGAACTCCACCTCAAGGTTCTGGCTGATGCTAAGCACCATGAACAATGCAGGCCCTTGCTCATGCTGCATCTCTTCACCCTCCATCACATTCAGCATATTTAACTTACATTGTGCTGTCCCTTTTCCCTCCACAATAAGCCAAATATTTTTATAACCCATATCAAGCACTATGCATTCTTTTAAGGAAACGTTGGAGAATTCAAAGACATTCTTCCTGCCATGGCATTTTAAAACTTGAGCTCTATCCATCCAAAACTCAAGTATGCTATAACACATTTCCAGAGGATGGCTTCCAAAAGCCCCCCTGCATGATTTACAGTTACCTTTATAAAAACATAAATTACTAAAATTGATTAATCAAGACAAATTTCAGTTCCTTCCCTGCTTCTATATGATATCACCTCAGAAGTGTCAATGCTACCAAATATTCACCCCCACAATAGCCCTAAGTATTCCTACACAGAGCTTGTGAGAGGCACCATTTTATCACAGGGACCTCTTAAGAGTATGCTACACACTTGGAGTTAGTCTGCACTGAGCTTCCTTGGCTCCTAACATTATCTTCCCTAGAGAGCAGAGATTCAACCCAGATCACATCCTGCCTGAGCATGCAAGTTTCCTGTGCATCTGCAAAGCAGGACTGATCACCCCTGTACCACATTCTTCATATTTTTGCCAAGTAGGAACTGCAGCCTTTAAGCTTTTGAAGGCAATGAACTATGCAGGAAATAAAGCATGAAATTGTCAGGAGTGCCAAAGCAGAACACAAATAGTCCATCAACTGGTATGAAATCTACACTGGTTTCTCAGTGTGGGGGGAAGGAAGCCCTCCCTCTACTCTGGAGCAGGTCTGGATAAGCAAGCCCACCAAATTATATGAAACAAAAGGCATTTCACTGGACTTGTTGCCCTAAATGGAGCGGACAGAATTAAAAAGCCAAAATTAATTTCTATTCAAGAACAGACAAACAATAACAGACAACATCAGAGCAGATTCTGCTACAGCTGGGTTTTTATATCTTAAGACTTAATCAAGCAAATTTCTGATAAATAAGCTATTGTCCCTCTCCAGAAAGCTACACATAATCCTCAGATCTGGCAGGTTTTTATCCACCTGAAGTCCTTATTTTGCAAGACAGGGGCACAAAGATCAAAACTGGGAGTTATGCTCAGACCTGCAATGACATGCCAGATCCATTTGACAAATAAGTAAGAAACTTGCTATTCTAACTCACCTATGCTGGTTTTCAGCTACCAGAATCATGTTCCATGACTCACAAATGATTGCCCCTGGTTTCTGCAGCCTTAAGAGAAACCCTCTGTACCCCGAGGTATGGCTCCCCTGCAAAACCAACTGAATAATGCTGCCAGTTCAGACATTCTATTTCATAACCAGGATGTTTAACAGCAAATCATCAGGAGGAAAACAGGGAGAATAATCCAAGGCCCCTAAACAACACAAGCTGGAAAAACTGAAAGAGATGGTTTGTCTAGCCTGGGGAAAAGACCTCATTTGCACAGGCCTTTGGAGCAGCTGCAAAGAGGAAGAAGAGTTATTCTGCAGACCTGTCCTGGGCAGCGGTAATGGGCTTACACAGAGGCAAGGGACATAAGGAGCATTAGGAAATAATTTCCACTTGCAAGAACCATGAAGAACTAACAGTTTCTCTAGGGAAATAACAGAAATCTCCATCACTACAATTGAATGGCTCCAGTCATCATCAGGGAATGACCTGAGATACAGCCAAATTGTCCAGGCACAGACAAGATCATCCCTGACACACTCTACCCTCATTTACTATGACTCAGTGGAAGGCAGACCAGCAAATTCACTGTTTACTTGACATATTTCATATGTAATGCTCATATAAATAGATAAAAAAGCATGCCCCTAAAAAATATAACTGATAAAAGAGCAGTTGAAAACAAACAATTTTGACCAAGTGCCTGAGCAGAGATTGATGATTTAAGAGCACGGTGGCTTTCTATACCTTGACAGACACTTGGTTGCACCCACACTACAGAGGATCTTACTCCACATATATACAATTTCCTGCTTTTGTGACATGTTCAGTTTGTTGAATATGCAGCAGTCAACTGAAGTGAAAATGCAGAGTACCCAGTTCCTTCACAACAGACCCCAGAATGGCAAGACCATGACTATGACTTGGCCAAGTGAACTGCCTTGGTGGCTTAAATAATTTGTGGAACGGGTAGAAATCTGTTTTTTAGGACAGTTATAGCACCTCTCATTGCACTATTTTTCTCCCTCTATCTCCTTTTTTAAGACAGCATCAAGAAAAAGCAGAGATGCTAAAATCACCATCACCTGGTCTTTGAGGTAGAATTATTTTATATTATTGAGCATTAGCTGCAGCTGCAGGGCCCACAGCAAGACCTCAGCTTGCTATACTCTACACAAGCAGTGACTGCCCTGACACAACATGGCACTGTCTCAGGCACAGTATCCCTCTGAGCTAAAGGCTTACCTGAACTGCCACATTCTGCTTTCCTGCTTCCTGCATCTTCTCCAAGCTGCATTTCTTGGTCTCATTCTTCCTTTTATTGTTATCCTTCTTCCCATCATTCTTATTTGCTACTATTCCTTTGCTAAAGTCCCGTCTTTCCCTCGCTATGTCCTTTGGGGGGTAGATGCGCCCTTGCTCTCTGTTCATCTCCCGGGGCTTGATATTCTCTTTGAAGGTGACCATGGGTTTTTCTCCTGCATCACAGCTGTTGCTCAGGCTTCTGCCAGAGGACAGCACTGATTTGAGTCCAGGGCTCCCATCAGCACACAGTGGCTCCACCATGGATGTCTCCTGCAAGGCGAGACTCTCTTTGGCTTCACTAGGGTCCTCCAGTAAGAGCTCTGGGATTTCTGTCACAAACAAGAGCTTTCCTACCTCGTTTTCACATTGAATCAACCTGAAAAACACAGCAGGGAATTAAAAAAGCAAGTACACACACTACCATTACTTATCATAATCAATCTGTGAAGGAATAGCATGCTGACCCACAGAACACATTATTAGTGCCGTCAGTATCTTGTGCTCACATTACAGCTAACTGCTGTGTTGAACAGAGAGCAAAATAACACTACACACTGGCTCCTGTGTCACCTCAGCTTCCAGCAGCATGGGAAACACAAAGTACTTGCAATTACCTTGGCTGGTTATCAGCAATCCATTTGCCTGTGAAGATCAGGCGCTGCTGTCGTATCCGACGTTGCTGCCCTTCTTTATCCCCTGTAATTGCCTGGTGGCCTTTGGAAAAATCCAAGTTCCTAGTATTGAAGCAGAAGGGGGAATATTAATTACACAATTACCCTCTGCAATATCCTATTTTTCTAGAAATACACGTCAGCATTGCTCTATTAAAAGCTCTGAACTTTGACCAGATATTATTCAAAACATGGCTGTTAAGAGATGTCTGATTTACACATGTAATTCTCATCTGGTAAGATGCATCTACATTTAAGAGGTTCAGCAGGGTCATGAGCAATATTATAACCTCAAGAATTTCTCTGGGCTACACCATCCATTGCAGTTGTTTTGAAGAGGCCAACACAAATCTATACAGCAGTAAACAGACATAGATAAGATATTGCAGGGGACAGGCCAATGTCTGTAGAAGTTGTGACATCAGCAAGGGTGCAGGATCCTTCAGCTGTCACCCACCTGAACGAGGGCCTCAGAGCCAGGAATCCTTGCAACTCAAATTCTTCTGGAAGCGGGGTTGCTGGCAAATAGACAGTAAACAGCATAAGGAAAGCATGAAAGCATTGAACACAGTATTTTATTGCTTATTTGCTCCATATTTGCTCTTCAAGTATAACTCCCCACATCAGCAGGAAAAGCATTGTTTTTCACAGTTCTTTACAGCACAGACTGTAAGTGTCCTTACCATTATTACTGGATAGATCTTCTTCATGAGGCTGGAAACTATTTAGAAGAGAGATCAGCCAGGGCCATATGCTAAAAATTAGAAAACAGGCAAACCCTGAGTGAAAACTGCATAACATGGGATGTGTTTGCTTTACCAAAAAAACACTGAATGCTGTTACCATCACAGTTTACATGAATCCTCGGATTCCCAAGAAAAGTTTCTCGCAAAGTGTCAGTGAACCACTTTCTTGAAAGAATTACTGTTACTAAAAAGCCAACCTAAAGCTCCCAAGGAAGCCAGCCTCTCAAAGCACAGTGTTCATTATCCAGCAGGCCAGAGAGCCTGTTGTGAATTTAACCAGATAAACCTAGAGTGTGAGCAAGTGCTGCAAGCACCTGTCTGCAACTCATGCTTTGCAGTCCAAAGCTGATGGCTCTCAAGGCATAGTCAGTGAAGTAGTTTAGGCAGCAAAAGAATTTATCAAGTCACAGCTGTGCAGAAGCACTTCTGCTCTGTGAACAAGAACACTGTACTGTACTGCTGGAGCATTTACCATCAAGGGAAGAGACTCTAAGTAAGGGCTGCACCAAGCAAGATCATTAAACTAGAGGTGAACTTGCAGTCCCCTGCCTTGCCCTCACAATACCAGTAACAAGCAATGATTGGAAATTCTTCCCACAGGCCCTGGAGCAAACAATTTTAAAATCCCACTGATCATTGTGCTAACATTTAACTGCTACCACCAAACTGCTTGCTCCTGTTTGCTAGAAGCTCCCACTCAAAAAGTCCAAAAATCCTTCTGCTTTACTGATGGGCACCACAGAAACAATAGAAAACTATTTCAGGATGCCCACTGTGCTCAGTGTAGGAGAAATGAATGTGTCCTCCTCAGCAAGGCTTCCAGCCATCATCCAGCATACAGCCTGGAGAATGCACCGTGCCCCCAACAGCACTGAAACCCTCAGCTGCTCTCCTGCACGGCTGCAGGAATAGACAGCATGATCTTCGTGATTATTCTCTACACTACACTGAGCAACAGCTCCTTCCCATGACTGACAAGGAACAAAAGGAAAAACCACCCCAGATATCTTCAGTAAGGCAAGTAAAGTCAATAATATGTTGTCCAGAAAATGTGTTCCTACATATCAAATAGGTATCTTGCTTATTAAAATACAGGCCTTCCTTGAGGATGTGTGAATGACAATAGTTATCACCATCTCAAAACCACATCTGAACTCTTTTCCTTAATCTCGCCTTTAGGAATTCTGTGGTTTAAGCTCCCAAAACTCCACAAGGCTTTTTGTTTCTTATTTAACAAGCCAAAGTTATAGACACCCCTGTTCCCCATGCACCACACTGCTTTCCTTGGAGAGCCCATCTTAGGAACAATACTCATCCAGCTGCATCAGTAACAGTCACTCCAATCCTAAGAATTACCTCACAGAAACACTCTATTGAGTCACAAAATTAATGAAAAGATAACAGACTATTTTAAAAAAATGTGAGTTTTGAGCAATTTAGGCCTTAATTTATGAGATTAGTGGCAAAAGTGAAAAATCAGAGCAACAGTCCAGAACAGTTATGCCTGCATTGACATTTAAAGAGCCCCTCTACTAAACTGAATTTAACTCCTAAGTGACTACACTACAGCACCGCCCAGGTGGTGGTTTAGTGCACAAAATTAAGGCAAGTATTCTCCTGCCACTTCCCCCAGTAATCTGAGAAATCATTATACTAGATAAGACTACAGGAACACTCAAGTAGTTATGCTCAAACTGGACATGTTAAAATAAATCCCCTGAATGTAAAAAACTTACAGCAAAACTAAAGACAATTAAAAGATGTAACCAACAAATCTCATGTTTTGCTTTATGAACCTTTTAGCACAAACACTTTCTATCATTTTGGTATCTGCAATGATGAGTTGTATGATCACTTTTCCCATGACTAATTTGTGGATCAACGCTAATTAGGACCTTCATGCAACAAAATGTAACAAGAGAAAGATTAACACTCACTACCGTCTCTCATCAACCACTGCCTCCTGGAAAACACTGGGCCTAAGTTTCAGCCAGTCCATCGAAACCTTCACAGCTGGAAGAGGATATGCAGCCCCAGAGTCCTCCTGGTAGTCATTTTGTAAAGGACACTTGCACAGAACTCCAAGAAATGACACTAGAAACAGAGTAAGAGGAAAAAGCAAAAGAAAACGCCATTATGTGGGAATGACACTTCAAAGTTGACCAAATAATTTAATTAAACATATCCACCACCCCCATAAACCCTATTCTAAGAGCTAGTTCTTTAGAACAAGGCAGCCCAGCTACCTCATCTTAAACAATCCACCAACACATCACAATAGAGGGCTTTTTAATAGTTTTCTACTATGGAGCAGAATCTTGATGTTTATATCTCTTCAACTGTCATGGCAAGTCATTTTGGTAAGTTAAAAAAATCGGCTGAGATAAGCCCAGTGCAAAAACAATCACTCACCTATTTATCAGAAATTATCAACTCAACTCCTACCTCCACTTTATTCACTTCAACCAGCAGGCACACAAATGCACTGGAGCTCTGCAGGCAGGCACCCAGCCCAGACCCCTTAGAGCACAGAAGCACCTGTGTTACCACGGTGCCTTCAGAATCAACTCCAGGCTGGAATTTGGAGAAATCCAGCCATTCAGAAATTTAGGTGATGACAAACAAGGCCAAGCTGACAACAGGCTCAATCAGGTTAAGCAAATCAGCATTATGTGGCTAGAGTCTAAAATGCTCTGCCCTCTCACTTATCTCCTGGTTGATGTTACCAAAGGCAAAGAAGTAGCTGAGGTCCTGGATGACTCAACTTCAACTTCAGTCCTGTTGAATCAGAACCAGTTCCATTCAAAGCAACTCCAGCTGTATGCAGCCAACTGGGGAGCAGCCCCCAAGAGGGGTACTACTCACTGGATCCAGTTTTGCAACCAAGTTAAAATGCTCTTTCAGAACCAGGAAAATTATGCAGAGTTCTGTAAAGCTTCAAACAGAGTAAGTCTGGACACAGAAATCCAGTGTTAGTCAGCACTGCTGACAGAAATGATCCTGTGTGACCATAATCTCTCATAACTTTCTCCCTAATGTCTATTCTCAGCACTTACCTCAGGCAGCCATTAAGCTAGATCCTGACAGGAAATTACTAATGGATTCCACATTAAAACCAAGAGAACTACAAAAATCAATTAGCTCCCACACTTACTGAAGAGAGCCAGGAGCTGTGTCCAGCAGAGCTGCTCATCCTGGCTGTAGCTGTGCTGCTCTGTTTCGTTGCTGAAGTCTCGCAGGTGGTGCAGCTGGAACAGGTTGATCACAGTAATATGGACTAACTGCTGAGAGTTGAAGGCCTTCTGGAACAACAACCTCTGCAACAAACACACAGGGTGCACATATTTTTAGATGGCAAAACACATGCTTGAAAGGACTGGTAGCTGCTCCTTCACTGCTTGACTAATGTTTCTGCTCTTACACAACATTCATTCTGGATTTTATTTTCAGGTCATCCCTCCCAGCACAGCACTGGGCTTCCCAGGAGGACCCAACTGTTAAGCACAAGGTTTTTGCTTACACACCAGCTCAGACACACAACAAAGCAACATCCCCTTTGCATATGGTTCTCTTCCAGAGCAAGTGCAACTTGGAATGTGCACTGACAGCAATGCAAAGGCCCATAGATCCACTGGGTTTGTCTGCCTATCAAAGAATCAGCATGGAGAAGGTGACATTTAAAAAAAACACCCAGGAAAATTTAACTACTGCATGGTTATGCATTAAAGACTAATTCCACACCTGACTTCATGGGTCACGAAAATGCCTCAGTGGACTAAAATAGAGAGAGCTATTTACAAATGTCTTTCAGTAACTATGCTAGAAAAGACAACTCTCTCAGGACAGGAAAAGACACTGCAAGGCTTTTTGGGTGAAAAAAGGAGCTATCCTAAATCTCAGCCAACATATCTTCAGACACAACAATCAGGGAATCAGGTGGATTAACTCATGTAAGCATCAGGAAACATTTAAGCTCCACAGTCACCTTTGACTCTCATTTAGGGCATGAAGCACCAGGACTGTACAGCTGACAATTGAGACTGGCAGAGCTGCCAGCAGCAGCACCCAGGGCCTGGCTGAATGCTCCCAGCCCTGCAACTGCTCTCCTCAGAGTCAAAACAAGCCACAAAGTTAAACTGAATCACTACCATACAGCCAACTTCACATCCACATTCAACTTGGTGAAGCCAGAAGAGTTGCTCTCTGATAAATTACCTTGTGTTGCATAATATAAACAAAAAAAGGTAATCTAAGGAACAAAGCTGGGCTCAATTAGCTGTTTTAACACTCTGGATCAGTCCAGAAAATGAAGACTGTTCCACATGCCTGAGCAATGCTCATAATTATTGATTATAAGCACTGTGGAAAAAGCAGTACTTTTTCAACAGCCAGTATCACACATGGAAAGAGAGATACAATTATTTCATTTTGAAACAACATAAACTGCCAGGGTTGGAGCAGCCAATTCATAGGAAGTTCTGTGGATTTTTGAATTTATTTTAAAGACAGTGTGAACGTAACTGTAGCAGCACAATTCAAGACAAAGTATAAAAGGACTGTAAAGAACATTTGTGATTTTTATACTGCTCAGACCACATTCCCATTTCCTATTTTTGAAAAGCATCCACTGCTCTGCTGAACATATTCATCCTCCCTGATGCTTCTCCACAAATTAGGAAGCTGAAGCAGAGCAGTTTCCAAAAGGCATTTACCAGTTAACACTATGTCCTCACTGAAACTGTACTACTTTGCATAAAGACCTTACAAAATTCTTTTGTTTTGATCTTGGCTGTACTGTCCAACATAATGAGCTGGGTATGTAACCAATGGGACTCCTGGATTTTCCATGGAAAACGTGTTCAGCATAGCTCTAGCTCTGCACAAAGTAACATTGTATGGGACACTTTTCAAGGGCAAACTGTTAACAGGAGAGGCAGGTTTCCCAAGGCAGATTAAAAGCAGCCTTAACAACCACTGGGAGTGAATGATAAACATCCAAAACATGAAGCTCTCTAAATTCCTCAGGCCACCAAGCCAAGACTTGACAGATTCATCAAGTCCTTTTCACAGGTATCCAAGAATTATCCAGGTTAAAGAGCAGAGAATCAACAGTGGTCACTGATTTCTCCTGTATCTCCACCAACAATGGATCATGTGTCAAATGGGAAAAATCCCCAATATTGGCAGAAGTTACCAGAACTATCCAATGTTGGCTGCAATGCAAACCTTCCCTAACTGGCTACTTGAGCTTCCTGTATTTTATCATGTGAAAGAATGATTATTGGACTGTAATTTCTGGACTCAGCTGCTAAAAGTATTCTCAATATACTAATTAGTATGTTGTTAGAACTAACCTTGAACTGCTCTTCCAGCTTTTCTCGAAGAGGGCTCAGCTTCTCCAAGCTCTTACTCAGGTACACATGGCCATGAAATTTAATAAATGCCTTGATGAAGTCAGACACGCTCCATCGAGTCTTCACCTCATCACGACTGCATTTAGAACAGAAATACCCGATTCAGTCTTTGGAATTACACACAGCTGCACACAGCACCACAGAATTACTCCAAAATGAGGGAGGAATGTCCTGCGAAGCTACTTTTTGTGTTGGCAAAAGATACTTATTTCCTGCATTCAAAAATCACAGTCAGGGGCACCACAAACTATTCTTTGCTCCATACACCTCTGAGGATGCTCTGACCGGACAAGGGCTGAGGGATTTCTGTTTCCATTGCCAAATATGAATAACTTCTAGCAAGGCAGGAACTTTTAGAAGAAATATCTTCCTACTTACCTGAGTGGCAATAATTTACTTAGTCTCACCTTTCCAGTGCTTTAGAAAGTGCTTTTTGTAGGTTAGTGGAGGCAGCTGGGAAAGGAAACTTCACAGCAATGCTTCTGCAGTAGTAGAAAATTGTGGTCAAGTGGTCTCCTTTGGAGGAAGCTAGGATAGCCAACTGATTATAAGGCTGACCTAAGGGAGAAAAAGACAAGTTGTCCTGGGGAAAACATGCTAGATTTCAGAGTACATGTGGTCACTTGGAAAGGGAGCATAAAGTCCTCTGTTCTTCAACAGGCAAGGCACAGACGCATCTGCTAACCCTTCCACCCCAGCCTCAGATCTGAACCACTTCAGTGCATCAGCTTCTAAATTTGTAGTGCATCAGGAGAGTTTTGTTTGTTTGTTTGTGTTGCCTTTGTTGCTTTTTTTTTCTTGTTTTGGTCTTTTTGGTTGTGGGTTTTTTGTTTGTTTGTCTGTTTTGTTGCCTTTTTTACTTTGGATGGAGAAGGATTGGGTATGGGGGTCTCTGATTTTGTTTGCTTGTTTGTTTCAAGGGGTTGAGTTTTTGTTTTGTTCCGTTAGAATGCAACTGGTTAAAAAATTGGATTACCGGTTTCAGCAGCCCAGCTCAAAAGTGACTTATCCTTCTATCACAATCCCTACACTCTGGGCCACAGGAAGCTAAAAAGCTAGATCCCTGAACTAAAGAACTCTTTAACTCCCATCAGACACTTTATAAATTGGCATGGGAATAAACAATAAAAGAGAAAAAAAAACCAATGCTGGCGTAAAGCAAGTTTTCATTAATTGTAATTTATAATGTATGAATGTAAGAGCATGGCAGTAGTGAAGCCTTGGAGTAAAGCTGTGTGTTACCTTCCTTGTTTCTAAACCTGCACAAAAGGAAGCAACAGAGATCGTGCAAATAACCATTAGCTAAATTATTTACTGATGGGTGAGGCTTTGTTGTACAGTTGTGTGGAGAATTTGGAGAGGGATATTTATATAAAAAGCCCAGATTTTCAACTGCCACAGAAGAAAACAACACCCCAAATCTTCCTTTGGAATTATGAACTGGAAAGATATCCCAGACTCACCATTAGAAGGGACAAGTTGAGCTGCATGTCTATAGTAAGACTCCGCCTGGCTGGTCTGATTCCTATAGCGAGCTAAGAAAACAGAAAAAAAACCCAAGCTAAGGCACAAAACTCCAGTCCCCTGCAGTTACTTTCATAAAATGCAACTTACCTGAAGAGCATTTCACTAGTATTTCGGAAATAAGCATCAGAAGAATGTGCAATTACACCAAGCAGCACCAAGATTTGACACATTTAATCCTGAGGTGACTGTTTTGCCTCAGACCTAAGACTTATGACTTATGTTGCCTTATGAACAACAAGAATCCCACGTACAGAGAGCTAAAAATATTTTTCACCCCTCTTTGCACGATCACCAACTAGATCTATTTTTAGGTTGTTCAAAAAGCAACTGCAAATTCTTGTGAAAAGAGAACTTTCTACAACACAAAGTTTTACTCAAATCAAGAAATAAATAAACCTGTTGAACTTAATGTTAAAAAGAAACCCCATTTATGAAAGACTGGATTTCTAACTGGCGCCCTTGTACATAAGATATTAGTGTTCTGGAATGGAGAAGTGTGCCAGCCTGCTGCAACAAGCTTTTGTAATGGTTACCAGTTTCAGCACTTCCCTGTGCCTACCAGCTAGAACATGATTAAAATGCTAGGAGACAGACTCTAGCAGATCACTAGCAAGCCAGTGATTAACTGTCTCCATGTGTTAATGTGTAACACACACTAGATAAGTCTGAACAGAGTTTCTTTCCAGGTCTTTCCCCCTGCTGCAATCACCACAGGCACAATCAGCAACCACCTGCTGAAGTGGAGCACATGGAGATCCCTCTCTGGAAGCTGGACACAGACAGAACTCCACGTCCCAGCCCTTTCCTTGTGAAACTCACCAATATCTCCCAGGTGGACAAGGCAGTGCTGGCAGATGTAGGAGCAGGAGCTGGACTGCGGCTTCACGATGGCGCTGGTGTGCGTCTGTTTATTGCTAATGATCCCCAGCTGGGAAGACTTCACACGGCACGGCAGGTCCACATTAAAAACTGTGCACAATTCCTGGAGTAACTGCAAAAACGGGCTGGGTCAGTGGCAGCTCCAGACAGCCATTGGAAAGGCATCAAAACAAGTCACCAAACTAACAGAGCGCCACTCAGAGGCATGTGCTCACCACTGATGAGGCAAACGTATTTGAGGTGAACAAGCTCAAGTTACTAAAAGTGAGGCTTTAAAATACATTCTCCATATGGAATTCATTGAGTTTCATTGTGTCCACTGTGTTCATCTGCCCAGTAAGAAAAAGCTCTGCATCCCAAATCAGTAAGCAACTCAATCCTCATGATATTTCAATCATCAAGGATTTATCAGTGGAGATTCACTATGGGAGGTCTACAGATATTGATGGGTTTTATGGTTTTGCTTTCTTTTTGTTTTTTCAGTAAGACACTCAAGAGGAACACAGTGGGTTTTATATCTCCAAGAAGTGGCATTGTTCTCTGAAAATAATAGAAAGGAACACCCCTCACCCTCCAAAGCAGCTTGTTCCAACATAAGAAACCCAACTTTAACTTTAGAAATAAACTATTTCAACTTCAACTTTCGAAAGAAGCTGGAACATAACCAAGTTGATAAGCAACAAAAGGCAATACTAACAGTTCAGGGGCTGAAGTGTCAGCAAATATTTACACTAAGCCAACACTGAAACTCTTTCAAGGAACAAGGTATCAGCTACTTGATCAAATATTTCAAAAGCTGATTGAAAGAAAGCCTCAACTCTGCCATTCTAATTAGTGCTTTTGAAATTTTTCCTAACGGACTCCAGCAAATACCCTGCAAATGGCAACCAGAGAGTGAAGAATGTTCATTGGACTGATTACTAGGGTAAAAAATGCAGGTAAGAAGTGACAGACTTTCTCCCAGCTGGGAACATGCTCAGTCTCCAAATAAAACAGACCTGCAGGAGGGCTGTACTTCCAGATAAAGGCACAGAGAAAGCCCATGGCTGACAGAGACACATACTCTGTCAGCAAGATGTGACATGATGCTTTTGCTTGCTGCAGAAAGAGGTTTGTGTTACACCTCACATCCCTTTGCCTCTGTTTTTATACCGTAAACAAAAAAATCCCCGAACAAGAGAGATCTCACAGATGAAAGCTGGATAAAAGAGAGCATCTTGACATCTTCAAAGATGCCAAATTAAGAAAATTCATGCTCTTGTTCAAAGATGTCACTTGGGGAAGCCTCACAGCTGGAGAACAGGTACCTTGCCTGAGCTAAGGCTTTAGGCTGAAAATGTAATTAACATCACAGCGAACAGAGAAAGATGACCCAGTCTGTAGTGTCAAGCTCAGAAAGAGTAAGATTCCCTGACCCACTGCAGGAAAGAACAAGGCTTTTGCAAGACAAACAGTGTACAGGTAGAATTCTCTTGGCAACCATGACAGCTTGTGAAACTGGCTACTTCCAACAAGCAGCTTTACAAAAAAACAATGCTGAAGGGGAAAAGGGGTAGCCACAAGGGTACCGTGGGGTTGGCATGGCAGATGTCTGGAATCCAACTAGGAAATTATACAGTACAAATGACCTACTGTGAGTGCTGTAAGCTGAAGACAGTGTAAATCAGCCACGACAAAGTTTACTCTGAATACAGAGAGGATTCAGCAACCACAGTGTTGTTGAAGCAGACACCAAATGAGGGGGGAAAAAGGAAAGAAAGGCAAGTTATCTTTACTAAGGCCATTATCATATATTGACTAGTATTCTTCATAATTTAAATTTAATAAAATCTAATATAGGAAAGAGTGTAGGCAAAAAAATGTCAGTAAAAGTAAGTATATGAACAGGAATCACACTCCTTTGGCAATTAACTGAAAACCTTGCAAAAGATTCTTGGGCCAAGAGCACTCAATACAGTTTTGCTTTAGGGGAAGAAAAATTCTTAGAAGTGAACTAATTGTTTTAATTGTTGTCAAAAAAAAAAAGACACTTCAATGCTCATCATAGGTGTTAGGAGTCACAAGGAAGAGGCAAAGAACAAAACATTAGGCCATCACACACATCCTGTGTATCTGCATTTTCTGCACATATTTCTGTTCCTGAGTAACTTAATCCAAGAACAAACTGATTATCCTTGCTTATCCTTCCCTATACATGAATGAAAAGGAATGAAGGCAATGGCCCACAAACATACATAGGAATGAGAAGCCAAATGGGAATTTTTAGAGAAACAGCAGGAAAAAAGTACTGAGAGTACGTCAACTAACTCATCTGCTGGGCTTGAGGTTTTTTGTCTTGTCATTTCTGTAAGACATTACAATTAAAAGACAAAATTCCTCACCACAGGTCATTGCAGAGACAGAGTAAATGGCTTTAAGACTGACTGGAGAGCCAGTGAAGGCCAGACCTTCTAACAGTGGATTCACACAGCTGGTAGGTCAAGAAGGCAACAGATGCACAGGGAGAAGGCAAGAGACAGTGCAAAGAAGTATCTTTCTATCCTTTCCTGCTGCTTTATGATTGCTCGGAGCAGGCACAGCAGAACACAGTAAGAAATGGACCTTTGACCTTACCCAAAACAGTGGGGTTTAGGTGTAAAAGCATATTCTATTAGAAAGGAACCTAAACTTCAACAAAACAACTACCAGATGCATGAAAGTTTCAGCTCAAGACTGATCAAAAGAAAGCTCTGCTGCTTGGTGAAAGAAAGAGCTTTCTTTCACCAGCTCTGCAGACATCTCCGGCTGAGAGCACCACAGTTAGCAAGGTGCACTGCTCAATCCAATGCTGCAGCAGTTTCCTAAGCTAAGGGCAAAAAACAGATTTTACCCAGCTAAAACTGATCCTTCATCCATCCTGTATTTTGTGCAACTCACCTGAGTGTAGAAGCCACTAGCTGCCTCTAAAAACAGAGAAAGGTTCGCCTGAACTTCGCTCCGATTCGGATTTGCTCTGTTTTTCGCCTGACCCTGGAGTGTTGTGATCTGATTTTTAAAGGCATGATTCCAACTGAAAATAAAAGAAGCGTTTATCTTTTTACTTTGGAAGTGTCTTATGCAGATGGAATAAATAACAGGAAAGAACTGTTTAATTACATAGCATCAGACATGAAGAATATTCAAATTCAGGCAACATTCAGATGAGAACAGATGTTAAATATGGAATAACCACCTTTCCTCACCTCTCATATCTAGGGAAACAGATCCTGATCTATATACATATAGCTAACATACACGTGTATATATGTATATGGCTAATGCTAACATCATTAATATTTGCTCGCAATTGTTTTATTTTAGGCAGCAGAGAAGTCCCTCCCTAAAACAAAATGTGGGGTACCTAAATGAGGCTTAAAAATCATTCAGTAACTGGAAGCCTGGAGAGGAGAACTCAGCCAGCCTACTCATCTGGTTTCCCTCAATGCTGAAAGAACCACACGCTTCTGTTAACTAAACTTATTACAACCCATGCCTGCACCTTAAATAACAGGGAATGGATTCAGGGCATGGAGAAAACCCAGCTGGATCTTACCCTGATTTGTGAGGTGTCATGGGCGACCCATTAATCAACCCTATGAGCAACCTTGATTATTCCTCCCTCTCCCCAGCTCTACCTCACAGGGCTTAAAACTGGTCTTCAGCAGCTCCTGTTAGACTTTGCTCAAAGCTCCAGGTGATTACATCAGGCAAATTTCCTCCTTTCAGGAAAATGCAGACTTCAGCCCTCCCCTGAGAGCAGAGCAGACTGGTGCTCCTCAGCTTCTCTGCCTCCAGCTGGCTCTCCAAAACCCAGTCCTGCATGACATGGCTGCCTCTGAATTGCCAGAGGTAAAACACTAACCTACTGAATGGTCTTTATCAGCTTTGCAGTGCATTCTCATGTTTCACCCACAGCACAGCTCACATTTTAAAGGAAATATGACAACCATTCCATAGGTTACAACTGCTTTTCTGGAAGTCTCAGGGTTTCCTGCTGCCCAGCCCAGATCACATACATACACACAAATTCAATGAGGTACTTACAGGTCCTGCTCCACTTTTTTATCTAAAGCGTATTCCAAATCAGTCACTAGCATTTTTTGATATAAGTCCTGTAGAGCCTGTCTGGATGTCCAGACTTCTGCTGGACCCAGCTTTGAATCTGAGCAACAAGAAAGAAAAAAAAAAAAAACAACAAAAACAAAACCAAAAAATGATACAAATGTATGGAGTTAATCTGATTTTTCACTCATTTACCAAATGAAAGAATAGAGCTCAGTGTAAGATACACACCACCAAAAACCTGTTTTTATCATTTTCCTCAGAATAGTGAAATACAAGAACTACAGAGGGGTTGAGGGCTCACTGCTTAACTGATGAGTCTCCTACAACTCCAGAACTAGATCTGAACAAAGTCAGCAGCTGGCAAGTTAAAAAACAAAACAGGTAGGAGGATGTGGTTTTCTATAAGTCATTAAACAGCAAAATTTCTTGCCACTGGATGAATTTAGAAAAATTTCCAGTGTAGCCAAACAATAATTAGCAGACAATAAATCCATGGAT
The DNA here is from genome assembly GCA_039654755.1 of Calcarius lapponicus. Classification (NCBI taxonomy): domain Eukaryota; kingdom Metazoa; phylum Chordata; class Aves; order Passeriformes; family Fringillidae; genus Calcarius; species Calcarius lapponicus. The sequence continues at coordinate 7,791,003 of CM077471.1, forward strand.
GGATGCTAAACAGGACAGTGTATAGACACACTTGGTGTTGTTTAAAGAACATTGTGGGCAAGTACTACTGTGTGCTTGCCATTTTCTTACTCTTCCGAAGCTACCTGCTCGCCGCCCCAGAGGGTGAGTGCAAACTCTGCTCCCTGCTATTGAGTTACAGAGTCCTGTTTCCCATGGTTTCTACAACCACCTGGGCTGGGGCTGCAGGAGCACAAGGGATGGGCCTCACCCCAGGGAAACCATCCTGATGCTGATGGTGCAGCCACTCCTGCTGGGTTAGGTGTATCCAGGTGGCTTTAATAGTCCTAAGGGGACTACACCAGCCTGCTACTTTCACTACACCCAGGTGGCAAGCACAGCTGAGCAAAGGTTCATGAGAGAGGCTAATTTTACTGCAGGGCTGATTCATTAACATAAACCACTTCCATTTCCTATTAATATATATAGCTTAAATCACAGCTCATAGCATTTCACTGCATCTAGGGCTGCACTTTCACAACATGTGGTAGTGCTCAGCATTTCCTCACCCAGGTTCCCTAAAATCACCCAAATCCTGGCTAATCCCAAGTACAGCAGTTCCTGTTCCAGTTGCTGGCCTGGGCAGGAGTCTCAGAGAGAAGTAGAGACATGAGACCTTCATCTCCAAATGTTTAGAACATTCGAAGTCAGCTTCAAAAATATGTGTTAGGTACAGGCCAAAGGGGCACAGTTGTTAAAATACTATTTATTTATTTATATACAGAGGACAAGCCTTTAACATAAGGTCACACACCTTCCAGAAAATTCTTAGGAATGATAAGCAAATGGAACACAAAAGGAAAACAAAACCAGGAATCAAAAATTATTAATACCCTATATAAACAGTATAATAAAGGCAATTACCTGTCATGTCAGCCTTCAGGACTTCTGCCTGCCTGTAAGAAAGCAAAATGACAATAAATTAGCAAGATAAAAATAACTGAATTATGCCAAAGCATAATTCATGCTATGCTATGGTGAATCTGCTTACAACTCAGCTTTAGTTCACCCCATGCAGGATTTGAGCTACTGTTGGTTCAACAGCATGACTGTTTTTATTTCATCCCATAACAGTAGTCAACTGTTCACTTTTCCCTGCTTATGCCTCTTTCTGAACAAATACAAACTAATAATGCTTACATTATGGTTCATATGTTAAGCTTTATGTGACAGCAGGGTCCTACCAACATTAGTGATAACTGCCTGGGAACCTGATATCAACTCTAAGTTGTCACACATGAAATCCAGGAACCAACAGAGTCAGAGCAACACAAACTCCCATCAGTGTCTGTCAGCCCCTCAGTACAGCCCTCCTGCCCCCCATGCTGCACAAGTTTTTGTAGGGAGAAGACATAAGACTATGGCTTCCCCAATTGCCTCTCTTCCTTGAGCTGCATCCCTAAAGTAATGCTTTGATCAGGTTTCCAAGGAAAAAAAAACACACAGGACACACAGAAAGAATAGCAACTACAGGTGACTACCTACAACTCCTTCACTGAGCATCCTCTGCAAATCCCCACTGCTGGTGAAGGCTGGCAAATAGCTTCCCAAAAACAGGAACACTGGGGCAGCCCTCAATAAATAAATATTTCTGAATGGCCAGTGTCTGGCTGGAGCAGGCAATGGAGGTGCTACAGTTCAGCACTGTGTCAGCAGTACATAAAGCTGCAAGGAGCAGCCCTGGTGCCCTGTCTGATGGACACAATTCACCCAGGGCAGGCAGAGGGGACACGAGGCTGCCTGGTCAGGCTGGGTTGGGATGAGTCATGTCTCTCTACTCCTGATGCACTCAGGTGGTGATGCAGATTTGGTGAGTGCAAGCCTTCCACACTGGACATGGAATCCTCCCAGCATATGAAACATTCCCTTCACCTGCCTCAGAAAAAAAACTAAGAACAAACACAGCTGGAAGACACACTGTGCCTAACATGAATGTCAGATGCCAGCTTGGAAAGGAATGGAGAGCCAGGAGAAAGCACCACCTAATCCCTAAAGGGGCTGCAGAAATCAGCATACACTTTCTCTTGCCAGTGTGAAGTTGTGGTGACTGTAAACAGTTTTTCAGTTTGTTCTGGGACCTACCTACTGGCCACAAATTATAGGGAAGTTTTTGAGATCCACTGAGAACTAAAAAGGAATCAGAATAGGATATACATGAAGAACATGTAAATTGGTAAGTCCCTTTGCAAAATTTCTGTTTATTAAATGCAAGCATTATCTATAACAGCTCACCATAGCCACCTCCTTCTAAACAGCAATGGCATGCCCCAAGAGCTTTGTCAGGAATGAAAATCAAGAACATCTTAACTGATTTCAGAAGTGAACCTGTACGTTCCTCACCTGATCCAAATTTAATTCCTTTAAGACAACTTCTTTCAGTTTATTTATTTCAAAAAGGTGGTTTTATGTTTTTTTAACTCCTAAAAGCAGGGGACACTGGAAGAAGAGATAACAGAGACAAGCAATGCAAATTTTAGCTACTGTATCAGGAGAAAGCTGAAAGCCCAAGAAACATTTCTTCCTCATCCACACAGAGGCAACAAAAGGCACCAAAGTGAAGGCACCTAAGTGATGGCTCTCTGTGGCTGCAGCCAGCAGGATGGAAATGAGCAGATCCTGCCCCCAGGGAGCCAAGAAGAGACAAGAAGAGACAGCAATCTCCTGGGCAGGCTGTGCCTCAGCAGCCCCTGCACTGCTGACCTCAAGTCCAGTCAGGCACAGAGCTGAGCCAGAGCCGTGGTGCTGGCAGCCAGCAATGCCACTGCTCCCAAGGAAAAGCTGACATGCTCAGGTGCTGGAATCTCGCTTTTCTGAAGAGCCAGCCAAGTTCCTATAGTCTGGCTTATGCTTCAAACATCTTCCAGTGCTGTGAAAGTCTCCTCTGAGCTGAGAACACAATCTATGCTGCCAAAGCCACGAATGCTGAGAGGCTCAGCCCCAGCAGGACACGCAGGACTGCACCCACAGACACGAGTCCAGAATTCTCTTCCAGGCACAAAGGCTCTGCCCTTTAAAAGCCAAGAACTGCTCCTCTGGAAATTACTTGTGCAGAACTACCTTCCACTAAGTATAATCTTTAAAAGGGGGAATGTAAAAGCATCTTTTTTTTTCCCCAGAAGTTTGCCCTCACTGCTGCCTAGAGAATTATGGCGAAGAGAGCCTCAGCCTCTACATCAGACAGACTCTGTAAATGCACAGACCTAATCATAGGGATAGACCCGAGCTTCTACCAAAAAGACTTATTTAAAAACACTTTATTTTGGAAGACTCATGGTCTCACAGAACAAGAGACTTTAGCACCAATTGCTTCACCAGCCATAACCCAGACTGCCTTGTATAATTTATAAAATTGCAGCAAGCACTGAAGAGATTGTCACTGTCATTTTCAATAAAATGTATAGAAATTATTTCAATACTTCCTAGACTCCAAAGAAATTAGGAGAGTCGGCCTAACATTAGTATGCTGCTTCTCATTTCCACCTAGAAACAATTTGTTTCAAATAGCTGCATTCTAAGCCAAGATAAGAGGCGGCAGCCTGGGTACGAAACTTATTCGCATCAGTGGCAAAATATTAGCAGCAAGAGAGAGAGGACAGAGAGAAGATGCACTGCCTGTTCATTAAACAAACTTTACAAGGGGCCTTTACTGGTGCTCAGGGACTCCTAGTGGGCACCAGCTGGAGTTCACTGGTAACAACTGATAGGAGTTTCTCACAGTGCCAATGGCTCCTTCTATCACCCAGCATTTCTAACAAGCTTTTCTGGCCATATATTTTATTGCACCACCTCATACTGAATTTACATTCGAATGACTCATTCTGGGGCAAAAAAGGTTGCCTGCTAGGAAACCTGGCAGGGCTTGTTTACACACTGTATCATTGCAAGAATATTCTCAGGTACCTCCTTGCCCAGTTGGACTCAGCAGTTCAGTCAAGCTTCCCTAAGCTTTTTTTTTAAATCCAAACCATACTTGAAATATAATTTTTTTAACTATTTCCATATACCACCTTGATAGATCATAATAGCTACTCTTTATCATTTCCTAACCAAATATGTAGATCCAGCTCTGTGCTTTAGTCAAACTTTAAACTGAAATACAACAGCCTCCCATCCAATTCAGTAAAAACATTTGATAACTAAAGGAATTTTCATTTTATTCATAAAATTGAAGAGCTTCAAAACTTTAAAACACAGTAGTCAGGACCATCTCTTGAGTTACTAAAGGTATAAGATAAATAAAAATATAAGTCCTCACAGGAGACAAAAGAAACTTCTCTTAAGAACCTGAGAGTATATAAAGTTCTGTTTTGCTGGAACTGAGAGGCTACATTTAATCTGGAATGAACCACTGGACTTGGCAAAGGAAGATAAGAAAGACACATTTCATTTTCCCCTCTTCCAAGATTTTACCATTCTTGATCAATTAAGTTTTCCAAGTCAGAAGAAGAAAACAAGTTGTTTCCCTTAAGCTGGTAAGCAGTACAGGAAGAAAATCCCACAAATATTGGGATGTCTCTCCCATATATATATTTTGAAGTGTTTACTCCATCACACTGAAAGATACATCAAAAGATCATGCAGTCACACCTTCTCTTTAACACCAGAGCAAGTTTGCTTAATTTGATGTTAAAATCATGTAAGAAAAGATCATAGAGCCTCTTTGGTTAACTATTCTAGTCAAGCTTTCCTCTTGTTGCCATCTGACTTCCACCTCTATTTGCATATCACTGAACAAATGGATCTATTTTACCATTGTCCCCAAAAGAACTCATTTCTGTTCCAATATCTGTCTTCAGTTCAGCTATAATTCAAGCACTCAATCACAAATTTTCAGTTCTGCATACACCACCCTGCATCTCTAATAGGGCCATACCCATTTTACAGAAGCAGGGGTCTGCTAACAAGCTTCATTATCAAGCACAGATAAGCCACTGAAATTAAGCCAAACTTCTCAAAGCAGCACTTTTGTGTTACCCAGCTACCATCCTCTATTTTTTGGAAGTCAGGCCTCGTTTACACCACACCTCTCTCATTTTCGCAGTGAGGGTCCGCCAGGCATGATCTGCTGTGGCCTGACAAGTTCTACAAAAAACGTGGAAAACCCCAGATCTCACAGAGCCAACAAGAACACCACCCTGCTTTCACCCTTCCTGAAGGGGAACTCCACCTGGTTTTCCCCTGACAGCCCTAAGCTGTATCAGCTGTATCAGTTCTCTCATCAAATCTCAGTAACACAACCCCCGATAAGGAATTGAGTGAATTCCACATGACTAAAATGGGCAATGAATCCAGGCAGCTGGGCTTATAAAAGCCATCAGAATCCAATCTCATTACTAAAAACTAAAAAAAACCAAACATTAAGTGGTCAGGAGTTTCACTCCAAGCAGAAATTCACACTCCTGCAGCTCTCTTTCCTGGAGGTGTGTTCAGAAACTGTACCACAATGAAAAGCACCTGCAGCCTAATGTGCCTTAGCAGGAGGTGACTGACCCAAAGGCTCATCAAGGGCACTGCCAGAAAGCTTTAATTCTTCTGAAAGGGAATAGAAAAATACAGGGAATATATAGAATAAATGTGTGAAATGGTTCATTTTGGGTAGAAAAGGTAAATTTTCTATACTAGCATACTAAAAGTCAAACACTTAAATTAATATTTTAATTTCATTATTTCAGTATTTGGCAAGGGTCACAGCAGAAGGAACTTCAAAGCAACAACCTGCCATTTTAGATTTTCCTCAAAATAACAGTTATCTTCAACAAAAATTTATAATAGTTTTAATACTCAGTGGGTTTTTTTTTCTTTATTTGTCTGTATTTAAGCATACCCATGCTGATTCAGGCCAGGTGAAAGCAGCAGAAAACACTAACAGCGTGGACACTGAATATTCCACAGCATATTTAGGGGAGACTGATTGTTCAGAAGCCCCCAAGCACTGTATCCAAGACATCATTCACATCTGGAGTTTGGCACTTCAGATGTGAGGAGAACTTGCTGATACAAATGCTTGACAGTTTTTTGGAAAATAAGTATTGTTCCTTCAATTCCTAAGAGTTATCCCTAATACTTGCTAAAACTGAAAGTTTTCTTTACAGTTTTTGGAGACTCTCTGGCTACTAGTCCTTTACAGCTGGTCCACTTTGCTAAAGGTTGAGTTCTCAAACATAACTCTGACTTCCCTAAACTGTTTTGTAGACAGTAACTAACTATGACCTGTCACAAGGAAATATTTTTAGAGCAATCTTAGGATTGTGCATAAACCTAGATGGTTATGCCTGAAGTACAGTAGAAGCAAACTTGTGGGTAAACTTCAGCTTTCATTTTTCCTCCACCCATTAATTCAACATCACCTGAATACAACAGGCTTCAGACAACAGCTCCTGTTAACAGCCTCACACACCTTTTCCTGAAAGGGCAAATGGATGGAATCAGGATTTTGCAGGGGTATACAGCATCCAACAATGATTTGACTTATTAATTTGTGTGCAGACTCTACCTACTCATACATCAGACATGTACTGCTAACAGCTTTGCTTCTATAGAACAAGGTCTTACTGTTCAAAACTTTCAAGTGTTGCCACCTAATTTAAATTTCAATAGTTTGCACAAAGTTCTGGAATTGATTGCTTTGGGAGCTGGCAGGTTTGAGTGATGTCAGCTCTTACTGGGGTAGCAAGAGATCTTCAGCCTGTGGGTCATGGAATTAAATGTTCCACGTGCCTTGGAAGGCCACTGCTAACCCACACCAATGAAAAACACCTTTAACAGAATCATCTTATTGTCAATTTTATGTGCTAAGTAGTTTAAATCTTGTTATTCCTCTTACAGGCAGCTGAAGCCAGGGTACAGCTAATTTCCTTGACCTGCAGTTTAATCAGATTATAGCTGTAGATCAAAGCCACAGAAACAAGTACTTCCTCACCAGTAAAAAAAACCCCAAACCTACACTTCTGCAAGCAGATATTAAAGCAAAGCAATCACCACCTGAGTACAAACCCCCTCCACAGGGAATCCTCCTCTCTTCCTTTTGTGTTGTCACCATAGCTGAGGAGTATGTCGAAAAATGGGGACACAGAGCACGGTTTTCCTTAATCCCATCTTCCCTCCTTCTCCTCTATTAGATGCCAATCATAATAATCATCCTCAAAACACAACCACCAAAAGCAACTCTTTCCAAGTTTGATCAGAGCTGACAATCCTCCTCCTTGGATAAGGGTAGAAGTACCCTTGCAGTCAGCTTCATTCAAACTCATTCTCTTCCTCCAGTTTCATGGAAGTCAGTTTCTTTGTCTCAAGATTTTAAAACTACGTGCCCCAAAGGTAAAAGCACTCCTAAGGAAAGTTAGGGTGTTCTTAATCTCTGATTTAATCTACAGAGAGGGAAATACAAACCTCCCACACTGCTCAGGCTTCTGGCATTCCACTGCCTCCACTGGACTCTCTGCTGTCCCCCTCCTTACACAACCTGAAGTCACACCATGAGCTAAATGCCTCAGAAATGGGGTCCAGCCATTCAGGATCAGCAATATGTCTCCATCTGTTCCATAGAACTCCAAAATTTATACCAGGAGAGTAACCTGAAAACTATATACCCAGCAACATGTATTTTATAATTCAAGCAAGAACAGCTGGCAATAAATGTAATGTTAGGATTAGCTCAGGAAACCTCAGTTGTGTTTCCATAGTAATTTTTAAAAAATACTGACTATGCTGTTATTTAACCCATCATCTTGACCTACTAGTTATGTGGAATTTTATTAAAGACAGCAGGGATAAAAATAACCTCTAAATGGATGCTGCCCAACAAAGAAAAGCACAAAAACTCCAGTCACCTTTAACTTGTTTACCTTCCAGGACCTGACAGTGTAGCTCCATAGGTAACCCTGACAGTATTTTCAATATAGAAAAATTCTGGTTTTGTAACAGTAATAAAAATTTATTAGCTATAAAAAAGGCATGCTCAAGAAATAATAAATGGACACTTAATATGTGTGGCAATTCAAGACATTGATATATTTCCATGCTAAGGAATACCTTCAAAAGAAAACTTCTAATAGCACACAGTAAAAAAATAATACTTTTGAGGAATACCCTGGCACATCCATACAGTACCACATTTACTACACTGGCTGACAATATGTCAGCTTTGCAGCTGACCTGAGAACAAGTGAAAGGCAAAACATTTAAGATCAAATACATAATCCATCTGTATATCTCTTCCAATTTTTACACCATCCCTTGGATAAACAGGTCTTTCAAAACTAAGGCAATCTTAAAGGTACAAGTGCACAAAAACTTCAAGATTTCCCTCCAATCCTCTCAGTCATTGATAACCCTCTCCCTTAAAGGAAGTTAGACTCCAAAACAAAGCTCTGCTCCTCACTACCCACAATAAGGAACTTTGGGGAAGCTCATAGAAGGGTTACCAGTTCTTAGGGCTGTAGTCATAAGAGGGATGTGAGAGGTTTACAACCAAACTTGCCATGATAATTCCCACAAGGTTTTGAGACTGAGCAAGGAGAAGCAACAGAATTATTTTCTGAACAACAACAAAACTCCCCTGAACTATGCCCTTGTAATAAATGCATAGTGTGATGTTGGCTCTTGCAAATGTTAAATGTAGGTTATAAGGTTAAAAGAAGTTCTGTTAAGATCTGATAGTGTTTTATAAAAGTTTTGTAATGTTGAAAGTTGATCTCCAACCATTGGGAAAGTTGAAGCAAGAAGGACTGCCCAGAGGTGGGATGGAGGAGGAGCTGGGTCGGAACAGTGACACACACACGAGTGTGGGGAGGGCTGGCTTGTCAATAGCATAACTAAGGATTGCTATGGGTGTGGGCCGTGTGCCTCTGGCTGCAGCTAAGCACCCAGCACTGTCCCTTTTTCCTTATTCAGTCCCTTGTTGTGGTTCAATAAACTTTTGAAAGTTTTAAGAAGTGAGGAGTCATTTCTCACACTCTTTTTTCTCTTTCAAACCCTGATGAGAGCATACACTATCAGGTCTCAGTGGTGATAAATGTATAGTAACACCAACAGTTATTTGCTATATTACAGTTCCTGACTTGGTAAAACTATTTGTATTAAGGGGCTGGAAACCGCAGACAACAGATGTTAGAACAAGTGAACATTACTTCTTTTAACAGCTTTTGCAATGAAAACCATTTCCAGAATTACAGAAAGTGCAGATATCTGAGCACTGAGATCACCTTCAGATGGGTATCAGCAAATCAGTTTCAGAAAGTTCTGCTCTTCATGTCAGCCCTGCAGAAGCCTGATCAGGTCAGGCAGCAGATACCAGCCCTCCCTGGACACTGCACAGGATCTCCCAGACAAGTGCAGAGAATCCATTTCAAAGGAAATTACAGGCAGTTCAGTGCCCCACTTGCCAAGCAGACAAAATGTGCCCTCTCACCTGCCCGCAGAGCTGGAGAGCAGTGACACACATCACACATTTCCCTCCAGAAAGGCCACTCCACTTTGCATCAAGAGGGCAACAACTGTGTATCTAAATTCTGACTTTCAGCTCCACAAGTTTCCTGCTGCCTCCAACCTCCAGTAACAACTTGGAATATAAAACTCAGATCTCTTGCCCATTTTTGGTGTTCCCTTACAGAACCCCTTCCCCAAATTGCCCCTTGCACAGAGGCAAATGCTGACCTTTATGCTCAGTAAGGCTGGAATGACTCCCACACAAAGGAAATTATCATTTAAGAGGAGTCAGTTACTGGGAATTTGAGATACTGTCTTCATTGCTAAGCAGCAGATGGATAAAGAGCAAATCCATTAGATGGTGCCATCAGAGGTGGCAGAAATAAAGCACAAGTAATCCCTCATACTGTGTTGTAGCAGGTTAGCTATGACGGATACAGTGGAGTTCAGTGTTTTCAACACATGTTCTCCAAGTCCTTATACTAAGATCTATGCCCAGATAGTCAAGGCCTTCCAAAACATAAGCCTTAAAGCAAAATTATTGGTATTTAAATATTGTGGTCATTCAATAATTGCAAACTGTTTTTTGCCAATCACATTTGTTTTATAAACTCCCAATCATGTCAACATCACAAAAAGCACACATCTATGCACAAACATGACATACCAAAAAGTTTTAAAAAGCTCTTCATTATTAAGAGGTTTGAAAGGACACCACATGGTACACACAAGCCTTGACAAAAACACTCCCTGATTACATCTGGATATGATCCTAATTGCAAGCTGCATCTTAGAAATTATTTTCAATTCTCCATCTTGAAATTACATGCAAACCATACTCTGAAAGCACAGTAACAGCAGAAGGCTGAACACCAGTCAGGGAGAATTATATCCTCCATTTATGATAATTAAATGGGTACTCAGTACATCATTGCCAATCATTTACAGGAGTCTCATTAGCTGCTCCCCATTCTCTATCAGAAACACATAGGCGATGCTGCTCTGAGATAAACTTACTTTCCAAGTAGGGAATATTCAAATAATTTCTGGCTTAGCAAAACACAACTCAGCCACAGTCCTCTGCTGCTGGTTCTCCTCAGTTCAGGAGTGGCTCATCCAGAAGGGCTGCTGCCTACAATACCCAAATCCACCACCAAAACACATGGTACTCCTGGAATATGGGAAGTTACTCTGTTCTGTATTCAGCTGAAAGGGAAACCTATGACCAATCTAATCAGCTCAGATCTAGCAAATGTTATCAGCACAGAAGGAGGGAAGCAGATGGATACACTACTGTGTACAAGATACTGGATACAAGAACTGTCCTCTCCAGAAAGGTGCAGCCTGAAGCTTTTGGGGCTCATCAAACACCAAGAGGTCTGGAGGAAATCCAGCCTGGTTGAAGAGATGCAGCTCCATGGCACAAGTCCAGCTGACCTGTGTAGCTCTGCTCCAGCAGGCCCAAACTGCCTCTGAACAGATCTGCTGCCACCATTGCCCCACTGTGCGCTGCCAGGTACTCCCAGTTAACCAGTAACCTCCTTTCCTGTTTTGAAAACTAATGGATTAGTTAGGAGCAAGCATCTGAGTAAATTTATAACTCCCAAGGTTAAATCTACTTGCGAGGCCTAAATATTTTTATTAAAATAAAAATTATTTCAAATTTAAATCTCAAGACCTAAAGACAGAGTCCTTCTAGTTCTATGTCAGAAAAGTTCACGTGATATTCAGCTGACTACAAATCAGTATCTGCTTTATGAATCATATATGGAAAAATGTGGGGGTTTAGCAGACCTTTACTAAACCTAAACTGTAGAAAAGAATAATGTGAATGCAGTTTTCCAGACTGCAGTCTCCCTTTCAGCAGTCAGACCAGAACCTCATTATCTCCTGCAAAGGCTGAGGAAAAGGCTCCATAGCAATGGATTAACACATCCCACCTGAAGATCAGATCATAAGCCTAGAAAGGCCCTCAAAAGGTTATACAGCCCATTCCATCACCCTGATGTTATTTCTGACAATCATTTAGTTGCTTGTTTTTAAAGTCTTACCAAGTCACCTCCACAGCCCAAGCAACACCCCAGACACTTTGCCAAACCATTCCCCCATGGCATTATGCCTTGCCTTCAGGAATTCCTGTGTGCCTTGGGTTCATCCACTCCAGCTCCTTCCTACCACCAAATCCCAGAGCAAAAATCACCAGCCTTGCTCAACCCGCAGCTACTTCTGCAACACGGGGAAAGGTAGTGACTGTCCCTCACTCACAGAAGACATTCCCTGAATCTCTGAGGCACATTAAGAAAGAACAGACAACGCCATCAAAAGATTCAACATGTGACTACACAGTTACCAGTTATTAACTCAGCATTTATGTGTTACTCAGGCTGCATAAGCCAATGCAGCCCCTCCACTCCACTTTGCAACCACCTATAGACTATATGGATTTCAGTCATTTGTTTTGTGTAGCATACCAGCACGTCCAAAACAAGTTTGAAAATAGAATAATTTTGGCACTGTGCTTTCAGCACTTGACAATAAAGCAGGGAAGTGAGGTGAATCATTCTGCTTTAATACCAAATCTGAAATGTGAATGTTCAAGAGCATTTCCCATTATACACAAAAAATTTCCAGCACCTGAGTCCTTAAAGGCCCAAAGATCTTCATATCTTTTGGATCTGTCCTTCCTGAAGACAAAACACTCTTGACCCACATCACCTAATGCTCCAGCATAGCAGCTCTCAAAGAATTATTTCAGCAGTTAACACAATCAGTTATGCAGGACAGAAGATACATATTTGTAACCATCTTTAATAAAAGAGTACAGAATTTTAACTGATCTTGAATGAGTATCCCCAAATTCTTAGCATGTAATATCATGTTACAGGCAGACACAGCACTTTTTTGTAGTGCTGACTTCAGACTGGCCACCTATGATGGAAGGGACCAAAAGAGTCTGTAGTAGCACAAGCAGCATCAGCAAGCACTTGACATCTTCATTAGAAACACGCTGGAAATATTTTTCTGGGTACTTTTAAGCATTAAAGATTATTTTAGTCCTTGATATCAAACCCAGAAAACAGATACTCCAGCTGAAGTCAGAGCAAGCCACAGTCCCCTACAGATGTCTTTGCCCCAAGCCCCATATCTCCTCCATTCACCTCAAAACACAATAAATCTATAAATTAAACAGTCATGGTATGTTCAAGCTGGGTGGAACACCTGGCAGACGTTCATGCCCTGGCATAATCTGTGTGACATGCTCATAAAGTAAGGCCTGCTGTAATAATTCAGATGCATGTCAACAATGCATATTAAGGATTTTATCACTTCTTTTCTAGTTAAAGATTCCACATACATGTTCAACATTACACCTATCAATAGTATTAAGACAAATGAAAATCCCTCTAGATTTTTACTGCAAGTTTACTCTGCATATTTTAATAATTGAATTCACAATCATTAACCAATATAGAAATCTCACTTTTTAAAAAACTGAAATAATATTTCCTTTATTTTTCTAGTAACTAGAGCAGCATGTTTGAGCTCTAAGGCTGCTTCAGTTTTCACGTTTTGATACACTTTTGGTGGGTCTGGGTCTTCCTTTAATACTTATAAATGCAACTTAAATCCTTTGAACACTATTCTTATCAACAGATTGGCTTTTTCCTGGGAATATCTGGCTGGATCAAGTCTCTCTCCTCACGAGTTTGATTATGGCAACGTTGTCAACAAGTATTTACACTACTTCAAGACAGACAACTTCAACAGCCAGAAGTCTTGTCCCATTCTTCCTTCTCCATAGGTATAGAGGATTAGCATTTCCATTTTCAGTTACTATTAGGCTAGTTTGGAAAATCTGCCCTCAATATCCCTCATAACAGCTCAAGTGTACCTTGAATTAAGAGCAGGAATGCCCAAAGGCCCTGCCAAAAGCATACTGTCTGCAGAAGGAACCAAAGCTGTCAAAGGCTGTTTGGGTTAAAAAAAGATTATCACACAGTCACAGCTGTTTGACACACAGCAATATGCACATGCTTTCTCCACACCATAGCCAGACCAACACAGGACATGGCAAATCAAATACCAGGAGAAATTCACTGCAACAGACAGTAGCACAATTTACAGGACTATCATAAAACAAAGGGAGAAAATGTCTTCCCAACAGATTTATCAAAAATTCATTTATTCTTCATGTGTGGGGAAGTTAAGATGTGGTAAATAACATAGCAGAGACTATGGGGGGTCCAGGGGGGCCAAAACAGGCAGGCTCCAAACAAACTGCCCTTTGCCATAGCCTGACCAAATAGGAACAACTCTCAATGCCTCATTAAATCAAGACATCATGAAACACCAAAGTCTGAAATAAAGATGCTTCCTGCCCAAAAGGCCTGTTTTTCTGTTCTCCAAAGAAAAAAGTAGTTTCCTTTAAGTAGTTCAATAAATGTTCCCCACACTATTTTGGGAGAATCAGTCTTAAAGGTTCCACACTCAAAATGAATTTCTCATTTTCTAACAGCTAGAGAGAAGCTCCCAGATAATTCAGCTGCACAACAAGCAAGGCCTGCAGACTCAAAACAGACAATGCTTCAGAGGAGAAGAAAAATAAAATAAAAATCAGCTTTACCCATACCACCATCAGACATAGCAGGAAACTGTTCAATGAGGCTGAGCAAGAGAGGACACTTTCATCACCAAAATCATTAAATAAAAAAATGAGAAATAGACTGCTGATGTATTCAGGATATAGTAAGTACTTTCAGAAATATTATCTTTGTTTTCCCTGAAGATGGAAAATACTATTAATTCTATCAGGACTCCCAAGTACCTCAAGGGTATCTCTGACTTGAGTCCCATCAGTGAAATTCAGCCTGTCACCCACAGCTCTGTAACAATCCCAAGAGATTCAGACTCCTCAGCCTTCTGGTTCCTTATGATAATCCCTTGAGTGTAGAAGCCAGTGTGAATAATCCAAGAGAAGTCCGACTGGAATACAGAAAGAAGAGAAAGCACACCTAATGTCACTTCAAAAAGTTTATTTCATCCCAGCTCACAGGATTACATTGATGTGAACAAGTACCTGCTGATTTAACTCAGAGGAATTTAAATACCCAGCTTCAGAGCATTGTTTAAGCCTTTTCCCTCCTCATTTGGTCATCTGGGAAGTCCCCAAGTTCACAATGAAAAATTTGTCTTAAATTCAAATGGGAAGAGTGGCAGTGGGCAGACAAGTGTAGAAATGTGGCCCAAAGGCAGGACTTGGAGCAGGGCTGCACAAGTGGCAGCTGGCGATGGCTCCAGTACAGCTGTAATGCTTCCAGCAATGCCCTGCCCAGTGCAACCACTCAAGTGCTCAGCAGGCACACACAAACAAAGCCACCAGCCCTCCACCCTGGAATCATGAGAAACGATAGCCCAGAGTCCTCACATCACTTCTCAACAAACAATCTGTTATTCCTCTATTCTGTCCACAGCAGTAAAATGGAGAAATAAGTTACCATATCCCTCCTGGGCACAGGAAAACCTGTGTTTTCCCAAACACCACTGAAATCTATGACCTCCCTCATAATACATTAAAAAGTACAGAATCAAAGTATGCATCTCTGCTAATGATTTTAAGGAAAAAATCTGTGGGTTTATTCTTGCCTGACAGCAGCTGTGCAGTTTTTCCAGTAAGATGAGGACAATCCTC
Organism: Calcarius lapponicus; assembly: GCA_039654755.1. Classification (NCBI taxonomy): domain Eukaryota; kingdom Metazoa; phylum Chordata; class Aves; order Passeriformes; family Fringillidae; genus Calcarius; species Calcarius lapponicus. Next base: position 7,806,136 of record CM077471.1, read on the forward strand.
AAGTTCAAAGTAATGAAAGCAACAACTAGTGTCCTCCCACATATATTCCTTACAAATTATAGCTTCATTCTTTAACTGCTCTTCTACCAGCCTGCTGCTATGAGTGAATCTCTGCTACTGTTGTGAAGATGAAGAACACTTAAACCTCTACAATCCCCAGCAGCTCCTCATCCAACAAAATCAGATCCTAGAGCAAATTACCCACTTTTCCCTCCCCAGCCACCATGCACTTGAACTGCAATTATTTCCCTTCTATACTCCTTTTGCTGGCTGAACAGGGCAGGGAACATGCCAAGACATTTATCCATCAAGTCACTGACTACTCCCATCAACCCAACCTTTCTTTCTCCAATAGGAAATGCCCACAACAGCCAATGTGGCAAACTAAAAAAAGCAGGGAAGCTTCAGTTTCCAGATACATTGATTTAAAATTTTTAAGTTGCTTAAATTAAAAGTTTGTGGTACAATTCAGTGCCCAGATCAGCTTATTTAGAGGCCAAAATCATCTCACTGGACCAAGCTATGGTTACTTGTTATGACTTCTTAGGATAGAAGAAACAGACTTTTCAAGTAGCCAGAATATCACAGTATACTTTACACTGAATACTTAAATAAAACAGCTAATTCACCAAGAAAACATACTCTCTTACCACGCATTGAAATGAAGAAACTGAGGAAAAAAACTCCTCCAACCCCCACACTCAGGGACAGGGGCAGCCTTCTCAAATGCTTTGGTGCCCTCCCTCATTAACACTTCAGACAAGCATCACCTGGTTTTACTGCCACGACAGAACTTTCTCTTTTCCAATAAAGATCAAACTACATAGGAATATGTGGGTTAGAACAAGAACTAATTGCTACAGGAATCATCCCTGCCATCAAAAATAAATAAATAAGTGAATGAATACAGTTGTAACTTTACTCACACTAACCTGCACTTCTAGGTCACTGGAACACTGTGGTGTAAGTAACCTCACAGCAGAGCACAGAGAGTGCAGTAAGAGCACACACTGTGTTCTGTTCTGCAGCAAGGGGAGACTCTAGTCCAGACTGGAAAGAGGGGTATGGTTTGTGGACAGTGAGACCAGGTACATTCTGTAAGGATGATATTCTACATATAGCTACAGCCATATTCTAGGAAACAGAACATTATTTACTGGGGCTGTGGGTCAGTGAGAGCTTTATTGATAATGAGCACTATCACTCCAAGCAGCAGTCCCACCCCACTCTTAACCATTAGCGCTTCAATCCTGTTGCACACAACTTCACCCCTTTTGTCAGCACATCTGTAGTAACACAATGGATGGGATCAGGAAACCAACTTGGACCAAATCCCATGGGTAAAAAACAAAACTAAAGCAGTTTTAACCTAGTGTGGTTCCCCAGTTCAGCTTCTTTAGACTTGGCCATAAACTTATAAACTTATACCATCACATCAGGGCTGAGGGTGAGAGAGAGAGTGAGAAACTTCCATCAAGAGCTGTTCAAGTTTAAAACCCACCCTTGTATGGCCAAGCTTTTGCCAAGTGCTAAGCGAGTCACATTCTCTGGTTACTGCAGCCCTCTTCTCTCCAGCACATGTCCACCTTCCTGCCAGCCCCTCCAGCAGGAAAATATACCCTGCAAACCTGCCCAGGCACTGCCATCCCTGCTGCTACCTCCCTATGGAGGAGGATGCCCAAACCCCAGCACAGAAACCAGCACACAACAGCCCAGGGGAAGTTCTGGAAGTGCTGCTTTACCCCAGCTGGGCTCTGCCTGCTTCTCTCTCACCAGGCACACTCATTTGGATCACCCAGCATGATCACCTAACCAGCTAACTTTCACTAAGTTATAATGGCAGCAACCAACTTCAGGACATTTCAACAAGACTTGTTTCCTTAGGAATCTAAGTTTGAAAACCAAAAAATTATCACAGGTGTGACAGTGACTTTAGCACAAGTTGTCCCTGGGTGACTGGAGGGATGCTCAATAATTTGGATGCCCATGATAGGAAAAAGGGAACAAGTAATTGCTGCCCAGACACCTGAAGAGTATGGTGTGTGTCTTGGGGTTCTCAGCAAGATGTATTTCCTTCAGCAGAAAGTTCAGTGGGGAATTGCTTGACACTTTTTTGATTGTGATTCTTTCACCACAAAAAGCTTGTTGATCCTAAGTAAATAGCAGCCATCATCAATCTTTGCCTTTTAAAATCATTATTCTTACTCTCAAAGAAGAATAAGAAGTGTTGCTCACATCAAATATAGGCAGAAATTCTAGTTATCAAATGGTGGAGACATCTTGTATAGAGAGAAAAAAAAAAAAAGACAAAACTAGAAGGGAGACCTTATGTTCCCCAAAGAAAACATCATTCTATGAGGTGTCTCCTGGAAGGCCAAAACAGGCCCCACTATGTCTCCCCTACTTAAAATTCAAGAGTAAACACTGCATGAAAGTAGCATTAATCATTTCAGAAAACAAAAAGCTGGAGGGAATATTTTCCAAGACTGACTTGGTCATGTTCAGATACCAAGACAAACCAAGAAAGCTGTGGAACAACTGGAGCAGAGCCTCCAGAGCAGTCAGGGCTTGAGCACCTGCATTTGGGACTGGAGCAGAGGCTGTGGAGCCAGGCTAGGTCAGTGTGAGGCAGGGAAGGCACCAGGGCACCCACAGCTGCCACATGCCTCCAGGGAGAGGATAGATCCAGGCTCTCCATGTGGGAGCAGAAGAGACAATGGGCATAAGATAAAACAGGAGAGGTTCAGACTGGATGTACAGAAAATCTTTTCCACCACAAGGATATTCAAGCTGCCCCAAAAGGCTGAAATGTCTCCATCCCTGGAGGTTTTCAAGCCCTGTGCACTTGGTCTGAGCCCAGAGCTGTCCCTGCTGCGAGCAGGAGGCTGGACAGGAGCCTCCTGAGGCCTCTCCTCCAGCCTTGTGACCCTGCCAACTCCAGAAGTCCATTGCAGACACACAGGGTTCTCTATTAAGAGGTTACATTTACTAACTTTTTCCTTCATATACTCCTAAGATAATTAAATAACTGACTTAGCCTTGCTGAAACTCATTCAAGCAGTATTCTGGTTGGTGCCTTTCCAGCACAGACAAGCATCACCTCTACATCATCCTGACCAGGAATCAGTACCAGAACATGCTCACACACAGACTGCAATTACCTCTGCTCTAGCCTCCTCCTTCAGCAGAGAATAAACTCTGCAAAGAGGTGTGTCACAGGCTGGCAGACAGCAAAGGAGTAACCATGAAGAGACACAGCAGATGCACGAGGTAATGGAGCTACTGATGAGTCTTCAAAAAAGAGACCCACAATTTGAATTATTAAAGCAGTCAAACCTTTAATGAATTTGGTTATAGCCTCATCACAAGGCTACAGGAAACTACCTACTGGTTCAACAGCACTGGAATTTCTAAGCAGTGTTCAAGCCCTGTAATTCAAGCACTTTTTATTCGACGTCTGTGCTTGTGCTAAAAGCCACAGTTTACCAGAGCAACGCCACATTTAACTGGTAACTGAGCTCACATCTTTTTGAAATGCAGTTGAGACAATTATTTGTCAAACTGCTAAACTTCTGAATCCTAGTTAACTCCTTTTTGAACACTAACATGTAAAATTGGCATTGAAAATCATTTCTCTAAAGTGAATAAAACTGGACTAAAGCTCAACACTGGCTTATAAAATGGACGTGCTCAGAGGTTTCTGCGCTATTGTATCAGAAATCCTACCAGTGATATTTTGCTTAAAAGTGATTTCTTTGGATCTAGCAGGATACACGGAATGTCTAGTTTAAGACAAGTGCCCCCTGAGATTAATTTGATTTCTGGGGAGTACTTGTACATTCTTCAAGCAGCATAAATAGCCTGGATACAAATCTTCAGCCAGTTGTGATGAACAGATTCACCTGAACAGGGAGACTTGAACAGTGCCCCTGTTTCCTAAAATAACTTTTAGGTTCTTGTCTCCTAAAAGAACCCTCTGAAAGGTCTACTCACCTTATCAAATGCAATACAAATCTTTGAGAAGTGACTCAAACAATGACTCCAGTGAAGTATGTAGGAAACTAGACAGGTAACTTTGAAAGGATAAAACTGGGAAACCAAAAATCCCAAAAATCTGTTGCAACATAGGAAGATGACTTAAAAACAGACTTTCCTGCAACTTTCCAAAGACTCAGTACATGAAGCCTGACCTTATTTGCTCTTCCTGGAAGACTTCTGTAGGGGGCTCATGTGTTCCTCAGTTCTCACAGGTTGATTGAAGGGGCACAGTCCTTCAAGGATAGCATTTTAAAATAGCTGATTCATACACATACAGAAAGCAAGAACCCAGAAGTGGAAGAGTTAAGGTAGTCCAGCTAAAAGTCCATTCTTCCCCGCTCATCTTTTCAGCAGCTTGATTCTTGCAGAGTCATTATTTCACTAGCTATTCAATCATTACATGTTCACCTTAGAAATCTGTCTAAAATCCAAAGACACAGAAAAATGATTTCTTGCAGAAACTTTTCTGTCCCTCCTTAGTGTTAAGACAATGAAGACAGCAGAGACTGCTTGCCTCATGTCTTCATTTGGCACATTTTGCTAAGCTGCCCTCTCACATTGTTACACTTTGGTCTATTCCTTCCTCATTACAGTTGGATTGAGCCTGTCCTGCCACAGTAAAAAGAAGCATGCCCTCCTCCTTAAGACAGAGGACTAACAGAACTGGCTCTGAGAGTCTGAGGCTTAATTCCCAGTTCCCTTTACGAGCTTGGGCTGCAGCAATCTGCAGCTGCATTTCTGCCCTATGCAAATCAAACAATTTAAATGTACGTTCTGTGGATGCAAAAAGCATTTCACAGCTTTTCAAGGAAACCTTCCCCAAGCACACCTTCTACAGAGAGAACAAACCCAAATGGTCTTCAGAGGCAGAAGGAGGGTGATGAAAAGTTTAGAAGGTGGACTGTCCTGTTGTTTTAGGAAGAGATAAGGTTCTTGGTGACAGAGACACTGACTGTAGCACATTAGTTATGTGGACACACTCCAGTCCTGTTGCTTTGGCACGATATAAACAAAGCAGCCAGGAAAAAGCAGGAACAACCCAGGATGAACTGAAGTGTGGGAGGAACAAAGAGAGGAGAAACTGGTGATTCCTGCCCACAGCTTGCAGGAAGGATTTCCAGCTTGGCACAGCAAAATGCTAAGGAAGAGCCTGGTGGTGCAGGAAGGTGACAGGAGCGGGGACACGTGTAACATGGTACAGCCTCCCACAGCCCAAAGGACACCTGCACTCACAGGAGGGAACAGGGAGCCAGATGCTACAATATTATTAAGACATGTCCTACAATAAAAAAGCAAGTCTTTTACTGATAGAAGACTGCTAATAATAAAGCATTTAAAAGCTTGGTTACAATGTAAGAGGAAAGAAAGAATGAAGAAGTTTCATGAGAGCATATGTGTACTCACCTGGAAGAACAAAAGGTCATAAACTCACTATTAGATAAAAAAGATTACATTTTTTCTTTTTTGAAGAAATCAACTTGAGGGTAGGATCTGGGATAACAGAAGGAAGCAGAAGTAAAAGACAAGATGAAGAGAAAGGGAGGAATTTGGAGAGCCAGCAAGAAGAGGCTGCTGAAGTGCTCCAGAACTTTGTCTAGAAAGTGCTTTAGAAATGTAAAATCCTCACTGAATTCACTCCTTCTAAATCCTTCCCAAGCCCCGAACTCCTCAGAAGGAATGTGCGTGCCCTTTTGGCATACCTACTCCTTTTCCATGAGGTGTTCTGGAAGCATCAGGGTGACACAACACGATCAACCTGGACAGTTAGTACTTTACAGCTACTGAAGAGCCATTTGTAGCTCACGACGCTGCTCTCCAAAACCACTAGAGAACCACTAGAGAACGAGCATTTGGGTACAAGTTCACCCAAACGCCTATCGAAGTTCTGCTCGTATCACCGTGAGCTATCTCGTGCTCTCGACCGGAGGGCCTGGGGAACGGTTCTGTTTGAAAGCACAGCCCTGGCAGCCTCACTCCTCTCCCAAGCCCTGCGCTGACCGTGCCCGGCACGGACCGGCTGTGCCAGCCGTGACTGAGGACTCCCAGCTGATGGCGAGGGCTGAGCCACGGCTCCAGCTACTCCCGTTCTCCGCAGCACCTCCCGGGGCTGCGAGCGCTGCTCCGGCTCCACAGCCGGGGTCAAACCTGGCGGTCGCTCCGCAGCGCTGGTTACCGGGCCAGCCCCTCGGGAAGCGATGGGGAATTCCGCCAGGGAAGCCGCCGGACTCTCCCACCCTCCCCGCGGCTCCGAGGCACCGGCGTGACCTTGCTGGGGAGCCCTGGGCCATGCGGCAGCCGAGCCCGGCCGCCCGGGGAGCCCGGGAGCGCGGCGGCCGGGACCCGCACACCGGCCCGGGCACGGCCCAGCGCCCCTCAGAGCCGCTGCGAGGCCCGAGGGCTCCGGGTCCGCCCGCTCCCCGCCGTTCCCGGGCCGCCCGGCCGCGGCCTCGCCTGCCCGCCGCGCCCCGGAGAGACTCACCGGAGATACTGCGCGCACAGCAGGCTCATCCTCCGCCGCTCGCCGCCCGTCCCGCCGCGGCTCTCACAGCCCGGGCCGGCCCGCCGCCCCCGCGCCACCCGCCGCCGCCGCCTCCCGCCGCCGCCATCTTCCCGTGCAGGGCCCGCGGGGAGGAAGGGGCGGGGTGTTCCCGCTCTGCGCTCCGGCCGGGCAGGCCCGCCCGCGCCCCGCCGGCCCCGCCGCTCCGGCCCCTCGGCGGCCGAGGCAGCCCCGGCTCCGCCGCTCCGGCACCCGGCGGCGTCCGCTCGCCCGCCCCGCCGAGCCGCTGCGGCCCTCCCGCCGCGCCGGCCGCGCTTCCGGGCCGGACCCCGCCCCCGCCGGCACTTCCGGCGGCGCCACCGGCAAACCCTTCCCCCGCCCGCTGCCATGGCAACCGAGGGGGCGGTGGGGCGTCGCCATGGCAACCGCGGCGCATCCCGGGGCCTGCATCCGCCGCCCGAGCCGCGCCGCCAGCGCCGGCTTTGTCACCGCTCCCCTCGGCCTCGGAGGCGCCGCTCGCCGGGAGGCCCGTGGGGCTGGCGGGGGCCCCGCCACAGAATTACAGGAACACAGAACGGGCCAGGTTGGAAAGGATCACAGTGGGCCATTGGGTCCCAACTCTCTGCTCAAGCAGGGTCATTCCAGAGCACATGGCACAGGATTGTGTCCCGACAGGTCTGGAATATCCTCAGTGAGGGAGACTCCACACCCTCTCTCTCTCTCCTCCTGCACAGGAAAGAAGTTCTCGGTCATGTCCATGTGGAACTTCTTGGGCATCCATTTCTGCCCATGGTCTCTTGTCCCATTGCTGGGCCCCAGGGAGCAGAGCCTGGTCCTTGCTCTGAGCTCTCCCTGCAGACAGGGACACAGGGGGGATGAGGGCCCCTCTCAGCTGGGTCTGCTCTGGAGGCTGAACAGACACCGGTCCCTCGAGAGAGCTGCTCCATGCCCTTCCTCATCTCCTCAGCCTCCTCTGGGCCTGCTCCAGGAGCTCCAGGTCTCTCCTCTCCTGAGACAATTAGGTCACACTGAAGTTTATTTTCTCCAGGCTGAACAACCCCAATTCTCACAGGCTTTCCTCACAACAAAGCTGTTCCATCCCTCTGATCATCTTGGTAGCCTTGTCTGGACTCGCTCCAGCAGCTCCATGTTCTTCCTGTGCTGGGGACTCTGGAGCTGGACATAGTGCTCCAGGTAGGGTCACCTCAGCATGGAGCCAGGACAGGGGCACACCAGGCAGTAACCTTGCACCTGGGTGCAACATTCTATCTCAGCTCAATATTTACAGTATTTCCACTATTTATCCCATGTGGTCCCACCTCCCATGCTGACTTGGTGACCTGATTTGTGCTCCAGTTTGTTTTTTTATGGCAGGAAAAATCCCACTGAGTTCAGTGTCCATTCGAGCAAATGAGCCAGCCTGAAGAAATGAGGCAGAGGAAAATTTGGGATCAGATGAACACGAGGTGTCTGGCTAATAAAAGTTGTGTCATTTGAGTCTGTAAGTGACCTGAGGACAAAATGAAAGATCATGTTTCAAAAATAAGTCCTCCACATTTTTTCAGGTTGAAAATATATATTGAAAATATATTCAGGTGTGGATATTTTCATGCACAGAGGTGGCACTGGACTGTCCTCTGTCTCTGTGCCAAACTTTGGCTTTTATGTCTTTGAGACATCACATTCTCCTGCTGCTCAGCATGAAAGCCTGGGATCAAGCAAAGATGAGTGAACAGTTCAACAGGTGAATGATGAAACATCAAATTCTCTGCAGGTTTGGTGATTATTTCCATCTAAATGTTGTGATGTGGGGAATGAGCACTCAACAGCATTTAAAGGAAGAAACAAAGCATGAAGATACCTAAACAATCCTAATTTTGCCCTCTATTCTTCCTGATTGGTAATTACGTTATCATGAGTAAAGTGTATTTGTTGTCATCCCAGATTATCCTACTTAGATTTTGAATTGTTAGTGACAAAAGCCTCATCTTACCCTAATAATAACCTCTTTTCCCCAAATATAACCTGTATGTAAAATTTCAGGAATTTCAGCTGTGTAGAGGTTTGTTAAGCCTTCATTACTCCCTTGCAAATATCACCCAGAAGAAAGAAAAAATTATAAAATAGGCCTCATTTCTTAGAGAAATTCCTTCTGATCCTTATCATTCATAAAGTAACAAATTTCCTTTTAATCTTTTGAGAATAAGTGCTGCACATTCCTGTAGCAGATTGAGGCTTTATTGCATTCCAAGCAGAAATACCCTTTTACACTAAGTAAAAGCTAGCTCACTTTTGGAAGGGAGGGAGCAAGGAGCCATTCCCAGGGATCCATGCTGGGTGCCTCGGCCTCACTGCCCATCCCAGGAGCCCAGCTACCATCCCACCTGCACAGATTGATACAAGCTGTAACCTCAGAAACATTAAAGGGCTGCCAAGATAACTGCACCTGTGGCCAGTGCTCAGCTGGTGTTGCTGAGTGCGGGCAAGAGAGAATTTGGTTCCCAGGCTGACCTTCCCCAGGAGATTGCCTCAAATGTCAGTCCAGGGTCCCAGAAACTCTGCAGAGCACTTGGGATCAAGTCCTCAACCTCTATAGATCTCCAGCTTTATCTCATGGCACCCTTGGGCATCTTCTTCCAGAGCATGAGGAACCAAGCTCTGAGAAGAGCTCTGCAGGCTACTCATAAATTTTCAACCCTCAGTTATAAGTCATGTCTTTCCTGGCTGCTTTTTAGCCTTGCTTACTCCTTCCTTGTTTGAATGTCTGCTCCTACAAAGGGTTCATCCAAAATGGAAGATTTCTCCCTTTGGGCCAGGCTGTCCCACCCCATGTGGCCTCAGACCTGGTCACCATGGGTTTGGCAGTTCCCTCCATCTCAGCTAGGCTCCCACCACAGCAGCTACCTCTGAGTGATTCCATTTATTGTCCTGTGCTGTTATTCCATGAGCAGCTGGGTCAGCTTGGCCTGTCTGGCCTGGCCCAGTCTGCCAGCTCAGTCTGGCTTCTTTATATTTGCAAATCCTTTCCCTCCCCTGAACTGGGTTTGCAAGCCTGAGTTTTGGCTAGATACATTCAGATTATATCTCAAAAACGGGTGTAAATGAAAAACCTGCTTTTGTGGGAACCAGGGGTTTTATTCCAACTGGGCCACCAGGTGAGAACACCCTTATTCAAGATTTTTTGCTCATTACTTCTCAAGGAAAGGCTTCTTTCTTTTTTTTTTTTCTTTTAAAGTGCATTGTTGCATTACAAAAATTTCTTGGAGTCATAGGGCTGGCATGTGGGGAGCAGAACTGAATCTGCTTCTTAGCCCTTATCAGAAAAGGCTCCAAAATGTGCCAGGATGGGTTCACAAATTGTTTAAACCCCTCTAATTGTGCTTTTCTCTGATAGATTTGAGTTCTTTCAAAGAGTTGGCAAACTGTCAGTTTAAAAGCCTTAGGCTGGAAGGTTTCTCTTCTGCTGCCAAGAGGAGGGACAAGGTGAGAGGCAGTGCTGGGAGAACTGAGGGGTCCCCATCCTTCACCCCAGTGAACACAGCCATGACCTTCCTGCCTTCTGCTGCATGGCCCCCTGCTCTTGAGGCCTGACTGTGCAGATGGTGAAGAGTTGGACAAATCCATGTGCAGAAATACCCTTGGTGTGAGCCACAGGCCATGTTTCAGGTGTGCTTAACAGGTCTCACATCCCGTAGACAACAATTTTGCAGTGCTGATATGAGCTCCCTGTGTAGGCAGGTCCCTGTGCTTGTCCATGCTGTTTTCTTCCTCAGGGAATAAACCCCAGCTAATAATCCTTCTGGCCCCTCTGTGTCCTGCTGTGCCAGCTCTGCAGGTGGCAGATGGCTGCTCGCCACCATGGGCTGGGCTGGAGCTCAAATCCACTGGGGGTCTTGGGGTGCTCCAGCGCTGTGCAACAACCCCAGGGAGGGCTGGCAGGGAACATCTGGCTCCTGCAGCTGGGGCTGCTGCCTTCAGCCACAGGAAAACTGCACCCACGTGTTCAGGGAAACAGCAAGTGAAAGAAAATACCTGCTGGGTTGGGAAACACTGAGGGGGAAAAGGTGAAATAACAACTGCACAGCCTTGCAGGCGTCGCTCCCGCACCAAAACCCGCCGCCGCTCCCCAGCCGGCAGCGTTGCTAAGTGACAGCTGATTTACCACATCACTCACCATCCAGCAGGCAGCAGGAAAGCCAGGGAAGAGCTACAGACTCTGCCAGAGGCTGCCCAGACCTCATGCTCACATGGCCTGGCAGTGCTGGTTCCACCTTGTCCCCACCATGGCCAGGCAGTGCATAACCTACGTCTGGACAGGTGATCTTGATCTTTCCCTGGTGTTTAGGGTCAAACCCCAGTGTGAAACAAAGCAGGCAGAGAGATTCAGCTGCATGGCAGGAGCTGTCAGAACCAGTGGGATGTGTTTAGCATCACCAGGCAGTGGGAGAACTTGGCCACCAGCAGTTCTGTCCACTTGTGCCTTCTGCAGCAGCAGCACTTAATGCTCCTATAGCTGCAGGTTGTATAACCTGTGAAGGGAAAATATGCTCCCCTGAAAAATTTCCTGTGCAAAATTAGCAGGGAATGGGGTCAGGATTAGCAAAAATATCAGCTGTCTCACCTCAACTTCAGCTCCTTCTATGTAAAAGGAATCAGTGAAGAATCTTCTCATAAAGGGCACACCCCCATATTTCAAATCAGGGCAGTTGTACCACCTCCAAGGGAAGGGGGTAGGACACCATCCTTAGTGGGAATGTGCAGGAGAGGAACACCCATTTCCTAGATTCATTCCCTAGTGGTCTTGCTCCTTCCTATCACTCAGGCTGATGAGTGTCCCATCACCTGGCTGAGCTGGAAGGGAAGAATTTTTCAAGCAAAAGACTGTAAATAATTAATCTTAGCAGGACACGGAGAAACACAGCACAGTGCTGTGGGTAAGGCCAAAAGCCTCTGCCATGAGAAGGCAGAAATTAATGTCTGGGGAGTGTCCTCTTAAGGACAGAAGAGGAAGACAGATGAAGGTAGCAAGGGACACCTGTTGGTGCCAAAAAAACCTCCCTTCTGAGAGAAAAATCTGTGTGTAAGAGCCAGAGATAGGGCCAGGGCAGCCTTCAGGAAGGGGCTGAAGGCAGCTGCATGCAGCTCTTAGTGGCTGTAAGCAGAGAGAGCTCTGCTGACCCTTGCTCAGGGCAAGGAACTTCTCTAGTGGAGAACAGCAATGCTGCAGTCCTAAAAATGAAAAATTTAGAGAATTAGATAGCTGAGTAATCTGGTACTAGTTTGCCTTGCAGTAAAGACTGGTTTTTGGTGAACGCATAGCATCTGTTTAATGTTGGTCTCTTTCAGGAAATGAAATGGATGTGTTGGGTGAAGCTGAACCCCCACAAGTTATTTTCCCTAATGGGCTGCAGCAATGTTGTGCTGGGGCTGGAGCAGCTGGGAGACCTATGCAGGGACTGCCTGAGCAGCAGGGGGAACACAGGTAGCTGCTCATGAGCGCTGAGTTGTGCAGATCACAGAATCAGGCTGCAAAAGACCTCTGAGGTCATCTAGTCCAATCTGTGACTGATTACCACGTTGTCAACTACGTCATGGCATTAAGTGCCATGTCCAGCCTTTCCTTAAACACCTCCAGGGATGGTGACTCCATCACCTCTCTGGGCAGCCCATTCCAATGTCTAATCACCCTTTCTGTGAAGAAATTCCTTCTGATGTCTGTCAGCCTAGGACTATGTCTCCTTGTCCTGTCGCTGGTTGCCTGGAGAAAACACTGCCCCCGCCATCGGGTTGCACCCTCCTTTCAGGGAGCTGTGATAAGGTCACCCTTCAGCCTCCTTATCTGCAGGCTAAGCCTCCCGTTCCATCTCCTCCGTCCTGGGGATGCCGGCGCTGCCCCTGTGGGTGTGAGCGCACACAGAGCGATGCGTGCCCATCCCTGTGTGTGTGCCCGGGCGCAGCTGTGCCGGGCCGTGTGCCGCTGTCCCCGCGGGCTGTGCACACCGCAGCGCACACGCGTGTGCGGGACCCCGCGCCGCTGTCCCCTCACACAGAGGGATGGCCGTGTCCCCGCGGGCTGTGACACGAGAGCACACACACACGAGAGCACACACACACGAGAGCACACACACACGCGAGCACACACACACGCGTGTGCGGGACCCCGCGGGGGCGCGCCCCGGGCCGCGCTGCCGAGGGGCGGCCCCGGCCCGGCTCCCGCAGCCGCGGCGCCGCCCCCGCTCCCGCCCGGCCCCGCTCCATCCTCCGCCCTCCTCCCTCCCGCAGCCGCACCGAGCCTCAGACCGCGGCGGGGCCGGGCAGGGCCGCACCATGACCGAGACCACCAAGACCCACGTTATCCTGCTGGCCTGCGGCAGCTTCAACCCCATCACCAAGGGGCACATCCAGATGTTCGGTCAGTGGCCGCGGCGGCGGGGCGGGCCGGGGGAGGAGGCCTGGGGCCGCACCCGGGTGGGGATGCGGGGATGCGGGGCTGCGGGGATGCGGGGCTGGGGCGCTGGGGCCGCTGCGGGGCTCGGGGCGCGCTCCGAGCGCGGCTCCGCTCCCGGGGCCGGGCGCTGTCCGCGGCGGGTGGTGCTGAAGGCGCCGCGGGCGGGGAGCGCCGGGGCCTCCGGAACCCGCTCCCCATGCCTGGCAGCTGTCCGCAGCCCTGTGGGGCTGTCCCCCTGGCATGGCCGGGGTCCCCTCTCTGCACTCACATTCTCCTGCTCCCGGCCCGCAGCCCCCGGGGTCGGTCCCGGCGCTGTTTGTCCGCTGCTGTTCGTCCTCGGGTCTGCGAGACTGCAGCCGCTGCAGCACTTCCATTTCCTCTGACCAGGGAGGAGATAGAACCAAGCAGCCACAGCCAGGTACAAAAGTCAACAGAAATACAGGCACTTAATGGAGATATTGAAGTAGTCAACCATCAGATTGATACTAGGTCGAAGGAATGGGAAACGTTTGTGGGAGATGATGGATATTACCGAGCATCCCTGTGATGATAGGGATGCTGGAATCGCTGCTACAGCCTGGCAAGACAAGAGGGAGGGAAGGAGGGAGAGAGGAAGGGCAGTCTCCATCAAAGGCGGTCTGACATGCCATAGATACTGTTTGGGTAAAGCCCAAAATGTGTAGAAATCCCAGTGCAAACAGTGGCTCCCTTGGCCGGGGAGGAGTCCTGGGAGGGTGAAGTGTCCACTGCAGACCCCCTTGGAGTGCAGAGACAGGATTCATCCTTTATGTCTGATGGGAGATTTAAGGCTGGGAAGCAGATACTGAAGGTCGTGTGCTGCCAGTGGAGAAGCATCCCTGGGGTTTCTAAAAGCTGTATCTAAGTTTCTAAATATATAAACTATATAAAAATACTTGAAATCAGCTTGGGGTATTTCTGCATTAGACCTTGTTTTTGTAGAACATAATGAGTTGCACATCAGGTTAGAAAATGATGGTTTTCTAGATGCAAAGGATCACATTGTTATTCCATTTCATAAGTGGCAGCAAAATGTAGGCCTGGACACCAATATGCTTGAAATCAAAAAAAGAAAATCCTATCCCCTAAATTGCCAACAAGGATCAAGAGGAACTATTTAAAAATAAAAACAACTATTGAATTAAATTACAAGGACTTGGTTGATGGAAGCAACCACTGATGAAAAATATTTCTGTGATTCACATTTAGTCTTATTTTGATTAAGCAACACTAAAGATATCTATGTGGCCCTTATTCAGTGGACTAAAAACAAGCAACAAAATGTATTTTAAAAAATAAGGATCAGTGAGATATTAGTATGCAGAGCATGTTCATGTAGACTCGCAGTAAGATTTTCTTTTTGCTCAGTACTCTTCAGTATCTTTATCAAAGATGTGAGAGAAAATATATAATCCCTGATGGCAAAAAGTGGCCACGACCCCAAAGTGGGCAGAAGAGCAATTCCTGCTGGTAATGAGTCAGTTGTGCTGCCTAACTCTGGTTGTTTGATAAAAGGGCTTGTTCAACAGCAGAGTCAAAGGCAAAGTCATATGTCCAGCGGGGAAGAACACACTTCAAAGATAAACAAAAGGCAAATGTCTTCTGCCAAACAGCAGTGGTGTCAAGGACTGAGGGGGGATTGTGCACAACCCACTGAATGCAAACTCTGTGTGGTGCTGTAAATAAAGCAGCAAATGTGACCCTTGTAGATATGAGCAGGAGAATATCAAGCAGAAGAAGAAAGGTTGTATTATTTTCATGTACAGCATTAGCAAAACCCTTCTCTGAGGAACAGTGAGAAGAATTACATTAGTTTTGAAGCCAGGCTTTGTGGGAGGAGACTAGGGAGGCTCAGTCTAGATCCATCCTTAAATATGTGAGGGGTATCACATATCCCTGCCCTGTGCTTAGGGGAGGGATATGTGATATGTGATGAAAGTGAGCAGCTTTGCTCAGCAGAATAAGTACGAGTGAGATTCCAAGAGTGGATCACACAACACTTCAAACTACAAATCTGTTGTGTGGGTTATAATGAAGGTAATCAAGTGGTATGACAAAGTACCTGGGTACCTGGTGGATCCTCTGTCACATGAAGGCTGTAAATGAATATTCAGACATCTTTCAGGAAGACAGGTTTTAGCTCAAAAAGGGTGCTTGATGTGGAAATTTTCTATGCACGCGTCCTGTAGAGCTCCTGGAATACAATACTTGAGATACTTGATAGGGACAAATGAGACTTCCATGAGGAAAGGACACAGAATTTAGCTTCTAAATCCATCATCATTTTGTTTGAGAAACACTTCTCCCCAAAAAAGTGTAATCCTGTGAAGCCATGGGAATCTCAGTCAAAATCTGTGTTAGTCTTCTAGCTCTGCACTATAGAGTCCAACCAAAACAGTGCTCTGTCCTGTAAATGATGCATTTCAAATAGCTGAATTTGTTGCCAAAAAATAGTGCCTTCATCATTCAGACAAATATTTGGGTTTTGAGAACCTAATAGGAGGATTTTTTCTTAACATAGAGAAAGACAATTTATCTCTTTAACATACAGCACTAATTAAGCCAAAAGGAAGTACAATATTTGCTCAGGTATGTCACTGTAAACACACCATATTATGTCAACCATCATTTTTCTCAGTGTGCATTTTACCATGTTTTATTCAGACCAAAACCCAACCTTTTCCCATAGGATTTTTGCCTGAATAGGGGATTAGTTAATTGTGTGGAAGTCTCTTCTAGTGGAGGAGAGATTATTATTGAGTTATTCTTTCCATCAGTCATATGAATTTAAGACTCATCATTGGGATTCCAGAAAGCTGGGATTCTTCTTACAGCCCCAAATCTGCAACTGCATCCCACCACTGAACCTTGTGAGCAGCTGAACTTACTGCAACAGAGCTCCCTGCTTCATCTGCCAGTTAAAATTCTGGGTCACTGGGGCTCCCCAAATGAGGCTGAATCGTATCTGTGTGTACAAAATGAATATCATACATATAAATTAATACTTTGCCGAAGATATATGACATATAACAAAAAAGTAGGTGAGACATAGTCATGTACAGCCATCCCTACCAAAGGGTTGAGACAAACACCCACATAGTCCTGAAAACACTCTGAGTTATTTGTGGTGTCAGCTGTGCTTTGAGAGGGTTCTGAATCACAAATGTCAGTTGTATTTTCCAGCTTTATGTGGTTATGAGAAAAAGTTTGGGATGTTTCTGTGGTGGGGAGGAAAGACAGAAGGACAGAGAGGGCAAAGGTTGTTTCCAAAGCTTGACATAAACATTGGTGGCCTTTAACACAAAATGAAACTCCATTTATAGCCTAAGGAGGTATGGGAAAGAAAAAGCAAAGCCGAATCAAAAATCTTAATAATTGAAAAAAAGTAAAATTCTGAACAAAGTCCTGCATTAAAGCCACATAAAACCCCCACCACTGTTGGATGCAGGGAGCCCACCTGCTCACCTCAGCCAGCACACACCAAGCCCAGGATGTTCACTTTCATTTCCTGCTGCCACTCAGAGGAGCACAGAGCATGGGCTGCTGCTTATCCCCCTGCCCTGCAGCCAGCTCAGGAGGGGAAGCCCAGAGACATCCCCATGCTGGCTTTGGGTCTCAGCACGAAGCACTGGGGCACACTGAGTGGCACAGACACCCAGCAGTGGCATCTGCTGGTTAAAGTGCATCTTCTCCATCTTGGCCTCCTCACAGTTTACCCCCTCCTCCCTTCCCGTGCAAGCAATGCCATCCAAAGGACAAAAGCCAAGGCACCAACGTCAAAAGCAAAACCTAATCCATGCAGCTCTCCTCACACACCACAGCCCGTGCTGGCACTGTGCCACACAGCGAGCTCGTGCTCGCTTTGACAATTAAATCACTTCCCCATGTGGTCCCAGCTCAGGGAGCCCTAACACAACTGTGTCCAGAGCTTGGAAACCAAAAGGCAGCTCTGCAGAGCAAGGTGGACAGCAAATTTTTCAGTTAAAAAAGTTTGCTTTGAAGATTGTCTTGGGTAAAATGCTGGGATTAAAGGCATCACCGGACAAGGTCAGAGGCTCCAGGTTCTCTGTCATGGTGTTTCAGAGTCAGAGACAGAGCCAAAAAATAGCTGGACTTGGAAGGAAGGTGCTGTGGGAAAGGCTTGTACTGTCCTGTGGATATGTGAGAATTGGAGGATAATTCTGATGATTTCTTCAAACTGAAATGAGGGTTTTGGTGGAGTGAAATGGTATCTGGTCAAACAACATGCTGTGTTTTGATGCTGACTTTTTTTTTTTTTTCCTCTATTTTCTTTAATTCATTTTTCTTCAATTGTAGAAGAAAAGACCCCTCTGGAATTGCCCATACCGCCTATTTTGGCACTTTAGACATTTTTTTCCTTGCCTTTTTAAAGTTCTGAAACTCTCACAATCCATTCTTTTCATGTGCAAACTTCTGGCTTCATTCACAAAGCCTTGCTCAGCAACCACGGTTTTATTTCTGCCCAGCTCTAAGAACAGCTTAATGTCCAGGGAACCCCTCAATTCCCCTTTCCACCTCTGCTTATCAGCCTGCAAGCAGCAGAGCTTCACTGAGGCCTCTCTGCCCTTGCAGAGGAAGATTTCAGCCTCCCTCCCTCCCTTCTGGATGTACAGTGCCCACAAAGTCCAGCAAGGTGGAGTTTGTGGTCCATGGGGATGTTCAGAGCTGGTCTTAGAGGCAGCAGGTTGGGTAACCCCCTCAAAAAACGGGACATGATCTGACTTAGTCACAGGTACTTGGCTTTTTAACAGCTAGTTTTTGGGTACTATGAAGCACTTGATGGCAAATAGAGGATTCTAATCAAATCTGTATCATCTGCCTGTATCCATACTGCCTCATCTTCTGCATGTGGATTTATGAAGTGATGGGTTGCTCCAGATCAGCTTCTTTGGGAGGAAGAGATCTGTGAGATGTCACTCAGATGTGGCCCTCTGATAGGGAGTTTTGGTACCTCAGATATTTTAAACCTGTTTGACCATGGAGTTTCCCCACCTACCTCATTTCAAGCAGTGCCCAGGATCTGGACTTGCACAGAAAAACACTGCCAGTAAATAGCCTGAAACCTGAAAGTCAGCAAATCCCCACTACTCTTTCCTTTTTGTCTAATTAAATTTTCCTAGGTCCTATGTGCATCTGTTATTGAAGACTGTTAATATCCCAACCAACAGTTGAGTAAAACACATTTCTGGTGAAAACAATGAAAGAGGACTCTGCTATCAAACATAAAACCTTCTTGCTTGGTTCTTAAGAAAACTGGAGCAATTAAAAACCTCAGCAGGCTGCTCTTTGATTATGCACTGCAATCCTTGTAGAGGAGCAGCACTGAGGGCTGCTGCATCCCAGAGCAAGGGATTTGAGATGAAAGGATGGAGTTCCTTAAGTAAAGAGGGATGAAGAGGCAGGAGCTGAGGCTTTTGTTAATGATGTATTGTCTTAATTTTGTCCTGAATTTCAAGAATCACTTTTTCTTACTTGATTGAGATGACTGAACAGTTTAATGAGAGTGTCACTGCCTGGGACAGAGCTGGGAGAAATGCCTGAGCAGTGTGACAGCTTCACCCTTTCCCCTTTGCTTCAATAACAATACATCTGCAAATGTCCAGGAGCAAAACTCCTTCCCCCTCCACCTCACAAAAGCTCCTCAGGAGCTTGAGAGAGACTTTGCTGTCTGCAGCACGAGTAAGTGCGGCCCCTGTGAGGCTGCCTCGTGGTTCCATTTCCTGCTGGGCTGAAACGGGAACGAGTAATGAGCAGGAGGGATCGATGGACGGAGCGGGAGGACGGACAGACGGACAGGGAGAGGCTGGCCGAGCAGCTCTGGAGCTCAGCAGCATCGGCAGAGCGCAGTGGGGATGGCTTGAGCAGGACAGATCTCACTGAAAACACGCGGGGCGGTGTGGCAGACGCGGGGAGCTGCGGCATCCCTGCTCATCCCTCTGCGGCACAGCGGAGCGGAGCAGCTCCCGCTGAAAGCACAGCGGGCAGCCGAGCCCTTCCCTCGGTACGAGGCGCTGGGAGGTGAGCTGTGCCAGGCCAGGTGCCCCTGGCTCGGCGGGGCAGCCACACCGCCACCCGGCCCCGGGGCCTGGGTCACAGCGCACCCCCACGCCCAGCACCCGCCCCAAACACACCGAAAGTGCTGTGCTGGGAGCACAGAGCAGCACCCATGGCTCTTCTGGAGACTGTTTTGTATCAGCTAATGTCACCTTCCCATCACTGCACCCCGTACAGACTCATTTTTCACAGCCTTTGTCATCGGCTTCCTGCATCTCAAGCATCTCCTCTTTGTAACCCAGAGTGAGTTTTCCTGAGCATGAGACTCAACTCCATTAATAACTATTCAGGGATTCTTTTAAAATATTTATAAGCTATTAAATATTTAGCAGTATTTATTACAGTCTCTGAGACATCACACTGGGTCTATGATAATGCCACCTCCCAAAATGTGCCACATACCTTCTTTCCTTCCACCGACTATAAACAAACCTGGCAGTGAGAAATCCAGTCCTACAACCTCATTCAAGAAGAAAACAGGGGCTCTGCTTCTATTTAAAAACTATTTGCACTCACTGTGATGCTCTCACCTCCTGCACTGTCTTCTTTGATGCTTTTTAACATCAGCCTGTGCAATGCCAAGGTATCAATTAGCTGCATGCTAAACACCAGCAGCCCACACCTCTCATGTAACCCTGGACAGCTCATTTAACTGCTTGAGTGGTGCAGTGGGGGGAGCCACATCCTTCTGCTGCCAGGCTGCTGTGGGTCAGGGGATGGGAGCCAGGGTAGAAGTGGGTCATGACTGTGCTGATGCTCCTTCATCTGAATGGCAACTGGCCCAAAATGGGCATCCTCACCTCTGAACCCTTTGGCTTTCAAAACCCCTTCTGGCAGCAAGGCTGGGGGGCTGCAAGAGGCCCTCTGAGCCAAGGAAGTTCACCTGGGTTGAAGTGTAGCACAAGTACCTCCGCCCTTAATCCTAAACCTAACCTCAACCTCCACCTGGGACCAGGGAGCCCAGAGCAGCTCTGGGAAGACCCAACAACCTCTGAGGACTGAACTGTCAGTATAAGATAGAGACAAAGCCAGGGCACCTCTGGATTTTGACATGAGCATGCCCTCTCTGGTATTTATAACCCCTCAGTCCAAGCACTTCCATGATGCCACCAGTGCCCAGCCAAGCAGGGAGAGATTTTCAGATGCCATGTGTGGAGACAGTCAATAGTGCCCATCACAACCCTGAAAATAAATCAGGGCCAAAGCACAAGCTCTCATTCTACTGAAACACTATTGTTGCTGGAAAAGGCAGCCTGGCTCAGAAACACTTTTTTTTCCTCCCCCCTTTCAGCATCAACTAATATTCTTCAGCAAGCCTGAGCCACTGGATGTATCTTGGTCATAAGAGCAGAAATTTGCTAAATCTATATTTGGGAACAGAAAAGCCTAGATTCTTCAGAAATATGCATTTTAAAAGCCACTGTAGGGCTTGCCCCAGGAGAAGATTAACTGAGATCAGCCTTTTTCAGGGCTGGAATAGGAGGCACAGGCAGAGAAGGTCCCCATGGGATGGGTGGAGAACCCATCTCTGAGCCTAGCAAGGAAGAACTTGCACAGCCCCTGCTACACAAAGGCTTCTATTTTCACTGAAAATCCAACAGCCCCTAATTGAGCTTAAGCCTTCCCTGAGGAGATGACGTTTCTCTGTGGTTCATTGGCAAGGGAAAGCAGAAAATTCACTTTTCCCAGGACAAGCTGGGTTGGGGATGCTTAAACACATAACTGTGCTTCTGGCACCTTTGCTTTGTGCACAGACATGGATGATGTTTCTGTTTGGGGAAAATGGGGTCTTGGGAATGGGTCTGCAGAGAGACAGGGTTGCACTGCTACACAGCTGCAGTAATGGGAATGGGACATCCCTCTGGTGTCACCTCAAGCCTGAAATCTGACCATGGCTCTGTCACCCCCACACCCTCACCAGCATCCCCCAGCCTCTGCCTCTCTGTAGCTGGGATGCTTCCTGCCTGCACAGTCCTGGTTCAGCCAACACAGATCCCACACAAGGTCAGCATCTTCAGACACCTTGCCAGCAAAGGCAAGGCCTGGGTCAGACACAGAGGGGCCAGCTCCATGTGGAGGCAGCCTGAGACCATCCAAGAGCTGCTGGACAAAGGCTCCTCATCCCTGCCACATGGGGAATTGGGAACCATGAATCCTCTGCTCCTGGTAGGATTGTGATCATGCCACGTGTCAGCCCAAAGGAGCAGCACCACACATGGCAGTATGTAAAAAGCACTGCCTTTGATGTGCTACAACAGCGTGGAAATGAAAACAAACAGAGTGCTTCCACAGGGAAATTAGAGCACTGGAAAACAAGCGTGAAAATCTGTTGGGGTTTTATTTCCCTTTCATTTTTTTTTAAAGGCACTGTGTGACACCAATTTCCCTGAGTGAGATGGGGACTGGGGCCTCTCCAGGGATGTACATTAAGGTGCCTGTCCTATTTTGGATTTCTATCCACATTTTGACTAAAGTGACATATAAAACCATGGCAGAATGGTGAAAATCTTGCCTTTTGCTGCTATCCTTTTGCTGGGTGGGGTGACAGCTAATGCACCAGACAGGGAAATGTACATGACCTTTCACTTTCCACTTCAATTCAACATATACAAAAAATCATCTTACCTAGAGATGCTTAATCCTTCTCCAAGGGCTTCTAAGCAAGTTGTTTCAGTGCTGTCCTGCAGAAGACAGTTCAAAAAGCCTTCTTTAGTTGAAGGTCTCTTCTTCATCCATTTTTAGAATCACTGAATGGTTTGGAAGAGGCATTAAAGATCATTTTGTTACAACACCATTCCCTACACCAGGTTGCTCCAAGCCCCATCAGCCATCTGGTAAGAGTTGCTTTTCCCTCATTAGATGCTTTCCCTTATCTCTTTATTCCCAAGACCTCTGAGATACCCAGGTGCTGAACACCTCGTGGAGGTGTTTAACGTGTCCACGCCCTCAGCTGCCCACACCTCAGGTGAGATCCAGCAGGGTGTTGAGAACATTCCTGCTCTCCCTGCAATACCAGAGTGGAGATCTCCAAGCAGTAAGTTACATTGCTTCTCTGTACAAGTGGAGAGGGGGGCAGCACTGTGCTGATCACAGAAAAGCAGGTTCACTCCCTGCCTGGAGGTGCTGGTGGCACTTCAACTCAAGAAGCAGCTCCTTGTACTTCTCCTTATGTTGCTCACCTGATGGGCATTGCCTGCTCCCTCCCACTCCACAGCAGCAGAAGTAGCAGCTACAGGAGGGAAAAGCATCTTGGCCTGGGTTGTTCTCCCATGCTTTTCCTCAGATGCTCCTTCTCAAGCTCTAGGACCTGAGAGCTCTTCTTCCTAGACTCCTGTGTAACTTCTCAGACACACTGACTCTTGCAATACTTCCCTTCTAATAAAAGAGGGGGAAATAGGATGTCTTCACTTTCAATTTCAATTATATCAAACAGGTTGTCCCCTCTACAGCTTCAGAGAGGAAACCCAGATTCTCTGGGACCAGCCAGGTCCCCTGCCCAGGCCCTACCTATCTGGGGCTCCAGGAAATGCTCTGCTATTTCTAGATCAGCTTACTGTGACTCAGTCTCCTACTTTTATTATTTTTAGTTAGTTAGTTTTAAACACTTAGTTTCACCTTTCTGCTTGAAGCCAGGAGTGATCAACAGATGGTGATAGCATGAGACTCATTAGTCATCACTTGTGTGGCTCTGAGCTGGACACTGGCGGGGACCTGGCTGGGCTGGCAGGGTCAGGTCCTGCAGCATCACCTCTCAGGACCTTTCACAGCCTCCTCTTCCATCATAAATCTTGAGGCATTTGATGGCCAGTGCTTTTTTTGTGCTTATGGAAAGCTGATAAAACTAATGTGCAGCAACACCTGAAGCCCTGTCACAGCACATGCCACAGTGGAGACAGCCATGGTACACAGAGTATCAGCACAAAATTTCAGAAAGCTTCAACCCATACAGAGTAAAATCTTACCACTTCAGAAGGCTTCAAGCTTCTTGTTCTTCAGCCCAACCTTTTATCCCCTCCTGTTGATGCCCTGCCCCTGTCTGCCCTCTGCTCCCTTTGGTGTTGCTCAGTGCCCCTGGGCACTCCATGGCTCATTGCTGTCAGTGCTGCTCACCTGCTGCTCACAGCTGCACCTACTGGGGATGAGGCTGGGCCAGCCCCACCCACAATCACACAAACTGTGTGCCTACAGAGCCCTTCCCATATTTGTTATTTCCCCAGCACCTGGGTACAGCTATGGACTAATGGGGTGGGGGAAAGTGTAACAGAGCAATTAGCTGAGAGATTAAAATCTTTTAAAAAATCATGAGGGGGCTTAATGGGATTTTTCTGCTAGCTAGAAGTCTCCTGAGGATCTGACTGAAATTGTCTAAGAGGCACTGAGCACGAGGTAGGACAGGTTATTTGGGTCAGTGGGACACAAGGATCTCCCCAGGCTTGCCTTGGGAAGGGCCAACCCCACGGTGGAGAATCAGTCTCCTGCTTCTTCCCAAAGGAGGAACCTCTCTTGAAGAGCAGCCAGGGCTTGCTCTGGTAGAAATGTTTCTTCTGGGAGCCCAGGGAAGGGAGATGCCAAGATCTGGCAGTGGGTGAAGACACTGGTTAGGACCCAGAATAAGGCTCTGGGGTAGGCAGGAGAGCTGGGCTCTGGGAGAAGGACACCTCTGATGAACACATCCCTGATTTGGCATTCAGAGAGGGCTTTTTTAATATCTATATATATATACATACACATCATTCAATTAGACTGAGAGTAACTGCTGGCTCCTTGCCCACACTGAGCTCTGGAAGCACCATTTAGGTCCTGCAAGTGCTGCTAGCTGAGAATAAAACAAAGTGTGCTGGCATATCTGGGTCACTCTCTCCTGCAGAAGAAGGGATTTTAATGGCCATGTCCCACCTCCTGTCCAAGGTTGTCAGAGGCCAAATTGCTGAAAATAAAAATGAGACACTTGGGAAATGGTTTTGCCTTCTCCATCACCGGTGGCTGTGCAACTTCTGTCCCAGCTCTCATGGCTGTGCAATGAAGGCTGGGCAGAGCTTTCTTACCTCCCTGCTACCTTGTGTGTGTTTTCAGAGAGCTGGCACAGTGTGAGCAAGCTGCAGCTTCAATCCCCTGTGGGGGGAAGGGCATAAATCAGAGCTGGCCTGTGGCTTTACTCTGTAAGGAAAAAAAATAGAAAAAGGGAAGTCTTAGGGGTGCAGATGAACCAGGTACAAAGGCAAAGCAAATACAGTTTGGAATTACACCTTGAAAAATGAACATGTGGAATGTTTGATTCCAGTAATGTCAATTTATGTGATGGAGCACTGCCAGAGGAGCCCAAACATTGTGATTAAATATACTCAGTGAGAACCTCCAAAAAGTCACATCTCTTAAATAAGGACTGATTTCCTATTGGGCAAGTGGGATGCTATTTTTTCATTCAAACTGGACAAAACCATCACTTTTCAGTTTTGTAGCCCTGGAGCATATCCTCTGACTGGTCTTTCCCTATCACTGTCTCTCAGGAAAGCAGCAGAGATGAAAACACTTGAAGTGCATTTGCAGGGCAGGTGAGCGAAGCTGGGCTGGGAAAGCAGGAAAGTGTCACCAGTGCTGGGATGGGTGTAAGTGTCACCCCTGTCCCTTCCCTGCCCAGCACAGCAAGGCTGTGGCCATCCAGCAGCTGCCAGGCACACAGCCATGGCTGGAAGCTCCCCATCCCACAAGGAGGCTGCCAGGGGGCTAATGCATGTCTTGGCACAGCCATTGCCCTGAGTTTATTTATGTCAACAAGGTTTAAAAGCCATGGAGGCTGCCTGGAGCATTACAGACAATTTACTCCAGACAAGGAATGAGCTCTGCATTTACAAGCTGACATCCTTGCACTGGTGGGGCAGGATATAAAGTGCTCGTAGAAAATGGAAATACTGGAGGGGGTCTCTGTGGTCTGATGTAATCTCTGGACATCACAGGCAAGAAATGGGCTGGGAAAGGGATGGGAAGCTGTGACAGAGGACAACAGGCATGGAAAGTTATGAGCAAGAGAGAACCAGAAGGCAGGTGTTCCCATTCCCTACACTGTACTGCCCACATTTGCCCAAATACTTCCCCTGCATATTTAAATTATATGTGGTGTTTCTGAGGTAGACAACAAGCTCTTGGAAATTCAGGTCCCAACTTAGAAAGCAGCCTCATTTTTACAGATTGTGCAGGTTAAAACCCAAATGAGCAATACAGAGCAGCAGCACCCCTCTCCTGCCAGCAGCAGAGCCCTCCCTGAGTGCTGCAGGGCCATCAGCAACCCCTCAGTGACACCTTTCACCAGAGCAGATTGCTTCAAACCCCAGCCTACCCGGCCTTGGACACTTCCAAGGATGAGATATCCAAAACTTCTCTGGGCATCCTGCTCCTGTGCCTGTTTTGTGCAGAAGAAATGTTTTATTAAAGCAGGAGGTGGTGGTGGATGTTTGGTGTGAGCTGGAGCTGAGAGGACATGCCAGCAGCATGGGTCAGGTTGCCTGAAGATGTGGAGATGGTGCCAGGCTGTTTAAATACAGACCTTGAGATATTGGTAAACCAGGGAAAACCTTTGGCTTTTGCCACCAAGAACTCAAGGCAAATTAATACCATCAGCCACCCCTGAGAGCTTGAAGCAGAGTTTACATGCAAAGAGTTCAGCTCCTCTGAAAGATGAACTTTATAAAGGGGTCATACATGAAAAGGGATGGATCAGTGTTTTTAAATCTTCCTTTGGCAAGGAAAATCAAGTCAGGGCAAATCAGGAAATAATGAAAGGATGTGTTCATTTAAAACTCAACAGCATCTTTTTGTTAGGGAATTTCCTTTTTCTTTTAATTTGCATTTTAATTTGCATTATGATAAAAAGGTAAATGCTGATCCATCAATCTTCACTTCTCCCTACCTGTGCAAAAAAACCAAGCCCTGGCATACTGTGTTTTGCTGCATGTGCTCTCATGGGATTTTGAGGGCAGGAAGGATAATTTTGGTACATCCAATTCAGGCAATCACATTTTACTCCCTGCACCAATCAAATGATTTAAGCCCACTTTTCCCTCTCTGGAGGCTGGTGTGTCCAAGGCACAAGAGCTGGGAAGGCAGCCAGAGTGAGGATTTCAGGTGAGTCTGAGGAAGAGGCTATATTAAGGCTGGCAAATTTCCCACAGGCTGTCACAGAGGCCTGAGGCTGCTCAATGCCCTCGAGGGGGAAAAAAGGTTCATAGCAATTATATTTCCTTAATTTACTTTTAACTGACAATAACTGAGTAACATTCCCTAGCAGAAATTTCAAAATTTGGATGAAAAAAAATTGCCCAAGTGACTTAGAATCCTGAATGGTTTGGGTTGAAAGGGACCCTAAAGCTCATCCCACTTCAGCCCCTGCCATGGGCAGGGACATGTTCCACTAACCCAGGTTGCTCCAAGCCCCATCCAACCTGGCCTTGGACACTGCCAGGGATGTGGCAGCCACTGCCCCACTGGGAACACCCGCCCTTCAGGAAGGACCTCTCACCATCCCTCAGGGCAGTGCCAGACACTCAGTTCAGTGTCTGAAGGATGTGATGCACAGTGACATCTTGGGATGGCTGATGGATCTTGAAATCACCACCTCCATTTCAGAAATGTTCCTTTTATTTGCAAATCCAAAATATTTTATAGATCTTGAAGAAAAAATTCTCTTTCTAATGGCTTATCAATCTTATCTGCCTTTTTGCTCTTATCTTCCTTATCTTCTTTTTCCTTGGTGCTGTCTCAATAGCTGGGATAGGTATATAGGAGACCAGGTGGGTTTGGCAATTTGTCACCAGCACCTTTATCCTCAAATGCCACCTTTAGGAAATACCAGCCTGAAACTGAACATCTCTTAGCATAGCTGGGCACGGGCAGCACATGGTGGGACGGGAGGAGCACATGGGAGGGATGGAGCAGCTGTGTGGCTGTGGAGGGACCAGCTGGGCCATGGCTGGTGGCTGCCATGGTGGTGCAGGGTTCAGTGGGTCCTGCTAAACTCCCCTCCCTCCTTTTCCTTGTCCCCCTCCAGAGCGAGCCCGGGATTACCTGCACAAGACCGGACGCTTCATTGTCATCGGCGGCATCGTCTCGCCCGTGCACGACTCCTATGGGAAAACGGTGAGCTGTCCCCATCTCCTCTCTGCCTCCTGGCTGAGGTGGTGTCTCTGCAATTAGGGCTGAGCTCTGGGCAGCACTGCCTGACCTGTGGTCCCTTCATGACCCTTTTCTGCCTGGGGAAGCTCCTGACCTTGGGAAAGTCTCAGAGAGAAGGGGGAGAATGCAATCTCTTGTTGTTTAGATAAAAACTGCAGTGAGACCCTAAAATGAGCCAAAGTACTAGACAGCAAAGAGAAACAGTCCCATCTAAAACAGTAGTGGTGGTGAGGCCTTAAGTGGGGGTTGGTGGGGGTTTTTTAGTTTGAATTATTTCAAAGCAAATTGGTTGGTTTTGGGGGGAGGAGAGGGATATTGATATTATGCGAACGAGTGACCTTTAGAAGCACTTGTCAAATTAGGAGTGGTGAGCTCACTTGTCTCCTGAAAGCTGGAGGAATTTCATCAAGAAATCACCCCCTCAGGCTGGCCCCTTTGGAGCACAGGTCTGGGAGTGGTGCTGCTGAGCAAATCTCACCACCTGAGCACGTAGCCAGGGCTGAGCCCCACAAAGACTCCTCCCCTCCAGCAAACAGGAGCTTAAATAAACTTCTGTGGGCAGGAAGGAATCCTTCTGGCCTGTCCCACATGAGCGAGCCTGATGTTCTGCCCCAGAAGGGTTTGCAAGCCCAGGCTGGCCAGAGCACAAGGCTTCATGAGCGTTCTTCCTTCCCTTGTTGCGCAGGGGCTGGTCTCCAGCCGGCACCGCCTGACCATGTGCCAGCTGGCCGTGCAGTCCTCCGACTGGATCAGGTGGGTGGCACAGCTGGCACTGCCATGGCACCAGGAGCTGGCACTGCCATGGCACCAGCAGCCCCTGCCCCTTCCCTGCCCCGTGGGCACAAAGCCCTGCACGCACAGTGGAGGTGCCACCAGCTGGCAGAGCTCCAGGATGAATTTCCTGCCAGCCCAAGCTTGACTAAAAATCAGAGACGTTCCCCTCCCAGTCCAGCAGAGAACAGATGAGGAGGGTTACACCACCCTTCAGGATCTGGGGAGTCATTCAAGCCCCTCACTGAGCCTGTGGTGTCTGGGTGATACCCAAAGTCACTCAGCTCCCTCCAGCCTTGTGTTGTGGCACCTCCCCTGTCCACACACGTAGCACCAGCCCGCAGACTTTCACCTTCCCAGCACTGCCATGTGGCATCTGGTGGTTGATGTGACACCAGAAGCATCTTGGGCCGCCCTCAGAAAGAGGGTTATGACACACACAGTCACACCCAAGCCAAAAGAGCTGGTTAGGTGGGTACCAAGCATGGAAAGATGACCAGGCACATGTTCAGCTCTGCAGAGCTGTTAGGCATCGCTGTGCAGAAGGGCTGGAGGAAGGACATGGTCCACGCCAGGGCTGAGGGATCGAGGATGGCTGCTCATGGCACTGCTGGCCAGCCCAGTGGGAGGAGGTGGCACGGGCAGGAGGTCCAGGCAGTGGCCATGAGCAGCACTGTTGCCTTGCTGTGCTTCTGGCAGGGTGGACCCCTGGGAGTGCTACCAGGACACCTGGCAGACCACCTGCAGCGTGCTGGAGCACCACCGTGACCTGATGAAGGTGAGGCAACCATGGGCGCACCAGGGTGGGGGCATGGGGACAGTGCAGGGGTGGCGGTGCCCTGCCACCAGCTCAGGGCCATCAACAGTCAAAACACATCAGAGACTGACAGGGAGAAGACTTGCAGGAACACAGCGAGATCCTGACCTGGAAGGGGCGAGACCTTGTCACAGCTGGTTTGAGGTCTGGGCCCTGATGGCAGAAGGAAATGGAGCCCTCCAGCTGGAGCCAGCAGCCATCCTGGACCCAGCAACACCAGGGGGGCAGCAGGGCTTAAGGCAGACTCAAAGCAGGGGTGGGCACATCGTTAGTGACACCCTGCTTCCTCCTCCCTGAGGCAGGGAGGGAGGGGTGGAGGGGCCTCCCCGCTCACCAGCTGAGCCAGAACTACTGTGTGAACCTGACAGAGAGATGTGACAGGAAAATTCAGCATCTGGGAAGTCCCCAGGGAGCACAGTCCCAGGAGGAAAAGTTCAGGCAGTCTTGAAAGCCAAGGAGGAAGGTGACTGCCCTGGGGGACAGGGGTAGCAGAGCTGCTGGTACACTCAGATATAGGAAGAAAACCAAAGAGAGGAAGTGGATGAAGGAGCATTGTACAAGCTCACAGACAGCCCAGACAGGAGGCTCAGGAGCAGCATTAGCCAGCCCAGCAGGATGTCCAGTGCATCCAGGCACTGTGGTGCTGAAGCCAGGGAGTGGCTGGTGATACCTTCCTCTTCCTGCAGGGATGGGGGAGCAGAAGAGGACATATATGCTCCTTGCTAGCCCACACAAAAAAGTTGATACCACCTTAAACGCAAGCCATTACCCACAGGGTCCTGATAGCCCCAGGCCCATTTGGTGAGGTCAGATGGGACTGGGCACCCTAAAGTGAGCTGGGATGTGCCTGTCACCAAAGGTAACCTTGAACCAGGGGTGAGAGGCTTGTTACAGGGTCAGAAAGGTTTTGCAAGTGTGCTGGGGTGAAGACACTGTTCCAACTACATCCTTCCCTGACTGCAGAGAGTGACTGGCTGCATCCTGTCCAATGTCAACACGCCCTCCATCACCCCTGTGATCGGCCAGCCCCAGAACGAGTCCCCGCAGAACATCTACCAGAACAACAACAGCGTCTCCAGCAAGCCCACTGCAGGTGGGTGGGGGTGGCACAGGGCACAGAGGGGTGGCTGCTGACCCCCACCTCCCAGCCTGGGCTGCCAAATATTAGAACAGCGCTCCATCACCTTAATTTTGGACAGGTGTCTCATCAGTCTTGGTGCAGCAAGTCCAGGGTGGGGCAGGGGTGTGATGCAGGAGTCAGCATTCAGCTCAGCAGGGGCAGAAGCCAAGAACAGCTTAAAATGGCTGTGAAATCTCCTTGGGCTTCAGCTGGATGATGTCTAGGCAGTGAGAGCAACAAAAGGAAGGGCTGCCTGGTACCAAGGGATGAACTGGCAGGAGAGATGATGTAATGGGACTCCCTACAAGTCAGAGAGATGTGCACCATAAAGGTATTAGCTGAGAAGAGGGAACATTATTTAAATCCCGTTGAAATGGACATCTTATAATTTTCTTAATGATTTTAGCTGCCTAGCTGGTCCCTTCAAGGCACAGTGGAGCACTCTTGGGAGTTAAGACCAAGAGAGAAGGTGCTGGGAGATGCTGGGAGTGGTTGTACACCCAGGCACAGGGGCAGAACCAGGGTGGCTGAAGCACGTGGACAGGTTAATTGCACAGCCTCTCTCCCATTAATTTCCCTTCTTCCCCTTTAGCAAAGATCTTGGGGAAGGTGGGAGAAAGCCTGAGCCGGATTTGCTGTGTCCGCCCGCCCATGGAGCGCTTCACCTTTGTGGGTACGTAGAGGAAAGGTCCAGCATCTCCTCTAGAGACCCCCTCCCCACCCTTCCTCCCAACCCCTCTGCCAGGCTGGGCACCAGCACCTCTCTTTTACTGCCCTTTCTCAGATGAAAATGCCAACCTGGGGACAGTGATGAGATATGAGGAGATTGGTAAGTGCACAGCCCCTCTCCACCTTGCTGCCACTCCTGGGTGAGTGCTGCATGGCTTGGGAGCACCTGCATGGCAGCTCTGGCAGACACAGGGTCATCTCACCTTGGTGCCAGCTACTGGGGCTCAGGAATGCAACAGAAACTGGGCTGAGCCTAGTCCCATGACAGACAGCAGCCTGAAATAAGGGAGTGCCATGGGGATGCAGCTCCCAGCACTGGCACAGAGCTGCCATGGCACCCTGTCCTGAGAGTCCCCTCAAGTGCCATAACTTGGCCTCCCATGGAGGTGTCACCCCAGGCCCGCATTGCCTGCAGCCCTGCAGAGCCTCACACAGCAGCAGGAGAGATTTTGGCTGCCTGACCAGCCACGGTGCCCCTTGCTCTAAAGGCTTTTAGGAGTGACAGACATCACCCAGAGCCCTGCATGGGGAGTTTTGAGACTCTTTCACACACAGCCTGGGACTATAGCCATCCTAGCACTAGCACCATGCAGAGCCTAAAGGCTTTGGCTGCCTGGGAATGCCAAATAGGGAGGCATTTTCCCATGTAGCCACCTCTTCTCACCCCTCTGGGGTCAGGGGGTGTGGGTTATGGCTTTTATTGGGCAGCTGTGCAAATAAATTAATCTTTATGGGCCTGTCCGAGCAGAAAATTTCCCACAGCGTAATTTTCTTGCTGAGCTGCAAAGTTAACCCTCAAATTTGGGTCTGGGGGAGGGGGTTCCTTCTCAGCCCCCTGTGCTCCCACCTCTGGGCTTCTCTCCTCTCTTTTCCAGAGCTTCGCATCTTGCTGCTCTGTGGCAGCGACCTGCTGGAGTCCTTCTGCATCCCCGGCCTCTGGAACGAGGCGGATGTGAGTCACCACTGCCAGGCACCCCTCCATGCTCCTCCTCCTCTGCTTCCCACAGCCAGGGCTCCTGGGAGCCACCAGGTCCCTTGGGGTGACAGGAGCTGTGCCCACCATCTCCACTGCCTCCTCCATCCCAACCCTGCCTGTCATCTCCCCTACACATTTCCACAGGGCTTCCACGGCCCCAAACCCTGCACCCTGTTAATGCAGAGGATGTCACCTGGCATGGAGGATTAGCCCATCCCAAGGCATTTCCAAAGGCTGTGCTCCCACTCCTTGTCCCTTGGAAGGAGCCAGCATCGAGCCAGTATCGAGCCAGTATCTGCAAATCCCAGCAAAGTGAGGTGTGCAGGTAGGAAATAAGGTATTTACAGGAGTGGTTCATACGTTAGGAATTAAACATATTTGGAGCCAAATCAACATCTTTCACCGTTGGTCCTTGCTGGAAGAAGCTCTATTTTCATGGGAGAGCACCAGCCCTGGAGAGGGGCTGGGCTGCTGGCCCATCTGCTGCTCCTGGTTGGAGCCATGCTGGCTGTGAGGGCTCCCCCAGCTCTCCTCCCTGCAATCAGGCAGTCAACACAAACCTCCCTCCTTGAACTTCTCAGCCTTCAAAAATCAGTTACCACATCTCCAGTCCTTAACTTCTTAAAGCATTTGGGCAGCATGCATCTCCTTTGAAGGGTTGGAAAAACTGAAACAAGCTGAGCCAAGCCCTGAGCCCAGCACAAAGGACACAGAAATGTCATCAAAGCACAGGCAGAAGATGCTTTCTGCAGCAGCACCTCCTCATAGACTCCTGCTGCCTGAATTTGCTGACCCAAAGCTCTTTTGGATGAGCCTGACTTGTGTCATCTGAGAGAGGTGTGAGCACTATGAGTGCTCCTCATGCAGCAGCAAATTTGGCCAAACAAGCTTGAAGGAACAATCCTCCCAGACCTCTGTCAGCACCAATACATCCCTCCTGCTCATGAACCCTTCCAGCCAGGCAGAGATCACATTCACCTTGGGCAACCTCTTCTGCTGTCACCCCCTTCTGCCACAAGTTCTCCTCAAAGCCTGACCTCAATGTCTACTAGTAGGATTTAACCCTCTGCCTTTTATTTGATCTACTGCCGACCACTTGCCTGTGCAATTCCATGTTTCTGCCAAAGGCTGGTGACATAGCCTCAATATTCACTCACCATCTCCCTCCAGAGCGTGGTCCAGCTTTCTCAGGGCAGGGTGGGGTTGGCAGACAGTGGCAGGTTTGGTGTGGGGTGGCTGTGAAACTCTCCACACTTTGTGTTGCTCCCAGATGGAGGTGATTGTCGGGGAGTTTGGGATCGTGGTGGTGCCGCGGGACGGAGCAGACCCCGAGCGGATCATGAACCACTCCTCCATCCTCCGCAAGTACAAAGTGAGTCAGAGGGTGCACGTGTGCCCAGGGAGGGCTGAGAGAGGACTCTCAGTCTCTCTTCATTCAGGGGGACACTTGTCATGGGACACAAAGCATCTCAGGGTCAGGTGCTCTCAGCTGGTGGATGGGATGAGCGATGGGTCACCACACAGCAGGGTGGGGAGGCTGGAGCAGCAGATATCTGCTTTGAAGCCATCCCTTCACTCCTGTTTTCCTCTTTCCTCTGCAGAACAACATCCTGGTGGTGAAGGACGACTCAAACCACCCCATGTCAGTTGTCAGCTCCACCAAAAGCAGGTGGGTGAAGCTACTCCCACTACAGAGCAGGGTCCCCAGCCAGCCTGTCCATTTGCAGGGGCACCTGACTCACCCAAGTGGGCTCTGACACTTTTTTCTCTCCCCACACCCCCAGACTGGCCCTGCAGCACGGGGATGGACACGTTGTGGATTACCTCTGCCAGCCTGTCATTGACTACATCCTCAAGAGCCAGCTGTACATCAATGCCTCTGGCTAATCGCAGCGAGACAGCCCCGTGTCCCGCCTGCCTGCAGCTCTGCATCACCCCTCTCTCCCTCAGTCCGTGTCTCCATCTCTCTCCCCATCCCATGGCCTCCTGCCCGTGTCTGCCTCTCACCCCCAGCACCAACACTCTGTTGTGCAGCCATGTCCAGGGAATGGTTTGGTCTCTTGTTCTGGGGCACTGCCCTGCCCTGCGTGCATGGGGAGGGAGGGACGAGGGGCTGGTCAGGGAGTGACGTGCTCCATGTGCTCCCAGCATGTCCCTGGGAAATGGTCCCCTCAGTCCATCTTCCCAGCATGCTCAGAGCAGGGGCTGCCTATTCTGCATCATCTTACACTACCTAAGCTCAATACATCTGGGTGGATTTTTTTTTTTATATTAAGTAACTTCAGTGTGAGCCCTTTGGGCCTCTCAGCCCAGTGACCAACCAAACCCTGGCTGGCAGCAGACAGTTGTAACACAAGCAGCTCAGTTCCCCACAGCAGGGGAACCTCCTCAGGCCAGCCATGAGACAACCCAGCTAATAAAATCCTCCTCCTGCCCCTGAAAATCACGGAGAGGGCATTTCTAAAGGGCAGCAGAGGCCTTGGTGAGCACTGCTGCTGAAGCATTATGGTGACAATGCCACATCTCACCTTCCCCTAGCTGCAAGAACTGAAGCCACTCCCTAGGAAAGTAAAGTTGGGGTGATGTTCTATCCCACAGCACTGAGAAGGGATCTGCCTTTTATGGGGCCAAGGAATTGGATAGAAAGAAGTAGGTGGTGAGTCAAAGCCTCTGGTGAGGACTTGCCCCAAACCTGGCCATGTTCATCCCCATCCCCTACCCTCCAGATCTCCATTTTTGCTCCATCCATCTTCTCCCACCACTCCTACTCTCTGCCTCTTCTTGAACAGTTCATTAAATGCATGATAACCTTCCCCTCCCAAACCAGCCATGGCTGCTTTGCACATTCCTTGGGACAAGCCAGGCTCCTGTGATACTCCCCCTGATGCCAGGGATGGATCCCAGTGGAGATGCTCACAGTAAGAGCAGGACAGGTAATGCAGAGCAGTTACTGAAGTTGTGTGGAGAGGAGGATTGCTGGAGCAGGGCCGTGTCCTGCTGATCATCCCTAGGGCAAAGACCCTGAACAGCTCCTGGGGAGGGTCACAGCCATGAGGAAGATCTGGCCCTCACCTTCTCCTCTCCCTTTGCTCCCTGTAACCTTGGATCACTTTGGGTACAGTCCTTCTGCCTGTGGCTGAGAGTCCTCCAGGGTCTTTCAAGGAAATATGTCTCCTAAAAGTCCATAAAGGGTCACAAGGAGCTCCCAGGCAAACTCCCAAGGTGGACTTTTGTGCTAAATTTGGTGACCTGCTGGGTGCTGCTGGCATCCCTGGAACAGCAAGCCACTTTGGACAAACAAGGAAACCCACAGCCACAGGGTCCTTGAAGCAGACAGGATATTAGGAGCACTAGTTCACAACTTCTCAGGAAGGCACAGCCCTTCCCAGAAAGATAGAAGTGAGGTGACTCACCCAAAGGCCAGAAGAGTGTTTCCTTATCAGGGATCTCTTTCTGCATGGAGAGATTTGTTTGGGAGCTGTTCTAAATTTGGCAGCTGAGTCCCTCAGTGCCAGCCCTGGTATTTCCAGGCGGTTGAGTAAGTATCCCATGGGATGAGGAGATATGGAGATGCCAAAGCAGAGAAGGTGGTGAGTATGTGGGGGACTCTGCTCCAGGGAGGCCTTCAGCCAGATCATCACCACCACCAGCATCCCACTGAGCTGCCCTGGCAGTGACACCTGTGAGTGCCCTGAGACACCCAGTGTGTGTCAGCCACTCGCTGGGCTGCTCTCCACATTCTGTTTGTCAGCCTCCCTTCCCTCCCCACCCCAACACACGAGTTATCCCCGACAGCAGCCTCCCCTCCTTCCCAGATGTCCCCTGTGTTCCTTAGCTCCAAGCCAGAGAAACAGCCATGGTGGTAAGCAGCCTCCAAAACACACAGAGGGACTGAACCTCCTGGGAAGCACCACCTCTGAGGTGGGAGCAAAGAGAGCGGGTTTTCCCCAAGGAAAGACAGAAAATTAAACAATGGAGAGGGGGGAAGAAAGAGTCATGTCCAAAAGTCATCTCTGATCCTCTCCCCACTACACAGAAGGGGACCTGGGAATGCCATGGCCTCCTGATCCACACGGTTGGGATGGTGAAGCTTAGCTGTGGTGAGGATGAGGAGTTTGTTCTGTCCTACTGCTCTCACCTTCATGTACCTGCTCAGTAAAACTCACAGGATGGGGGGAGGGATGGGGGTTTGTAATGGGGCCTTCAGCTCTGGGACTGGTTTGGAAAAATGTCTTTGGGTGGGCATGGGAAGAAAATAATCATCTGTGATGATCCATGTGACCGCTGGGGAGGTGAGGATGGGGGTTTCCAGGGTGCAGGAGAGGTGTGGGAAGAAGCTCGTGGGCTTTGGTCTTTGAACCGCCACTTTTTAACAGTCAATTTGCTGAAAGTGAAATGAACTTTAAACGTCTTTTGGGAAAAGAAAATAAATAAAGGGGGGAGGGAAAGGGGTTGAAATTGCCATGCCACCAATTTCACCTTTGTCAAAAGTTTTGAAGCCTTTTTTTTTCTTTTTTCTGTTGCTATATGAAAAAACAGTCATTGACAAAAATACTTTATCAGCAAAATGTTTAAATTATGTAATAAACAAAACAAAACAGAGCTATTACTGGTGTGATTTTAAAACAGCCCCAAGACTGAGTCAGAACAAGAGAGCAAATGCCTGCACTGCTGGGATAACCCATGGCCAAATCCCCCCAAATGAGGAAACCTGAAAATAGAAAGTAATAAGCAAGATCTAGCCAAGAGTATTCATCATTTATTGACCTCTTACCTGTCGCAGTTGAGACAGCCACAGTACACAGCGTATCACCATGCAATTTCAGAAAGCTTCAACCCATACACAGCATCATACCCCTTCAGAAGGCTCCAAGGGTCTGCCCTTCCTGTTCTTCAGCCCAACCTTTTATCCCCTCCTGTTGATGCCCTGCCCCTGTGTGCCCTCTGCTCCCTTTGGTGTTGCTCAGTGCCCCTGGGCACTCCATGGCTCATTGCTGTCAGTGCTGCTCACCTGCTGCTCACAGCTGCACCCACTGGGGATGAGGCTGGGCCAGCCCCACTCACAATCACCACAAACTGTGTGCCTACACCTACCTTTCAAAAAAGCCAACTCATGGAAAAACAGGTTCCCTAATAGCTGTCCCTGTGCTGTTCAACAGAAGGGACACATGCCAGGGGCTAAAATACATGTGACATAAATAAAAGTGTAAAGCAGACATAATAATTGGTATAATGGGAAGCAAAAGCATGGATGGTGCTTTATCAGATACCACTTTATCAAAGACTTGAGAGATAAGGAGGGGTGAGTGAGTCCCCAGTGTCCTTCTCCATCTGGGACCTCCTTGTTCACCAACATGCAGGGCAGGGGGTTCAGCAGAGCCTCAGCTTCCAGCATCCGGCGGCACTTATTTCCCCTGAAAGATTTTCCCCCTGCATGGCACCTGAAGGAGGGTGGGAGCAGTGCGCAGTGCCCCAGAATGCAGCTGCACCCCCATGAGAGCTGCAGTGAACAGTGCACTGTGGCCTTTGCCTCATCCAAGCTCTGTTAAGGTGAACGGTGTTCATCTGTGTAACCCCTGAGGAGAGCTACCTTAGTGGTGATGGTAGCCTCTGACAAACGTACCATGAGGGAGGACAGGCAGCACCAAACCAGAGGTGCAGACACATTCAAGACATCTTCAATATTTTTAAACTAATGAATCAGGTTACAGGCACTGCAGCAGAATGGGATGGGGCTCTCAGGTACAAGAGCCACAGCATGCCAGCACCAGCCCCAGCAAGGGGAGGACTGCCAGCCTGGGAGGAGACACTGCATGAAGCATCACGAGGGCCACAACTAAGAACTCATCTCCCCCAGCAGCCTCTCATGCTGCTTGCTCCTTGTCACTGCCAAAGGTGAGGAAAATCCCGTGGAGAACAGGAGGTGGTGGCAGTGTCAAAAGTATGGACAGAGACGCCAGTCCTTCTGTGTGTGCTGGACCAGGACAGGGCATCCACAGGTGATGAGAACCTGTCAGTTATGAGCTTCAGGGTCCAAACTGTGCAAACTCACAAGGCTGACACCTAACCCTGCACCCAGAGATATATTGTAGGAATGGGCTGTTCTTCAGACAGTAGCACCTTCACAAACCAGGAGTCTCCTTCCTCCCATGAGCAAGGGACGGAGCACTTGGAAAAATTAGGGACTTTCCAGGGTCAGTGGAACGCTGTGAACTTCATGTGCCACACTGATCTTGAGGGTAAGGATCAGTTTAACACAACCAAACACAGCCAGTTCTGCCAGATTTGGGGAGGCATTCCTGCCTTCAGCCTGGGAGGTGCTGCAGCCTTCTCAGAGCTGGCTCAGGGCAATTCAATGGCTTTTGTGTTGTAGCAGCCTGGAGGAAGACTCTTCTGGATATCCTCCAGGTTCTTAATATCAGCCAGGATGCCATCGATGCTGCTCTCCAGCGTACGCACCCGCGCCTTCTGCAGGGCAGCCGTCTGCTCCAGCTCTGACATCTCCACCTTCAGCTGCTTGCTTCTGCTCTGGGCTTTGCTGAAGTTCTCCTCAAGCTGCCTCAGGCCATCCTCATCCACAGCACCAGGCTGGTCTTTTGCACAGAAGAAAAACAAGGAATGGGAAAGCACGCATGGAGGGTGAGGAGTAGATCTTCCTAGATACTTATCTCCACCCTGCTGCCCAGCCTGTTCACAGGCATCATGTAATTTAGCTTCCCACTGAAGTCCCAGAAGCCCTGCCTAGACCCCAGAGGGGACCTGCCTCCATCCACACCCCACAGAGGCATCACAAAACCTACTCATGAGCCGCAGCAGCTCTTCCAGGGCACTCAGCATCTGCTGCACAGCTGCCCCTGCCTGGCCAGCCTTGTCGTGGACCCTCTGAGCTTTCTGAGCTGTCTGGAGGAGGAAAGACAGGAGCTGTAAGGTGAAATCAAGCCCACAATCAACAGGGGAGGAGACAAGGCAAGGGAGATGGGGACCCACCTTCTCTATTGCAGCAGCATCTGCCTCAGCCTCAGAGAGCTTCCTCTCAAATGCTTCATCCACTTCCTTGGCCTCCAGCTGCAGGGTGGCCACTGCCTTCTCCAGGGCCAGGACACTGTCAGCCGTCTTGTTGGCTTCCTCCTTCAGCCGGGCAATCTCCTGGTGGTGTGTTGAGGAAAAGGCACTTTCAGAGGGCAGAACACAACCAAAATCATTCTGGGTGCACTGGAGTGGGGAACGGGTAGAAACTGGTTCCTTCTACAAGGGATCCAAAAGATCACAAGCTGTCCTCATGTTCTCCCACCAACATCTCCAGAGAGATGTTTCTATGTTCATGGCTCAATCCCTCCCTCACACATCAGCAAATCCCTGGGGAATTAGAGCACACATCTGGGAGGTGAACCCACAAACACCAGTTTTGGGACATCACAAGCCTGCCTGCCAGTGACTCTGGCTGCAGGAGTAAAAAAATCCCCTTGGTCACTGAAAGGTGGCTACAGCGAGATGCCACAGAGATCCTCATGGAGGAAATGCGCCTGCAGAGATCACCTACAAACTGGTATCTGCAGGACCCACTGTAGAGAAACTTCAGCTCAAAAATCAACCCATCAGGTCCACCAAGAGGTTGCTAACCATCTCCTCTTCTTCCATGTTTTTCCCCTTCCCAATCCTTTTCTGCCAGCAATGGCACCAGGGTCTGTCCTCACCTCTTGGATCCCTGTGGTGATTTCCTTCACCTCCTCTGCCACGCTGCTGCCGGCCTTGGACTCAGAAGCAGCGCTGCCCACGATCCCTTTGGCTCGGTCTGTCTTCTCCCTGGCAGTGGTGACCATGCTGCTGATAATGGGCAGCCTCCTCATGGCATCTTTGGCTTGCCTCCTCTTGTCATCTGCTTGCAGGTTGAACTCTGGAAGAAACACATGTGGTAATGAAGCCACAGAACCTTTGTGAGATCCCACATGGAAAGGAAAATGAAGGGTTTCTGGGATGCTACCCTTGAGGCTCTTGAGGATCTGTTCCACCTCGTAGAAGGTGGCATTGCCAGCGCTCACGGCTTGCAGGGCTGTGCTCCTGGCAAGGCTGGCTCGGGACAGCAGCTGTGTCAGCTTCTGCAATGCACCAAGGGACACAAAGGGCAGGTGAAGGACACGGTATGGCAGCATCACACAGTCCCAGAGCAGACTGGGAGGAGCTGGGCTGGAAGAGACCCGAGAGTCTATTCCCAAATTCTTGCTCTTGCCCCTTAATCAAGGCTACCACAGGCTGATCTGCCATCAGAAGCTTGTGCCCGTGCTCCTCAACCAGCTCCAGCTCTATCCCCAGTCATCTTAGCTCTAATTTTTGCAGGAGCAGGTCTTCATCCTGCCTTACATGGAGGAGACGTGCAGGTGAGACCCTGCACCAGCAGCTCCCTGCACACACTGAGGTCTGCAGCCCAGCCCCAAGGAAGGGTCCAATCCTGCACCAGGCAGGCAGAGCTGCCTTTGACAGCTGGACAAGGACATGGTGGGGCCACAGGCACCCCCCAAGGCTGCAGCTCCTGCTGGGGATGAGCCCTGGCCAGGCTCTTACCGCTCTCTGGCCCTCCTGCCCCTGCAGCAGCTGCTTGGCCTCCTGCTCCCACTGCCCCACGCGGCTCCGCAGGCCCCGGTACTGGGACAGGGACGTGTCCACCAGGGCCAGCAGGGCACCTGAGTCCTGCTTCAGCCTCGAGGCTTCCTCCTGAAACACAGACACACACAGGGCACTGGGGAGATGCTGCTGAGGCCCCCAGCATCTCCCCAGTGCCCACCAGGAACCAGAGGCAAAAGGGGGAAAAGGGTAGGAAGATGCCTATCTAGGGGCTCTCCAACAGGGATGGAGCCCTGGGAAGGGCTGAGCTGGTGGTAGGGTAAGTAGGGAGGCATCAGGAAGAGCCAAAGGGGATATTCTGGTCTGACAGACACGAAGCCCTCACCTGAAAGGAGCTGATGTCCATCTCTGTCAGGCGGGACAGGGAGCTGAG
Organism: Calcarius lapponicus; assembly: GCA_039654755.1. Lineage (NCBI taxonomy): Eukaryota > Metazoa > Chordata > Aves > Passeriformes > Fringillidae > Calcarius > Calcarius lapponicus. The sequence continues at coordinate 7,846,783 of CM077471.1, forward strand.
GAGCACCAGGCTGCCCTGATAAGCTGTGTCTGCCTTGGAGGCCATTCCATCAGCATCAGCCTTCAGGCCTCCAACCAGTGACTTGAGCTCCTCATACCTGTACAGATGTGAGGTTGGAGAGCCTGGAACCAGCCCAGGTGCCAGCCTCCCACCCCAGCATTAATACCACCATCTGCATTGACTTGTTCACATTCTCCAAAGCTCCATGCAGATTTATCACACGTAAAAAGTCAATTACAAACATTCCCTGCATCCCAGCCCCTCTAATGAGCAGGGCATCTGCTGGCTCCTTACTCCTGCTCCAAAATCAGAGGTTGTTTCATACAGCTGAACCCTCACAGGCTCCATGGTGGCTCTGCTAATCCCTTCCCTACCACTGTATGTTTTCGCCTGCACATCCCTGTTTAACCTCTTAACTTCCTTCAAGGCTGCTGCTCACATCCCACCCATGGTGTGCAAAGTCCCAGCACCACCGTGGTGGGCTCTGGAGAGGCCAAGTCTGACCAAAGGAGACACCGTGGGCTTAAATTCTCCTTTGGGCTAAACCCAGCCCAGATTTTCAACCACATGTGGAAATCATCCCCAGAAGCCTGTTCACACATGTGGTGATGCTTTGCCCAGCTGCAGGCAGGATCCCAGGAGCATTGAGGGCTGTGAGGTGGGAAGCAAACCCTCCACAGAGCTGTTGACCCTCCATCTGCACCCCTCAGACATGCCAGCAAATTCCCTGCCTCCAGCTGCCCATTTCTGCAGCTCAGGTGGGGAGGCAGGGAAGGGGGCTGGGATTCTTGGCCATGCCCCTGCTCCCCCCCAGGTGCACACGGACGACACAGAGGCCAAGGCAGGCAGTGCTCACCTCCCGGGCAGCCCTGGCAGGGAGCCCTCGGCGCCCTCTCCGCCGGCGGCCGCGCGCAGCAGCTCCAGCGCCTGCCGTGCATCCTCCCGTGCTGCCCTGGCAGCCTGGTCAATGGCATTGGCTGCCTGTGTGTGCCTGCAGAGCACACGGGGGTCTCATCACAAAGGGCTCCCACCCAGGTTTCCTCCCCCAGCTTCCTGTACTGCTGCCTTCACTGATTCACTCCCCTGGGAAACACAGCTCGTCTGCAAAGGCAACCTGCATTTTGCTTGTTCCTCCTGCATCTCCCAAGGATAGAGGAGCACTGGGGAGGGCACAAGCTCTCTGTTCCAACTGGATATCCAAGGGGAAAACTCTAATCCCAAAGATGCTTCTAAATCACATCCAATTACATCCTCAAAGACTGCTGAGGACAAGTCTATGGGGCAGCAAAGACAGCCCAGCAGCTGTATCTTCCCCTGCTCCAGAGCTGGTAGATGTCAAACAGAACCCCCCAAAAAAGACCTTCTGGGCACCTAGCAGTCCTCCTCCCCTCTCTCTTGGCTAACAGTGGGAGCAACTCACCTGTTGGCCAGTCTCAGAGCCTCCTGGGCCAGCAGCAAGAACTGATTGGAACCCCCAGGAAAGCTTGAAGCAGGAATGGTCTGAAGAGGGAGGAAGGAAGAAAGGTGTGAGTGCTCTTCCCTGCTCTCCATCTTATCTGGCAGTGAAAGAGGCAACTACAGCATGTTAAACCTCCACCGCCCCCAAAGACCCCCGCCAGTTCCTCTCAAGGTCCTGGCCCCAAAGAAAGGACCACCAGAACACCCACATTCTCAAAACAACATCTGTAATTCTTTAAATCCTTGCTTTCTCTGTAGATTTTTTCCAGCCCCGAGCTGACTAGGAGCGTGTCACACGGGATGCTCTCACCAGCCGAAGGAGAGCGGCGCCGCTGCGATCCAGGTCCAGCCTGGCTCTCTCCAGCAGCTGACGTGTCTCCTGCACCTGCCTCTCATACTGGCTGCCCAGAGACCTCAGTCTCTCCACTGTTGCCTTGACCTCATCCAAGCGACTCTGGGAGCTGGACCCCTGTCCCTTCATCCTGGCCACACGGCCTTCCAGAGACCTGTCAGAGGCTGGTGAGAAGGAAAGAGAAAGGCTGAAGAGAAACATTGCTGTGCAAAAAGGCCCAGGCAGAAAACCCTCCCTGATACAGCCCAGATGCCCCCATCCCAGGGCGGTGGGCAGGTGGTACCTTGAAGGCTCAGGGTTTCCCTGAGGATGGTCCTCAGCATCTCCTCAGCCACCAGCATCCTCCCCTCCAGCTCCTGGCTGGTTCCACCGCCAGCTCGCACCTCTGACAGGAGCAGCTCCAGCTCTGCCAGCTGCTGCAGGTACAGCTCCACCTGCAACCACAGACAGGCATCAGCCAGCAGCACACTAACCCCACGGGGAAAAGACCAGGGGGGAACCAGGGCCACAGTCAGGCCTGAGGACAGAGACCAAAATGAAGGCTCATTTTAGGATGGGACACAAGGGATCAGTTGAATCAGGTACAAAGCCAAGGCTTGAATTCACATGTCACCTGCACCAGGAGTAGATGCTTGAGGAGAACAGGAGAAGACCCTGAGGGTGAGCAAATCTCTGCACTCCTTGCTGCTCAGTGGCCCTGGGGCTGGCACAGATGCTCACCTGCTCTTTCACCTGGCCATAGCAAGCTGGGCACTCACTCTCTTCACAGCGGGGACCCTCAAAGCCAGGTTTGCAGATGCAGCTCCCGTCACTCCTGCACTTCAGGGGCTCGGCACCAACCGAGTCACAGTTACAGGCTGCAGGTCAGAGTGACACAGGTTCAGGGGAGCCTGGCCCCACCTCAAGCCACATCTCTCCCTGCTTTCCTCCCACCATTCAGCCCTGTGCTTTGGTTCCTGCTCACCATTCCCACTTCCCAGCATATTCCTTCCCATCAAACCCCTCCAAAGTCAGTCACGGTTTTTCTTACTCATCCCCTGTGCAGAAGCACCTGGGTCTCACCTCTGCACTTGTCTGAGGGGTCAGAGGCCAGGGGGTTCCCAAAGAAGCCATCCTTGCAGCGGTCGCAGTAGAAGCCAGCAGTGTTGTGGATGCACTTGAGGCACTCGCCGCTGCGGCGGTCGCAGTTGCCCACGGCGTTGGGCTCCACGTTGCCATTGCACCGGCACGGCTGGCAGGGCTGGGAAGCTGCTGGGTCTCCAAAGTAGCCATCAGCACAGTACTCACAACTGGCACCTGGGAAAGGAGACACGAGCAGAAGTTACTGCTTGTGCCCGGGAGGCAGAGGCTGACTCACAGCTTGTGCCCCACAGAAATGGGGGTGTTCAGCCCCAGCAGGGCTGGCACCACAGCTGCTCTGCTGTCAGCACCAGCATGGCCAACACACAATGCCCCTCACATTCTCTTGAAAACTGGGTGCCACAACTGACCTTCTACAAGTCATTTCTTATTTGTTTTCTTCCTTATTTTTTGTTCCCCTCCCTCTCCTACCCATCTTTTCTCCACTCATGTTACACTTAGATGAGAACTTTTCCCAGAGATCTTGCTGTGTTTACCCAACCCTTGGGGCTCAGACACCCCACTGCCCCAGGAGGGACAGCGTTGCAGGCAAGGATGGTGTGGATCTGCCCAGCTCCAAGCACACCTGTATGACAAGGCAGAGCAGAAGCAAGAAGGGAATTACCAGCAGCTCCAGGGGGGCAGTGGTCACAGATGATCTCCTCACCACCGGGCCCCACGGAGCAGCCCCGGTCGGGCCCGCAGGGGCAGGGCCTGCAGCTGTGGGGCTGCCGGGGGTCTCGGTAGGAGCCGAAGGGGCAGCTGGCACCACTGCCCACGTTTTCATCTCCTGAGTAACATTCACCTGGAGGAGCAAGGGGAGGGCTTAGGACACTTTGCTCACATTCCTGGTGGGACATCCTCCTCCACTGCAGCCACAGAGACAAGCCACAGCACCCATGGTCCAGCAATCTCCATGGGATCTCTTCAGATGCCCACCATGCCCACATCATGCACATCATAAATTCATTAAATGGAAGGGACCTTTAAGGTCATCTGGTCCAACTCCCCTGCAACAGGCAAGGACTTCTTCAACTAAACCAGGTTGACCAAGCTCCAACCTGAGGCACTGCCATGCTTAACTTTGAAATAAGAAATCACCAGTGAAGAAATATTACTATCTGGGCAGCAGGAGATGTTTTTTCTCTCTCCCACGTGCATCCAGTTTGTTCCAAATGCATCTGATTGCAGTACTTCTAGGCTCTGGGGAGTTTTGTCTTGGATGGTCCCCACATTTCAGACCAAAGTCACAGAATCATGATCTCAGACACAATCTCAGAATCACAGGTGAACCACAGAATCACAGACTCATTAAGGCTGGAAGAGCCCTCCAGCACCATTGAGTCCAACCTGTGGCAGATCCCCACCTTGTCAACCAGCCCAGAGCACTGAGTGACATGTCCTGTCCTTCCCTGGACACCTCCAGGGATGATGACTCCGACACCTCCCTAGGCAGCCCCTTACAACATCTAATGACACTTCCATGAAGAAATTCCTGTGAAGCCAGTGGTCTCGACTCCCCTGTGTCCCTATTCTGGGACACAGGCAGCCTCCCTGCATTCCCATCCAGCCCACAAGTACAGCTGGCTTCTCTTACCGGTGTCAGGATCACAGGTTCCTCCCCCCTGGCAGTCGCAGGGCACGCAGGAGCTGAAGGGCCCCTGTCCGGGGCTGTCTCTGCGGTATCCAGGGGCACAGCTCTGGCAGAACTGCCCGCGGTGCCCCGCCGGGCACTGGCAGCGCTCCACCCACGGGGCCGGGACACCGGGCCCGGGCTGTGCTGACACCAGGGTGACATTGTCGATGTAGCCGGTGCCTGCAGGGGAGTAGGGCCGGTCACCGCGGGGACAGCGGCTCCACCGGCCCTGCCCCACGGCCAGGAGCGGCACAGGGGGCACATTCCACTGCAGCGCCCACGGGCAAGTGGAGCAGCCACATCGGTTGCTATCCTGCTCAATCTCTTTGCTATTTAATTCTGCCCCCTTGGAGCACTTACCATTTTTATCTTCTAATAAATTTTAGCAAAGGTGTACCCATCTCCAACAACTAGGAGAAGCCAGCCTTGTCAGCTCTCTCTGCACTTACTGTACTCCCCAAAGGTGGCTCGGATCCAGAGGGCTGTCAGGTTTCCCAGCAGCCTGCGAAATTCAAAGTGATTCAGCCTCGGGCTCCACTTGCTGCTTGGGTGCTCGTCCAGCCTGCCATGGGAGAGGGGGGAAGTGGAACTGGTTTCAAAAAACTGAGATGCCTCTTCTGGAAAACACAACAGCCCTCGCCCACCTCCCTCCTGGGAGCTCAAGGCTTTGGGCAACGACCTCCATGCATGCAACTGATCCAGAGCTGAGAACCCAACCCAACCTCAAGCCACATTTTCTGCTGCCCCTCTCACAAAGTAACCTCCTTATCCAGGACAGAAGCACCTGAGATGCACCCAGCCTAAACCAGACAGCCATTTGTCACCACCAAGAGACCACAGCTGAACCCAGGACCTCCTTGAAGCCTCAACCATTCTTGCTCCCCCCTGCCCAAGCACCCCAGCTTCCCTCTTTACCTGAACGTGTACATGTGGCTGACACCACAGGGCAGGACCTCTCCCTGGGGCAGGAAGGGGGCAGTGACTCTCAGGCCGTGTCCCTCCAGGATCACATCATGTGGGGATGGCTGCCGGCCCCCTCGGTCCAGCCGGTAATCAAAGGAGAGTGTCTGACCATAGCTCAGCTGCTGGTTCCCAAGGAATTTTGCTGCAAAGGGAAAATCAACAGCTTAAAATCTTTCCTTCCTCCTAAAGGCTCAGTTCATGGGATCAGAGCAAGCAAAGGGTTCACTCTGGCCACCACTGATCCCACTGATCCTACCAGGTGCCATGAAGTATATTGGCTCCCGATGTCCTTGCAGCTATGAAGGCATCCTGGTGGCGTGGGGACCACTGGAGCTGGGCTGGGGAGCCGCTTTCATGGACCCCTCGCCAGCCCTCAGCACCTGGAGCACCAAACAAGGAGCAGTCAGCCTGCACAGGGAAGGTGTTTCTAGGATTCCAGCAACTTTCTTGAGCTGTCTTATCAAAACTCTCCAGCTTCCCACCCCAACCTCCAAGGGGGCAGCACAGTTATCCCTGTGCCCACCCATCTGCAAATCAGCCTGGCTGGGCACAGAGGCCTCCTTCCAAATGGCAGGAAGGACATAATGAAGAAATCCTCTGTTCCCTCTCAACCCTTGGACAATACTTCTGCCTGTGACCAAGCCATCCCATCACAGCAAGGTTGCTGCATGCCCAGGCAGGCTGGATGAGCACCCAAGGAGCAAGCACAGCCCAAGGCTGACTTCCAGCATGGCTGTGACCCATGTGGTTCCTCCAGCCCACTGAAGAGAAGGGATGGCAAACACACGCCCAGGAGCCATGGGGATGTCCTGCTTGGGCTTCACCTTGCTGGAAGGTGGAGGTGATGTTGTGGACACTGTGGTTGTCCGCACTGACACACGTGTCTGAGTGCCCGTAGCAGAAGCAGGGGGAGCAGCCTGCAGGGTTCCTGGCATCCAGGTTGTAGAAGTGTCGCTTGCACCTGGGGAAAATGCAAGAAGGTGACAATGTTCAAGTTGTTTTCTCCTTTTACTGGCCCACACAACCATCCCTGTGATGCAATACAGCCATCAGCAGGGTTTAGATCATCACTGGGCTGGGATGGTGAGATGGGCATGTGCAATGAACCAGACAGAGGACAGGGCTAGACTGGGAAGAAATTGTCCTGTGAGGGTGGTGAGGGACTGGCCCAAGTTGCCCAGAGGAGCTGTGGCTGCCCCTGGACCCCTGGAAGTGTCCAAGGCCAGGCTAGATGGGGGCTTGGAGCAATCCAGGATAGCGGAAAGTGTCCCAGGTCATGGCAGGGGTTGGAATGAGACGAGCCCTAACATCCTTTCCAACCCCAACCATTCTAAGACTTGGTGGACTTGGGCAGTGACTGCAGAGAGGAGGCTGTGCCAGGCAGTGTCCAGCACATGCTCCTGCCCCTCACCTCTGGCAGTGCTCCCCAGTGACGCTCTCCTTGCAGACGCAGTGGCCAGAGTGACAGCCTCCCACGCTGCCCGCCGGGTCACACTCACACTGCAGGCTCCTGCAAAGGCACAGCAGCAACCTCTACCTGGAATTCCAGTTTGGCCTGGGAGTCAGCGCTTCCTGCTACCACACAAGACAGCAGAGAACCCTCCCAGATACCATTCCCATGCAAGAAGTGGGGAAATAAGCTGCACAGCCACCTCTTTCCAAAATCTGCAGCACTGTGGGTGCCAGGTTGAGCCAGTGCCCGTTGCTACTGCTCCAGGGCATCCCAGAGCATCAGACCTGCCCACAGGCGCAAAGTGAAGCTCCACTGAGCTTAATAAACCCTGGCTGAGTTTAATAGACCTTGGCTGAGCTCCAGCAAGCAGCAGCACCCCGGGGAGGCTTGGGCAGAAGGCCAGGCCAGGACTGCAGGCAGCCTAACACCCTTTGCCTGCCAGCAGCCCCAAAGGAGCAACAGCAGGGTGAGGTGAGGAAGAAGAGGACACAGCTGAGGAAGTCAAATAAAAAACATTTCTAAAGGTGTTTAAACAGGGCTTCATGAAAAGGAAGAGGCTGATCTTTGCATGCACATGTCCTTGTGAGCAGCACCAACATGAGGCAGCCCCACAACGGGCAGGTTTTGTTTTACAGGGCTGTAGCTTGTTGGGCATTATCTGGGTAACAAAACCATCACCTCAGAGAATGGCTAAGTTCAGATTCTGACAGTGTTGCAGGACACCAAGTCCTATGGGTTGGCACAGAGGTCCAGCCTCACCAAGGCCACTCTCTCCTAGCATGTTTGGCTTAAGGTTGTCCATGAGCTGCTATGAAACCAGCCCTGCCCTCCCTGCAGGGGCTGTTTTCAGCCAGCACAGGCCCCAGGAGAGCTCTGGAGGCTGGCCCTCCCTCTGGTCCCACGACACTGATGGTGGCAGCACTCACTGCCCGCTCCTCCTGCAGCCTGCCTCGGACAGGGACTCGAAGCCCGGCTGGCACTGGTCACACTTGTCCCCCATCACTCCGGGCTTGCAGCTGCACCGGCCATCGCTGTCACACTGTGGGCCAAGGGAACCTGCAGAGAGACAGGAGGGAGAGGCTGGCATGGGCACCTTCCAACCCACATCACTCTGTGAGCTTGTGATTACTTCAGAGGGCAGGTGGGTCTGGTAGGCAGGGGCTCAGAGCCTGGCCTGCCCAGGAGGTGCCCAGAGCCCCCCGAGCGCAGGCAGGAGCTGTGCACGTACCCCAGGGGTGGCAGAGGCAGGGCAGGCAGCAGAGCCCCCCGTGCTGTCGGTAGAAGCCCTCCTGGCAGCGCTCACAGCGCACGCCCTCCGTGTGGCCCTGGCAGCCCAGGCAGCGGAACCCGTTCCCCGTGTCCCGCAGGAGCTGCCAGTCAAAGATGCACTGCCTGGACATCCCGTTGCAGTCACACACTGGGGAGAGGAGAGCAGAGACACGTCTCAGATGATGCAGCAGTCCCACCCTGAGGGGCAAGGAGCAGGGTGCAGGCTCTGCAAGCCTCCCCTTCGTGCCCTGCCACAGTGCTGAGGAACTGCTCCAAACCACCCTGATGCTCTCCCACATCTCTGTGCTTGTCCCCATGTCTGTGTCCATCAGCCACCCCAGCGCCACCAGTGTCCACATCCCCACACTGGGAAGGAATGCCCCATTTCACCACTGAGGATGGACAAACCCAAGCCAAGCAGCTGCAATCCACACAACAGCACTGCCAGGGCCATTCTCCATTCTTCCACAGGTCTTGCAACACAACCAGGACATTGAATAAGCGGAGATGATTTAAAAAAAAAAACCAGTCTTGTCCTGAGAAAAGCATGGGTAACCTTACTGGAGACTTTGGGGAAAAGGGAAAGTTTCCTGAGGTTGTCCTTTGTTTCACCTGGCCAGGAGTGAGTTGAGTAGGAAAAGCTCAACCAACTTCCACCAGGTCCCCCCACCAGGTCTGCAGAGCAGGGTGATGAGGAGCGGTCTTCGATCCAAGGAGTTTGGTGGAAGTGTGCCAGCCACGAGGGAGATTAACAAAAAAGGTTCGGTGGGATTGCACCCCACTCTCCCTCATTGCGAAGAAAAGCTGCAGCTGCCCACACTGCTGCATGGGGAACGGCAGGAAGAACAGGGATGAGATTCTGCATCCTCTACAGCCAAGACAGATCATCCCTCTGGACATCAGACTCAGGCATCTCACCAGATGTGCCTGCTCCAGCACCCCACTGCCTTGTCCAGCTGCTCTCTTGAAGCCACCTTGCACCTACTTGGCAATCCCTCAGTGGCCAGAAGTGGAGCATTTAATCCTGAGGACCTTTACTCCAGACATGCTCCTCAGGATCACTGGGGAGAGCAGACACAGCCGAGAGAATGGTTGGCAAAGACAGGCAGGAGAAAGAAACATCCCAAGGGAAAAGCCAGGTCCTCAGGGCACAGAGCCTGCTGAGGAACTGCTCCAAACCACCCTGATGCTGCCACGGGAGCCTCCACCTCCCTCTAAGGAGCTCTGCTCACTGCTTGGGACAGGAAAGGCCATTCCCAGATACCCAACCCCTGCCCAGGTCACTTCTGAGAGCACAGGAGGTGGAGAGAGCCCAAAACTGGGCAGATGCTGCATGGATACAGACAGTGCCTCGTGCTCGTTCGCACTGAGCCTCCTCCTCCTTCCCAGCTCTCTTCTGGCACAGCTCAGCCCCAGGGCACAACGTTCCTGTCCTCTGCATTGTGATTCCTGGGGCCGGGCAAAGCCTCCTGCTCTCCTCTCACACCTGGGCGCCGCCCTCCCACACACCCATCGGCACCGCATTCCAGAGGGAGGCACTCAGGAGCGCCTCTGCCAAGGGGAGAGGTGACCTCATGCGCCAGCAAAGAGCGGGAGAGGCTTTTCCAACTTCAGCAAGCACAGCTCTTCCCTCCCAATCTGGCTGCCAGGAGTCTGAGACCGAGCTTAGGAGATCTTCTGCCAGCCTAGCCGGTTGGGAAGGGACCTGTGGGCACAGAATTCCTGCCTCTAAGGCCTGGGAAAGCAACTCCAGCCTCAGAGAGCACCAGCAATGACCAAAGGGCATGGACAACACAAAGGACCATTGGAGAGCAGCAGTGTGAGACTTTCTTCAAGTCTTAGTGCTCACCTTCACAGCAGAAAGATCTCACTTGGGTTGATCCCACTCCCCATCCCTCTACACTCCAGCTAGATCTCAGGTTGGAAGGACAAATAAGGATCTTTGAGTTGAACTCCACCCATGCATCACCCTACGTCTACGCAATCCAGAGGATTTACTGGCTTGCTAAATTACAGGCATGAGCACCATTCCCCCAGGGAAGGAAAACCTTTCTTTGAGTGTTTCTCTGCTGCTGCAGCATGTCAGGAACCAGCTCTCTAGCCCTGGAAAAAATTCCTGTCTCGCTGATTCAAAGCCATTTAAGACACTGTGGCAGGTCAGTGCCACCACTGCACTGGTCTTCTCCCAGAAACCCAGGGGCTGAGCCAGGATGCAGGGCACTGGGATTGATAACGAGATGGAGCAGGAAGGAGCTGCTGGAGGATGAGGACCAGCTGAGGAGAGGATCACTTCTCTATCCAGGTGCCCTGAGGCTCTGCTCTGAGATCATCCATGGAAAAGAGCAGGTTGCATTGGAGGAAAGTTTTGCAGCTGGGTTTCTTCAGTGCTATGTCAGGATGCAGGAGATCCATGGCACAGGCCCAGCAGGATGTCATTCCCCCAGCTCCCACCCAAGAAGAAGGCATGAAAAGTACTTGATGGCTGTGCTCAGATGAATTCTCACAGCAGAAGGGTTTGGAGAAGAAGACAGGCAGCTTCAGGCTTCTTAAACTGTCTCCTTAAATTCACAAAACCAGGCAATGAGGGTGGCCCTGGGTCTGTGAGGATCCAACAGCCCTGTACAGATGAGCCAGCCTGCAAAGATCCCTCCTTCCATCAGGAGAACAACAGAGCTCTGCATGCAGTGAAGGCTCCATGTCAATAAAGCCATTCCCTGCTCCTGGGACAGTGGCCCACAAGGCTGCTCCAGGACTGGCTGTCCCCAGTGCCCCCCTTCACGCTTTCTCACCGCAGGAAGACCTGCCTGGGGCTTCCAGGGCTCATCAGGGGACTCAGTTACACCACTGAACCCACATGAATTTTTATGCTGCACCATAAAATCACAGCTGTTACTGACCACTGGCTTTACATACACACAGAAACGGGTTCAAGAGTCCCTGGGAAAGCAACAGTTTCCCACACGCTGCCAGCAAGGAGCAGAGGAAGGATTGATATCAGTATTCTAAAACTTAGATGTAATTAGGGCGATGTAATAATTAACCCAAGTGGCATGTACAGCAAAACAGATTTTTTTTTCCTTTTGAAAAAAAAAACTCAAACCAAAACACTTATTCAGCACTTACTTCCCATTGCACCAAACTTAAAACTGATTAAATTCACCTTCAAGCCCAGAAAGCTTATTTCAGAACGTCAGTTCTGGAGAGAAAAATAAAATTTAAATCACTCAGTATTTACAAAATACATGCAAAACCCTGGTTTTGGCCAAACATACCCACCTCCAGACTATAGGCCAATGAAACTGAAATTAGTATAGCTGAATTACCACTGGGCTGAACAAGTTTAAATCTCCCTCCATGACACTGCACTCCAGGAGCTTTGCACGTGCAAGAGGATCTGCTGGATTTTTAAAGCTGAGGACTGCAGGAGACTCCAGTCTCCCTTAGGATGTGGCACCTTGTGAGTCCCACAGACTCGCATAAAATCCAAACATCACCTCGTTATTACAGCAAACTGGATCCTGGATGCTTCCAGCTCTTCCTCAGGCTTGGGGAAGCTTTTGCTTTCAGCAGTGATGGGCCGATCAGCCACTGCCTGGGCGATGCTTGTGCTCAGACCTGCATCCCACCTGGGAGCAAAGCTCTACACTGACAGCAGGAAGGTAACTGCATACAAATAAGTTATTGAAGGGGAATGCCAGTGACCAAACTGACGAAATTATTTATGGTGGAGAAAAACTAACCTCGGAGGAAAAATAAGCAGCACCTTCAGATCCAGTACCAACGCCGAAGGCGGGAGGGGAAGAGCGCCCCAGCAGCGTGTCCCGCACCCCAGCCAGCTTCCAGCTCCCGGCCCTCTCCCGCACGGGGAGCTGCGAGCCGAGCCGCGGCGGAGCAGGGCAGGAAAAGCCGCTCCAGAGCCCCGGAGCCCCATCCCCGGCCCAGGCTCACCTTGTCCCCGGTGTGCGCTGCGGGCCGCGGGCAGCAGGGCGGCCAGGCAGGCCAGGGGCAGCAGCCAGCGCTCGGCCATGGCTGGTGCCCACAGCAGCAGCAGCAGCAGCAGGGCCCGTCCCGGCGGGGCTCCGCGCCGGCTCCAGCTCGGTGCCTTTTTTGGGGCGTTTTTTATCGCTGCCCCACCTGAGTCACTCCCAACAGGAAGAGCGCCTGTGACTCACGGCAGAGCCCAGCCCAGGCAGCGCCGGCAGCCCGGCCCCAGCGGGACAGGGGCACTGACGGGCACAGCGCCCCGGGCACCCCTGCGAGCACCCGCACCCTCCTGAGGAGACCGAGCTCCCCTGCAGCTCCTGCCCACCCTCCTGAGGAGACCAAACCCCCCTGCAGCTCCTGCCCACCCTCCTGAGGAGACCGAGCTCCCCTGCAGCTCCTGCCCACCCTCCTGAGGAGACCGAGCTCCCCTGCAGCTCCTGCCCACCCTCCTGAGGAGATCAAACCCCCCTGCAGCTCCTGCCCACCCTCCTGAGGAGACCGAGCTCCCCTGCAGCTCCTGCCCACCCTCCTGCCCGTCCCGCCCCACCACGGGGCTGGTTTGGGACAGCCGGGCTGTCCGGGCACGCCAGAGGCCTGCAGGGAACCAAGTGGAACAGGATGAGCTCACAGGAACCTGGGCAGGGTGGATGGGGGCTGCCTGCTCACAAGCCAGGTCCAGCCTGCAAGAGCAGGGCTCGTTTCAGGTGACTAGCAGGACTGGGGATGCAAAGAGACCCAAGAACAGCTTGAATAAATGCCCAGAAAGCAGATCGATTGGGATTTACCAGATAATCTTCAAGTTCAGGAAATCCCCAGACCTAGAAATGAGGTGGAGGTGGAAATCATCACACATATTTGACTGCTTTTGCTCCCAAGATGGAAAATGAGCTTAGATGGGTCCTTGGCCTCACCTACTACGTCATTTTTATGCTAGAAGGAGGATGAGGAGAGGAGACAGAGAGGGGAGAAAGGCTTGTCTGAGGCTGCTGACAGAGCCAGGAAGATGCCAGGCTCCACAATCCATTAGCACTTTGTTCTCAAGGGTAGCTGACAAGCCACGCAGGGCATGGCCAGTTCCAGCTCAGTCCTTGCCTTTGCCTTGCAGGAGAACATGACCACTTCTCCAGGGGAATAGAGAAATCTGGAGCGAGGGGTTCTCCACATCCTGCACACGTCAGGACAAGCAGGACTCCAGCACATCCTCCTGCCCTGTGAAAGCAGCCCATCAGAGGGGCACAGTGAGGGATGCGCCCTCGTGCTGCATCACAGCAGCTCCCCTGCCCAATGCCATGAGACTCCTTGTGTCACAAGTGACTGTGAGTGGTCCAGGAGCGCCTTTGAACAGAATGAAAACACCTAACAAGTGCATCCCCAGGGACACAAGTTGCCTTTTAGGTCCCTTTCTGCATTAGGGACTCAAAGTCAATCCAAGGTGTGACATGCTGCTCACTTCAGGCCTGACAGAGCAGGGTGATTAACACTGAGCTCCTTGTCTGAGCCTCTTGCACTGCCCAACAGCCTCCAGACACTCCAGACACCTGGAGCTGACTCACAGGGCTTTCCTCTGGCTCCTGCTGATCTCATGGGCACAGCCAGCCCAAACACACATCTCTGCACCTCCCTTTGCCAACTGTACCTGCCTCTGCTGCTTGAGTCAACTTTTATAAACAGGAGGTTTCCTTTTCATTTCACTTGGCGGATCCTAATATAGCTCACAACAAGGAACACGGCTTCCCAAAAGTAATGGTGTCATGGTGGATTCTGGCATCTGATGTTCTTTTATCTGGTTTTTATTACTAGTTTTCAGGTGAGATAAAATTATTTATGGTGTTCCCACCAATTCAGCAGTTCTTAGGATCCACTCATACCTCTGAGGAGACACAATCCCTTCTGCTCTCAAGTACATCACTTGCCCACAACACCTCTGCTGGGCCTTCCTCCCTGCTGACACCCTCTGCTCGGGAAGGTCATCTCCAGCAGCGTGGTCCACAACAGCAGCTCCTTTAGACCTCACACAGACCACATCCTTGGGTGACTTCTCTCCTGGAAAACCAGCCCTCCCCAGCAGGAAGCCTTTCCCTTATCTGTCTCCTCTGTGTTACCCCATTTATCTCACCCTTGCCACCCCATCTCTCACTCCTCTTGTGCAAACAAGGCTGTGACAGCTCGCTCCTCAGTCATCTCTGCTTGTTGACTCAGACTACTCTCACCCTGCCATCTGCCTATGCTTCAACAGGACCTCTGGAAACCACATGCCATGAGACTACCAAGAATGTATTTCCTGGGGCCCTGATTTTCTAAACACATCTGATCTGGAACAAGCAGCTGCCCACCACCCTCCACAGAGCAAATGTCCCACTGCAGCTTATGGCAGCAGCCTTTAGAAAAGGTCTCACACCAACAGGATTACCAGAGATGTCTCACCTTTTAGAGTAAGCAAAAGGATAAGCAAAGGGAGGCATAAAGAACAGCTGTGCTCATCAGACACTGCAATGAAGCAGTTTTGTTTCACTGGAAAACCTGTCTTTCAATCTGCAACACAAGAAAAGTCCTTCTTGAAGATGGTTTATGTTCATTCGCAACAGAGCCAAAAAAGCTGCTCCTGCAGGCAGACCACTGTGGCTCACGAATTCATCAGTCCTTGAGGATGTGGCTGTGGCAGAATTAACCACTCCAAAACCAGTCTGAAACAACATAATAATCTAAATTTTGCTGGTGGTTGCTGGTGAAGAGTGATGGATGTGTAAAAACTCTGGAGCAATGGTTTTATAAATGTAAGCAAGGGAGAAAACCCATTTTGGTGACTTATGCCAGATGAACACCATGATGCTGTGAGCCCTTGCAGCCCAGGTCAACCTTGCATCCATCCCCAAGCCTCCTCCTGCAAGGGCCCATCAGATCTGCCACATCATCCAGGAGGAAATCCTCTGGGATTTCCTCACAGTGTGCAAAACCAGTGACCATGATGTGCTGGTAACACCAAACACCAGTGCAGGAATGGAGCCTGGACTTCAACCTCTCCTCTGACATTGGGGTGCCCTGGGCCAAGTCCTGCTGGCAGCCAGAGGCAGCTGGAGCAGGGATCATCGAGGCAGCAGCTGTAGGGGATGGGCAGAGGCAGGCAGGGATCCCCAGCAGGGAGCAGGCGGGGCAGGGCAGTGGCACAGCAGGGAAGGGCTGTCATGTCTGGCCTTGCCTTGCTGTGCCCTGCCCGGCCCAGAGAGGGCTGAGACAATCAGGGATGCAGGGAGAAGCCATTGCCATCCAACTGCAATGAGGGGAATTGCCATTCCCCTCTCTGTCTCCATGGCCAGCCTCTGGGGGATAATTTTTACATGCCATTCCTGATATTTCTGGTATGGGGGCACTGAAGGTATCAAGCCACCAGCCAACTACAAAAAAATAACTAACAAGAATGTGGTCCAACATGTCACAGCTGTAGATGGAGAGCACAGGACACTGCCAGTGCAGTGTGACAGCTGTATGACCTCCTCCACTTCCTCAGATCCACACAAACACACCAGACACATCTCCCTCCAGGCAAGTATTCCCAGCACTTTATAACCTGTAACAGTATCTTGTCCCCCCAAAAATGAGAGGGAACCCAGCTCAGGTCAGTCCAAGCCCTCCCCACTGCCACCTTCTCACCAGGTCCCTTGCCAGCCTCCTGCTTCTCCAGAGAGCACATGAGAGAAGATGGAGCTTGAACCTGGGCAGTGAGAAGAAACACAAGGAACCGAAGGAGAATAAAGGCTACCAGAGCATGGCTTGGTCACTGCTCAGCAAGGTGTCTCCTCCTCACCCACCTTGGTCAGGCACTGGCTACACTGAGCAGAAAGTATCCAAGGAGGGATCTCGTACTTGGGCTTCAAAATATTGGTAGAACAGTTTGGCAACCTGTAAGCCATTATCATGGTCCCTTGGAGCTGGGTCTGCTCCTCCCTGTAACAGATTTCTCAGTAGCTACTCAGGTTACTCTTACCTTGTCATCCTCCACTGTCCTCCAGCAGTACCTCTGAAAACCACATGAGTGCGAGGCTTGTGCTCAAGATCACACCTGAGACACATTTCCATAATGCCCACAAAAAACTTCTGGAGATAAAAATCCTGAAGATAAAATAAAGAACACAGACCTGCTTCCCAATCTAAGGATTTTCACCTCAAAATGCTAAGAGGCTCCATGTGAACCTACAGCCCGTGCAAGGTCAGGACTGTCCCACCACCCAATTGTCTGCTCCCTGACTGCTCCCCACAATCCAGTTGAAACCTCAGCCAGATTTCACCAGCTGGGATTTGCTTCACAAAAACATTGGCAAGAAAAAAAAAAGACATATTTAAGAAAACAAATTCATTAGTGACAACTGAAGAATGAAAAGTCAAAAGTACACAAACTGACATGCAAAAATAAAAAGAATTTACCAGCTGAGATGGGATTAGCTCTGATGCAAGTTAATGAGACCTGTGTGTTTTCCTCTGCTGAGAAAAACAACAGAAGTCCAGCTGGAGCTGTAAGACAAGTGTGAATGCAGAAAACAGCCTAGTCTCTTATCACTGCAATCTGTCCTTAAAATTTTGCTTCATTCAGGCCAGGCTCTGGGAGACAGGACCCAGGAACAACACAGAGCACCCCAGATTTGTGACAGTTCCCAGTAACTTCAGCTTCTTTATTCAGTTTTTTGGTTTTTTTTCTTTTCCCAGGAGCCTTATCCTTTTCTACCTGTTTAGTAAAAATGATTTTTCCCTTACAGCATAAATAAACTCCCCCCAGTTCCTCAGGGCTTTCCAAGAAGACAGTGCCACTCCAACAGCATCAGCACCAACAATACAATATGTTTTTAAGCCCTGGAAGACCAGCAGCTTAAAATCCATCACAGCCATGGCAGTGGAGCAGTGGATACAAGGAAAAACCATCATCTTTGTTATCTGTGTCCCACCACATGCATTTCCAAGTTTCTTGTCCCCTTTTCCCATACCAAACCAGGTTGTCTAAGGAGCAAGAGGTGAATCTTGCAACCAAGACACATCACCATCAATATCCTACCACCAAAAATAAAAGTAATACTCAACAGAATTCCCAGGTATAAGGGGTTACAAATATTCAGACTTTATTATAAATAAGAAATACTGTTTTATACATAAAAACTGCAAGTGTTGCATTTTGTTCACCGCCCCAGACAGCAAGACCACAGATTAAGGCAAAAAAAGCTGGAGTGAAGGCACATACTGAGGGGGCCACAGTCAGGAATAAGGTGATGAAGGGATGTCACATGTCATCCATGACACCCAGCACTCCACCAGCAGCTGTCACATCATCACATTACGTAAAGAAATAACTGGACTTATACAATGAATAATGGCTGTAATGCAGTACTGATTAACAGATCGCTTATAAAGATTTTTTTTTTTATTTAAAAATAAAATTCTGTTAAAAACGGCTTAAGAAAAAAAAAAAAAACACAACACAAGAGAGCAGGAAACCTTAGGCCTGAGGTCAGCCAGGGCATGCACACATCTGCTCTTCTCACAGCCTTGGCAGAGGTGATGTGGTCACAGCTATGTTCCCAGAGTGACCCAATGTCCCTGTGTGTGCAGGCACAGGGAGCTCTCCTCCAGAGGTGCTTCCAGGCAGGAGGGAAATCCCACAATCATTAAGGGAAGGGATACAAGAGCCATGCAGAGTTTGCTGGGAACAGCAGCACTGTCTGCACCAAGCCTCCTGCCTTGCACAGTGGTATCAAGATGTCCCCAAATGCAGCTCTCTGACCACCTCAGAGCTGGTCTGGTCTCCCAACAGGGCTACAGCTCCTCCCAGCTCAGCTGCAAACCCACAGCCCCTGTTCCACTCCTGGAACAGCATCCCAGGGCACAGGGGACACTGAACTGGGTGCTGCAGGCCCCATGGGGAGCAGGGCTGCCTTTGGAGACTGGGCTGGAAAGCATCCACCCAACAGGCAAAGTGGTTATGGATGGGTGCTGGGGATACAACAGAGGGAAGCAAGCAGGAGCCCAGCTAGGAGAAATCCCAAGTTTTAAGGGAATGATACAGAGAGAAGCAATACGTGGTGCATCTGCCCCAGTGGCTACAGGGGAAAGCACATAGAGGAGGCCAGGCTGTGCCACTCTGGAAATCTGGCTGAGTATATTTACACACACATACACACACACGAGAGACTTCCTCACACTATAATCATGATAAAAAAATGGAAAAAAAATCACATTCACACAAAAAACATAAATTTGAAATAATTAATAGCACCAGTGTGTGTCAGATAATAATTTCTTCCCCGCTACGCAAACGTACAAAGTTGCATAGTGTTTAAGGATAGATATATACTGGATCTCAGGGAAAGGGGGAGGGATGCCAGGCTGGAGGCAAGGAGGAAGCTGCAGAGGATGCTCTTGTCTGGGAGCAAGGGGCTCCCTGCTGCTCCCAGCCAGCAGCAGCAGCACTGCCTGAGCAGGGAGCCTGCAGGGAAGCCCTGGGAGTGGTGTACAAGGCAGAGCTGCCACCTGAGCCTGGCCTGAGGTCCCTGTGCTGTGGCAGCTTTATGGTGACTGGGAGATTTGGAGGCAAAAAGAAAGGAGGGCACCAGGAAATTCCAGCTCTTCCTCCCAGCTTTAAAACAGGCAAAAGGCCAGAGCAATGGCAGGAGAGATAAAAATCCCATTGTCCTCCTTCAGGAAAAAGACGGGGTGAAAAAAAAGACCTTTCCATTTCCATTCATGTGCCCCCTTCCTTCCCCACCCAAAGACATTCAGCATGGAGGCCAGTGCAGCTGTCAGAACTCTCTGGAAGGTAGCTCTCCTCTTCAGCAAGACTTGTCCTGCTTCAACAAACTCATTTGTCAGTCTGACATTCCAAGCCCAGAAAACCAGATCCTCTGGAAATTCAGTAGCAACAGATGGGAATGCAGCTCGTGGCTTCCACACTCTGGCAGTCTGGACTAGCCAGCAGGTAGCAGCTTTCAGACCAGACCCAAAACTTCTCCACAGAACAGAAGTGGGGCTGGCAAGACCCACCATTCCACCAGTATCCCATCTTCCCAAAGAGCCCTACTCAGAGGCTGCCTTTCTCTCATAGCAACGCATCCTCACAGAAAGCATTTCAGAAAGAGGCTTCAGCTATTTTGCCAAAGGCTACCAACACTGTTGGATTGGCCGCTACCTAATGATGAAAAAATAAAGTCACAGGGTTAGAAGTTGGGAAGAAGGATCTGAATTGAGTGCAGCTATACTGGCCATTACAGTAATACTTTGGTAGCCATCCCCTTCCTTCATAGGGACAAAGAGCTCCAGGACTGAGGATTTTACAGTCAAAGGGAGAAGACAGGAGAGAAAGTTGTGTTAGTTTTGCCTTGCTGTATACAGCTCACATGGTTATTTCTGAACCACAGTATAAAGAGTCCAGAGCATCTCTCATCCTTGCACTAATCAAAAGGAAACTGTGTCCGAGGAAGGGGCAAAGGTGGAGTGCTCAGGAAAACAATCTATATAAAAAAAACCCCTTTGATGCCCAAAGACGGATATTTAATTTGCTTCTCAAAAAAAAACCCCAAACAAAGAAAGAAACAAACAAAAAAACCCACCAAAAAAAAAAAAACAAACAAAACAAAAATTAAAAAAAAAAAAACCCAAACAAACCAACAAAAAAAACCCCAAAACTTTCAACTTATCCTGATTTGAAAGGAAACAGTGGCTGCGAGCAGCAGAGTTGGGGATTTGGAGAAGGCAATGTGTGTTAAGGCACTCCATGGCTGAACCACCACTCACCAGGGCGATTCCCCCCACCCCCAGCACACCCTTAGGGCTTCTCAATGGACGGGGTGTTGAAACAGCCAGATGGCAAGGTCTTCCTGATGTCTTCCAGGTTGCTAATGTCCTTCAGGATCTCTTCAATGTCCCTGTTGTAGGCCTGTATTGCATCATCTTGCTTCTTGGCTTCTCTCTCAAGGAAAGACACTTTCTGGTCCAGGTCACTGTCTTTCATCTGGTCTTTGGCACTGTTCAAGGTACCTTCAATTTCATTCAGTTTGTTCAAGTCCACTGTCTCCAGTTGCCCTGAAAAGCCAGAAGCAAACAGTGAAGTGCATTAAAACCTCTATGGCACCCTGGGTGCTCACACAGCTGAGCCCACAGCAGATCTCCATCAGGGCATCTCCAGCATCTGAAACAGGACCAACCACATGGGTGACATCTCCAATGTCTCAAGAAGTCTTCAGTTTGCTGAAAACCAACACAGAGCATTGCCAAACAAGCTCTGAGGCTACTTGGGAAAGAAAAAACAGAAACCCCATTTCAAGAGATCAAAAGATCCATCTGGTTCCCCAAACAAAACTGGCAGGAAACCCAGCACACATCAGGAAAACATTCGAAAGCATAGAGAACACTGAAGACAGTCCTACCTAGCTGATCCAAGAGGTCATTAATGACAGTGAGCAGGCTGTTCACAGAGTTCTTAGCTTTTCTTGCATTGTCTTCTGCCTCCTGGGCAGCCTGTGAGGCCTGCAGGATATAAAAAAAAATGAGACCACAAAAAAGGTGTAGGGATTATAAAATTGTTGCCTCTCCTCTGCACTTAGCACATCACTGCCTTCTCACTCCAGGATAACAATCCTGCACAAAGATCTTTATCACAGGGCTGGGGAGAACACTGACAATCTTCAAATAATCAGTTTTCTGAGTATTTCAGAATAGGGATCCCTGAACACTGAGCTGGATTTTGCAGTAAAGGGCAGGATGGAATCAATAGGGCTATACAGTCAGGTTTTAGCTATAATAAAAGGAAAAGTAGCTCTCAAGTTCCATCAGGGAGCCTATGTTAATGCACCAGAACTTGCCTCCTTTTCAGTCCCACTTAAAACTTGGAAGAGCCAGAATACTGGCTGGACCCAGCACTGTCTTTGCACACGGAGAGCAGGAGGAAAGGCTCCATTGCCAGGACAGCAGGGAGAATGCAGCACCTAGCCACTGCTGTCACCTGCCAGCAGTACTCACCTCGTTTGCCATCTTCATATCCTGCTCAGCATCAGCCTGCTTCCGCTTCAGCTCCTTCTCTGCATCCTGCAGCTGCTTCATCATGTCATCCACCTCCCTGGCCAGTCCTGTCACATCAGCAAAGGTCTTGTCGGCTTCAGCTCTGGTAGCAGCAGCACTCTGCAGCCAACAGGTGGGAGAGAATGGAAAAAGGTGGTGAATTCAGGGGCAGAACTTCCTTCAATCCTTCTCATCAAAATGCACTGACTTCCTGCCTTGCCATATTTTGCATGTGCAGTGGGGAATACAGCAGGGAGCACAGGAGGCTCACCAGGAAACAGTGTAACAGGAGTTCCTGCAACCCCACAGCAGGATCTCAGGGGTTGAGCTGCAGCACACCCACCTTCTGAACAGAGCTGGCAATCTTCTCAGCATCATCTGCTCTGGCCTTGGCCTCACGGGCATCAGCAGCAGCGTTGCCCAGTGCCAGCTCTGCCTGCTGAGTCTTGTTGTTGGCCTCTGCAATGGTCTGGCTGATGGCAGGGATCTTCTTCAGCGCCTCCTCAGCCGCCGTCTTGTTATCGTTCACCCGCTTGTCAAAGTCTAAGGGGGCAAAGCAGATGCTTATTGTGTGCTCCAGGAGAGCCTTGGGATGCTCCTTTGACCAAGCTACCCAAGGCTTTGCTGCCCTGACACTGGAGGGATGAAGAGCAAACTGGGTCAGCTCTCCCTACTGCACATCTTCTGATGCTAAATAAGGAAGTTAAAAGGTACTTTGCAGTCCCTGAAAAGGCTTATACTTTTTCTTTAAAGAAAAACAAGCCAAAAGAACACACCCAACACTCAGATAAGGGCAATAGCAGGGCCTCTCTAACCAGAATATCCTACTGTCAGGTGACTTGCCACACTGGAATTGAAGGATTCATTCCAAGTGCTTCCTCTTTACCTTTCAGGTTCCTGAGAATGGTATTGGCCTCCTGTAGTGTGCCACTGCTCTTCCGAGCAGCTTCTTCAGCCAGGGCTTTTGCTGCATCTGCTCGAGCCAAGAGCTGGTCTGCAGTCTGAGGAGACAGGACATGTACCAATGCATTCCCACTTTCTGAAGAACAATCATGTAAGTGTATCAAAAAGCACTGTTAAGCCCCAAACAACAACACCATCCAGAAAAGCAGTGCTTGCTCAGAGACCAGATGAGTGTATGTACTTTGGGAATACTGCTCTGAATACAAAGTTGACACCACATCTGGCAAATATCTATTTTCCCACACAGCCTCAAAGCCAATGCTTTTAACCTCTTTCTGCATCTCCTTTTTGGGGCCATTCTTTAGCATTCTTATAATCAATAAATAACACTAAGATTAAATAATTTGCATCTGGCCAGTTACTCGCTTTCCTTTTTTTTTCCCCCAGGGAACAAAAGCCTGCACAAAGTGGAACTGACCTGCTGCTCTGTCTTCCCTTTCTCCAAGAGGTTCTTTACTTCTAGTTCCTTTCCTTTCATATCTTCTCTCAAGTCCTCGTAATCCTTTAGCTTCCTGGCAATTAGTTGATCCAGTTCCTCTGCTTCCTTCTTGATCTTATTTGCTTTATTCTGCAGGTGGAAATCACACACAGAGATTCCTGAATGTTAAAGAATTCCTGCACAGGTGGTAAATTTTTCCACTTCTACATTCAAGCCAAGATGTCTGGCAAACATCTCAGATTTCTGTCTTTCAGAAACTGGGGGAGGTGGGTTTATGTAGGTGGTTTTCTGCATCTGCATCTCCTGTATAAATGTTCCAATTGCATAAAAGCTGGATTATGCCTAGATGGACAAGAAGCATTGTCCACAGAGCATTCTCATGCAGAGAACATTAGCAGAGCACATGTGAGGTATGCCAGCAACCTAATAATCCTCAGAAATAGTGCACATGATGGTGCCCACATGTACCTCTAGCCCCGTGGAATCCACAGTAGGCAGGCTGGTGAGGTTAGCATATATCTGCAGGGCTCTGTTTCCAGCTTCCTCCGCCTCCGCAAGCACCTTGGTGGCCTGTTTCTCTAGGTCTCGAGAAATATTCCTTGCTTGATTGTACCTAAAAAATCCCCAAAGATCCAGTTATGAAACAGCAGTTTTTGTAGAACTGAACTTAGTAGGAGAGTGGAGAGGCTAAGAAATAAAAAATCACCTCCCACAAAATCCAAAGCATACAGAGGGTTGTCTTAGTTTTAAGCACTGCTCTAAATTCAGGAAAATAAAAACATTTTTCTGTTACTGACTCACTTCTGGTTGAGCTCATCAATATCAATTGCAGTTTGGTTTTCTCCAGCCAGAGTTTTCAGCAGCAGTTGATACGCTTCCGTGGAAGTGTCATTTGCAGCCTTGGCTGTGCGAACAATCTCATCAGCTTCCTTTTTGTGCCTGATGACAAAAGAAAAATAATGCCATTAGATTTGTCAGCCAATAGTTTTTATCCTCAGTTCTTGATTATATTCTCTCTTACTTTTCGATCTTTCCTTCCCCCAGATTTACACATGGGAGATGCTGAAACATTTGTAATGGAAGATGGTTGCCCTGTCTGTCATCCACATGAGCAGTGTTTGCCCTCAGAGCTACACAGCCACCATCCCCTTAAGCAGCAAAGGGTATGTGTTTCCCAGCCAGCAAATGAAATTCTGCTTGCCCTGCAGAGAAGAGCAGGGCCCTGACACAGACCACGATGAGTGTGTCTTGCCACAGCCTACCTTTCTGCCAGCTTACGGGCCTCTTCTGCCAAGTGAGTCATGTTGTTGGGGTCCCCGCTTTGCTCTGGAGGTGTAATGGACTGGAAGAGAAAAAAAGGGAAAAAATACCCTTAAAACTCTTTTTTTGTCTTTTATTTGTGTTTGCTTTAAATATTTAAATATTGTCATGATCTAAATGCTTAGAGATGTATCTAACCTACTTGTCACTTCTCTGTATGTTTTCCTTAAGTCCATGCAGTTTCCACCACTGGTTATCCTTTGAAAAACAACAGTGCTAATATTTATTTAAGACTTTTATGTTGGCTTGGGCTAAGATACCATGTGTGACTGACACTGGTGAACTCCCTTCATTGATTTCCCATGATCTTGATTCAAATTTACTGTTTGAGGGAGAGAACAAGCGGAGAAACACACCGAAAGCACAGAAGGAAAGGCCCTCAGCCTCTCCCAGCTGTGTGGATCCCAGCACACACTCACCACGTTGTCAGCTGCCATCTTGGCCCTCTCCAGCATATCAGAAGCCATGCTGATCAGGTCCTCAGTGTCCTCCACCCGCACCCGCGCCTGCTCCGCCAGGTTCTCTGTGTCCTGCACTGTGCCCTGGATGTTCCTCAGCCTGTTCAGCTGACTCACTAAGGTGCTGTTGATGTCTTTGAGACGATCCATGAGGCCCTGATCTACATCTGAAACACAGGACAAAAAAAAGAGGAAGCAAAATTAATTAGAGCAGGAAGAGAAGCTGGAGCAGCAGCTTACCACAGCAGGCACCATGTTGGTAGGTTAATCCCCTACTGGAAGGGAACCAGGCAAAGCCATTTCACAAGCCACTTAGCTTGAGATCAAAGTCACAATCAGAATGTGCACCAAACAGGAGAAATGAAAAGCCCTTAACTGCTAATAAGACAATCCTGCTGGGTGTTGGAACTGACTCTGATGGGAGATTTTGTATTCAGAGTCATGTTTTACCTCTCATGTTTACCTCATGTTTTACCTCTCTCATTGACTTAAAATGACAACAGAGCTGCTTCTCAATAGGTATGAAATGTCTGTTTGGTGAATTCCCTTTAGCTTATCTCCTAGAAATTGAGCAGAGACGGACAAATAGTGCAGATGCACATTTTTCCACACTCAGGCCAACAATGGCTACTCCAAAGAAAGACCTAAGGAGCTTCATATGGAGCAGCCAGGAGCTGTGCAGAATAGCAAACCCACTCCAAACTCTCCTCACACCAAAGGGCTGGCAAAAGCTGTGAGCCTTGGTTCTCACATATAAGGCACCCACACTTTACCAAATTTTTGGACCATCAGGTAACTCTCCACAACAGCATCTTAGTAATGGAGGCACATTATCACAGCACAGGTATGTACCTCACAACCAAAGCAGTAACTTTTGAAAAGCTGAGAGCGTTACCAAGAATTAAAGCAGAAGCAGAAGCCCACAGAACTCCAAAATAAAGACTGGTCAAATACCTTGACCTTGCAGCGCATCTTAAGTATTGAACATGAACATTTCACACATTTTAAAAACATACTACCACAGAAAAACAGAAATAACTTCTTCAGGAGTGCACAGATTTTTGCCAGGGTAGTTTTTGTTGTATTTACCTTGCCCTCTCAGTAAGAGGAGAACCTGGAGCTGGGGAAGAGTTTGGAGCACAAGTCTCCCGAGGAGCAGCTGAAGGAGCTGGGAGGGGTTGAGTCTGGAGAAAAAGAGGCTCAGAGGGGACCTTCTGTCTATCCACAACTCCCTGACAGGAGGGTGTACCCAAGGCATCGGGCTCTGCTCCCAAGGAACAGGGACAGGATGAGAGAAAACAGCTTCAAGCTGTGCCTGGTGACGTTTTGGTTGGATAGTGGGAAACATTTCTTCACTTAAAGGGCTGTCCAGGGAAATGCTGGAATCACCATCCCTGGAGGGATCTAAAAGCTAGGTGGATGTGGCACTTGGGAACACGGGTTAGTGGTGGCCTCGGCAGTGCTGGGGGGCAGGGAACAGTTGGACTTGATCTTAGGGGTCTCTCCAAGTAAATGATTCTATGATTCCAAGACAGAGAGTGATCAAAAATTCCACCACAAAACCAAATCCATTCCTTCATCTTTCTCCAATCCCCGCCCTGCTATCCCCTTATGTAGGATTATTATCTAGGCAGTAAAAATCTACCTCAGCTAAAGCTGAGAAAAGCTTAAGCAACCATTCTCACTGGCAGGAATCTTCCCAAGCAAATGCCAGCATTGGATGCATGTTAGCTTTTTCCCAGCTTCACACAAAGGGGACAACTTTTCCCAAAATGGTCTGAAATCACTGAACTAACTCCCAGGGGAACATCTTTTACTGCAAAGTCAATAGTCTTCTTCAGGCTTCTCTTTTCCAAAACACACATCATCTTATACATTAAAGAGACCCTAAGGACAAACCACTGTCACAAACATGACAAACATCCTGTGGTAATTGACAACACAAGAATCAATTTGAAATGGAGTTTAACAGGAAAAACAGCATTCTTCAGAATATTCTACACTTGATCTTGGGATAATTAAGTTTGCCATCAGAATTTTGAAGCCTTCATTCTGATCACCAATGATCAGAACAACAAGAACTACTTGGGCCCAAGATGTTTGAGCAAATTTAAAGCATAATAAGCATACTAGAAAGTTTTCTGCTTGTGTAACAAATAAAACCCTCCTTTGCAGCAAGATAAGAGGGTAACACATAAAACACTTCCATCCATGCAGAGCTAGAGGCAGATCTTTACTTCCACATACAACAAAGACCAGTGGTAGAACAGCATGGATAAGAGCACAGCCGCTGTTGTTAGGTTAACAACATTGAGTGACTCAGTGCTGCCTGAAATTGCTGTCAATCCTGGAGCACAGAACGGCTTGAAATAAAACATGCTGTCTCCAAAGGGAACAGGAACATCAGGCAAAGAACTCATTTAGGTGGTCCAAGTCTGATCAGGTCAACTCACCTTTGCTCTTTTGTGCTTCATGGAGCAGCTCTGTAACTTCTCTTTCTGCCTGCTTCAACCGCTCTTCGAAGGCTTCATCAGTTACAGTTTCTTCTCTGCTACCCAGATTTGCTATAAGATTTTCCAACTCCTGCAGCCTTTGACGTTGCTCTGCCACCTACATGAGAGGGACAGAGCACAGCTCTGACACAGCAAAGCACCTTGAGCCTCTCTGCTTTCAGCAGCCACCAACAGTCATGGGCTGCAATGCTGCACAAGTGGACACGTGCCACCATCTCCAGTGGTACCAAGAGCGTGTCTGTGGCCTTACCTTGTCTTTCACTAGTCTGTAACAGGCTGGACACTCCTGGCAGCCAGGCCAGGAGCGGTTGTAGAAGTAGTTCTCCTCGCACTGGTTGCAGCGGCTCCCCACGAAGCCCTCCTTGCACTCACAGTGCCCGTTCTCCCGGCACTGCAGGGACTGCGAGCCCTCAGGATCACAGTCGCAGGCTGCAGGGGAGGTAAACCTCAGTCAGACTGCAGAACAGGCACAAATACCCTAAAACCCACAGGATGAGAGGATATGCTTAATACCCTAAAACATCTGCAAGAGCTATGGGGCACAAACCCACAGCTGGACCTCCCTCCTGATAGCAGTGCTTCTACTCACAAGCAGAATCCAACACTCACCGTGTGTGCTCAGTGTTGCTATTACCTCTCCCACAAAGCATTGTTCTACCCCACTGCATTGTAACCAACTAGAGTTAGCTTTCCTGCTCTTCAAAGGCATGGATAGCAATGAGGAAAGTTTGGATCAACCTGCTTTGCAATTGTGTTTACAAGATCAGCTGCTCCTCCAGACAGAACCTGGATACTGAGGCCACCTGCAGAGTAACTGTGCAGGGACACATCAGGAAACAGGGCTGTTGGAGGCCAAGATGCAGAGAATAAATTTACACCAAGCAGAAGTAGATATCTACTAAGCTGGATATCTAGTAAGTCAGACAAGAAAAAGGTAACAAAAGAAGAAGGGTATAAGCTGTAGTACAGAGATCAAATCTCATCATGAACAGTGTGGACACAAAAGTGCCAACTTCTGCTGTGATGAGGAGTGAGGTGACAAAATACCTTCCCAGAGGCAGAAGGAAAGCAAAGGCAGGGCTGGGTGTGCAACATCCTTCCCACCTGCCTCGCTCTGGCCCCTCAGACTTACGTTTGCATCCTTCGGAGCCAAAGCCGAAGTGGTTGGGCTCACATCTGTCACAGTGCTGGCCGGTGACGCCTGGCTGGCACTCGCACTGCCCCGTCCGGATGTCACACTGCCCGCTGGTGGAGCCCAGCGCGTGGCAGTTGCACCTGGGGGGGCAGGAACATGTCAGATGTGACACAGAAGGGACAAGTGGGGCCTCTCTGAAGAGCACAGCTCAACATTTGCATTTGCCAAAAGCTGCTTTTCTTGCTGTGAAGATGCAGCAGGCGAGGCACTGAGCTTTTGAACCGTGCAAGGTCACTTGCTGCCTACACTAAAAAAAGAACCCAAGAGCCCCTGCTACAATCACGAAGTCATGTGGCAGTTTTCTATTTAAAACCCTGATTTAGAGCTCTTTATAAAGCTATTTATAAATCAGGCTTTTTTTACAGGCTTAGTAGCTGCTCCTTGACCACTGCTCGTCCCCACCCACAGCAGCAGAGGCACACCTGTTACTTATGACAAACATCACATTCCTGAACAATGTAAGCACTTCCAAAACCAGGGTCTGTGCCCCAAGCCAAGCCAAACCTCACCTCTCACAGCCACGTCCACTCTGGAGGTTGAAGAATCCAGGCTCACAGGCACTGCAGTCCCTCCCAGTGACGTGAGACAAGCACTCACACTGCCCAGTCACTTGATTGCAGATCGTCTGCTGATTCACTGTGCCGTAGGGATTGCAGTGACAAGCTGCAAAAATAAAAAGGTATGGAGGAACATGCACAAAGTTAGAAATCCTTGGTGGTGTTGGTACTTATCCTAATGGGCCTGAATCCAAACCATATGGGCACCCAGCCCCTGCATCACACTAAGTGCCCACAAACACAAGGCTTTTAGCAAGCTCAAACCACCAAATCAGGGTAAAGCCACACATTGCTGCTGACGGGCACAAGTGACAGCCCGACAGCAGCTCCTGGGGACAGAACCATTTTTAAATGCAACACGAAGCAAGTCTCACCTCTGCACTTGTCTGAGGGGTCAGAGGCCAGGGGGTTCCCAAAGAAGCCATCCTTGCAGCGGTCACAGTAGAAGCCAGCAGTGTTGTGGATGCACTTGAGGCACTCGCCGGTCTGGCGGTCGCAGTTGCCCACGGCGTTGGGGTCGATGTTGTTGTTGCACTGGCACAGGCGGCACGGCCTCACCGCACCATTCCTGCCCAGGGGGTCTCCGAAATAGGCATCATCACACAGCTCACACCTCTTGCCTGGGACACAACACAGACACGGGTGCTGCAGCAGAAAGCCCTGTGCTGCCATCTCACATGGACCCCCTCTGCAGTTCCTTCTGAGAAGTAAACTCTTCAGCTTCTTCCCTTTCATCCTTCTGCCAGGGCCAGACACAAATTCCTCCTCATCTCTAAATTCAAGCTGATTTTTCACTGGAACTTTGCATTATGAATTATTTCCATTCTTCCTTCCCCTCCTATCCCTTTAAGCCAAACCTATTTGCTGCAATTTGTTGTTAATTTAAGAATCCCAAGAGACAGAGTTCCATGGGGCATCAGTGCTCCAGGAAGCTCCTCTGCCAATGAGACCTGCCAAACCACCACAGGCAGCCACTGAATCATCCAATTCAGCAGCTTCCTACACTTACTGCAGATCTGACCTCCCCAGCCAGTTATGAGCTCCATTTCTTAGGCAGATCTTGCACAAACAAACCCTCTTTTTCCTCACATCCTAAAAAGGTGGTGTGAGACAGGAGAAACTCTTCTGCAATCACACAGCTATAGGAAAGATCAGCTGCTACAGACACCTGAGCTGAAGGGATCCTGGGGCCTGGACTCTGCTTTGGTTCACAATGTAGTGGCACCCACAGGAACCCCCATGAGCTGCTTATGTGCTTGGTCAGAGGCTTTCCTAAGCACTCAAGAATGTACAGGTTTTCTGTACTTTGGACTCTGCCATGCCAAGCATGAAATCAGCAGAGAAGCATGAAGGCTGCCAATCATCCTACGGCTTCCTTGCTGCTTGCAGGCAGAACAAGAGTTTCTGCTTAACAACTCAGTTACATGCTTGGACTTCACAGCTTATTGCTAAGAAAAAAAGATCAGTATCCATTCACATATTTCCCCTTAAAATTGCTGAGCACTAGTTTGATCTTCTATTTTTTTGGGCAGCATTTTGTGAGTCACTGCAGCATTCCTGCTCTTCCTAGGAAGCATCCTGTAGTGCCTCACTTGCTGGCAAACTGCACCTTCTAATTTTATTTCAGTCTGACCTGCCTTCCTGGCTCTTTTAAATCTATTTTCTGCCCAACACCATGCCATCATCAGAGCTCTACTGGAAGGCAGCATGGCTCTCATTTACAGCACAAAAATGGTCAGACTTTGCAGATCAAGCCTTTCATTCTCAAGAAACAGGCACGAAAAACATGTGAAGTCCCAGCCTCACATAGGACAAAAAACAGGGCTGAGGAAGGGAGAAGGATTTGAACCAGAAGAAGATACAGCAGCTTTCAGAGCTACTCCCTGTGGGTCAGAGAACAAGAACTAGCAGGAGACACATTTCCACAAGAATGTGGATATAGAAAAAGATGTTTTGTGCAGGAACACACCTGTAGTGCCAGCCTGGCAGCTGGTGCACACCACCTCCTTGGTGCGGGGCACGATGGCACAGCTCGAGGTGCCTGGGCACGGGCAGGGCTGGCAGTCTGAGGCTGTGCCGGCCGTGGCATCGCCATAATACCCATCACTGCACTTCTCACAGTGAGTCCCTGCTGTGTTATCCCTGCAATTGCACATGCCTGCAATGGAGAGGGATGTGAGTTTTGCTTCATTATCCAACCCAGAGAAGAAGCAGCACCCTCTTGCTGCTCCCTGTTTGTCTCTTACCCGTCTCGGGATCGCAGGTCTCGCTGTGCCCGTTGCACGTGCAGGGCACGCAGGGGCTGTAGGGCCCGAGGCCTGGGCTCTCTCGGCGGTACCCAGAGGTGCAGCGCTCACAGAACTGCCCCTCGTATCCCACTGGACACGAGCAGCTCTCCACCCAGGCCACAGGCACACCGGGTCCAGGGCGAGCACTTGTGATGGTGACATCTTCCAGGTGACCGGCACCTAGAAAGCACCAAAGGACAAACCCTCTGTAACACAAAGGCTACCATCACCCCTTCCCCAAAGACAGCTGAATGGTATGAGGGGCACACAGGGGGGTGCTTGCAGTTGGTAAGATGAATCAAGATGCAAAACCCTCCAGGAAAGTTTAGAGAGATGAGCAAAAATGCACTAGAGTTCACCAAGGGAGCATGCAGGGTAGGAAAGCTGAGAATGACAATATAGGGGAGAATCTAAGAACAGCAAGTACAGTCAATTAAAATTAACTTATATTTTACATGTATATGTAAAATATAAACCATGTGTATGGTTTCCATTTCCAAATCAAATACCAAAACCAATTCCTGGCTTTCAAGCCAGAACAGACCATGTCTCTAGCAATTGTAATACACCGTCTGCAAACCACGCCTCGGGACAAACTCGCCAACTATTCCTCTCAAGCCATTCCTTCCTCTGGCATCTCAGCACTTCTCTCCTTTACTCCCAGCCCCTTCCCTGGAGCAAAACAGAGCTCAGATACAACATAGCTGACTTTTAACTTAGACCAGTGTCTGTACCACTGCAGCAGCTCCAGAGCACTGAGCAGAGCCCCAGCTCCTACATATTAGCAGCAGCTACAGCACTCACAGATGGTTTGTTCCACACCTTTCTACCCCTCCATCTCACAGCCCCACATTCTTCATTATGGGCCACCCTTCTGAAACACTTGCAGTGTTCCCACCTTTCCCAAATGCAAATTCATCCTTTCCATCTTTCTGCAAAAATTCTTCATTGCACAGCAATACCTAAGGACCTACTTTTACTTCTAATTCATGCCCATTTTTATAAATCTTCATTATGAGGAACTTTCACTCAGGTTTTGCACAGGCAGCACTTTAGACCTTGTCCTTGCCATCTGTCATGTCAAGGCAAGACCCAGAAAGAGGGCGGATGTAACCATTTTCAGTGTAGCAAAACTTAAAGCGAAGTGTTGTAAATTTCCTACATCCTCCTTCAGTACTCTGTACTATGTATTTTTACCAGTTGGAGGATAGTGGCTATTAAACAAAGAAAAGAAAAGATGTCTAGAGCAAGGAACCGGCAGTTGGTAAGTGTTCAGCTTTCAGACATTCAAAGACAACACTTTTCTTTCCCATATCCTCTTCAGGAGGCCTGGGAGAAGATGCTACACAGGAAAGCCCGGTGGAAAGCCACTGGCACAAGCTTTGCTAAGTAAGCTGCCACAGCTGTTTATGGCTGGGCCCTACAATGAAGCAACCCAGGCACTAAACAAATGAGTTTGCCCCCTCTTCTGTGACATTCTGTTCAGTGACTTACTTCTCTCACTGTATGTCCCACGGATCTTGATGGAAGTCAAGTTGTGGAGAAGCTTTTGGAATTCAAATGCTGTAAGAGCAGGCCTCCACGGGTAATCTGCAGCCTCATGGAGCCTGGGGAGAAGAGCCAAGCATGATCAGCACAGCTTTCAGCTGCTAACAGCTGCACCCTCTCAAAAGCTCCCTTTGCAACAGCGCTGTGCTATTGCAACATCACCCACACAAGTTTAAACCCAATGATCTCTGTTTCCCCAAGAGCTCAGAGGCCAAAGGCAGCCCAGGCCAGGTGACAGCTGCTCCCACTGTACCTGAAGGTATAGGTCTGCACATTCTCACTGGGGTAGGAGTTGCCCTGGGCAATGAGAGGCACTGACACTCTCAGCCCAGCCCCTTCCAGCACCAGGTCCTCTGCAGAGAGGCGCGTGTCCCGCCTGTCCACACGGAAGGAGAAGGTCAGGTTTTGCCCGTAACTCAAAACCTGGTTGCCCAAGAACTTGCCTGAAAGGGGAAGAAATCCTTACAGTTAGGGGACAGAACACAAAGGGCACGAACAGCACAGAAAGCCATGCTTTTAGAACAACTTACGTGGTGCAACAAAGTACATGGGGAAGTAGGTGTCAGAGATAACAGAGATATCCTGGGTCTCAGCACTCCACTGCAGCAAGACTTCTGAGCCATCTCGCTGCTCAGCACGCCACTCATCCTCTCCTGAAGAATCAGATGGGCAAGAATTAACACCCTCAGAAGATGGAGATTTGCACACAGTTCTTGCGTCACGTTGTTCGTATCTTAGCTAATCTGATGTGCGTGGGCACTGACAGGCTGCAGAAAGCAGCTGTGCAGAAGAATTCAGATAGTAAACACCATCCTTCCAATTTAAGCCCCTGACTCAAGTGCTGACTTGAAACCTCTGAACTTTGAACCCTCTGATGACTACTTGTCCAAAACCTTCTTTTCTAAAGGGCATAAGCAGAGACTGAAAAACCTGCAGGCCACTACAATTTGTTGAGAGCTGCAGCCTTTGTATGAACTGTTCTCCAGTGGAATTTTAATTAAAAAGATGTTCTTTTCAGACTACACAGCATGAAAACATGCATACACATGAAACTGACTGCATGAAAGAAACAGATTTTTTCTGGGCTTACAGACTCGTTGGAAACACAACTGTGTTTTATCCAGAGCCACGTAAACCCCGAATCTAAGTGATTTTGATCATCTCCATCAGAAAGTCCTGACTTGGTTCTAGAACTGAGGAAACTGTGCTTTGTCAGCACACCTCTCAGGCTAGAAAAGGTTTCTATTTGCAATTCCCACTTGCACCTGCAAGGTGTACAATAACTGTGTGCCTGAGGCCAGAGCTGTGAATTCATGCCTCCCCATCTGAACAAACAAGCTGCAGACATGGAAGCTTCAGCACTTTCAAAAGAGGGATCCTTGACCTGCTTGCCCAAGGTTTGTGGTCTTGCACAGAGAAGGAGGAGTTGGGGTTTTTTAATAGCTTCTTCTGTAGATTTGAGTCTACAGCCCAACCTGCGATACAAAGGAAAGCTCAATTTTACCAAACTCAAAGTTGGAGGTGATGCTATAGATACTGTAGCCCACAGCACTGGTGCAGACTGAAGAGTGTCCAAAACAGAAGCAGGGGGTACAGCCTCTTGGATTGGAGGACTCCAGATGGAAAAATCCAGGTTTGCATCTGAAGATGTGAAGGAAAGAGAATTAATTTCCCTGCTGCTTAACCCCAGGTCCTCGCTCAAATGTTTTTCATTCTTGAAACAAAGCCATGGGAAGAAAAACTCACCTCTCACAGTGGAATCCTTCCACATTGTCCTTGCACGCACACCGCCCTGTCTCAACGTTGCACTCCCCTGTGCTGCCAGCAGCATTGCAAGAACAGGGCCTGGGAGAGTCAGGAGAGTTCAGCAAGAGCCACGCAGAGAAAGCTTTAAAAAAGCCTAGTTTTCCTTTTAGAGAGCTGCAATCTCCTTACCTGCATCCAGCTTCGGAGAGGGAGTGGAACCCCGGCTGGCACCGGTCACACTTGTCCCCCATCACACCGGGCTTGCAGCTGCACTGGCCGTAGCTGTCACACTGTGTGCTGAGGGAGCCTGTGGGGACAGCAGGGACAGCCCCCTCAGCACACACACATGGCTCCATCAGCTACTCAGACTTCACACAACGGCCAAGAAATAAGGAAGAAGGAAGAGGGAAGCACAGCCTCAAACTGATGAGTGACACCTTACCTAAGGACTGCCTCTAGTTCACAGGGATTTTCCATCTGGGAGCTCTAGACAGATGAACTATTATCTAGACTTCCCAAGCTATATTTAGCCTTTTATTCCTACCAGCCAACCTTTTTATATACAAAATATGATTTTAACTTCAAATTGCCTTCTCCTGCTTCATTCTCAGTGCTACATTTGCATGCCTCCAATTCCACATCTGTTTTACTCTGTAATTTCCAAAATTTTATTCCCTGAATCTCGTGTTCCCCCTAATAAGCGTCTCACTTTTCCCTGACCTCTCCCTTTCACACTCCAATTTCCCTCCTTGATTCCTAAGTTGCAATTAAAGACTAAACTAAATGCCTCTTTGGAACAAGGCTGCATGTACCACTATGAATCCTAGTAAACTCATGAGCAAAACCCTCATTTTTGGAAGGATGCCTTCCTCAGTACTCCTCCATTCAAGTGGTCTTGCACAAAAAGCAGCAGCAGGTTTCTTTAATCCATAGTGGACAAAATGCTTTCTCCCAAGCATCCATGTAGCTGCAAGCCTCAGAGCTGTCAGCACTGTAAGAGTTAACTAGCAGGAGAAAAATATTTTAATATACAGAAAGAGTTGCTTGTTTCCACTTCAATCCACACCAGAAGATTACAGCAAAGTGAAGAGTTATAAGATGATTAGGCTGGACGGGACAGAACAACTCACAAAACCTTTACCATATACAGCCAAAGTTCAAATCCCCTTTGCAGTCCCACTTAGGATTATTTAGGAAAAAAGAGTACTTGACAAAAAATACCAATCCAAACATATCCAGGAGATTGAAATAGACCCTGGGTGTCAGTGAGTCATGGCATACAAGCTAATGGCTAAGTTATAAAGGCCTTGGAAAGCTGTCCTTAACGACCTGAGAAGCCACCTCCCTGCATCTTTTCAACCATCACAGCTCACACCAACCCTCACCCCTCTTAAAATAAGGTCCAACACAAGGACCCAGGAAAGCTGTCAGAAGAAGAAAAGGCCTTTATTGGTCAAAAATTTCACAAGTGAATGACTCCCTGACAAAATTAGACAGAAGATGTACCCTGGAAGACCTCTCCCTGGCTGCTTTTAGGGCATGCTGCAAGCAGTGACTTATGTCAGCTACTCTTTTGAAACCTCACATCATATCTTATTATGTGCTACCCTTTTCCCTCCTTCCACCTTACTTACTGTGGGCTGGTGTAGTTAT
The DNA here is from genome assembly GCA_039654755.1 of Calcarius lapponicus. Classification (NCBI taxonomy): domain Eukaryota; kingdom Metazoa; phylum Chordata; class Aves; order Passeriformes; family Fringillidae; genus Calcarius; species Calcarius lapponicus. The sequence goes on from CM077471.1 coordinate 7,882,730, forward strand.
GGGATCACTCCTTACAGGTAAGTGTCTCCCTACACAACAAAAGGTATAGTCTCCTGCCACAATTACCCCCATCCCCATTTATTTTAAAGGAGTTTAACTACATATTTTGAGTTTAATTTGTTTTATCTCACCCCACCCCCTTTTGTGTTTAGTGTTTCTCTGGTTTGTATTTATAGTGCTTGGATACTCGGTAGGAGAAACTGATGCAGCAGCTAAAGTTCACTACAATTTCTCAGCATGAACAACTCCCAGAAATACCCACTCACATCATCCTGGTTATTAAGAATTTAAATGAGTTCTTTAGTACTGGGAGCATCCAGGGTAACAGATACACAATGGAAAAAAAATCTATTTCAGAATACATTCAAAGGAGTAAGTGCTGCAGAGGTGACCCATCTGCCCTTGCCACCCTAACCCCATTTAGATCCAAGGATAACTTAAACCAAAACACAACCCAATAAACATTTCCTACATGGGAAAAAAGGACAAGAAATCCAAACAAGCCCACAATGAGCTGCATGACGGAGAGAAGAGGTGGGTTTTGTGCTGGCAGCGTGCCAGCAGCAGTGCTCACCGACGGGGTTGCAGCTGCAGGGCAGGCAGCCCTGCTCGCTGGCCAGGCGGTAGAAGCCGTCGCGGCAGCGCTCGCAGCGGGGCCCGTCGGTGTTGCCGGCGCAGTTGGTGCAGTGCCCGCCGTGGCCCGTGGCGCGGTACAGCTCGGGGTCAAAGTAGCACTCCTGGGAGCGCCCGCTGCACTCACACGCTGCAAAGACACAGCACTGTCAGTGACCAGCCTGTCCCCACGCAGCACAACTCCCACCCTGCGCAGCTCAGCTCTACATGAGTTGGGGAAAGAGCTTTTAACCACTCCGAGAACTGAAACACACTTGAGACCATGCTCACCGATGCCCAAAACAAAACCAGCATTTGCTACCCCACTTCTTTCGACATCAGGCTGCCACTTGCAGCCAAATGTTGTCCACCCACACAGCAGCACCGATCTCTGTCATCTAAACAAGCATGAAAAGGTAACACGAGGCTCCTCCATGCTGTAATGAGAGCTTCTCCCCCGTATTGCAAATCCCTAGACAGCAGGACATCCCAATTTCACCAGCCCATTGAAGGAAGCCACAGGCAGCTGGGACCTATCTAGACACATAGAGGTCAGACAGGAAGAAAACTCTTCTGTCTGAAAAAGCTTCCCCATAAAGTAAACTACCAGGAGCTGTAGTCTGGAACAAAACACCAAGCAAATTGGTGTTCTGTGACAGAGACCTGCATTTGCAGTCTGGAAATTGGGTTAAATAACCAACAAGTAACTGTAAAAACCAATAATCCAAACACAAAAATCAGCTGATGCTAAATGAGGAGCTTTTGAAAGGCTAATTATACTCCAGCATAGTAAACAGATGTTTTTCCCATGGGTCTCATAAAGTACAAGCCTGTACATTTTTGCAGGACACCTCTTTCTTTAGGAAAGATGGGTGGTTCCCATCCTTCTCCAGAAAGGAGATGCCCATTCCTAGGGATCTGCCAGAAAGCTCCCACAGGACAGGAATGGAATGACCAACAGTCCCATGAACTGTGCTTAATGCTGGCTGTGACTGGAGTGAGAAGCAGGCAGGGCCAGCTTGTGGCTGCCAGCAGAGGCAGGGACCGTGCCCCAGGCAGGCTGTCCCGGGTGCAGCCGCACGTACGCAGGCACTCGTTGGCGCTCTCGGCGGTCGCTCTCCTCCACGGGCGGTCGTTGAAGAAAGGAAGGCACTTCTCACAGTCCACCCCAAAGGTGTTGTGCTTGCAGTTGCAGACCAGCTTGCCAAGTTCATTCTTGACACACTCACTTGCGTGCCCGTTGCACTTGCACCTGGTTCAGGAGAGGTAAGGAACAGGTATTAAAACTCCAGGGCTCCAGGTCACTCGCAAAGCAACAGCAAAAAACAGGGCCCAGATCTCAAAATCTGAGATGAGAGAAATTTGAAGGTAAATGATTACAGCAAAATCAAGAACTAAACTGCTGTCGTTCAGCTTGGACAAGAGGGAGCTTCATGGATATCTAATGGAGGCCTTCTAATATCTAAAAGGAGTTTACAAGACAGAGAGAAAGTTTTTATCAGGGCCTGTAGTGCTGGGACAAGGGGCAGTAATTTTACATATCTTTCAAATTTTAATTTAGATTGGACATAAGGAATCAATGAGGGTGGGGAGGCCGTGGCACAGGCTGCCCAGAGAAGCTGTGGCAGCTCCACTCCTGGAAGTGTCCAAGGCCAGGTTGGACGGGCTTGGAGCAACCTGGGATAGTGGAAAGTGTCCCTGCCCACAATGAGGGTTGGATGATCTCTGAAGTTACCTCCAAACCACACCATTCTATAAACAAAGAGGTGCACTCTGCTCTAGGTAGGCATTTAGAAAGGGAAGAAAGTTAACCAACTCCTTTGCAGTCTTCAGACTAACCTGATTAGGAGAAGCAAAGATTTAGCTGGCTTTATGTTAGTAAATTTTCCACAACTTCTCTCTTGTGAGAGCCTAGAACATGGTATGTTCACTGAGTGTGGGTTATTGCGGTATCAGTAGGAAATTAAATAGCACAAAGGGCACTAATACAGAAGCCCAGGGACCTCCAGACTGGTGGTGCAGCCAATACAAATCCCAGTCTCAGGACTGCCATATGCAAGCAGGCCAAAACCCTGCAGTGGTCTCATCTCTGTTTAGTAAAACATTTTATCATCAACTACTTAAGGTTAAAACATCCTATAATAGACTTTGCAAAAGGAATGGACAACCATAACCATGTTGTACCATGTTCCAGACTGCCAAAGGAGATAGCTTCTTCAATATATGTGAAGTAGAGACACTGAGATTTTCTACTTACTGCTATTCAGAAGTACAGATACAGGAGAAAATAATTTAAAACCACATTAAAAACCACACAAACCACAGAGCAGAAAATATTTTCTTCTTTTGTTTTTCATTTCAGTTAACTCTTTTTACCATTTACCCTCTCAAATCACTTTATATTTCATCTATTCAATAAAAAAAATTATCTCTGCCAGCCCAGAAGTTATGCCACAAAAGCTTATATACAATATTTGCAAATTATGTAAAATTCATTCTAATGCAATCTTGATTTAGGATAGTCAGTAAAGACCAGAGCCTATTGGTATGATGTGAATACAATCAGTATCTTCAAAGCAATCTAGCAAAACTAACCAAAAACTTTACTAAACTTTAGATTTTTATTGTCTACTCACCTACCACCCACAGCAAAATCAGAAATTGCATAGTAGTAAGACTTGAGAACTTTTGGGTCATTGAAAACTTCATCTCCAAATGTGTTCAGACGGTTGAGGGTCACTCTAATATCTGTAGCTGTCACCCATTCCTAGAGCAGACAGAAATCCCATCAGATGAAACACCCCTTCCCTTGAGAGAGTACCAGTCATTAGCAGTTCTGTTAATGAAGTCACTCCTCAGCGGCTGGTTCCTTCCTCATTGTTTTCCCCTCTGCACCTCGGGAGCTCACATGCTCCTGCCCCAGAAGTCTTACGCCACATCCTCTGGGTTCAAATGGGTTTTCCTGACCCTTTCTCATCTCTGGAGACCCTTTCCAATGCCTCTTCACATCCTGAGTGCTTTCAGCTGGGAAGCACCGAGTAACCTCTCCAGCAAAAAGTGCAGGGCAGGCAATTATGCCAGCTTGCTAATTGTATGTATCTGTCTGGCTGTAGTTTTCCTGCAAAGCTATGCAGCACCAATGGGAAAAGCTTTAGGGTACATTTGTCTGCAGGCATATTGCACCAGACTAAAAGATACAGACAGACAAATGAGTGAGGCTGGGGGAGGCTGAGGAAGAAAAAGAGACAGATCTGACTTGCAACACAAGAGTTTTTCATAATATTTACACAGTGTCTGTAACACACTGCCCTGCCCTCATGCAGCAGCAGCCAGCACACACAGCCTGTTGCCAAATTTCATATCACATTCTGCCAGCCACTGACATTGGCACCTCCTTGGTTTTATTATACCCTTTACAAAGCTGTTTTCCTTCAAACACCATAAAAAAGAACACAAAGAAACATCCCTGTATGTACAACTGTGCAGCACCTGTGTTACTGCTCAGCCAGTAACACCGTGTTTATTTACTGAATTACAAACACTGATGTAAACACCCAGAAATACCAATCACAATACACACATTTACTTCAGTTGTAAAAAGCAACATCAGGGCTTGGTATGTATTTTAGGAAACTGGTGGTCAGATCTCTATTACTTACATAGAGAAGCTTATCAGAAAATTATGCAGTTGCTAACTTGAAATCTCCCTGTTCACCTTAACGATAAGACATAGTTTTCTGCAAGGATTGGCTACATCAATGAGGTGGCCAAACTGGTTCTTTTCCACTTCAGAAGTTCTTTGTCCTTTCCCATTAATCTTATTTTTTCATTTCGCTTTAGTTTGCAGAATCAACACCACCAGATTCTGCTCTCCTGCCTGGGAATTGGAAACAGGCAAGCCCTGAGCCTGCTGGGTGCCTGTCTCAGACTACTCCTGCTACTCTAAGAGCAAAGGAAAGCAATGGTAACTACAGCTCTGAAAGGAAGACAATGAGCCCCAGTGTGGCAAACCCCACAGCTTTAGCTCCTTGTTGCAATATAAACTGGAGAAATCATCAAGCAGAACACAAAAACTGGCAAGCAAATGAGGTAAACTGGTGCTCTAGTATGCTCCTGACCACTGCCCAACCATTCCTGTGAACGCAAAAAAAAAACATTCAAGAATGTTCAACAAGAAAAAAAACCCGCCAGAACTCCCTTGCCAAGCCACCTGTAAGAGAAAAATACCAAGGATAAAACCAAACTTCTCTGCTTCAACACACATGTAAGATAACATGGTAGGGATTCCTTTAATGCTTTATGTATTCAGAAGAACCTTGTATTTCTTACTTTTTTCTGCTTGAAATATACATGCAGATGTTTCAAATATTAACTGGACTGAGACTTTACCTTCTCTGCATCCTTGTATGTGAAACAACAGCAGAATGCCCACAGCTGCTTTCTAACGTGGCAGAGATCTGAAGACGTCCATCATCCCTACTGACAAATCACCCTTAATGCCACTGGGTTTGCTTTTTTGTACCATAAACTTACTATCAATGAACTCAAAAGAGTTCAACTCTTCCTTGAAAAGCATTTCTGTGGATTGTCCACCCCAACTCAGCTGTGCAAGGCCCTTTCACTACGAGTAAGGGGCACAAAGCCACCATGCGCAGTACATCAACAGGAATACTCAACTCAGCCCACCTGACCGACCCAGTCCTGCTGACATACCTGCAGCACAGGGCTGTTGTCAAAGTTGTAGGCACTGGGGCGCCCCTCCAGCGTGGAGAAGGCCACGTTGCCCCCGGTGAGAGGGGAGATGTCGCTGAACTCGTCGGTGCAGAGCGCCTGCTGCTCGTCCTCGCCGGTGCGGATGAAGCCGCGGTTGACTTTGCGGTAGGTGCTCTCGCAGGAGCCGCTGTAGTACTGGTAGGGCACCCAGGGGCCGTCCTCCCTCGTGCGCTTGTAGATGGCAAAGCTCTCGGGCCGGCTGGTGTGGAACTTGAGGCGCACGTACGTGATGTCAAAGGCTTTTCCTGCGGGGGACAGGAGACGACTGTGAGAAAGACTCAGAACTGAGAAAGAATGGAAAGAGCTGCACTGCATTTCTCTCCCAGCATGATGCAGAAGGATGAGCGTGCAGCAACAACTTCCAGCAACACCAGAAGTCTCTCTTCCAGTCCAGCATTGTTTCTCCAAGCAAAGACAAGGTGAAGGAACTGCAAGGAGAAGTTGAGGACAGGCTGAATAGATAAATAAAGAGACCTACAAGCTTCTGTGCAACCAAACACATTTCAGAAGCTGCAATTCTCTTCTGTATACATCACTAACAGATAACAGACTACATCAGACCCATGAGAGTTTGTGTGTATTTAAGGCCAGGCCTGAGTTAATAATGACATTTGATGATATTTTTCCCAAATATATGCATGGGAGAAACAATACTAACCAGAGAGGAGTAAGTCACACTGTAGAGCCCGGTTCGTTCCTCTGCTTCCTCCCTAAATAGACAATACCTCAGTCTCTTTTTCCAGCTCACAAAGCTTTCCCTCCAGCATTGAACCTACTGACTACAGCCCCCTCCTACTCATTCCATGGGAAAAACAAAATGAGGTTTAAGTTTCCCACATCATTTGACTGAAGTCACCAAGGCATTTTTAAGATCAGAGTGCAATGCTTTCCAAGCTACCCATGTTCTCCATCTCCTAGAAGAATGAAAGAAAAACCACCTCCTTGCCCTCTGTTCCTCTCCTAACCGGTCTGTAACAGTCAGCACACCATCCTCCCTCATGACTCATCTCCAGTGACTTGAGCATCTACCCCCATGCACATAAACCAAGCGCCCTGGGGAGTCACATCCCTGAGAGAACCCATTAGGAGAAAAGGACCACAACACTCTTCAGCCACCTTTGTCTGCTATCCACACTGGCCAAGGGGCTGGCCAAGGGCTCCCAGAAGGAGGCACACAGCTGTGTACCAGCTGTTGTTGCTCCACTTCAGCAAGCAGACTGTGTACAATTAGGACATCCTGGAGCATGCAGGGAGCTTGCTAAAACAACGTTGAGTTTGTTTGGAATAAAACCTCGGGTGTTTAGTCCCTGCCATGCTCCTTTATGCTCCCACCACTTCCAAGAAAAACAGTGCTTTAAGCAGAACTTGCAGCCATCACCGGTTCTTTCGTTGATCAAAAAAAAAGCTACTAGAAGGGCTTCAGCTGATTGAGAAACAGGTTTTTTCAACCTGCAAAAGTCACAAATATTTAACCTCAACTTGTAAAATGAATGAACTGTACCATGTTAAATTTTAACACGAGGCTTGGCACTTGCTGAATTGTTCACCTCCTTCACACGTGAGAGCAGACCAGAGGCACCATGCACTAAGAACAGAGTGTCCTCAAAGAACACACGCACAACCCAGCAGCCATGAATTAGGTCACGAACCACAGAGCTGCCCTGCAGCCCCCAGTGATTAGGCCAGGGGCCAGCCTGCATTAGGCACGTCACACCCAAAGCCTGCATGGCACAAGGGAGGACCCAGAGTAGCAGGAGAAGCACAGTAAAGGGTCCAGAAACCAACACACCTGAAAAAAATAAAGTAAAAATCAAGATATACAGCACTTGAAGAATGTGTTAGTTTGGCACAGCCTGGTTTTTGATAGCAGGGGGGCCCACGGGGGTAGCTTCTGTAGGAAGCTGCTAGAAACTTCCACCATATCCAACAGAGAGCCGGTTTCTGATGGCTCTGGAGATGGACACACTGCTGGCCCAAACAGAGAGGTTGGTAAAGCCTCTGTCATGACATATTTAAGAACAGAATCAAAACAGCAGGTGCACAGTTTCGTTTTCCAGGGCTAGCGAAGCGCCACTGCCGCGGGCCAGCCCTGGCGTGGCACATGGCGATGCCCCACGACCAGCGCCATCCCAGGGCAGCCACACGAGCCCTGCCTGCCTGGCCACCCCAGCCAGCCGTGCTGCAGGCACAAGGGCAGGGCTGGCAGCTTCTCCTCCCCGCACGAAGAGAGGCGTTAAACAGAGCCAGCGCTGCGGCGGCCGCCACTGCCCGCACAGCGGGGCTGCTCGGCTGGCGGCAGAAGCACGATGAGCAATTTCCCCGACACGGAACCTGGAGGAGATCAACTTCTCAGCACTGGGGGATCTTAAAACAATCTTTGAATCAGTGGAACTTGCTGGCAATGGTACCTACAAGCAGCAGTTCTTCTTCTAGTCAGAGAAGAGAAGGAAGTGAGGACACGTGAGGGAAAACAACACGGAGGCACCAAGGTCGGTGGAAAAGAAAGAGGGGAGAAGGTGCTTCAAGCATCAGAGCTGAGATTCCTCTGCAGGCCGTGGACAGGACTATGGTGAAACAAACTGTGCCCTTGCCATGCATGAAGCCCACAGGGGATGCCGAGATCCACTTGCAGCCCATGGGAAAAGTGGAGTGGGTGGATAGCAGGGAAAGCTGTAGTCCAGTGGGAGACAAGACTAGACAAAGAGAGGGCCCTTGCTTCCAGAGATAGAGAGAAAAAGCTCTTGCTTCCAAACGAGAGCAGCCTATCCTTAAAAGGCTGCACACTGTGGACAAATGACCCATGCCATAACAGTGTTGGGACAACTATTTGCCCATGGGAGGGATCCCACAGCATAGCAGAGAAAAGCCTCCTCTCCCTGAGGGAACAGAAAAAGATCTCATGACAAACTGACTAAAACCTCCATGCCCTGTCTTCCTGCACGGCCGGTGGAAAATAAAGAGGAGTTGGGGGAAAACAGGTGCTTGCTTTAAAGGCGGCTTCGCTTTCTCATCATCCTACTCTCACTCTGTTAACAATAAAATTACTTTGTAACTTTTTTGTAACTATTGCCCTTAAAGTGTTTTCTCCCAGCCCTTAACTCGAGAGACCTTTGTTAAAATTTTTTTCCCTCTCCTCTTCTCAGCTGTAACAAAAGTAAGCGAATTTTGTGGGTGCCTGGCATTTGGCCAGTGTCAAACCATGACACAAAGAATAGAAAAAGACCAATCTGGTGTTTAAACTACCCACCAAATAGTATTGTCTGTGTGTGACATGCAGGACAGCTGGGACATTATACAGATACAAGCCCCCTGATACTTCCTACAAAATCCCCTTTCATATTTGTATCACGTGTGCATGGATCATGTATTATGGATGACCTAAGCACAAGACTGGAAGCCAGACATTCACAGTTGTGGCTCTTGCACAGTAGCAGCTCACTGCTGGTTTGGGGTTGATTATTTAACGAGATTTTCTTACACACAGAAGACAAGTGAGAAGCAAGCACCACCATTAAGGCCAAACTGCTTTCTTCCAAAGGATCAGCACTAACTTAGCTTAGGCATTCCCTCCCCTTCCTGCCAATACAAGAGATGAATCCTGTTCCTGTGTATTTGGAGTGTTTTTCTCATGAATTGCAATAAAGGTAAGAAGCAGGCATCCTGTGTACAGATCAGACCCTCCCAGCTTTCCTGTTTCTCTAACTACATGGGCTCTTCTCAAAGGGAGCTCCTCACTCAAGGCAAAATATGCTTGAGGTAGGAACAAAGTGCACACACAGGAACCCAAGACAGACACAAGACAATAGGCTGGAGACACACAAACATCTTTTTCACGTCCATGGTACACAAACCCAGGATACACTTCACACCTTTTCCAGGTAAAAGGCAAGGGGCCCAGGAAGCAAATACTCTTTCTTCTGCAGGAATACCCCAGTGTGTTGATCTGCAACTTGGCAGCCTATCCCAGAACTTCACCAACATCTTGGATGGAGAGCAACTAAAAAACACAACTACTATCATAGTTTTCTCACTAGTAAAAGTGTCATCAGCTTAATGACAGAGCTCACATGGTAAGATAAAGCAAAATCTAACGCTGAACGTCAGCCCTGGTGCGATTTCTTTTGGCAACTTTAATGACAAGTGGAAATAGGAAAACATCAGGCTAGAGCAGCCATTCCCTAAGTCAAGAGGGGATAAAAAAATAAGCCAGAGACAACAATGAAGGTCATTTCATTAAACAGAGTCAGCTGAATTATCAGGAATACCCAGCTCTTTTGAACTGGGGTGGTTAGTTTTCTACTAGTACTGCATTCCTCTGGTCCGAAGTAAAACCCCTGTGTTCAGGCTTCATCAAGATGGGGAGGAAATGCTTCAAAAGAATCCTGGGAATGATGAGGGGGCTGAGCATGTGCTTTCACTCACACACACAACTTTCTGCTCTAGATGAAAGGCAGGGTCACAGGCTGCTTGCCCCAGAAAGAACTACTTTTTTCGCTCTCCACTATAACTGAATTATGATCCCTGTTTCCTGACAAGGTCTCCTACTGCTCCTAGCTCAGCTAAAGGCACAGCACATGCCAACTGTGCTCTGGGCAGCATTAAAACATTATCCCTGGGAACCCCTTCTGCTAAATGGCAAGGACCTCCCTTTTTCATCTCCAGTTTTACATGGCAGGCCAAGAAAATGCATTCAAACCCCTCCCAAGTGAGCAACCCATGTGAGAAAGACATTTATGGCAGCTGGGAGCCTAACTCCTTGAGCAGTGCAGTTAATGGCATTACAGAGGAATGCAGTTAATGCACAGAGAGAGGCTGTGCAGTGCCTCGCTGGGTAAATACTGCTGGAACAATGGAGTTTACCCAAGACCAGCTGACACAGTGTGGAAATGCGAAATGTGTTTCCCCACTGTTCACACTGAACATAAATACTGTTCTTAGCAGCCTGGCAGTTCTTTGAGGCTGCAGGGACTTTTTCTAGCAAAGATAAGCAGCCCAGGTTGCTTTCATGTCTTGCTGGGCTGAATAAACATACACAGCTATTACACTAAGAAATGGTGACAGCAATAACCAGGTGAAAGGCAGTTTTAAACATTACATTTAGAAGACAAAAAGACATTGTTCTCCTCTTCCTAGAAGCCAGTACTGACTTGGAGCTCAGTTTGGCTCAGAATTGTCTGATATTGTCAACTGTCAGGCAGTATTTCCCTGCGTGTATTGAGACGTGACAGATCCGTTTTGCAGGAGGAACTCCAGATGCTGGAATCAGTGACCATGAGCTTAGCACTTCCCAAGTGCAACCTGATGTGTGTTTTAAAGCATACAGAGCTCAAAATCATGAGCCACACATTTTAAAAATGCATCTTTTCTGAGGCATGGAGCTGTTCACCAGCAAGTGACAAGGTGACATGATAACAGCTCCCTCTGATAATTCAGGATGACGGAAAAAACCTTTAATCTTTTTCTCTACTGTAAGCAAGCACATATACAAGCCTTCAAGATAATATTGTAATTACAGATTCAAAGGAATGAGCAAGTCCTCTGCCTGGAGAGGGAGCAGAAAATGTTCAGCATTGTTTGATTCAGGGGATACTGCCCCAAAGAGCCTGCTCACATTGCTGGGCTTGCCCAGCTGTCATCAGCAATTACAGCCCTCCCTCAGCTGGGTCACTGCCAAATTCAGTATCCCAAGGTCCACCAGGAAATGTGCCATGCTAAAACCCATATAAGCCCATGCCATTTAGATCTTCAGAGACTCCTCCCTTTTCCCTGAAGTTAGGAATTCGTTCTACACACAAAAGACCTCCTTGTATTCAGGCCCCTCAGAACGGATGGATAATTTACATCAGGAAAACTGCCCTGCCAGCTGGCACAGTGACTACAAGTGTTGAATTGTGAGCAGATGCCTGGGTGAGATAAGCCCAGAGGACACTCAGCCTGTTCACTTGAATCCCCTGCACATGGGACTGGCACATGGAAAAAATTGATGTTACCTCTCCTGCATACAGCCACTGAGTTTTGCTGAGGGAAAAAATAATCCACCTGAGAAGACTGCACTGGGCAAAGAACCAAACCTTTGAAGATTTGTTTTCCACAAAATCCACTGGGCAGTAATGAAATGGTTAAACTTTACTGTTTCTCTTTTGGTTGGCTCCTGTTTCAAGGCAGGTTTTCTCACACAAGTACTTGCTGACAACCTGTGTCTCAGTAAAGGTTAAAAGAATTGAAAACAAACCCAGTAACAAATAAAGCCTACTTAGTGTTTTTTGACTGTATTTCATTTCCACTTTGCAGTGAAAGGCAGAGAGCAATCAAATATAATTGGCATTTCATTTTGCTTTTTTCTTCTGACCTGTTTCCCCATCATTCCCAGAAAAGATATGCCACCTTTCCCAGTTACTAGACCAAAATGTGCTCCATGCCATTCACCCTTACTCCTGACTCAGCTCTGCCCTTCTTGAACCATCAGCTCCCCCAGCACCCAGCACAATGCTGGACGAGCCATGAGTAAAGATTGGCTCAGATTCTTCCAGACACACAGATCCCAGAACCTGACACAAGCAGTGTGTTCCCTGCTGGAGACAGAAACCTGGATGTCAGCAGACAGAGGCCAGCAAGTTCACAAGGTCTTCTTCAAGACCAGTCACTGCATCTTGAGCCAACTGGCCACTCCAAGTTCTCAGCTGCTGCAGTATTTTGTTCAGCCTCTCATGCTAGAAACCCTGCCAGAGCCTTCCCTCCTGGATCACAGGGGCAATATTTAATGAGTTATCCCATCTAATGGGAATGGGATAGGATTTTTCAGCATGAAGATGGGTAACAAGAGCAGGACAGAGTTTATAAGGAGGGGAGCAGAGTGAGAAACACATGGAGACACTTGTTCCTTCAGAATAAATGACCTTCATTAAACAACAACAGCCCAACACCTGCAAGACACATAAATGTAAAATTATGTCGCTTGCATCACGTGTACATGAAAAACCCACATTTATAACCAAAATCAAGAACTTTTTTAGGTTTTAGAGCAAATGTCCTTTACAACTACATCCTAGCTTCCTGAGAAAATTTGTAGAGGAGGAGGAAGATAAGAGCACTGGTATTGCCCAAGCAAATGGAATATCCAGCATCTGAAAAAGGAAAGCAAAGAATTTCCACTTTCTGAGGCATTCCACTAGGGAAATAACTCCATGCAGAAGCACAGACAACAGGTCTCACACTCCGAGCTGTGGTCTTTACAGGAACACAAACTAATAATAAATCTGAGGTTTGTTTTCTTGTCCTCACCTGAAGAGCCTCAAGATTTATGCGCCTATATCACGAACAAGAAAGGCTTGAAGGATTTGAACAGTCTTTTCTTAAACCATGCCCCACCAAACCAAAGATTCTGGCATGTGGAGCTCCACCAGAGATGGTGCTGGGGTTTTAAAAAAGCCTGACAGGGACACAAACATGGATTGTTTTTTCTGGGAGCCCGTTCTAAGATGGGGACAGAGGAAGGAAATGTGTTTGGGACACTGGGGGAATGAGCACAGCCTGGAGCACGCTGGAACGAAGGCAAACTCCCACCACCCCATTAGATCATGCATTCTTCCAGCACTCCCAAACAAAGGCACCATTGACTCCTGTGCGTGGGCGGCTCTGGACAGCAAAAGGCTGTCCAGTAAATTATTGCATGATAATCCAACACTGATAGGTCATCGAGGCTGCTTGTTTTAGTCATGTATCCAAAGGGGAGAGGCTTATTTTCCCCTGCTCTGGGCTAAAGGCAGCCTTGCGAAAAATGCATTTTTTTATTTGATCACTTTTAAGTCAGTGTAAAAGTCAGAAAACCTTATCCATTAATTCAGTACAGCTTGATGCCTTATTTGTACAGCTTTGATGCAAAGATGTTAAGTCCATTTCCCAAAACAGCCAGCTGTGTTTATTCACTGGGGACTGGGAAGATACCATGTCCAACACAAAAATCCTGGCTGCACAGGAAGCCTCAAAGTCCTTTTTCAGCACAAATGATAAAAGCTCGTTTTAAAAGGCCCTTTATGCTTGGCAAGCACAGCAGATCACAGATGATCAAGGATGCCATGGGCCATTCTGGGGAGGGCTCCATCTCATTCACATATCGGGACTGCAAAGCTACCTCCTGCCACCAGTGTCAGCACCAAAACAAGTTGGATTGGTGTTACTGTGGGTTGGCATCCTTGGAAAGTTCATTTCCCGTATCAAAGGTCCAGAAGCTCCTCCACAACCCATACACAATTGGTATAGGTGAAAACAGGTCACTCCCACAACTGAAGGAACACAGGAAAGTAGGAGCTTACTCTCACAAAATTGAAGTTTTACCCAAGAAGCAAAGAAAAAAAAAATCAGAAAAATTTATGCATGCAGAAAAGACAAAACCTGTCTTCTGCTTTTATTCTTGGCAGAAGAATGCAGTTGTTACCTTCCTTTCTTTACTGACAGTCCAATGACAACACCAACAGTGCATGCAGTAATGACAACCCTTGAAAACTGACAATTCCCACCCATTCCAAGTCACTGTGGGACCTTGGTGACCAGGCAAGGTTACATTTTCTAAAGAGTTTGTCTCACGTTGGAGATACAACTACCATCCAGTAAAATCTGAAGCAAGCAACCACCAGCACCACAGCCACAGGAAGATCAGAGCTGGTGGCAGCAGCAGGCCGGAGAAGATGCACCAAAAGCTTTCCATCCTTGATCCTCCAGCAACACAGAAAAGCATCTCCCATGAATGTTTCTTGTCTAAGACCATATCTCCACAGGAATCACAAGAAAGCAACAAGTCTTATCCACTTTCAAGACATTCTCACAGTCTTCAACTTAAAGAGCAAATCCCATTTCGATAATTTCCCCTCAGAAATTTTAATTTGACAGTAGGAGGTATTGGAGGGAGTATTCCTGATGTTCAGCTCCAACTGTACCTTTTCACAGGTGGAGATGTGGGGGTGGAAGAATGGCTGAGAAGAAACAGAGACTAAAAACTACTTTCAAACTCCAAAAGTTTAAATAGCTAAAGAAAACTGAGGTCACAGCTTCTTTAAATATAATATTTGGCCAATTGGCAAAAAAACCAATTTCCTGTAAAAAGAAAAGTCTATTGGACTGCAGGGCAGTACCTTGCAAGAAACGTAGTATCAGATAATCTGGTGAGAATTGTGAAACTTTCTTTAAAGGACAACTAGATTTTACTGACTTCTGAGGGAAAAAAAAAAAGAAATAAAAAGCATTTTGTGAATGTTGTTAGTGCAGGAATGTCAGCAGGTTTTTCTGAGCCCTGTTTTCCTTCTGCATGCCCTCCCAGGAGCCTCACCCTTCTGCAGCTCAATGTCCTCCCCCTGCTCTTTCGACCAGCACACCTCAAGTCAAAGCATGTGATGCTTCAGTTTCAGAAGAACAAACCCAGATGATCAGAGCCAAAGGTGTCCTGACCAAAGGCAGCATGAAAATCATTCTGTATGGTGCCCATATAGGTGAGATGCCCCCTGCTCCAGGCCCAGCACTCCTGAAGGTGGGCACACCAGCTCTCACTGGAGCACTGCTGCTCCACCCAGTTCAATGGCTCCATTGCTTATGATAATCAGCCACTAATTTCTATTAAATAACATTTTGAAGCTTTTTCCCCTGTCAAAAGGCAGCACTTTACCCACTCCCCCCTGACCCACATGTGCTCACAGCCTGCAACAGCTCTAACACCTGGCTTTGCTTCTATCTGAATTAGATATCAAAAACATGCAGCTCGTATTGTTGAGCTTAATTAAGGACAAATTAAGTGATATGTCTATATACAATGAGTGCTCTAAGCAGCAGCAAGTTCAGCAGCTCTGGGAGTAACATGACCCTCCAGACTGACTCAAGCACTGCTGGCTGTACAGCCACAGAGAGGCCAGAAATGTTCTTCACACAGAACGTTGAATTCTTTGGAATTTTGATGTTTTACTCTCCCTTCAGCCTTTCCAACTCCCACTCACCAGCCCCGGATTTTTTTCAGACACTGGCCGTAATTAACAGCACTCTTATTTGGGAATAATACTGTTGCTATGAGCATCCATCACCTGGCCTGATGCAGAATCAACAGCTTTCTTTTCTCAAGTATTTAAGTTTTGCCCTCTTCAGTAAACATTTATGAAAACTAACTTTGATCACATTTGAACTGTGCTGTTTAACACTGCACAGTTTGTGCATCTCCTGCCTCTCCATCTTCCCCTCCTCCCAAGAGACTCCAGCAATGGGTTTTAAGCAGCAGTTGACCTGCCTTGATGCTAACTTTTAATGCATTTTCAGTCAATTACAGGCTTATGCACAAGCTACCATTATTTATGAAACACAAATTGCAGCAATATCCATAGAGCCCATTTTCAACCACCCACACACACAATGGTTTTACTTTCTCAGCCTATTAAGCTGGGGAAGAAATTGGGATAAACAGACTTGACAAAACCATTGCTGGAGCGAGATCATTTCCAAAACAAAGCTTGCCACTGAGTTATGTTTCAAATATGTTTTGGGAATTTAGAAGCAAAGCTCTTCCAAATTCCTACTGAAGCAGAGAAGGAATTGCACTCCAGTTTCTGATTCCCACGTAACAGTCAGAATATGCCTTCAACTTTGCCTCTGGAGAATAATTTGTACACACTGCCAGTGCTTGTGGAAGTCACTGTTAAACACACAAATGTGTGAGTTCATGTTCACCCACACATCCCATCTGGAGAAACATGAAGGACAAAGTACTACTTAATGCAGTGGCTATTTCTGAGAAGAGAGTTTAGCCAAAAAACACAAGTGCTTGAGAAGGTAGCATGGCTTAGCATGAAGGGAAGGAGCAATTCTGTAAGATTATTTTGAAATACCATGAACAAAGTGAATAAAACTGGATGCTTCCCTGCTGACCCTTCAAAAGTAATGCTAAATCCAGACTTCTTGATAGGCCCAGCTGCAAAATCTGCAGCTCTTGATTTAATTGACAGATTAGAAGAGGGCCAGATCTGCTTCACATCAGGCTCCAAAACACCTCAATGTATCCACACCAGACCACGATTTGGAAAGCTACTTATAGATCAAATTCCTTCCACAGGCTAAAGGCTGACCATCCAAGAACAGAGAAAACTGTGAAAAAGAAAAACAATGGGTACATGAACAGTCTTTCATACTATTTTGTATGAGAGAGATTTCCAGATTGAGATATTACTTTGCTGCTTTGTAAAGGATGGATTGAGAAGATACCAACAGTTGCTGAAGTGTTGGTCCAAACACCACCTGGGATACTGCTGAGACAGTAAAACATCAAATGAGTTTCCTGGAAAAAGTGCTTTCCTACATCAGCCTCAGCAGATACAAGAAAATTAATTCATTTAAAAGACTTCTGCAGGAACTTCTAATCTTCTGAGCTTATGTTGTGGTGTTGAAACATGGGCCATACGGTGTGGTAGGAAGCTAAATGTTAGTGTCTGGTTCCCAGTGGCAGGGATGCAATGCAACCCTCGGAATTCCAGATGTGCAAATAATTCACCTTGTTAGCAGCAGAGCAGTGAGGCAGCTGTGCTGCCAAGAAGAGGCTGAGCAGCCTGGTGGGAGCTGTGCAGAGAAATGCATTTCATGCCCAGATTGTTCTCCCCACAAACACCAAGGACCATTGCGCACACAGGAGGACAAACTCCGCATCCCTGAGCCCTGTGTTAGAGGCACGTGCCACAGCTTGTTGGACCACACCACACCCTCCCCAGTCCTGCACAGGTTCTTCAAGCAGAACACCAAGCAGGGATTTCCTCAGGTAACAGCACTGCCCAAAACAGGGTCATTGCACAGAAAATTAGTTTAACCATCTGCACCGAATGCCAAGTGATGAGATTTTCTTCAGGCACGCCTCACTGCTGTGAAGCCTAAAGGAACTCTACCAGAGCAAAGATATTTTTCTCAAGAGAGAAACTTTAAAATTAATTTTCTTATTAGTACTGCTAAGCACATTTATTTTAAAAATGCTGAATCCTAGGTAATGAAAAAGCTTTTTATGAAGTTAGATGACAACTCTCATTACTCAGTTAGTAATGCAAAATACTATGCATTAAAACTTCAAGTAATTTGTTGCCCATCAGTAGAAGCCCACAAAATAGGAGTCAAAAGAATTCTTTTTCCTCTCCTTTCAGGGTCCTTTGTTTACATACTGACACTTTTGATAGTATTTTTTAGGAAAAGAAACAGCCACGTAGGCCCCATCTGTAAAGCCTCTGCCTTTGTGAAGTCTCAAACAATACAGGGCTCTCAAGGCTTTGTTTTCACTTAATTCTTAAATTTAGTGATAAGTCAAACCCAAACCAACCTACCTGTGGTCCTTCAATCTACAGACACCCCAAGAAAGATGATGAGCATCACACTCCTCCATCTACTGCTGAGGCTCAGCCATGAGGGTCTGGCTTCTCCAAAAGCTCAGACTTCCAAGGCTCCACAGTATTCCATGTCTCTGTTCCTCTATAGCTGCCTAGACAGGTACCTCACTCAGGAGTCACTGAAAGCTACCACCACACAACCCCAAATGTTAATCTTCACAGTATCACTTGAAGAAAGATCTGTACAACAGTAACAATAGAAATGGAGGAAAATCCAAAAGATATCAAACAGTGGTTCTAGAGGTTTGCTTCCTTGATGGTCTGATCATGTAATTATTTTTTAAAGTTTACCACTTTCCCATTAGATTTTTGATTTCAACTGAGTATCAGTCCTTATCCTTAAAGCAATTAATAGGGCAAAATTTGCACTCATAGGCAAAAACCCCTAAAAGCTAATTTTGAACCCTTAAGAGCAGCATACATCAGCCATAGTAGACAGCTGTCTTCTTTTGGCACAATGCATTTCATGTTGGGTCTCTACTTCAATGACATAAAATTTAGAGCCAAAACAGGAGATTCATCAGATGTAAGAGCCTCTGAAAGGAAAAAATGAGTCAAACCCAAGGTCTGTCCATGTAAAGGCAATGCTGCAGATGCAGTGGACCAGTGGTGAAAGGATCTTGGTTCACCACAAACACATGCAACACTGACTCCTCCTTCTACCCTCAAACTTCTCCTTATACAACTCCACACTAAATTAAACATGAAAAGCCTTGCTCTACTTCAGTTTGAAGAGAAGACTTGCTAGAGATTAAAATCTTATGAAGGATTCCTTAAATGCAAGGCAGCAGATAGACACAAAACAAGCAGAAGAAATATTAATGACTGCCAAGATCCAAGTGGGTAAAGTGAGACATTTGCAGCCGCTCACCCAAAACGACATTGAATTCCCAGTTTTAGTAAAACAGGAGGAGTGGGGTGAGAAGGAGCCCTGGGAGCAGAGGAATTAATAACACAGGGCTTCCTATTTGTCAGCTTCTTGGTTGAGCTTTAGGAGGCAACTCTTGCATCTTCTCAACTCCTCAACAAGGATATCTTCAGAGTCACATCTGACTGCAGAAGCCAAAAGCTGTGAGAGATGATGTTTGAATCCCAGCTCCCTCTTTGGCTGAATTTTTCCCTAACACTACAAATAACTGTCATTATTGTGGAGAGCTTCTTCCTTCTACCCATTGAAGCAGAAGAGCAAAAGGGTTCAGAAACTATGCAAGACATGACAGGGCACAGACCAAATTCGTAGGTGAGTGTTACTTCCATAGGGCAATGCATTCCAGCAGGAGGAACACAGCTGTTTGCAAAGAGTCAGCTAACAGCCATGCCTGCCTGAGTCTCTGCAAATACCTCCAGAAACCTCTCAGGGGCACTGTCAGGAAAAAAGCTTCAGCATACAAAGTTATGCAGCAATATCAGATAGAACAGCCTCCCTCTGGATGAGTAAATGAACAGTGATAACCTTCTTGGATGTCTCACTCCTCCAAAAACCTGGAGAGCAGTTTTACTGAATGGATTTGTTACCAGTGTCCAAAAATGAAGGCTTCAGGTACTTGAAATTGTGGACAAGTTGCATGCTCAGATTTCCCTCCACCAAGGTGTGATCACCCTGTATTTGCTGTAGATTATTTGTATTACTACAAAAGTAGTATTATACCTCAACAAGCCTTTGTATGAAATAAATATTCCATTTTCTTTTACAAGTCAAGGAAAAAAGAAGTATTTTTTAAGCTCATTCAACATTTCCACTACCAGCACATAGTTCTACCCAATACTTGCTGAATTTTCTTAACACACAAAAAAAGTACAGTCTAGTTTAATTTCAGGTCTCCCTATACAAGCCAATGCAAAGAAAAGCACTGCTATTAAAAGGAAAAAGAAGCTCTGGGCCCATGATTAGATACACTAGATTTCACACAAATTACAAGAAGAAAGCCTTATATCAATATCAGCAATGATTTAATCACTTCCAGATCACATTGTTTTACTTTTACAAGAAATTATTTGAACTTTTAATGCAATTACTTTTTGGCAATCTAAGGATAGCAGTAAAAAGTAAATTTTCAGTCCATTAAAACCAAGCAGTTACCATTTCTTTTAACAAGTGTATAAAGAGATCCAGATCTGCACTGCTGATTTCTGAAGGACAGTGATGATGGTAGAGATGAGGGACAAGAAGTTGACAGTGCTGACAATTTAGCAGGGGGCATTTTACTGGAATAGCTGATTTTGCTGAGGATAAGGGAACAACCTTCCATATACTTCACAGAGCAGTATCACTCTGGTAAAATACTGCTTGACTAAGCAGAGCTTACTCTGGAAAACATGGGAAGAGACCTTGAGGGAGTTTTAGGATGCATTCATGCATAACCTCCTACCTCTCACTTCAGCTCCAAGAGTGGAAATTATCTAGACCCCTAAGTACTGAAGGTAAGTAAACATGGGGGGAGGGATCATAAAAAACCCCAAAAATATGGAAGTCTGAGAGAGTACAGCTAAAAGTTTGTACACAAAGTATTTTTCATCCATGTCAAGGTCACTGATAAAGAAATAAGTCACTATGCTGATCACACACTGCTTCATTTCCTCAGGTATTACTGAGCTGGTCACCTAACCAGGTCTGTTTACTTTTTATGCTAAGTTCTGCTGCAGAAAGACAAGGCAGCTGGACCGATTGGCTTCTTAAGTACATTTCAATCTCCCAGGAACATTAAGTACACAAATTATTCACTGCTTCATTAACCAAGTGACTAGATAGTAACAGCTTGCAAATTTAAACCACACTGCCCAACATGAGCGTATCCTCCTCCAGACTTGCTGGTTGAAGAGTAATCCATGCTCCCCCAGCTCAGTCTCCCACAGCTCCTGAGAAAACACAGCCAGGCTGTTCCCAGCCTTTTCATGGAAACACCAATAAGCTCTGGAAATAAGATGAACTTCAACAGATAAATCTGTGAGCATGAAGATACAGAGGAAAATCACTGTGCTGTCTAGCTGCAGTCATATATTACAGTGCAATTCAGAAAATAATTGTAATTGTTGGGTTTTTGTAATCAGCTCTTCTCAAGATTCAACCCTTTCTCTCCAAAACACACTGAGCTTCCAAGGTCCCTCTGACACAGACACTTTAACAACTGAAAAACGTGGATTTGCTAAGCAAAGTTTTCCTAAATATTTCTATCTCTATAGCAAACAAACATGGAGCTGTGCCAATTCTATTTGCACAGGATAGTTTCCACACAGTGTTTAAATTAGCATTAAAAAAAAAAAAAAAAAAAAATCAGTAAGTCCTGGTTATGAGATCTCTGAGCTTGTTCTCCAGGACTGAGTGGATACTGAGTGCCAGCACAGAGAGGAAATTCACAGTTCCCCCTTTTCTTCACACTGCTATTATGCTATTAAATCCTTTTATAAGCAACTAATTCACCCAGTTCCCACTTCTGAGCCTAACAATGAAGTGCTCCAACAGCTCTTTGGATAATCCCTCAAGCCTAATATCCGCCACTAGCCACAGATCTTGAAAGTGTACTCAAATGAAACATCATTCAGGAGGAGGAAAAAGTACCTTCAAACCTATGTAAAAGGAAATTATAAACCAGCAAAAGCTTTATAAAAAACTTGCAAGCAAAGAGCTGGTTTAATCTTTGGTCTGCTCAGACAAATCACCATCACTCCTCAAGACAGTCACCATTCTCCCAAAGGGAAAGTATTAAAAATTAGGAAGAAATGACTACAATTCAGGTTTGCAGTGTGGTTCAGAGGCAGAAGCTTAATGTCCTGCATCCAGCTGAGTCTGCAAGCCCAAGAAGGGCAGTGCTCCACGAACAGGGCTTCCAAATCCACTCAGACACACCACATCTGCTCCCTTTTGATCACTCACAGTCTGGACAGCCCAAGCCAGCACAAACTGTACTAACATTCTTGGTTTTCCTCCTGTTTACCCCTTAAACTTGCAGCTGCAGTGGGAAGTCTCTCCTCCTCACAGCAGCCCCACTGGGCCACAAGTTGCAGAACAGCACGTAGAGCAAATCCAGCATCTCTGCTCCCACGTGTCAGCTCCAAAGGCACAGCTCACCCCACCCCACTGAGCACAAGGTCCAAAACTTCCCAGCCAAGGGTCCAGAGCCCATCCTGACAGCAGGACCACATTTCACAGGGCAACTGCCAAGTGCTATCAGCAACAGATAAATCACTTGTCCTTCAAATTAGGAGTTTAAATGAAAGAGGTGTCACCATAAAGGACATGCCCCATCCCTCTTCTGCACAAGAGAAACATTTGCTTCTTCCCTTTTCCTCTTGCTTCAGCTTCCAGGCCCTTACCAAACATGCAGGGAGCTGTAGCCAATTCCAGCTACGGATCAGGGATAGGAAAACAGCCAGTGCTGCAGTCAGAGTGTGCTCCATACTTGCACATTTCCCACAGGGAGTGGCAGCCAAGAGAAAGTTCTGTTTTTGACCACATGGCCATCTCCTTTGAGGAGAAGTGTTTGTAGAGGGTAGTGGTGGTCACTTTTTTACTCCCAAAAAACATCAGCACAAGACTTCATATTCATTCAAGCACTTTATGTGTAACATCAGGGCATTATCCAGGAAATCACAGCATCATGGTGCTGGCTTAACAGCTGGAGCACTTCAGGGTTTTAAGATGTTTTGTTCCTTTGACTGAGTTACCATCCACTCCATCCCAATTTCAGAAAAAGGTAGGAAGGAGTATTGAGACTGTATAGGCACATACAGTCTCTCAGAAAAAATCAGTCCAGAGAGCTTTAACTGATATTCCAAGTGAAGTCAGCAGAGTTTAAATGATCTACAGCAGGGGTCCATGGGCAATAAGGTATCCTGCACCAGGTACCAAATGCTACCAGAGCCCCATAACCTCTGAAATGAGACTCCAGTGATATCCAACATTCCCAAAAGCATCCAAGATGCCACTCCCTATACCAACTTTTCCATCTCAGGTCTTCCCATTGCTCTATTCCCCCCCCCCCCCTTTCTTCAACTTCTTTAAATTTAATCCATGCTGTCAACCCCCTCACTTCCCCAAAAACCTTCTTAAAGTCAATCACCAAATCCAGCCAGCAGAGAGCTCTTTAGAGTTACAGATTGCACACAAAGCTTGTGGAGCAGCCACAGTGGTACTGTGTTAGGAGCCATGGGACATTCCCATTATCACTTGGAAATTACTAAAATTAGAGCTGAGATACCATTAATCCCACTTACCCTTGGAGTTACACCAAATAATGCATGGATGAGTGTTTCTCTCAGAGTTAATTCAGAGCTCATCAACAGAAGTGAAGAACTCCAATGTTTCCTTTCCAGCATGCCATACAAAACACATCCATGGGGTATTTTTATCTGCTGAGGTGCTACTGAACAATCTGGTCTTGCTCCAGCCTTTTATGCTCCTCAGAAACCAAGTAACCAACTTCATTAACAGTAACTTCAGTAGCTATATTATCTGAAAATATTACCTCTTCACCTTCTAAAGAGATTAAAAACCACAGATGCCAACAGAGGTTCTTGAGAAACCTATTTCTAACCTCTAATGAGTGACTGCACCAGTTTTTCCCTTCTCACCACAAGCATAACCTGAAGTGTAAAAGCTTTCCAAGCCTACCCCATGCTCTAGCAATTAATGTCATAAATTTTTAATCCCAGAACACACCTTAGACAACTTCTTGGTTTTTTTAATTTCCCTGAAAAGGGGCAAGTTAAGTTTAGAAGCATCACTCCACTGATCTGCTCTCTAGCGTACTCCCAGCACAACTTGGCCATGAGTCTGTTCCTTCTCTCTCCTAGAAAACCTGCTGCTCACCCAAATACCCTCCTGGCTGCAGAAAAGGATTAGGAAGGAACTGGGCTTTCTTTCCTATCATTTTAAAAATCCTTATGATCACTGGAATAACAACTTTGAGGTGCTACTACTGCTGTCCCAGGATGGATAACTGTGCCCAAAACCTGTTGAACTCATTAGGACAGTGACTGCCCTCCCTTGGTAATACTTGGCATCTGGCAGAATTTACCACCTGAGGCTCAGCAACCAAGAGCAGAAAACAGCATTTGCATCACTTGCTCTACACCAAGTCAAACCTCCACTAGATAGATGGTCATCAAAGTGACCCCATGTCTGCCCAGCAGGGCTCCTCCCAACACCTGCAGTGTTGAGTGGCACAAACCCATTTAACCGATGCCATCCACTCCTCAGGAGCTCTACATCACCAGCTGTAATCAAAACATCAGCAAAAACAAGGACAGTGACCTGGAAAGAGAGACTAGCAGACAGTGATCCATCCTGAGGATGCTAAGAAGGCTGATGAAACCATGACCAAGGTTCATTCCCCCTCCATCACAACAGACCATTTTTATTCCAAGCTTCAAAAGGGCTTTAAGCCCCCCAGCCCAGCTGAAACAGCTGGGGTGACCCTGCCCTGGGTAAAGGGCTGCCATCCCAGACCGGCTCAGAGGGCTGCTTTAGAGGTGGACTTGAGCAAAGACAAGAGGCGCGTGCCTGAGCTCCTTCTCCCACTCCTCCTCCTCTGCCCCAAGGTTGGGAGCAAAGTTTTGTAAAACTACATGCAAACCAGAGCAGATCAAGTAGATGTTTATATGTATTTACACATTCTGTTTACTAAAGTCTCTGGAATTAATAAGGTAAAGTAATTTCATATGTCTGCAGGGGGTGGGGACAGAGGAGGAAACACTGTAAATTCAGAAATGAGCACCATCTGTTCCTCTGGCTGCTCAGCCCACCCTTCCAGCTTGGGTGATCTCTTTGAAGCAGGGTCCAGCTGTGTGGAGAGGAGAGGTGCCTTCTGCATCACCCTCACCTTCAAACACACACAAAGTACAGGCTTGTTCAGCCAACACTCCATACATTCCATACTTTTCTTGAGATGTTACTTCTACTTCAGTTTCTGCTTTCCAGAACAGTAGAAAAACTCAAATGCAGAGATCAGCCTGCTACTAACAGTAGCAGAAATCAGCCCAGGAAGACGCGATGTGGAGAGGGGTTCTAAACTGCCTGAAGGGGAAATCTCATTCCAGGTTTTTCCTAGCCACATCTTTTTACTTTCAAACATTTTAGAACTTCAAAGCTTTAAAGAAAGACTCAGAATTAAGGCTTTTCAGGTACCTCAAAACAGCTCAGGTCCTTTCCAGGCTCCAGTAACAGGATGCAACAGCTGCTCCACCACACTCACCTATGAGAAGGGTCAGCTCCATCTGCTCTTTCTTAACACTCAGTTGTGCAACACTCACCTTGCACGTTAGTCTCTGCCATGTCAGAAGCACTCCCTAGCTCCAGGGCCCAAACACCAACGATGTCTTTCAGATGTTTAATAACCCTTTGGGGAGACCAGGACAGCTCACACCTTTCATTTACTGCTACAGTTACTACAGGCTCAGGTTCAGGGAACACCTAAAGAGAAGAACATTTCTTGTTTCTTAATGTGGCTTTGTAAACTTAACAGTTAGGTGTTTGCTCCTTAAAAGAATGCACAAAGCTCTACAGAAAATATAAATTGACAAGAAAGTCTTCAAGTAGGAAAACATCAAGTCCAGACATCTTCAGAGCAAGCACACCCCATCAAGGGGACCAGCAGGGGAAACAAGCCATCCCTCAACCCTGCCCACCACATGCTTTGCACAAGCACTGAATGACATGTTCCCAAGCAGTCAGCTACAGAAATAAGTGACCCAGCAGAGAGGTCACCAATTCAACTGCTCCTTTTCCTTCTTTCCAGTCACTTAAGTGTTTTTTCTTAAGGCAGTATCTCCATGGTAAACAGATGTAAGCACCCAAACCAACCTCATCTGAAAAGTCATCTGATAATTGATGCTTAACAAGCAGGGGTTCAGCTGTCTGCTTTCTGATTGCTACCTGGAAAATCATCATGACCAAGAAATTGCACAATTTCAAAGAGGTACAACTACACAGGGAGATGCCCTTGGCATCAACACCAATGTGAGTTACTGTGTCGCTTCATGAACAAACGTCAGGAGGAGAACTTGGAAGTTTCCAAAATGAGACTGGACAAACCTGGTAACCTGGGCTGAAGACATTGATTCTGCTCCAAGCAGAAGTCTGGATTAGAAGTCCAGAAGGGTCTGTGGTCCCTTCTAAACTCACCTCTACTATGAACAGAAGCAGAAAGGGATTAAGGTCCAGGCTGCAGACAGATAAACTGAGAATATACATGGCTGATCTCCAGTGACAATAGTGGAACCAAGTTAAAGCAGCCAGGAGACTTTGGAGAGCAACCACACTAAATCAGCTGAAGCGGCCTCAGGGTTCACCGCCCAAAAGCTTCACCTAAGCCCCACATGGACACCCATCCCTGGGAGGGGATCCAGCCTAATAACAGAGCCAGAGCACACTGCAGCTGCAGGGCAACGTGCTCCACTG
Organism: Calcarius lapponicus; assembly: GCA_039654755.1. Taxonomy (NCBI): domain Eukaryota; kingdom Metazoa; phylum Chordata; class Aves; order Passeriformes; family Fringillidae; genus Calcarius; species Calcarius lapponicus. The sequence continues at coordinate 7,908,902 of CM077471.1, forward strand.
CCACAGCCCTCCATGCTGGGGACAAACATTTGGGTACACAGGGCTCCATCCACAGCACCTTAGCAGCACACAGAGAAGTTTCCTCATTAGGGCTGTTGTCCTCAATAGAACAGATTGTTCAGGTCTGATTTTTACACAAAATTATCCAAAATGAACAGGACTGCTGCTGACCACTGCAGATGGAAACAGAGGCTGCATCCTCTGAGCTGGCTCCAAGACCCTCAGCTCATCTCTGCCCTACAAACCCAAACCTGCCCCTGCAGGAAGTCTGCATGCAGCAGATGCAAAGGCAGTGCTGCATCCTTGGGTCTTGCAGGGAACACACAGGGCAGTGTCTGGGGTAACATGGTCCTTCCTGCAAACTGCATCAAGCTTTCCATAGGTAAGTCACTAAGAAATCACAAACTCTTTTAAAGAAACCATGAAAGCCAGAGGAAAAAAAAAATAACCAGAAGTGTTATATGCAGGACAGTTGTATTTTCTAAAATAAGTATATTTTCAAAAATTTTTGAAGTATTAAAAGATCAAACTTATTTTCCTCCTCTTGCACAAAATAGAAACAGAAAACCACCCTCCTCTGTACCAGTACCACAGGACAGGCAGCACACAGGACCCTAATTCTGCCTGAAGTAGTTCAGTGAATCCACAACCAAGACATGTTTGGTGACAAAAGACACACACCTACCAGTCATACATGACACTGCACCTCACCAGCAATGGCGAGGGAATTCAGCTTTGAGTACATTTAAAGGCTTTATTAATAGAGCCAAGGGGAAGACACTTCTGTTCCATAGCAACCTCCAAGGTTTTGAAGTTTGTTTCTGTTCTTTTTCTGGGACAGAAACAGAATGTCCCTGACATTTTTCAGGAACAAAGCTGTAATCAGTTATCATAGTTGTAGATCAGCACCTTGCTCCTTCCAGGGGCATCACCCCATGAGTAGGCTGAGTAGAGGTACAAAACATTTCTCACTCCAGAAAAATAATTTGGCATTTTCCCTACCAGTTCGCTTCAGATCAAGAACTTGAAACCTGTCTCTGCAATCCAGGCTTGTGCTTTAAAAATTAAGTACATAAAAATGTTATCCTGTTACAATGTCCAGATAACTCCTCTTCCTAAGGCTTTAAAGTCAGAGTCATTCCTGGTGATATACTGCTATTAAGCAGGAATGCTTATTTTGGCAAAACTTCATTTAGTTGAGAGTGCTCTGCTGAAGAGGTTAGGAAGGAAGCATCTAGATGAGAGCCCCCAGCAATCTCGGCTTGCTGACAAAACCCTCAACTTCAGAGCTGCCTGCCACTCCCAGATCCCCAGAAATCACAACCTTCTCCTCACCCACACAGACCAAGTGGTTTGGAGGGGCAAAGGCCATTTTGATGATCAGTTACCAGACAGCCCTAAAGAACATTCAATCTTGACCATTTGATCTTCTACTTCTCCATCACCCATTGAACTTTTTTAGAGCAGGGTCAGGCAATGAAGATGTATGTCAATTCCCAATACATACACATAGAAGACTTTATAATTATATAATTGAAATTTTTAAACATTTTAATTCACCTCAAAGGCAGCCAGTTTCCAGCAGAAAAGCATAGTAACAATCAGATAATAACCTGGCAGTTTCTAGCTCTGCAAAGCCTCTTTTCAAGGGGCTGTGCTGTCCCTAGAATACAAAGAAAAAGAGAAGGAACCAAACACTGGTTTGGGTTGCCCTTTACTTCTAAGCAGCAGGACAAAAATTTGAAAGCCCGGCTGAGTAAACAGGAAAGCTGCAGATCCCAGAAACAATAGGATCAGCCAGGTTCCTTTCCTAGGGTTTTACCCCTAATTGTTTCCCTGTGTTTTTTGAGAGAATTTGAATGCCTATGTGCTTAAGAAATCCTCAGGAAAAGCCTATTAGCTTCCAGCAGCGGGCTGGAGTACCACAGGGCAGCTGGGCTGGAGAACAGACCCTTGGAACATACCCTACAAGCCTCTGAGGGCCATGGTGAGCCTGGCAAGGGCTATTCCAGCTAAAAGCAACAGCACTTAGGCCACTATGGATAAAGTGAACCTAGTTTGGACAGGTTGAGTGGTGTTTTGTTCAGGTGTCCACCTGGTGCTGGCAGCAGCCAAACGATGACACCTTGGGAAAGCCCAGCAATAAGTAAAACACATAAAGGACTTTTTGCAGCACACCTGAATTTCCAACACCATGCACTCTGGGCACCAAGCCAGACATGGTGCTTTTCCACCCACCACCTACTTGTAGCATGGACTTGGCCTTGAGGTTTCCAGCTGGCCCAGTACCATTTCTACTGTTTTCACCAGAGCAGTACCCTTGAAAACATTTCGTGCTTGAGCATCCTTGGTCACTTGTGCTTGGACCACATGTCACCTCCAACATGCCCCAGCTGGAAGCTGTAGCCCAGCCAAGCCCTGGCCATGGAGTGTCCTGCACTGCCTCTGCCAGAAGGGCAGATAATCCACAGACCCAGTGGGACACATACTCCCATGTGTTGAGCAATCCCTTTTGTCAGCAGCATTTAATTTTGGGAAAGTCACCAGTAAACAAAAAAAGAAGGCAGGAAGAGCAGCTTGGCTTTTTACTGCACTTTTGCAAGAGAAACCACATCATTTGCCATGGCTGTTCAAGTCCAGGCACTTACAGCCGGGTGAAGACCACTGATCTCTGGGTCTGCCTTTCTTAGTTTTATTTCTTTTAATAAAAATTTGACTAGCTGTAATACCATAGGGAAAAAAAATAAAATAGTGTTATCTGTTGGTTTTTAAATGCAAAATAATCATATGCAAAAAACTGGAAAGAAACACGGAAAACCCCTGGATCTCTTTCACAGATTTTCATTGCTTTCTACACTTTCACCTCCCGCACAGTTTTGCTTCTATCACACACTAAAAGCAAAGAACAATTATGTGGAGATTCCCAAGCTGGTACAAAGCCACAAGCAGGAAGCAGCTCTGAAATACAGAGGTTTGGCAAAACACAATGAGAAACCACAAAGAACAAAGGTAATCTTGGACGTGAGAAGCAAGACAAACACTAAAACCAAGTGGCTGCAACAGCTCTACCACTCTGAGTCTCAATGTCTTCCACAGCTATGGAAAAGGTATTGAATAGAAATGCACTGCAAGCAAAAAATAAAAATATTAAAAAGGAATGGAGTGAAGAATCTCTTTCCCCTCAACAGCTAAGGAGCTAAAGCTTGCTGTACCAACCTGACAACAAAGTTCCCAGGGAAAATGCAAGCTGCCAGTTATATTCCCAAATTTAGCACAGAAATATTGTGACCTATGGCAGTGACTATTTCATAACTTATGACCACAAGGATAAATAGAAGCTTTAAAAAAAAGGCTTACAGAAGCATGCTATTCACTTGAACTCCAAAAAAAGCCTCAGCATAACAGCATTTTCTCATAAAAAAACTGTAGCCCCCACTATTTTTTTAAAGAAAATTTAATGCACTCCAACTAAAAATCTCCAGATATATTAAAATCATTTTACAATTAACTTCTGAAGATGGAAAGTACATGTCTGCACTCACTCTGAACACATTTAGCTGTGCTCCATGTGAAGTCAGGGAGCAGTGCTTCCCACAAGCTCCAGCCTCAGCACTGCCACACACCAACCACAGCCAGCAAAGCAAACTTCAGCACTTTTGGAACAAAGGCACAACCAGGAAGCAGTAGGAAGTAACCCAGTTCTTTTTATCAAGATTAGATGATCCTATTAAATCAGAGGGAACCCTCATTGGACAAGGAGGCAAAAAGGATATCTGTGCAGCGCAATGGAAAGCAGAAGGGAGTCATGACTATGTTGCCAAAACCTGAACTTCAAAAAACCTCCCCTTATTCCTACCATTTTAGGAAGGCTAACAAAAAATAAAACCAAAAAAGCACAACCCCACAGCTTGTTACCTTTCTCTTTTGTTTGCTCCATGTCCCAGTTTCCCACAGAACTGCAATTCCACACAAGTTACAGGTGACTTCCACAGCTGCACAAGAGACAGACAGAAGGATACAGGACAACACCTGGCAAGTGCCCATGCAGGCCTGACATAAGCCTGTGTGTCTGCTCACTGCACCAGACACAGTGCAATAAAAGCTGTGTGGTCACTGCTGAGATTTCCACGATGACAAAATGCAGATATTAACAGCTGACAGCTGTTGTAAAGAAAACAGCTTGAGATGGGAGAATCAGGAAATCGCTCTCCATCACTCCATGCACTATTTACATCTGGAATCCTGTCTCTGCAACCACGATGGCCAGAGATACTTGTGGCTCAGGTTTATGTCTGGGGACACACATAGTTTCATAGTTAAAGAATCCCACCAAATAAAGGTCTTGCCTGCCTTTACCTTCTCATCTGAAAGACATGGCTTTGGTTTGGGGCAAGCTTGGCAAAGTTAGGGGTCCTGAAAACAAAAGAATTTGGTTTTTACAGCAGTTACAACTACTGGGGAAAGGGAAATTGCAAAAACTTATTTTTCTGTATGGTACAAATCACTACACTGACATTTTTTCCTCTGTATCATCACTTGTCCTTTGCTCCCTAATACAGGCCTTTACAGCAATCAACAAGAAAAAACCCAATTCTTCAGAAATCCCAAGCTCGGTCAATTACTTAAAATAATCACACGACCTAGTGAATAGTAACACACTAAACCCCAATTTATCCAAAAGACAGGCTCTTCTTAGCTCAGAAAAGCAGCTCCTTAGTATGGGGTCAAGAGGACATCAGCAAGCACAAGTCTTTCCAAAACCTGGTGCTTCTTAAAATACAAGACATGCTCCAGCTTTCAGTGAACCTGTCAGCACCAACACAATAGCCCCGCCTCGAGTGCTCTATTTTTAACATTTTCCATCCACGCAAAAGACAGCTATTTAATAAATCTAAAGGAAGTATAACTAAATGAGAGTTGAACAGAACTTTCTTCAGGGCCAGCCCAAATCACATGAGCACAAGCCACAACTGAAGGCAGCCCAAATGATTTGCAGGGATTACTGAATTACAAACATATACTGGCCTCAAAGACAGGAGAGATGCCAAAAAACCAGTGCCTGCTCTCTGGGGGCACATGGTGGAGCTGAATCTGATGCAAAGGTCAGTGCCCTGTATGTTCATGTGATGCAGTGTCACCTGGTGTGGCTGCCATTGAGAATAGGTGCTATAAAGGATAAAGCCAACCTTAAATGGCTCATTGTTCATTGGATGCATCTGGTTCCTTTGATTTTGCTGAGGATGTCTAGGATGCCTGTAAATCAGAGTGCTTGCAGAGCTCCCTACCCCCCTGGCCTGTGTACATGTGTGCACGCTATCTTTAGCTAACAAGCCCTTGCTTGCCTTGCTGGCAGGATTCAGCTTGTGCTGGAGCTGGAGACACCCTGCTCCAGAGCAGTCACAGACTCATTGCCTTTGGAGGTAAGGATGCATTTAGCATCAAAAATAAAAAGATCCAGAGGTTTTTCAGTCTCTCCCATCAGGAAGGAAGGGCTCAGCACTCCAAAAGCCCCAGCAAGACTCTGCAGCTTACATCTTCCAGCGACTTGACACTGCTTTTGAAACCAAGCCCACTGGGGACAGCTTTCAAGCATTGTCTGGGGAGGAGAGAGCTGACTCTTCACCACCTTTCTCCCAAATGTGAGTGAGAGGGGAAAGATGAAATTGCACTGCAGTGCTGTGCCTGGCCTTGCAAAGGAGCTTCCCCTGATCTGATGGAAGAGCATCTGTCCACATGCTCTGCTTCCAACCAGGATTAAACCAGAAATGTCCTTGGTGCACACTCTACACAAGCACCCCCAGAACCTGAACACCCCACTGGGGATCTCAGCACCTCTTCCCAGCACATCAAAGGCAGCTCCAGGTCAGCAGATGGGCTGGATCTTTCCAGCAAGAGTTGACTGGGCAGGAACTGCTGCATACCCATGCAAAAATGTGTTGCTCTGGGGGTTTTCTTGCTCATCTTTAGCTCTGTGTGGGCAGGACACGAACTAAAGGGAGACCTCAGTAAGAAAAGCCCTCAGGTATGCTAAACTTGTTTTCCATTCCTCCAGGCACCCGGAAGATTAAGCAAGTAGGTGAAAGTTGCATAAAAAAAATCTCAATCCTCTCTCTAGGACCAATAAATACAATTCATTTGCAGGATCAAAAAACACCTTTTTTTTTTTTGTCCTCAAAACCAGAAGGCATGACCATTTTTATTACTATAAACTGCAAAGATTTATCACCATTCATTGGCTGTCTCTGAAGAGCAGCTCTGTACAGGTGGCAGGTGACTTGCAAGAAAACCTCCTCCTAGGAGGCACATATGCCAACTTTTGTTGAAAAGCTTCCTAAGAGATGAAAAGAAAGAAATGCTGACGCAACAGCAAGAGCTGTTTTAGTAATTAACCAAATCATTTCAGCCTCCCTCTCTCCTTATGTTTAACTCTTAGATATACAATGAGTATCAGAGGTGCAAAACTCCTTCATGAGCTTCATCTCATCTATCACCATGAGAACTTTGAACTCACAAACTGAAAAGCAAGTTATTGTAGTGCTATTAATTCTAAAATGAATAAGCCTATAATTTTAATTGCACTGGAATCCACTAGCTCCATCTTCAACATCATTTATGGGAAATTTTTACTTTAACATTATTTTTTTGACAACTCTTTGTGATGAAAAGCTTTAAAAAGACAAACAAATGGACCATCTATCAAGTTATTTTTTTAGTCTAGATCCATCTGTTGCCCTTGAATCTGCTTCTAGGCTAGTCAAGCAAATGCATAAATATCACCTGGCCCACTTAGTGGGCTATTATTTAAAAAAAAAATCATTATTATTCCTTATGCAAAGTCAGCTAAAACAAGCTAGGACAGCTCAATCTCCAAATAAAGAGGTTTTGCATAAAGTAAAACTCAATAAGAATTCAGTTTTTTAACTTAAATACAGACATGAATGTCTTTTCTAAGAAAGCCCTCCCCCAGAAATGTTCTCTGATCTCTCTCAACCTTTTTCTCGTTTCTTGCTTCACCTAATGAACTGCTCCCATGTGCAAGACATAAAAGTGGAAATTTCAAATTCCTTTTATAGAAGTCTGAGTTTTAAAAGCTCATAGTAGCTTCTCATGATCCAAAGTCCACAGTTTTGAGGTTTTTCTTAGCATCAGAAAATCCCAGAAGTGTTTGAGTTGGAAGGGACCTTAAAGTTCATTCTACCCCCTGCCATGGGCAAGGACACTTTCCACTAGACCATGTTCCTCCAAGACTCATCCACAACCTGGCCTTGGACACTTCCAGGGATCCAGGGGCAGCCACAGCTTCTGTGGGCACCCTGTGCCAGGGCCTCACCACCATCACAGGGAGGAATTTCTTCCTCAATTCTCATCACACGAGTTCTTCTAAAAAAAGTTTTAGGATATTTTCAAAATTGTCTGTGACCAGTCTAAGTATGTCCCCCATCCCTGGTGCCTCTTTCCCCCCAGCCAGCACTTAGCTGGCCACAGGCACACCTCAGTATCCCCAAGGCCACCAAAAGGTTATCTTTCCATCAAATTAACTGCTGGCACTTAAGCAAGCAAACTGATCCTACCAGCCAAGGGCTATGTGGTTCCTTACCCCCAGCTGCAATAAGTGGGCAGGGCTGAGAGACACCAGTGACCCTGAGAGGCTGTGAAGTCACACCTTCATTCCTTGCTGCCCAGATTTCTAACACTCCATTGAGCCCCAGGGCAGCTATTCTGCAAGGGCACTGCACGATTCACACACACAGAATGCTTCTGCCTTGCACTCGGTTGTCACAGCAACTGAACACAAAGCATGACTGTCAGCATGAAAGCTTTGGGTGGTGCAAGGAGAGAGAGAGGAAGCAGCAGATGTGCAGGACACAAGTGGCCGGGTGATACAGTACAGAGTTACATGGCAAGTCTTGGAGCAGCTCCTGGCAGAAAACCCAAGCTCCCACCAGCTCATCCTTATGGCTTATATTCCATTCTGGAGAATTATAGAATGGTTTGGGTTGGAAGGGATCTTTAAAGGCCACCCAGTCCAACCCCCTGCAACAAGCAGGGACATCTGCAACTAAAGCAGATGGCTCAGATCCCCATCCAACCTGGCCTTGAATGTTTCCATCCTCCACCTCTCTGGGTAACCCGTTCCACTGTTTTATGATCCTCATTTCTTCCTTATATCTAAATGAATCAACCCTGCTTTAGTATAAAACATCACCCCTTTTCCTATCACTCTTAAAAGGTCTGTCCCCACCTTTCTTATTAGTTCCCATTAAGTACTGAAAGGAAGAAGCTTAATGATGATTTGATTGTTTTACCTTGATAACATACCTCAAAAAAACAGTGGTGTGTATACTTTAGGCACAGTAAATGAAGGTGTTTCAGGAATTCCAATGAAGATGTTTCAGGAATTCCTTACCAATTATTTATTAATCCTTTTTCAATTACTGATTCAGAATGACCACTAATCTTTTCCAATACAGATATGAATCTTCCCCTTCGGAATCTTTAAACACGCCTTTCTAAAGGATGCAAAGAAAGCACACAGACCCAGGAGTTACACACACTTTCAACTACTAATTCTTGTTACACTTCAAAGCAAACCTCTGCTACTAGAACTTAATTAATTAATCATTACCTCTATGATAAAAAGCATATGATGTTCCACTCTGCAAACCATGGTCACTTGGCCTAAAGGCACTTTCTTCTCTGCAAGCAGATGCAAGAATAAAGAAGTGACTTCAGCATCCACCTCAGGAAGCAGGACATTTGGAAAGCCACCATGGATTTTTTCTTATTTGTTTTTGAAGCTATTCTTATTTTCCACCTGACAAGACACCCTCTAGCACCACTGAAGCAACTGCCACTTCTTTCCTAAGGGTAGCCAAACATCAGGACATCCTTAACAGGCTCCATGCCTACTATCCAGCCAAAACCTTTTGCAATCCATTGCCATTTCTGCAGGGTTACCTCTGCTGAAAGTCAGCTTTACGACATCAGCAGGAGAAAAACAGAAGTTGATAGATTTCAGCTGTATGCTTTAAAATAAGCTTCAATTGAGCACAGGTACCTGAACAAAGCAAGACCAGAGACTGTTACAGGGGCACACACTCAATCTCTCCATTCACATTTCTGTTAGTTGAAAACAGTATGAGGTTTTTTTTGGTGGGTGAAGGAAGCCACAGAGGTGGCTTCGGAGAGAGAAGCTGCTCGAAGCTTCTACCGTGTCCAGCAGAGTCAATCTCTGAAGGCTCTAATGATGGACACGTTGCTGGCCCAATTAGAGAAGTTGGTAATGCCTCTGTGATGACGTATTTAAGAAGGAAAAATAACACATGCAGGTTTTTTCTTCTTTTTCCAAGGGGTGGGGAGGATTTTACTTCTTTTTCCAAGGGTGGTGGGGTCTGAGCCCTCCCAGCACCAGGACCAGCCACACAGCCGGGGCCATAGAACCAGGGCCACACAGCTGCTGCCATCTCAGCACAGCTCACAGTGAACTTTGCCTGTTCAGCCACTTTTAGCCAACCATACTGAGAGCAGAAGGGCAGTGGTGGCACAAAGAGAGGAGCTGAATGGTGCCAGTGCCGTGGTGGGGACAACAGCGAGCAATTCCCCAGCAAGGAGCCCAGACAAGATCAACCTTTCAGCACTGCAAAACCCTGTAAGAGTTTTTCAACTGATAGAGCTTGAGAACACGCAAACCTACGAACAACAGTTCTTCCCCAAATCAGAGAAAAGGAAAAGGTGAAGACACATGAGAATAACATGGCCAACACTAAGGTCAGTGAAAGGACCTTAGTCCTGAAGGGGAGGGGGTGCTCCAAACGTCAGAGCTGAGACTTCTGCAAGCCATGGTGAGGACGAAATACAACTCTCTCCCTGTAATTCATGAAGTGCATGGGGGGATGCAGAGATCCACCTGGAGCCCATGAGAAAAGGTGCTCACACTGGAGTGAGTGGATGCTAAAAAGCTTTAGAGACTCAAATAGAGAGAGAAAGGCCCTTGCTTCCAAAGATAGAGGACCCTGGCTTCCAAACTAGAACAGCTCATCCTTAATAGACTACACCCCATGAACTAAAAGGTTATCTTTGCATTAAATTAACTGCTGGCACTTAAGCAAGCAAGCTGATCCTCCCAACCAAGGGCCGCATGGTTCCTAAACAAAACTAAACTAAACTAAAAGGACCCATGCCACGTAGTTTGGGAAGATCATTTTGCCCATGGGAGGGACTCCCATTACAGCAGGTCAGGCAGGACTGCTACTCATGAAAATTAGAACCATGTTGGAGAAGTCCACAGGAAGCTCCTCTCTCATGGAAAGGACCCCATGGCATAGCAAAAGAGACTCCTCTCCCTAAGTGAACTGAAGAAAGATTTTTAGAAGTGAGAAACCAACTAAAGACCCCATGTTTTGTTTCCCTGCGCTGTCGGTGGGAAGGAAGGAGGGGCTAGAAGGGGGAAAAGGTGTTCTAAAGGTTTATTTTAGTTCTCATTACCCACTTTTAATCCTGCTAATAATAAATTTTCTTTATACTGTTTAAGTTTGAACCTGTTTTGTCCTTAAAGTGTTTTTCTCCTAATCCTTATCATTTAGCCCTTCAGTTTTTCCCCCCTCCTCTGCTCAGCTAAAGCAGAGGAAAAGAAGTGAATGATTTTCCTGAGTGCCTGGCTTTTGGCCAGTGTCAAACCACAACAACAGCTCAGACTCTTACCAGCCAATTTTTAATGAACAAGCCAGCACCCATGTCACTCCTCAGAGGGGTCCAGCAGAGAACATTTCACCCTGTGACGCAAATCACACACGCAGAGCAGAGATGTGAATCAAACCCTTCATGCTTTCACGTCCTCATGGCTCCAGTGGCAACACCACCTCCTTTCCTTAAAGTCTCTCCCACTGGTCTCTTGCAGTTTCTGGGAAGCCGAGGGCAGCTTTCTGCAGGGCTCAGAGGACACAGTGGGGTGCTGAGCCCCGGGGATGCTGGGTCCCAGCAGCTGTGTGTTTGTTTGCAGGAAGGACAAACGCCAGCAGGCTGCCAGCACTGCTGTGAATTTCAAAGCACAGCTCAAACTTTCCGGTACACAGCTCTAATGAAGCAGATTAACAACTCCCAATTCTGTCCCTTCGGCTGAACCACCTCTCTTCCCACAGCCCATCTCTGTACCCCAGCATTCAATACCGCTCCCATCCATGGCATCATCCTTTTTCAAAACACTTCATTCCCTCCCACTGCTTTCAAGTCAACTTTGACTTTTTCTGGGTAACAGCAATAAAGAAAATCAGGATTTGTAGGACAGAAAGGCTGGAAGACAGGGTCCCTCCCACCCAGCTGAGCAGCATGTTAATGTTCTAACACGCAGTTCACAAAAGAACATACCACAGCCCTGAAGTTACAAAACAGACTGAATGGCTGATATGAAGAAAGTGATAAATTCACAGACAAATTAACGAGGAGACATATTCAGTACAAGGTTTCACAACAGGAAGAACTGAGATTCCTATGAACATTTTTAACCTTTTCCACACAATAATTAGTGTTACTGTCCAGGCAGATATCAGTATCAGACCACAGCACTGCTCTAACTGCATATCCAAATTCTTGATAAATTAACCATTAATTTGCTGAGTAACTACAACAAAACCAGAGCCAACTGCTTCAAATGCACCACAAAACTAGCCCAGTGCCTTCCCTGACACAAGAGTTTTTACAAGGCCTGTACCCAGCTGGTGACTCTGGTGTTCATGAGCTGTCAATGCCACAGCTGCATCATAGCTGCTCCAAGCAATTTTCAACAGCATGAGGCTATGAATTATGAACAAAACATGACTTACCATCAAAAAACCATGTTACTGCCATGTTTTTGCTTGAACTTGAAGAAAATCAAAGCACAGAAAGGCAACAAACAATCTTTGGCAATCTTGTGATATTGTTTCCCATGGCTACCCTTGTACTTTCAGAGCCACAGAAAAATGCATTTTCCTAGAGAGTTCTAAATGTATCACTGGATATCAAATTAAAGATCTTCTAAGAGCGCCTCTTGGATTTTTTTTTATGATATTGTGTGTTTCTGGTAGCAGTCTGCCAGAGAACTGAGAGAACCAATGTGGGATGCAAAGGAGTGCCCCAAGTTCATGATTCACAGCCTTTCCAGCATCTCCCAAAAAAGTTGTGGGCTTCTCCTGACACAGCTCCTACATCTTACAAGGAACAGAAGTATAGGAAAATAGGGCTACAAGGAAATACATGGCAGAGAAAATACATCTTAAGTTGCTAACAGTAAAAAAGGCCCTTACTTCCTGAAAGTGCTACAAAGCTTTTGGAAAAGCTCAACTCTCTATCATTACTTCCAAAATAATCTGTACTTTGTCCCACAAGGGTTTAGCTGTCCCAGGACCATCCTTGCTTACCCCCCTGCAATGTGGGCTGGCCCTGGGGAGGGAGGGTGTGAGAAAGGGGCAGCACACAGGGATGTGTGCAGAGTCACTCTGCTTAGAAAGCAGAAGGGCAGTGACTCGTGTAATGCCCCTAATTTGATCAGTAAACTCATGCCTGCAGAGCACGGATGGAGGGCACAAAGAGCCATCCCAGTGCTCAGCAATCCTCCCAGCTCCACCTGCAACCCCAGGAGGAAAAGGCAGGGAGGGCAAGCAGGGCAAAAACTAGATTTCATTAAGTGGGCGTTGCACAATGATAGTGGGTTGTGGCTTCATTCAGAGCTCACATTTCGCTCTGGCAGTGGCACTGGCTCTGCAGCAGCTGCCCCATCCCTGCAGCCCCAACTCTCCTTACTCCAAACTTGTAGTAACTTCTTCACAACCCTGCTGGGAAGCACCAGAGACAAACATTTGGTTTTATGACCAAACAATGGATTCAACTAATGAAAATTTGTAACAGCCCTTTGATGAGGGGCTCCCATCCCCGCCCAGTCCCTAACACATGCAAGATGAGAAACCATGGAACACTGAGCATTTATGGATTTTGAACTTGCAGTGTATTTCTCAGTCTGACACATGTATAAAGCAGCGAGTGCACAAGGGCAGCAGCAATGCTCCAGGCAGGCCAAGGCTGCTGCCAGGACTAGAACTGTGGGAGATCTCAGCTAAAAAACCTCATCCCAGAAGGGGGTTACCTTCCCAATCTGCACAGCCCAGGGACATCCCAGCACCAGGAAAACAGGAGTGGGAAGGAGGGGAAACCCAGGAAGACTGCAAGGAGCTTCAGGAAGGAGAAAAAAGGGAGAAAGGGGACAGTAAACAGATCTGCAGGCTTTGAGCAACCACAGACTTCATCAACAGCTTCTTAACAAGTTCATCAAGTAGATTCAATGTTGAGAAATCCCTTGTCCTGTGTATCTCCAGTGAGGATAGCAGGAGCCATGAGACCACAGAAGGCAGCCAGCACAGGAAGCAGCAGCTGGAAGGGGAGCATCAGCTGCTGTCACACAATAAAAAGAGGTTGTGGGCCAAGCCCAGCACCTTGACAGCCAGAGCCAGGAGCAGGACAGAGGGAGACACGCTGGATCCTCATAAATAACCCATGTTTTTTTCAGAAGCTGAGAAGCAAGGGCAGCCTGACCAGGGCCACTCCCCAGGGACCAGCCCTGCAAGCTGCTGGGAAGAAAATCCCATTGCAATATCCCACCAGATGGGAGCATGCAAAGGACTGCAGATGAAAGGGCTATAAATAATCATTGCAATCAGAGCTGACCCAGGACAAGAACATTTTCTTTTCTCTCAGTCAAACAGTCCCACACAAAACTGACATCAAGAAGCATTTTGATGGTACTTTTTCCAGAAGGGATTGATTTTTCATTCCACTAATCTCAATAAGACATACACCCAAAACAAACTGAGCCTTTCAAAGTACATGACTTATACCGTATTTACAAGGTTGTGGAGTATAAGAAGTCACCAAGAAAACAGTCCCTTTATCCCTCTTGAAGAGGTTCAATGCAACCATTTCCTTAAAAAGACTCCAAGATTCAAAGATAAGAAAGATTCACCTTCCTGAAACAAAGTATACAGGGAAAGGAAAAATTTTTAAAAAATATTAAAACAACCTGTTGAGCACCTCTGATCTTTTCCCCCCACAAAAATAAACCAAACTGGACCAAGTGCAACATGCTGTACAAGCAGCTGCTCACTGTGGTAGGAACAAGGTCTTTTTTGATGCCAAGTAGGTTGAGCTATAAAGCAGACTTTGAAAAAAAAAATAAAACTTGTAAGAAGAAAGCAGAGTGATTAGAACTGGGCTGATGCCAAGCCCAAACTCCACAGCACTCCCTCAGCCTTGGAGCACCAAAAGGAATGAGCATTTCAGGCAACTCACTGGGAAACCAAGGGCTACCTTGTCCAGCCAGGCACTGCCCACTTGAGCACACATGTGCTGAACAACCTGTTATCAAGCCAGTTTTAATATTTGATAGGTTTAGGGGGGTTAGGGATGGGTTTTTTAAGAGGTGATCTTCCCATTACAGAGGTTAAGAGCAATGGAAGGGTCGGGTCTGCCTGCTTTCCACTTCAGGCCAGGTGCCACTCCTGAAGCCATTTAACCCTGGTTCTGCACCCTGGCCTTCCCACAGGAGCATCCCAAGCCCCAGAGGATGAAACAGCCATTTACCTTGTTCTCCTGTAAAGCACAGGACTGACCACAAAGCCAAGTCAGACAAACAGTTCTCCAAGCACACCAAAGTCCGTGGCAGAAATGAGAACATTGCAGAAAGCTGAGCCACGAACCCAGAAACCCTGGGTCTCTTCAAGCTCTCAATATATCATCACTACAAACATCTTAAAAGTCTTCCCCTTCCCCCACAAAAAAAACCAAACCCCCAAACAACTGTACAAATAAGGCCTCAAGCTCCCTGGAAATGTACCTCCCATGTACAAGATGGTACTAGTTTACCTGCCAAAGGAGAAAAAAAATGAAAAAAAAAGTCCAATAATAGTTTTTGGATAATATTTCTAAACGAGGAAATTTTGAAATTCTGCATTGCTGAACACAGCTGTGTTGTGTCAGAACTGCAGGCATGATTACCACTGGAAACAGCCCTTTGATGACTATCACACTGGAATATCTAAAACAAGTAGAAGCATGGAAACAAAAAGTGCTTTGCCACCCAGTTTCAAACAGAATGCTGAAGACCACTGAATAATACATGAGGGGGTTGGTGGGAATTTGGGTTTTTCTGTTGAAAGATCTCACAAATAGGGCTGGGCTGGTAGAAAAAAGGACTGAGGCTTTCTTTAAATTTAAATAAAATTACCTTGTTATTTCATATCCTGTTACAGCTGATGAGTTTTCACCATTTTCTAAGCTTCTACATGAGAATAATTCCTAGAAATTATGTTTTACCTAAAAGCCTACCAAGGCTACCAGCAGCTTGCACCTTTGGTTTGGCAAGCTACAAAAGGCAGCTTCTCTCAGTATTCCTGGTCCTGTTAGACACCTGCACATGCCTACTAGCAGCAGCTCCCTGATCTCATGGTTTGTTAGCAGCTCTTGTGAAGCTCTCATCAATGCTGATGTGACAACCAACATCACCAGCACACTGCTAAAAACCCAACCTTACTCATGGAATGTTGTGGACAATGAGAGCAATCCCCAGTACATCCTCTGGAAATGGCTAAGAGATTATCCTAATTGTACAAAGAGCTTCAAACACAGCTAGTGATGTCCTCAACACAAGCAGCCACATTCATCCCTGCCTTAAAGGCTATAAAGCTTGATTTGAGACACACAGGGCTATGCTGTATCTGGGAGGGGGAAACATATTCCTTTCTGTGGGGTGGGACAGCAGACCCAGCAAGATTTGTGCAATTCATCAGGGAACTATGAAACTCATGCTATTTTCTGATCAAAACACACCGTGGTAGCCACCAATAAGCAAGAGGTGTGTAATAGCAGGCTAGAATGGTTCTTTGCACACCAGAGCTTACACAGGGGGCAGCAGCTCCGGGTGAGCCTCCAAAGGTTGTTACAGACCAGAGCTGGTGACTTCAGATGTGATGTTCAACATGCCAGACCCCATACCCCAGTTATGCCAGGGAAGAGCATGCAGCCAGAGGGTAAAAACACTCAGCATGGCCTCACCAGTGGGGCTGAGCACTGAATTAGGGCCCCAGGACACAAGCAGGAGGCCTTAGCTAGACAAAGGTGATAAGCATAATGCTCACAGTCCTTCTTCTCGTGGTGAACCCAAGATCCAAGTTTCCCATCCCACCCATCTACACTGGAAATTCTTTTCTCTAAGTGTTGTTTGCAGAGCAATCCCGTTTTTCATTTCCACGGGAAGAGGCAGCCTGGGATTTTCACTTGCAGACTCAGAGAGGCCACAAGAGCCTCCCAAAGCCTCAGGCTACAAGAGAAATGGTACCTAACAAGCCAGAAGCTTTTCAGCACGCTAACAATTCTGAGCAGCAAACTGTTTCAAAGGTTTAAACCTACAAAAGGAACTGAGTGTGTGAAAACCTGCAACTATTTCTTCTACCAACTCAGGGCAAGCACCACAAATAGTAGCTGGTTTTGCAGCAAAAGACCACACAGCTCCAGCTCTCTCCACCCCCCAAAGTAAATGTTCTGCCATGTACAGCATTCCCAAAGGCGTCAGGCAGAGGCATCAGCATCCTGAGACAGAGCAGGAGAAAAACTTGGGAATTTGAGGTGTATGCAGGAAGTGATACCTTTATATAACTGCACTGAATAACTGCCGGCCACTAAAAGCCCCAGTCTCTTCAGTACTCATGTTGAAACCTGCAAAATGTAAATCAAGCCTTTGCCAGACCAACTAAAATAGCGTCTCCCCGAGGGCTCCACAAATACCACGGCAAAGCCCAGGCTCCTGACACGCCCTGAACACCGGCCTTGGAGCTGGAAATGCCCTCCCAACGCCTCAATTACCACCGAGTCTTTAAATTGCAGCTACACCAGGCAGAGCTTCACGTGCATACATACACCCTGCTTGCTTGCACTCGGTTTTACCACGGTGGTTCCCTAAGGAAAGCAGCAAACCACAGCCTCATAAAGTTTTAATGGGATAACTGGCAAACTGAGGGTATCACTGCACTGAATAAAACAAAGCAACTGCATCCCAGTGCTGTAAACTATCTACTTGATTTAAGTCACATTTTAGAGCTCTCCCTTCTGGAAAAAAAAAAAAACCACTGGTTTTCTGTACTCAAAAAAACCCTCTGGTCTGCTAAAAACAACGGGCAAATCAAGCCAGGGCTGAGCACAAGAACTGGCAACTCGCCTGGGTTTCCTTGTAAATGCCTTCAAATGGCAGTCATGCCTCAAACCATGCTTTGCCGGCAAAGTGTATATATAACCAAGCATCCTCGCTCTCCTCAGAGCCAAATAAAGGACTGAGCAGGCAGCAAAGGGGGAGGGGAAGGAGATGGGTAATTCATTTCTTTAGCAACCAACACCTTTCACAAGTTTTTCTTTATGTATACACCATCCAGCTTGGTGACATGGGTTTCCAGGCTGGTCTATAGTAAGGATTTCAGGAGCCGACATGTTTTTAACCAAGGCAATTCCATCTTTCTTCCTGACAGGCAGCCTACCAGAGGGCTGCTTCCAGCACCAAACAATCTTCTCTTCTGAGGCAATGACAGAAGAGGAAGGAATTGATCTTGTCTGCCTTCCAGATAGTACTGAATTCATAGTTAGGCCACCAGCATCATCAGTCAAGCACATCTGGACACCATCCCTGCTGAGAGGCAGAGGACAGTCACCTGCCCCAGGAACTGGACTCCAAGCTCACAGCTGACAAAAGCACAAATGCTCTCAGTGGAGATGGAGTCACACCACCATGGAACAGCCACCAGCATGCTGAGGAGGCTTCCTCTTTATCTGAGTAACAAAACCCTGGGATAGTCACAAATCACAATAGCTAAAATCAAGGTGTGAGAGTGGTACAAAAAGTAAAAGTTGTGGGGAAAAATGAGAGGTGGCTCTAGCAAAGCTGGTTGGGAAGGGAACACAAAGGCACGTGTAGAAGTGGATTTTAAAAAGTGTAGAAACAACAGAAAGCACACAGAAATTAGAGCTGCAGAAGGAAAGAGTGAGAATCTGCTCTGAAAAATGATAAAACATCTGAAAAAACACAAACCTTTGCCCCAGCAAGAGCACCCAGTACCAGAAATACTCCACGTACCTCCATGCTGTCTCTTTCCCCCTTCTTCCAGTGTTCAAGGGAGCATCTCCAACAACACGGTGTTATTTCTGTGTGTCAGGGGTCTACAGCAATGCTGTGCTCAAGTGTATGCACACAAAGCACTGGGGAGATGCCAGAGCTATCCCAGTGCTCCCAGGACAAGCAAACAGCACAGACAGTAAAAATAACGTGACACCCTGGCTTCAAAAACAAAGCAGACAACACACTGTAAGGCCTTGGCTTCCATCTTCTACTTGAAAGCTGGCACCACTGCCTCAAAGTTCCTTTTTTTGAGAATATATGGGAACATATTGGGAGAGCAGTAAGAAAAAAAAAAAAGACTGGGTGGGTCAAGTCTAAATAAGTAATAAATTCTGAGGAAATGGAAAATGGGGAAGCAAAGGGATACTTTTAAGAAATGTAAAAGAAAGGACCCAGCAATGCTCTCCCCTCCTCTCACTCACTAACCTAGTTATCCAGACACCACCCTATGAACAGGTTCAGCTCCCCCTTCTCCTGACTTACAGCTGCAAATTCGTGTCTCCAGGCCTTTTACCTACCCTTACTTAGAGGGTCTAAATACCTTCTCATACAAAGAGAAATAGCCGTTGTAACTCCAGATGTACCTGGGGCAGGGAGTGGTAATTACCCCAATTCCCCTCTCCCCAGGGAGCACCCTTACTTCTAGACACAGATGTCATCTCCAAACACTGCCAGGATCTGGGCCTTTAACTCAGTAGCAGTGATCTGTGCTGTGTTTTCCTGTATCAGGCTTTGTGCTGGCACTTAGTCCCAGAACGAAAGGTTTTTAAACTTGCTTTGAACTGCACATTGTAAGGAGATTCAAAGAAATCCACATTCACATGTTGGCAACAGACCTGCAGTTCTTACTGACCTCTTGCAGGCCCCTCTGAAATGTTAATGCTGTTCTACACGGACTGAACATTGCTGGATGTTACTCAAGACATCTCAAACTGCCAAAAACCTCAGCACAGGGCAGCATGTACATAAAACCTGGAGTCAAGGCAGCTGGTCCTGACCAGGTGCAAAACAGCATTAACCACTCAGGACACCAACGCTTTCAGAAATGAAGGCAATTGCAGCATCAAATAAGGATATGGGTCTGAGCACAGAGCTTAATCCTCAAAGACCAGGCAGAACTAACTGCATGAAAGGGCTTTGTGCTCCAGAATGCCTTTATGTCCTATCGAGTGCATAAATACTTGTCAAGCTCCTTGCCTCTTAGTGATGTCAATAATTAAGTGTCCCACAGACCACAGTGCCTGCAGGCACACAGAACCCAAAAGCAGCACCCAGCAGCTCACTCAAACAAAGCTGGTTTTAAGACCTCACAAAAGTAGGGAAGAGCAATGCTGCAGAGAAGTTTGGGGCATTTCAGGCTAAAAAGGCACTGTCAGTACACAGCAGCTCTTCAACCTGCCACAAACTCAGCAACGCAGAGAATCACGCAGCACATGTGCAGAGATAAATGCTTTGCTGTTGTCATCTTAAATCCAACTTCACCACCACCATGGCCACAACAAGCTTCTGATTCTTAAAAGGCTTTATACTAAAAATATCCCAGCCAAAAACCTAACTAGGAAAAATCAGACCAAAAAACCCACTCAAATATATCAAAGTCCGTCAGGCAGCTTCTGCTTTAAAGTTGTACTCTACTCAAAAAACATGGCAAAGCAAATTCCCAAAGCTCCAAGAGCCTGCAAACAAACCTGGAACACAAGTGAAAGTGCTGCAGTGCTACAGTATTTTGAAGATGCAGATGTTTTCAGCACAATGTGTGCATTTCTTCAAAGCCCAGGACACAGCACACTGCTCCCAGTACTGTTTTTCAAAGAACACCCATATACACATGGATACACAAAACCAAGGACAGCAGTAAGACAGGTGGGTGTTTGAGTCTTGCCTTGATAATGAGAATTACAATGACTGTTATTAAAAAAGAAGTTGAGATCAAATCTTTGCTTTCCAGGACTTTTGAAAAAAAAAAATTCCTAATGTGCAAAGAAAAGAAAATAAAGAGGGACTATGAGATATGCTTATGTGGTATATTTACGTTAAAGCCCCAACAGAAGGAAACACTTCTGGGGCACATGGATGTGCTCATCAGGTGACCCCGGTACAGGACTCAGCGCCATCAACTGCATCTCACCAATGCAGGTACAAGCTCTCACAACAACCAGCTCTCCAAGCCCTAACACCATTCTTCCCCTGAATTAGACTGTTATTGATACTAAATTTAATGCTCAACAGCTGCTCTTGATTAGAAGCTGTGAATGGCTGCAATGGGGCTTTCTTTAATATTTATTTGATTTAATGACATGAGGATATAAGTTGTGGTTTCAACTTTCTCTCGGCTGTCTTGTCTTCCAGTTCTTAAATGATTACCCTTCCTCCATGTCATGACAGCTTGAATAACTGAATGAACAGAAAAGAAAAGCTTGTCCACAAATCAAAGTGAAGGCTAAAATACTTTATCCCAAAGAAACCTCTGGAACTGACAACCAATCAGAAAATTCACCTTCTTTTTTTGACTGGCTGTTACAGTTCAGCAGCAATGCTGGCTGCAGACACGCCTAACCCACCCAGCAATTAAAGGACAATGCTGCCCCGGGGGGTAAGAGGATACACAGCAGATATGCCCTTGCACACGTGATTTCCCACAGCGCCTGCCATTTTTCAAACCAACATCTCCCACTTCTATCCAAAGCTTCTTGTCTGGAAAACTCCACAATCCAATCCTGAGCTCTGCTGCACTGGGCTACTAGTCGGACTTGATCCTAAAGGTCTTTTCACAGAATCATAGAATGGCTTGAGTTAGAAGGGAATTTAGAATTTAGGCTCATCTCATTCCACTCCCTGCCTGGGCAGGGACACCTTGCGCTAGACCACACTGCTCCAAGACCCGTCCAACCTGGCCTAGGATACTTCCAGGGATGGGGCATCCACAGCTCCTCTGTGCCAGTACCTCACCACCCTCACAGGGAACAATTTCTTTCTGCTGTTTTTCCAACCTAAATGGCTCTATGATCCTTGGTGCATGGGGTGGGACACGATCACTGCAACCTGCTCCACTTCCAGCTGCCTCTGGCACTGCAGCCTCTCCTCTCACAAACCAACAGCACCTCCAATGCAGACTGCAGTGGAGCAACCCTTGCAATATTCACCGGAGAATGCTGAAAATCAAGTTTACCAAGCACTAGCAGCTAAGAGGTGAAGAAGCAGCACAGGCTGAGACCCCTGGCTGAGGGAATCCCACCACAACCATGGGGTGCAGGCAGCATTGATTTAGACCTGGCGAGCATTGCTGAGGACCTGCAGAGTGGGGATTCAATGACAGCCCCTGAACACTGGACCACCCAGTGCCTGGTTATTATCACTCACCCAGGCATGGCCCCACAATGCCCATTGTGCAGGTGACCTTCCAGCTCAGAATCACAGAATGGGGCAGGTTGGAAGGGATCACAGTGGGCCATTGGGTCCCACCTCTCTCCTCAAACAGGGTCATTCCAGAGCACATGGCACAAGATTGTGTCCTGTCAGGTCTGGAATACCTCCAAGTGAGAGACTCCACACTCTCTCTGGTTTCTGTTCCAATGCTTGGTCACTGCACAGGAAAGAAGTTCTCGGTCATGTTCATGTGGAACTTCTTGGCCATCCATTTCTGCCCATGGTTTCTTGCCCCATTGCTGGGCCCCAGGGAGCAGAGCCTGGTCCTTGCTCTGAGCCCTCCCTGCAGACAGGGACAGAGAGGGCTCCTCTCAGCCATCTCCTCTCTAAGCTGAACACTCCCACCTCGTGAGAGAGATGCTCGAATCTCTCCATCATCTCCACAGCCTCTGCTAGACCTGCTCTAGGTCCTAAGGAGCCCAGACCTGGACACGGCATTCCCGCTGTGCCTCCCTAGGCCTGAGGACAGGGGCAGGACTAGCCCTGGAAGAGCTGACTGTGCTGGTCCTGACACATCCGAGAACACCACCGCGCACAGGGCATGCTCGTGGACACCTCCTTGTCCACCAGGACTCCCAGCTCTCCTTCGCAGAGCCGCCCTCCAGCAGCTCAGCCCAGCGTGGGCTGGAGCCCAGGCTAACTCTGCCCCCGGCGCCCTCGCCCCCTGCCCGCTCCCGTCCTTACCGAGGTGCAGGGTGAGGTTGACGGCGGTGGGGTGCTGCACGCCGGCCAGCATGGTGCGGCTCTGCCACCAGGTCGCGTCGGCCGGGCTGTTGTAGTCGGTGAGGAAGGCGGCGCCATGGCTCAGGTGCGGCTGGGCGGCGTCGCAGAGGTGGCAGGACTGGGTGACGCCGGTGACCCCGGTCTGCACGCAGTACTCCTCGGCCGGCGTCCCGCACGTGTGCGTGGCCAGCACCGTGGCGTTGAACGCCGCGTTCACGAACTCGGGCATGCAGCGCTGCGCCCGCCCGCTCCGCTCCTCCGCGCACTCGTCCATGGCTGCGCCGCACCGCGCGGGCGCCCACAGCCACAGCACCCACAGCCACAGCGCCCAGCGCTCGCCGCCGCCCCTCATGGCGGGGCTGCGGGGGGCACGGAGGAGGGTCGCTCGCTCGCCGGGTGCCACCGCTCCGCGCCGGCCGCGGGCTGAGACGGGCGAGGCCCGGCGGGGCGAGGCGAGGCGGGGCGGGGCGGGCGCGGAGCAGGCCGGGAGCGGAGTCCCGCAGCGTAGCCGGGCTGGAGCTGCCCCCGCCTCGCGGAATGCGCCGGCTTAAAGCGGCGATGGCGGCGCTGGGCCCGCTCCCACAGCGTGGGCAGCTCTTGCCCTCGCTCTCACGGCGGCGCCGAGTGAGTGACCGCGGCAGAGGGCCGGGCCCCCGCACCGGCACACCCCGCAAAACTGCGCCTTTTACACAATCACTGAATCGCTCAGGTTGGAAAAGACCTCCAGGATCATCGAGTGCAACCTTTCACCGATCCCTGCCTTGTCAACCAGACCAGAGCCCTGAATGCCACGTCCAGTCGTTCCTTGGACACCTCCAGGGATGAGGACTCAGCAGCCCCTTCCCCTGTCTCATCCCCCTTTCCATGAAGAAATTCTTCCTAATGTTCAACCTGAACCGTTCCTGCTCGGCTTAGGACTGTGTCCTCTTGTCCTGTCACTTGTTTACTGGGATAAGACGCCGACCCCCCCCCCGGCTATCCCCTCCTGTCAGGAGCTGTGCAGAGCCACAAGGGCCCCTCTGAGCCTCCTTTTCTCCAGGCTGAGCCCCTTTCCAGCTCCCTCAGCCCCTCCTGGTGCTCCAGACCCTTCCCCAGCTCTGTTCCCTTCCCTGGACACGCTCCAGCCCCTCAATGTCCTTCCTGAATTGAGGGGCCCAAAAGTGGACACAGCTCTCGAGGTACCTCAGCAATGCCAGGTGTAGGGGAGGAATCACTTCCCTGGTTCTGCTGGTCTCACTATTTCTGATTCCAGGTGGCCTTCTTGCCCACCCAGGCACACACTGTCTCATGTTCAGCCTGCTGTCAAACACCACCACCAGGTCCTTTTTTCATTTAAATGCTTTTCATAGGGAAAAAAAAAAGTTTATTGAGAAATGGGAGAAAACTGGTTGTGGGTTCCCAGCTAAGCAATCCCAAACCTGGATGGTTCGTGCCATCCAAGGACATGATCCTAAGCAGATCTGAGGGGACTCACCTCAGCTACTGTAATTTTTAATGAACTTTTGGTGATTTCCCTACCATAACCCAGATCTCTCTGCTGCTTAGAGGCATCAGCTCTGTCAGACCTGGCCATAGACTGCATTACAGTTTTTAGCTATCCTAAGATCTCCCTGCAACTTTTTAGGTTGAGGAATTGTGTAAAATCCAGATATCCTGTAAAGCCAAAATGTCTCTACCCACGGCAGGAAGTTAGACTTGATGACCCTTAAAAGATCTCTTCCAACCCCAGGCATTCTGTGAATCTACAAAACTGCTTTTACAGGAGAAAGTGCCGACAGAAGCCTCCTCGGTAAACAGGAAACTACTCCTTGAGAAAAAATTGATAGGGGAGTCAAGCAAAGGCCTTGTAAACGTGGTTATATCCTGAGAAAGCCTGAATGCAGCCCATGGCTGAAAGAACTGAAAAAATACAGTCTGTTCTGGGAAAAAATGTACATCCTTGTTTTAAAGTAAACACATGTATCCTACAGAAGTCCTTGCATTAAGAGCCTGAGCTGGACTGTTCACAAGGTCTGCACAGCACATACTGGTCAGCACACCTGGAAATTATCCTGCTGCTGGGAGTAGTTTTTACATGTGTGGCTGTTATTACACATCAGTGGGGTGATTCCTCTTTCTGCCTCCCCAGAGACACAGTGAGAATGTCTGTGCTGAGGGTTCTCCTGGCACCTCCAGCAGCAGCAGAAGGGAGGCAGAGCAGCACAGAGTCACCGCTGCCTCGCTATTGTTCAGGCTGGGATGACACATCTCCAGTGGAAAGTTGGATTTCCGCTGCTTCCCCCACTTTTCCTCCTTTTCTGAAAACAAGCCCTCTGTTGTGAAAGCAGTGCTGAGCTGATGCCATCACGGCAGAAGCTCTGAAAACAACATGCTGATGGAGCTCCTCAGGTTCAGCAGCAGCCTGGCTGGTGCCTGCAGCTGAGAGTGGACACAACAGGACAGGCAACAAGGAAGGCACATGGAAACTCGATGTGAAGAAGGGAAGGATTAGGATCGAGGTGAGAAGGGGGCAGGGACACCAAGCAGGGTCATCAAAGGGTGTTGCCACAAATCCCTATCAGTGATGCAATGAGATCATCTGTCCATAAGCAGAATGTTCCCATGGATAACGGAAAAAATTCAGCTTCACACAACATTCTTGAGTTTAGAGATAGTCAGTCTTAGTACCTAAACCAAATAACTTAGGTTTTTTAACTATTCGGTTTCCAACATTTTAAACTACCTATGTAGGACCATGCTCCACTGTTTATTTTAAGTCCTCCCTGACATTTTAATGGTACTGATTGTAATAAACCCTGACAAAGAGATATTTGCTGATATTTACTATTTGCCATCAAAATCCAGTTCATACTCTTAATGCAATTTCACCTTAAAACACTCTGACAGATCAAGTGATGCAGTTATATTTCACTCAGTAAATCTACACTCATTCAACTGAAACCAGAATTGAATTCTCTATCCCTGTGACATGATTTGTGCTTTCTTTTTCCTTTTTTACCTACTGAAATAATCTATCAAAGCATTGTGACATATTCCTCTTAAACCCATTTTCTTCCCAACACAGAAAAAAAGCATCCTTGTGTATAATAACTGTGTAAAATAACTGTGTGTAAAATAACTGTGCCTTAAAAGCACAGAACCTAGAGAACTTCTGTGACTTTGCAATGCTTACAGGGTGAATAATATTAAAAATACATTGGTAAATAAATTGTTACAGCTGGCAACACCCCTGATGCAGAGTGAGTCATCCTGTATGGCACAAGTGGCCTGGAAGGAAGTGAATTCCTATTTGATAGGATGGACACCTACAGTTAACCAGCTGTAAAATAAGAGTATTTGTGGATAAGGTTCATGACTGTGCTGGGCTCAGACACACATACTGACTCTAAGTTAATTGTAACTGTAAGTAAGCTGTCTAAATGGGGATGTTCTTCAGTTCTTTTTTGGCATACACATATTGGGTTAAATGATTGAGAAAAAGTGGGGAGAGACTAAGAACAAAGAGGAGAATTGCAAAAAAGGAAAAGCAACATAAAAACCTGATAGGAAACAGCTTTTATAAAGGCAACTCCTACAGGAAATTCTGTCAGCTCTCAGAAGGCCAGATCTTTCAAGGCCGGCGTTCTCCCTGTTAGAATAGACCCCTTTTAGGAAAGAAAAGAAAGAAAGAAAAAAAAAGGGGGAGAAAAAGAAAATCAATGTTTTCTTTCCTTTTGATTAAAAAAGTGCAACAGTGTTATGTGTGCCCACATAACACTGTTGCACATAAGGAAGTTGAAATAATTAATAAGGAGCACTGTTGGCCTCTGTCCTTCTACAGGAGCTCCAAACAAGTGCTGGCACATCTATGCACCAAGATATTTGACCAATTTGGGGCTTAGGAGGTCCAGAATGTTTTTCACAAGAGTCACAGGGCAGCACTCATTTTAATTTTCAGTCTTCCCATACTGATTTAGCATCAGCATTTATTCAAGGACAACATAACATGTGTGTGTATAGGAAAGGAAAAGACTAAGGAAATCAGGAAAAACTCAGAAATTTCAGACTGTGATAGCAGACCTTGGTTGCTCCATGTCTATTAATTACTAAAACAGGTAAAAGTAATGCCCATAGAGAAAAAAACTCTGCTTTTACTAATAAAAGTAAATAGATAGTTTTAAGATCCCCAGATTAAAACTGTTGTGCACCCCAACATTTCATTACCAGTAGATGTCAGTTTACACTAAAAACTGAAAGACAGAAAAGCCCCATGCTCACCATCAGCCTCATAGAGTCATCAGCCAGTGGAGGAGCCACCCAAGCAAGTTTAGGAAATGTCACTTGTTATAATCTGGCTGGTTTGGGCAACAGAAGAAGTTTCCAGCAGCTCCTTGCCCTGCTCTCTGTCATGCAGGGGGCTTCCCGCTGGCCCCAGCATTTTTCTCAGCAGACCCAATAAAAACAACAGTAATCACAGCAGACATCCACCCTCTAGCCGCCTAACAGCCAAAAAGACTTAAAAGAAAGCAAGTGAGTCAGCAGATCCACCAAAGAGTTGGTGAGGATAATTCAAAACTCTGAAAGGCCGGGTGACAATTCGGTTGCTCTTACAGGTGGATGCAAAAAGAAACCCCTCTGCAGTCTCCAGCCCTGGGGACTAACACAGCACAGGAGTGATGTCACAATGTATGAGATACGCAATTTTGTATTACAATAGGCCTTAAAGCCATCCTGCTCAGGAGAAATTCTTCCACAATCAAGGACAGGTGTGAAAGGAATGTGAATTTTTTTGGTAAATGGCCCGAGGTAGTCACAATCAGTACAAATACAGAGTAAGTCAGACAACCATCCTAGTTACTAAATATTCATATCTCATCACAATTTTATGGAAGCAGAAGGTTAATCTTATCAATAGAACTGAAAACTAGAGCTATTAGCCATGAAGCAGAAGGTGTTTCATAAAATGGTTTGTTTATTTAAGTTTGACTTTCTTCATCACTCTTTTGCAGAATATAATAAAAAGTCCTAAATAATCTTGTACAGCAATTGTGGGTAGTTGCTGTAAAGGTGAATAAAAATATATCCCTGAATCTGTTCATGTGAGGTAAGCTGCTTCTTTACAAGTCTCTACAAACCCTGGAGAAATGAAAGATGTAAGTGGATAATTTTTTCTCTTTAATTTCTTCTCTTTTTTCTTCTTAATACTGGCAATGTTGGGAACAAAATGTGCTAAAACAAAAATAAAACATGAAAGGCCTGTGCAGCTTTCCATCTTCCTATTGTGGATTCAAACACAGCCCATCCTTTTAACTATTTTCATGTATATAAATTGAATTTGTAATCTTTTATTCCTAGCAGATAAGATTTGTATATTTTATCTTTACTCCCTGCTTTTATTCTGCCATGTACCCCTGTGTGGAATTTAACCAAACACGTCTTGCAGTCTACATTAGACCGTGGCAGTAACATCAGCAGCCAACCCAAACTATACTCCCATCCCCTCTCGGAGCTCTCCCCTTGCCTGTCCCACACCTTTCCCACAGAGAAAGAGAGATGCATGGATGGGTGTGTTCAGCCTTGAAACATCCAGTGGATCTCTTGGAGAAGAGATGTTCCACAGCATTTCTTTTCCCTTCCCTTCTCACTCTATTCTCAGACAATACACCAGCACTGCATGGATGAAAGTGCACCGGGGAATTGATTAGATTTATTTCATAGGACATTAAATTTACAGTATAGAGACACAAAATTCTCTGAGAATTTAGCCACCATCATCCTTGCACTGCAGGGTCTGCTGATGGAGTTTCTGTCATCAAAAAATTCCAGCAATATTTAGGTTTCCAACATGCTAATGAAGTTTGCTTTGTAAAAAGCAGGACTCATTTACCCTAATCCATTTGGATAATGCCTGAGTCCTGTTCTTCACCAACTTGCTTGGCTAAACAAATCCTCTGAATGCATGAGCTGGGCCTGTTTACACTACACCAAAACATTCTCAGTGAAGCTATCTTCCAAGCCTGATAAAATGCATCCCAGAAAGTAGTGTGTGTGCTGGAGGTGGTCATGGAAATCTCACCATGCAGGGTGCGTGACCACAATGAAGTTGTTTAACAACTTCCTGGCTTTCCAGCAGAATTCCCAAGATTGTTTCAACAGAAAGCTGGCTAACTTCTTTAGGCAAGTAACAACAGGGATGAAATTTTCATCCCAGTTCTTTATGGTCAGAGCCTGTCTTTTCATGGCATCATCTGCCAATCAGTCTTGCCATGACTATAATTTCATTACCAGTGAATTGTGATGTTCTATCATTTGTAAAACCCTTTGTTTCTTCATGTATGATGGCTCTTGAGAGCAACCTTGGTTCAGGTGTCTCCCTTATTACAAGAGCTCACCTTTGCAGTCTGATGTTCTTTAAGCCTAGTTTTCATGAACTTTCCTTCGCTTTTCAAAAACAAAATAAAAAAGCAGTCTCTGAGAACTCCATTTCTTTTAGATCTTTATTTTTCCTGTAAAAAACCTGTAATGCCTTGTATACTTTATGCTCTTAGCCTAAGGTCTCTCTTAGCCTTTGGACTCTTATGATTAATGACTCTTAGCCAAGGTCAGCTCAATCATCCGATAGAGGAGCCATTCAAGGTCAGTCTGGAGAGGGCTCTGAAACATTTGATCTAGTGGACAATGTCCCTGCTCACTGCAGGGGCGTTGGACTAGATGACCTTAAAGTTCTTTTCCAACTGAAGCCCCCCTGTGCTTCTCTGACAGTCAATTGAGAAACCCAGTCTTTTCAATGACAGACTTTGAATGAGCAGAGCTCCCGTTTCTCCTGCTAAATAAACAGTTTGTCTTGACAAGCAGGCTGCAGTCTGGTTTCTGTTCTGCCAGAAGAGTTAAACCTGGATGTCCACCTGGAGGCTGGGAACACTAGATGTAATTTTGGGATCTGGAGATCACTGATCTGTGCCAGCTGCTTGTCCCTCCCCACATATCTCAACAATTTGTCTCTGCTCCCACATGGACTTAAGGCAGAGCTGCTTCCCTGACACGTGGAAGAATACAGTGAAGGGTGAGCAGCTTCACAAGGAATCTGACCTAGAGGCTGCTTTTGGGACTCATACCCATGTCCTTGTCTGGCAGCATGTCCCAGTTCTAGTCTTGGGACCCCCAGCTCACTATGCCTCCCCTGCATTGCTCTGTTGATGGTCAGACAATTACATGTTGAGAGGACAGCAGAGACATTCTCTGAACTCAAAGCCCCCCTGCCACCAAAGACTAAATAGACAAAAGAAGCCATTGAGGGAAAATCTGTCTGGTCTCTGTAGCCAAGAACCAAATTGAAAAAAAACAACTACTTGGAATGAACAGCATCTTCTGAAAATATAGCTATTTTCTCTACAGAGTCTTTGCAAAGCTACAGAGCATACATGAACTGCAATTTTTAGAGGTTTCTAATCCAGCCATCCTTAGGTAGATGCTTGCAAGAACACTGAAAGCTTATTCTTAACATCAATACCATCCCCATGTCAAACTGCCATTCAGATCAAACAGAGTCACGGTGAAACATCAACAGTGGCTTTGATATAAACTGCATGTGCAAAATAAAAGAAAGCACTTAATTTACAATTAATCCTGATCCATAAGGCAGAATGTTGGAACTTATTCATTGGGAGGAACTGAATCCCTGTTTCCTTCTGTACCCATAATTTTTTTAATAACAGGAGGATTATTCCTGCTGTTTTGAGGTATACAAAATGCTGTGTAAACACTCACATGGCTACTTACAGATCATCAAAGCAAAGAGGAAAATCAAGATTGTTGGAAAGGAAATGATATTTTTAAACTCATCACTGCATACCATAAACAATGGGAAAATGTATAAAATACTTTATAAATAGACTGTTTCCTGCTAAAGTATCTTCTTTTTTTTTTTAGTTCCACTAGCAAGCTACCGAAGGAGGAAATTTAAATATTATTATTATTATTATTATTATTATTATTATTATTATTATTATTATTATTATAGTAAGAACTCAGTAGGCAAGAAAAAACACATGTTTTATAGCTGTAGGCTGCATTTTGCTATCTGGGAACCTCAGCATACTACTCACATTTTCATCCCTAACACTCAGTTCATGGAAATATCAGAGGAACAAAGTCAAGTGTTCAGCAAAATGGAGTGGTTTTAAAGGGATGGGAAATTCTATACCCTCTATCCTGTTCTTTACTTGTCAGATCTTTAAAGAATAGGAAATCTGTAGCTTCTGGAATTGTTATTAATTTCTTCAATTTTGAAGCTCTAGAAAACTTTTACATCATGTGTTTAATTATGTTAAAAGCAGTATATTTATTGTATTAAAAGCATTTCTCTGAGTAGATCAACTGCAACATTCATCTTTGATACAGTAAATTACCGCCAGCTATAAGCTCATTATTTTAAAATCACATGAAGAAGCAAAATCAAGATTTAGCATGTTGACTTCTTAAACAGTGAACTGTAATTGTTTGTGATAGAGTTAACTTACAATAAACACCAGGGGAAGTTGCAGAGGAGAACATACATCTTTTTAGAATGACACTGTCAATCTCTTCTGCTTCTGTTTTCTCACAAAGATTCAGATTCCTGTCAGTGAAAGGTATTTTAAGTAGCATTGAATCAACACTGGAGATTTAGATACTATTTTAAATCACAGGATGCTCTTTAAAATAGCATCTCACTGTGACTGCCCAGTGTTTTTTTAACCTAGAATGTAGTTTTTGTTGGACTACTTTTTGACTTTAATCATTCTCAAAACACATTTCACACCTCCCCATCAGCCAGTGGTTTGTGGCAACCAAATTTTTGCCACTTGAACTGTTTGACTTCAAAGGTTAAGAAAACAAAAAGGCTCCTGAACATAAATACCTTCATGCAGTAATAGAACCATACCATTGCCACCAATGCTTTGGTGCAACTCCCAAAGCTCCAAAATCATATTGGAATCTTTATACGTGTTTGTCCTGCATTTTCCTATAGTTAAAATTAAGAAATTTCCCCGGGTGTGACCATGAGCAGGGAAGGCTGCTGTATTGAATGTTATTGATTTAGCTGACACCACCACATAACAGTTGTAATAATTTTATACCCTTGTTTAAGGGCTTTACAAATCCACAGACATATTCAGCTTCTCCCTCATTCTGCTGAACTACCCATGTTTCTTCTTACAATGAAGTTGATCGCACAACAGGTAAATTTGATTTAATTTTTCCAGCAAAACCCTCACGGTTGCCCCCTTCCAATTAATTTACACAAATAAAAATGTAGGTCCCCACACAGTACTTGAAAGCATCATAAGCTTCCAGGTAATCACCAAGAGTTCTTTTCAGCTCACCTAAATTTAGGAAGTGTCCAAGGCCAGGCTGGATGGGCTTGGAGCAACCTGGTCTACTAGAAGGCGTTCCTGCCCATGGCAGGGGGTGAACAAGATGAGCTTTAAGGGCCTTTCCAACTCAAACCATTCTGGGATTCTATGATTCTATTAAAATATTTAAAGTTTGGTGGTTTTTTTTTGTTTTGGTTTTTTGGTTTTTTTTGGGTTTTTTTGGTTTTTTTTTTTTTTGTCCCACCTCGTGTTTATGTCTTCCAGTCATTCTTTGCTCTTCCTGGATGTGACACCTCAAGTCCAAGGGAGCTAAGCAGCAGGAGACTTTACTGGTTTGTTAACCTGTAAAACTCAGGCTGGAAAATTTTTACTTATTTTGACCTCATCTCCAGCTCACTGGTGGACATGTACAGGTACCCCCAGTTTTAACAAATTCACTTTCTCAGGACAAGAGGCAACAACAACCATTCCCTCACTGGAAGCCAGCAGGCCAGGTCCCAGTTTACCAACATCTGGCTTTCCCAACAGAGAAAACAGAATGAACAACGCAGCACAAACAGATGACACGTGACTTTGCTAGTCCCTTGAAGTATACAGCAGATATTTGGCATTTTTCTTATATTAACCCAAGTACTCTCACTCACACTCCCTTCCAGGTCACAGTTGGGATAGCAGATGTTCTCCCAGTGTGTTACTCCCTTTGCATCCTGTGGTGGGGAATTGCCAACTTAGATACTTTTTTACCACTTTGAACTCTCTCCAAATTTTTAACAGCGTAAAAATGCTGGATGTGAGATTTGGGTACAATTTAGAAGTAATCTTTTCATTAGGATGCACAGAAATAATATAAATGTTTTTATACAAATGTCTTTGCAGCCACTATGCATTCAAGTCTTTTTCTTCTCTTATTTACTTACATTTATATTTAAGCCCTTTTCAGAGAATGCTTTCTGAAGATGTGGTTTTACTAAACTTGCTTTCCTGACAATGCTCATTGACATTTACAAACCAGACCTGAGTCTGTAATTAAACCCATAGTAACTTCTCCTCCATGGCTGTCTTCTGGAGAATCTCTAGTCAGTTTAAAGGTCACCTTACTGAGGCTGAACCTGGAAATTTGCAGTCCAAAAGCAAAGGCTCCATGGAAGCTGGAAGCAAAGTAAGTTACATAATGTGGGAAAAAGCCAAGTTACTTGCATTGTTTAGACAGCTTAGGATAGATGAAGTTATGGGCAATGAGGAAAGGAACCATCCCTTAAAAGTAAATGCAGAAACCAGCATTTGGGACAGCTTCAATGCTCTTTGTTGTCTACTTCTAGATGTTGGCTACCTGATGTAGCCTTTCTTTTTCATGTATATTTTTTAATACTTTTGAGTCTGAGCAAGTATTCTACCTGGAAAGAACGGCAGAAGGATAAGACGCTGTTCTCATAAATGCTGATTTTTGGTTTACATTACAGACCATTCATTTAAGTAGCTTTGTGAGCTGAATCTCAAGATCATACAGCTATGTCCATCTCTCTGGTTCTTCATATGCCTGGAAATGTTAATGTCACATTGCTCAGAAACTTCTCTGGCTCAGTTGACCTCACACAGAAATATCTATCATAATAGTCTTGGCTGTACAGAAACCTCTGACCTTAGTCTCCTCACTCCAGCTGCATGTCTTCTCCCCACCTTGCTCTTGTTATTCCACAGGCATTGCTCCATGTTGCTTTACTATTCTCTGTGCATGGTGTTTTTAAGGCTATAGCAATTTATCTCAAGAGCTGACAGGATGTTTTAAAACATCCTTTTGGTCAAAAATATCAAGTAGGCAACATTGGCATGGATCCTGATGGCTCTCATGATTGAGAGCCATTCAGGGAGATAAAGGTTGTTGTGACATTGGCTTTGTCCCAGTGATAAATTTAAAGTGACAGTTTAAAGTGACTTTACAGTCACTTACAGTGACACAATCAGTCTGAATCCCAGACGTTTCTCTGGGGAAAAAAAAAAAAAAAAAAACTAACCAAAAAAAACCAAACAAACTAAATAGTTTTAAAAGTTTGTTGAGTGCATATGACTGCAAACACTAAAACACAAAACTTCTGAGTTATGAAAAAATTATTCTTGGACTTTGTCCTGAGTGAAGGAAGAAGAAGAAATCTTAATCTGAAGGTCTCGAGAGTGCGCAAACCTGAAAATGCTTTCACATTCAGCTGTTGATTTGTTTTGTTCATTGGTGCTGCACCCTTTGAATAAAGATTATCAAACAGCAGCCTGCAACTTGTAAGCTGTTTCTGCTCAGGGCTTGGCTTTGATTTTCTCTCTTTGTTATGTGTTACAGCCACAATTGCGCAACCTCACAACACAGCAGGTGAGGGCCCTACAGAAGCCTGTACTCACCTGTTTAATGGAGAGGTGTTGGTGTTTTGGGGACAAACTGATATAGAGATTTGCTCTGATTCCCCATTGTCTGGTGATGACTATGGTCCTTAGCAGTCATTAGCATGTGCAGAGAAATATTTTTCTGCACAATTTATCCTAATTTATATCAAACCAACATCAATGTGTGTTGCACGTTCAACTTTTCCTACTATCCATGTCCTGGGGTAGATGCTTTGTGAACCATTACCATACTATTGAAAACAAGGAAAAGTCTTTGGAAGCAAAATTATCGTTGTTGATATAATAAAGGTATTGATGTACTAGAGATGTCCCTGAGGCTGACAACCTCTCCAGTGCCTCTCCTGGCATAGGAAAGTTTCAAGTTCCTTAGCAAGCCCTTGGAAAGGCACTGTTGGTCTCTGCTGTGGGCAGGATTGGTGCAAGATGAAGATGCTGACCTAGAGCTGCCTATTTTTCTTCTGTTCTTTCTGGTCAGCATGGCTTAGCCCCTCTTTACTTCATTGCCCTTGCTCATCTTTAGCAGCACAGCAGGGCCACTGTGCTGCTGCTGGGCTCATAGAGGAGCATCTCTCCCCTGTGACTGCACAGAACTGGTCTCTATAGACACAGGATTGGTATTTTTTACCCCCTCTTCTTTCTTTCTCCTCTTGTGGCAGATTGCTGCCACGCCCAAAGGATGAGCAAAGCCAAATTCCATTCCTGAAGCATTGCTGAGCTTCCTGTGAGCAGCCTGCCAGCTCCACTAGCCAAAGCAAATGTCTGCACTAGCCATAAGGGAGGGGATGAACCATTTTATGGCAGCTGTAAAAGGTCACAGAGTAAACACCTGCGCTGCTGCTCATCTGCTCTTCCAGCTATCCAAGCAGCTTGGATGTGAGTGTTGTTTGCATGAGAGTCAGTGATTCAAAGCTCTCTCCTGGCTTTGTGAGGTTAACATTACAAACTAGAAAATAAGCAAAATTAATTCATTCATTTGGGGTTGTTCCATCGAGTGGGAGACTGGTTATTCTGTTTGAGATGGGTCTCAAGACCTGTAACACTTGAAAACTTTTGTCTGAATATACACATTCTGCCTTTCCTGCATAAATCCATGCAAGCCCCAGGGCTTTTGGGTTCTTTGTTTATAAGCATGGGAGCATTCCAGGAGATTATAAATATCTAGAAATCTAAAGTTGTCTCACATTCAGGGATGTACTAGAAAACTTCTCATTTGGCTTCTCCTAAGAGCAAAACCAGGCAGTTTCCATTGCTGTGCCTAATTTTTGTATTATGAATTTAGTAGGCCTTTCCTTCTGCTTCCACAGTGGGATTTGCAGAGAGCTTAAAGGTTCTCACTTCCTTCAGCTTTATCTCTGCAGGGATGTATTTGGGACATGCCTTGGAACAGCTAATAATGGGACTGGATCTCAAATTCTTCTCTTTAAGAGAGTTTTGCTTATTTTGTGTGCAACTGTGTTCTGCTGGTAATGGAAGGTGTCCGTGCCATGGCAGGGGCGAATGGAAGGATCTTTAAGGTTCCTTCCAATCTAAATCCCTCTGAGATTCTATGATTTATGACTGGACCTTTGACTTCCTGTTTTCCATCCACAGATAGGAATTCTGGGCCATCATTATAGCAATAGAGCCACATAACTTTATATATTGACGTTATTATTTTTTCTGCTCACCATAATGGAGATTTTCTCACTTGCCTTCTTTGGAAAATGCACTGATGCAGTTGGGACAACTCTTACTCCCCTTTCTCCCAAAACATCCAGATGGCTGTTCATTCCTTTAGTAGAAGGTAAAAGTGAGGAAATACACATCAAGCACTGACTATAGGTTAGGAGTTGAGATGTGCACGAAACCAGTAGCTATGGGGAAAAAACCAGTTCTCCATGTATTTTCCAGTATAGTCTTTCTGAACATCTCTTTGCAGATGGCAGGAAGAAAACTTGGAATTCTATAATACAGTCCTGGTATCTAAAACCTCCTTGCCAAAGGAACTGACTGCAGGAAACAGGGTGGGGCATATTTATAGATTGCCCTTAAATTGGAAACTTTGCTCTTTTTTTTTTTTTGTTAGTTGCTCAACTATAGGAGGTGGTGCTCAACTTTGTGAGGTGAAAGATTTTCCTACAGACCCTCCATTTCTGCAACATAATTTGAATGTGGCTTTAGTAAGTGGTACAGTGGAGACCATGAGGTCATTTTCCCAGGGGAAAGTGAGGCTGTAAACTTATCCCTGTTAACTAAACACATTATTATTGGGCCTTGGTATTATGTTCTCTTTTAATTTACCTTTATGAACCATAGCTCAACACAGTCGTGATTAATGATTCTCAGCAAATGATAGAGAACTGTTAAGTTCCCCAGGGCTTTTAATGAGATTAAAAACTTTCAGTGAGAAAATAAACAGCAGAGGAGTTTGTTAGCTACTACCTAGGCAAAAAAATGCTGCTGCTGGAATACAGAGAACAGGAATTCAGTGACAAATATGTTTCAAATAACAGATACTAACATTAACATCAAATAATATTAACTAACATTAACTTTTTTACCAGTTCTTGAAAGCAACATGAAATCAGAATAATAGATTATATAACAAAAATATCTTGTTTGAACTGCCAGACTGCTTCCAGGCAGCCATTTCCAGAACTTTTCCCATCAAAACTGCAGGTGAGCAGAGCAGTTCCAGATTTAGAGGGGTCATCACAAACATATGGCTTTCAGATATAAATAAAGCCTCATGATCTTTCATGCTAAGCCACTCACCTTGGTCAAATTGTACCTGTGACATTAGCTTTCCTCCGGCTGGCACTCCTCACTCTTTTGATTTGGAGGCAACAAAACCAGATCAGTTAGTGAGTTGAGTTGCAATCCTAATTTTCAAGATAAAAATTCAAGTAGCTGTCAAGTGTTATCCTTCATATTATGGTTGTGAGGCTATTGTTAATATTGCTTTTCTCCTTTTCCATTTGGAACTGGAAAACAGAAGAAATCATTATTGTTTCCAAATCCTTTTAAAAGAACTCTGTGATATGAAAAGCCAAAAATATTTGATATATGTGATATACAAACCCAAGGTGCCTCAGGTGGGTGCAGCAGAGAGCAGTCGATGGCACCGTGGCTCAGGCGGTTCTTTCTTCTTGAATTTCAGTAATTCAGTATGCTGCTCAAGACCCATGAGTGTTCTGACACTGGCTTTTTGAAGCAAAGCATAGATCCATGCACAGTAAACTCACTGCTGGCTCTGTCTTTACTGGGAAAATGTACATGTCATTTCAGGTTAATTTTGGGTTTTCTGTAGCCCGGCTGCTTAAGCTCCTCATTAGCATGTCAATCCTTGTTTAGACTGTGCCATTCATCAAGTGCAGGCAAGGATTATTGCTTCCCCACTTAACTGGCCATGATGGATTAGATTTTAAAAACCAGACTGAATGTTGTTAAGCAGTACTTTCATGTTCAACACTCCTTAATATGTAAAGCACTAAGCACATACATAAAACCATAACTTACCATTTGTAGATGCTAAAAAGTCCATGGCTCCTTCTCCCTTCACAACCTGTGCCTGAGCTCCCAGACACACTTCCACTTTTTTCAACACCTGGCTGTTCCCTTAAGAGCTCATTAACTTTTTTGCCAGTTCTTGAAAACAACATGAAATTAGAATCATAGAGCGTCCTGAGCTGGAAGGAACCCACAATGATCACTGAGCCAAATTCTTGGCCTTGCACAGGACACCCCAAAGATCACACAAATTAGATCTTTATGGGAATGAACAGGGCTGTGGTGGTGAGCTGTAGCCAAGATGCACAGATGTCTTGGGGAGTTACAAAATTCATCACTGCACCAGTACCAGAATCAGCAAGACCTCCCAGGACAACCAGAGGGGAATTAATGGTCACGTTTTAAAATCTTTTGTTCCCAGTAATAGTAAATGATAGCTTTACAGTTAAAAATTAGAAACAATTCTGTAAATAGACTAGACAAATATCAAATTCACTCCTTTAACATCAAATGCCCCAGTAAAACCATGTTTTGGTAGTATCATAGAATATTGTACATATACTTGATAATCCTTGGTATTCCATTCTTCTTCCTCACCTTGCACCCATCTTTTGGCTTCTGTTTAAATGCTAACAAGTAACAGCCAGAAGAAATTAGAAAGCTTTAACAGATCATAGTCCAGACTTGTGAGTGTGATGTTAAAATTAAAAGCATCACACTCTTTAAAAACACTGGACTTCTTCTTCGTGTTTCCAGTTTGGTGCTAGTAACATGACTGAGAACACCATGTGTGAAGGGCAAGCCAAGGAAAGCAGTTTTTTCTGGATGCAGTGACTACAAATGTGCAAAGGGAAGGTGGCTAATGCCATAGCACATCTTCCAATGTACATCCCTGTGACTCCCCCATAGGTTGTTCCTGGGCCAAAATGGAAAAGAAAAATAATTATGTTTTTTGTAATGGTGGCATGGAGTGACAATTCTTCATTCATTCTTCAACCTACAGAAAAGTCTGCATCAGCAGAAGTGTGGGGTTTACTGTAGCAGAGCATGCAGGAGATAATACATTCTCCACAGTAAATTAAATTTGGAGATGAATAGCTATCCTCTATAATTCATTATAGATTAAAGAAGCACTGCTTCACCCTTACCTAGTTTTTAAGAACTCCTCATGAGAACACAAAAAATGTTGGACTTGCATTGCCACCACCACCATCTCCCACAGCCCAGCAGGCACAAATAATTACTGTTTCTGCAGTGGCATTAGTGGGGAGGTTAATTTTGTCAGACTTGGCAACAGAACAGGGCTGGAAGGCCTTTTACCCCCTCTGTGTCAATACACTTCTGTGAGCACCAGGCAGCCAGCTAAGCTTCAGTGTCTGGAATCCAATGTGTTCCCACTGAAGAACTGTCCTCATCCACACAGATGTGGAGGAATGAAGCCTGCTTGGGGGTAGTGAATATTGTCTTGGATGAAGGGAGCAATTCATGCTTCTGAGATTACTCCAGGTTCTGCAGAGACCAGCAGCATCACATCAGTCTTGGAAAAGGTATTCCATGATCCTGCATGATCTGGATCACCCAAACAACTCACCATGGAGGGTCACACAGCATGCAGAGGGCTGGCTGCAAAGGAACCTAGTGCTGCCTGGCATGGTTAGAAAACCACTGCAGCAAAGACTGTTTGTAGAGCTTGTTAGACAACAAAGTGAAATCCCCACTGAGCCTAAGATGTAGTTTGGAATCTCTTTGGCAGGAAATGGTCTTTGACACTGAAATGTTTCCTCAGAATGCCTTGAGTCTCCAACAATCACAATTAGCAACAGAAGCCTTCGAAAGTCAAATCCAAACACAAAATCAAAGGTATAGCTTGCGAGTCTTCAGAAAGAAACTGTTTATTAAAAATAATACAACTTGCAGGGAATTCCCTAAGGGCACGATATATTACAGAGCTGTACTTGTACTAAGGAACCAAAAAAGGCATACAAACTGGGAAGAGGAAGAAAGGAATTTGGGAAGGAAACACACTTTTTGTTGAAGTGGAAAGACTCCACTGAACTATCTCTACCACCCTCCCCGATAGCCTCCTCGGTAGCCCCTGCCTGCTCCTCGGTATCCTCCTCCTCGGCAGCCCCCCCCAGCTCCGTAGGCTCCCCCAGGACCACCTGGGTATCCTCTTCCCGCCGAGTGCCAGCCGGAGTAGCCGCCGTAGCCTCTGCCCCTGTGGCCGGAGCCGTGGCCGTAACCTCCCCAGCCCCGAGGGCCAGCGCCGTTGTCGTAGCGAGCCATCTTGGGCGGGCGGGGGCCGTCCCCGAACC
This sequence comes from Calcarius lapponicus, assembly GCA_039654755.1. Taxonomy (NCBI): domain Eukaryota; kingdom Metazoa; phylum Chordata; class Aves; order Passeriformes; family Fringillidae; genus Calcarius; species Calcarius lapponicus. The sequence goes on from CM077471.1 coordinate 7,948,765, forward strand.
TGGCCAACAACAACACCACACACTTGAGGCAATCTCACAAACTGTATCTCTAAAGGATGGCAAACAGCACAGTCCTCAGCTAAGCCGCCTCGATTTTCTGGCAACACAATATGATGGTTGAGCTACAGTTGCACTTTTGCACCCTTTCCATTTCAGAAAAATTTCCTTTGCCTCAGAAACAAAGGACAACAGAGGGGTGCAAGCCCAGCCAAATATGTGTTTTCTGTTCAGGAAAAGGTAGGCCCAAAATAAATAAGGATTATCTTTTCTTTAAAAGATAATTTGTGGTTTGTGTTTTGGAAGAGGGGATGACGGCTTTTATTCCTGAGAGTTGAGCGTCCTTGTACAAACAGGCAGCGATATCTCGGCATCAGGCTTGGAGTGCAAGCATTTCACAGATGCTCTGAGCATGGGCACTGAAACCAAAGCCTGAAGTCCTCATCCTCACAGGCACTGAAACCACAGCCTGCAGTCCCCATCCTCACAGGCACTGAATCCAAAGCCTGCAGTCCCCATGCTCACTGGCACTGAATCCAAAGCCTGCAGTCCCCATCCTCACAGACACTGAAACCACAGCCTGCAGTCCCCATCCTCACAGACACTGAATCGAAAGCCTGCAGTCCCTATGCTCAGCTCCGAGGCGGGGCTCTCACCTGGTGCTGGCGGCCGTGAGTGCCACTCCCGCCGCCGCTGGCCGGGACAGCTGCCGGATGACGTTCAGCATGCGCTCGTGGGCGGGGTCCAGCTGCCGCACGATCCCCGGGTCCTTGGTCACCTCCACCACCAGCGCCTCCATGGCAGCGCGCAGAGCCACGATGCAGGCGGCCGCCGCGTGCGGCATCTTCAGCTTGATCCTGCGGCACAAACAGGGTGTTAGAGCTGCCATGGCTGCCTGGGAGCACCTGGCAAGGAAGAGGTTCTGCAGAGAGGCTTTTCATTGAGCCACAAATCTACTTTCTCATCTCTGAAGTTCTCGTTTGTCACTGAAGGGGTGAGAAATTCAGGAGGCAAATTTGAAAGATCCCTAAAAATTTGCATTATTAAAACATGACTGGTAAAATTTGCTCTTGAAATTTAAAGAAGGGCCATAAAGATGCTCTGAGGGCTGAAACTCCTCCGCTCTGGAGACAAGCTGGGAGAGCTGGGGGTGCTCAGCCTGGAGAAGGGAAAGCTCCAGGGAGGCCTTAGAGGCCCTTCCACTGCCTAAAGAGGGCTTTCAAAAGGAGATACAGGCAGATAGTGATAGGACAAAGGGAATTATTTTAAACTGATGGAGGGCAGGGTTAGATGGGATATTGGAAAGAAATTCTTCCTTGTAAAGGTGGTAAGAGCCCTAGCACAGGTTTCCCAGAGAAGCTGTGGCTGCCCCATCCATGGGAGTATCCAAAGCCAGGTTAAACATGGTTTGGAACAACCTGGTCTACTGGAAGGTGTCTACCTGAGACGAGCTTTAAAGTTCTTTTCAACCCAAAACATTCTGTGATTCTATCATTCTACACTGGGATAAATTCAGCATGTAACCACCTGCATCAAAACAGCAAGATATACAAAAAACAAAGTAAACTGAAAACATGAGGCTCCAAGATTTTGAAAGGTCCAACCCTCAAACTATTAGCAAATTAAGCTTAAGGAATTCTTTGCCTGTTTTACTGACTAGGGGGTGAAAGCAAAAAAAAAAAAAAAAAAAACAAAACAAAACAACCATCCAGATGTTATTTGGTGATGGCCAAAAAATTTACACAGCCAGAGACATTTATTTCCTCAAGCTGTTTCTGTGCCTTGAAAACAAGGTTTCCTCAGCCTTCGCCTCAGGAGGAGGTCCAAAACACACAGTGCCTTTCACCTTTCAGATAAAGAGGAAAAAAGCAGCAGTTTTTATGGAAACTGCCTTGTCCTGTTTTCAGTTTAAGCAGATAATCTGCATGAAACAGGGCTCAAATGAACCTGTCCCTTCCTCACAGGAAGGAAAGGTGACGCCTTCCCAACACACCTATGGTGCACAGTCTGCTCTGGGATCCCTGTTCTACAGACACTTGCTCTGTGTTAGCTGCACTTCCCCTCAGTCAGGGGGTCAGAACTAGATGAGCTTTGTCCTTTCCAACCCAAACCACTCCATGATTTCACAATTCTGAGCACCAAGCAGATCCATACCAGTCATCCACCAGAATGAGCTCCCCATCTGACAGGACTTTCTTGGACGCAAAGAGGAGCAGCTGCAGCGGGCTCACCAAGGTCATGGTTTTGGCAGAGATGGCTCGTGTTCGAATCTGCAAGTTAAAGAGGAATTACTCTTGAAATGGAAAACAGCTCTGCACTTTCCTCTGGACACAGAAACTGGAGAAATGTGTAAAAAAAACCCCAAACAACACACAACAAAGCTAGGTATAACATTAGGAAATTACAAGAGCATGTGCACATACAAAATTGAATGCCAGGCAGAAGTTTACAGGGATTCATCACAGGCTGGTGTAAAGCCTCAACAAAAACTATCTTCCATTTTAAAATATTCCTTTTCTGTCTGCAGTTAGGTAGACAAGAGACACCTCATGCTTTTGCAAGCCTTAAAATGACCAGAGCCCATCTGAATTTTCTTCCTACCCTTCAGTTACTGAGGCTGTGATGAAAAGCTTCAGTGGGATCCTACTCATGAAGTTGCCAGATGTCCATGCAGTCACTGCTGTGTCACGTTACACTGACCTTGAGCTTGAACTTAAACAACACCAAGCCAGAGATAACAGCCCTGCTACATGGCTCCTGCCCCTCAGTTTAAAGGGGAATAGAAGAGGTACCTAATGGGCCGGAAGAGAGCTGCACACAAATCCTTCCTGCATCCCAGTCTCACACAGGTGCTGTCTAAACTATTCTTAAGCCACCATCTTCATCACTCTCCATTTGCTGTGTGTACTTTCATTTAATAAAGCAAAACTTTTTGAGCTCAAAAGTCCTTTGCTGGGTTTAGGGGAATCTCACTTGAGAGAGATGGTCAAGGTAGTCTAACCCTCCTGGGATCCTGATACAAAGGGTAAAGAAGCAGCAAAGTCCCACCACAGCTCTGAACTACGGACTGGGAATCCAGACTGTCAAGACAAAATCCCTGTACCCAAAAGATTTAAAATTCTGGTTATTACCAACACAAAAGCACCACCTTCCTTTGCTCCTTGAGCAGTAGCAGCTGAGATCACAATGACTGTCACTGGAGCACAGGAGCTCACAGGGGGTGCAATAGACATGCACAGAATGTACATCAAATTCACACGATGGAGGAAAAGGTCATGGAGATCTTTTGGGTGATGCTTGGGAAATGTGAATTATCCTCGGGAGGTGACACAGGCCAGTACAGGAGCACCCCACTGCCATATTCCATGTTCCTGTTTTCTCCTTGGATTCATAAGCAGCAGAAGTGACAGGGATAAAATTCTCTGATGCCTAACTAGGATGGAAGAGCTCCTAAAACAAACTGTTAATGAAGATAATGATTTAGATCTTTCTCTATGACCTGGCTGTTGTAACAAAACTCACAGGAACTTTCTGCGCACTTCTACTTCCACTGAAAGTGGTTGACTGGAAGTTACAAGGAGGCTGAGTGACACCAGGACCATATAACATTTACTTTCTGGAAAGAAAACCAACCAACAAACAACACCCCCATCCCTCCCCACTAAAACTACCTAAATATTGCAGTCAGGTTTTTTCTTATGAATTCTTTACCAAAAAGAGCCTCTTGAACCATTTGGCAGCACATGATCAAGAATAAACCCCAAGTCTCTACCTTCTCTCCAAAAACGAAAAAGGGCGATGGATACTTGATGTCCTGGCTGCTGAAAGGGCAGTTGACAGATGATTTGTGGATGAGAGCATTGTGCCCCTCCGTGGTAAGAATCTTCCTCTTCTCCTTGTGGTAGCAGACATTGGGGTAGACCCCAAAAGCCAGCAAGGAGATTACAACATCCAGGTTGTTATCAGGGCCAGTGTTGTTAAACGGTTGAGTCATCAGACATTCTGTTGGCAGAGAACAGAGGAGTGGCTCAAATCCATGGGACATGAAGGAGAGCACAACACAGCTATTTAGGATCCTAGATCAATGCAGAGCTGTTTAGGATCCTGGATCAATGGCTTTTCTGATTAAATCAACTGCTAGATGTTATCTCCAATGACCTCTGCACTCAGAGCATTTAAGTTCTACATTCAATTTTTATTTCTTAATGGAGAATGAAAAGCTGAAAAATACTACTACAAAGAGGTATTTTCCTCTCCCAAACTCTTCAAAAACAAGGAGAAATGGGTTTGCCCAGAATGTGCTGTACCACAGTGTGTTTACTGCATTTGTTTTGGAGACAGATCTTTGGGGGAGGTTAAAATGGATGTTTTTATTAGTTCATTTGTTACAAATCTCCCCCAGGGTCTCTGGTAGCTTGTTTTCAAGTCATCTTACCCAGAAAAAAAGTTATGGATAAATGCAGCAGTGATCCTAACAGCATGAGGAGAAAAAAATTAAAGGAATTTAAAGAGAAAAAAAATGAAAAAGAGGGGAAATAAACATCTGCTTATTCCCGGCAGTCATGCCATTTCACTGAGCTCCTCAGCAACATTAGGCAAATTCAGAACCTGGTCAAATTTAAGAATTTTTTTCTCTAGAAAATGGAATAATTTGGCACACTGCTACACATCCCTTCCGCAGCACAAACCCAGGAAGTGACAGAACAGAGCACTGTTCAGATCACACAGACTCCCCACTAAGCTCTATGGAAAGAAGGGGCAAAGCACAGCACATTTTGGAGATGCAACAAGTGAAGGAGAAAGAAAGCCAGGGAGGTAACACTCCAAGGACACCTATTTAATAGATTTTTAATCCTGCAGCTCTAACCTCAACCTCCAAAATCTCCATGTTGCACCACAGCCACCACAACTTTAGGAGGAAACACTAAAAGTCCACCTGAATGCAGCTGTAAAAGTGGAGTAGTGTTATGGCAAATCCACTATAATCCCTCTGTGCTTGGGTGCTCAACACAGGTTATCCTGGTTATCTATTCATCCTCTCAGAATGAAAATGCAATCATTAAACTATTGAACTTAATCAGAATCACCTTCAGGAAAGCCAGAACTAATGAGTATGTCTTTTAGCTGGACTTTTGCTTCCCAAGTCATTCTAAGAGTGGCCATGCTCAGTCTTTTGTGTTCACAAAATCTTTTCTCTGCTTCTTCACCACCCATTCTGAAAAACAAACAGAGGGAATTAGAAGCCTGACAAGGCAAGGAAAAGCTCACCCTGTGTTCTTCACCTCCCATCACCTGCTGCGCCAGACAACATACCTTGCATCATCCCAGGCTTGGAAGACAGAGAGCAAAGCTACATGATCTGAATACCTGGTCCCAGCAAAATTCCTATGGACATAACCCAGGCGTTTGCCTTCGTTGATGAAAGGCTCAGGGAAACAGGTGGCTGCAGAGATGGTACACACAGCATCTCCCACACTGAAAGGAACCACACAAGGGATCAGGATCATTCAGAGTTAGTGCTGCCAGCACCTGCTGCAGATACCAGGGAAAACTTCTCTGCTAGAGACCTTAGGAATTTGGCCTTTACCTCCTAGAGCTCTTCAATGAAACACTTCCCTGGAAGTGGATGTTAAAATATCTCTATGTGCCCTCCCCTCCATCCATACACCACCTTCTTCTGGTGAAAAGGTCCCTACAATAATCACAGGACCCTATAGCCATCACAGTGACAAAGAACAGATCTTCTACTAAAGCAAAACATGGAGACTGTTTTTTCTCCTTATCTCATTGTTAAATTCCATATCTCCCCACCTCTAGTTCACTGTTATGCCTAGGTGTTTCAAGTCCCCCTCCTAATTCAGAAATACTCAGCCTCCACTGGTGTCTTTCCTTTATGGCCTACACTAAAAGTTATTTCTTCTCTGCTCCCATGAGGATTCACTCACCTTTCCCCAGCTGCTGCATTTATTGCTCATCTAGATATATTGGTTTTACTTTCTTGCAAGAGGCTCAGGAACTCAGAGAAACAAGAACATGACCACTGAGACCGCTCAACTTACTAAAAAATACAGCCCATGATCATCATCTTGCCCAGACGAGGTTCAATGGGAAGTTTGGCCAGGATTCTTCCAAGAGGTGTCAACTCATCATTGGAATCCAGGGCATCAAGCTCTGGAACAAGATCCCTTGTTATCAAAGAGAGTTAACTAAGCCCAGAAATCTTTAGATAACACCACAAATTCTCTTCCTGAAGGTTTTACTTGCCTTTCCTCTTCCTATTACCTGAAAATTATCACCTGTATTCATCCTCAAAGCTACCAAAGATTTTTTTTCACATAAAATAAAAAAGAAGCTTTGTAGCCTCAGCAATTAAACGGGAAAGAAAACACATAAAGAATTCATTGACCACTATAAAATCCATTTTTCTTGGTATCTACTGAACCCAAAAGGGTAAAGAATACTTTGAAGAATAATGTTTCACCTCCCTAAGAACATACTAGCAGTGTATCTGCAGTGAAAAATCATAGGTCATCCAGGAAAGGGAGGCACCTACAGAAACAGCTATTTGGTGTTAGAACCAAAAATGATTGCTTTTTCCCCTAGCTCTGCAGTTCTCAGCTGCACAGCATAAAAAGTACTAATAATTTTCAGAACAGAAAGTCATTAAACCTGACTACATGTCCCCGTATTTTTTCTTTCTGGTCTCCCTCCTGTATACAAGCAATGTAGGCTCAGCACACAATTCTACCATAAAATAAACAATGAAATAGATATTTCCGTTGTTAAAAATTGTAGGAAGTGTTTATTTAGTGACATTTACAAGTGTGCTGAGGTTTGAGGTCACTTTCATGCTTTACATCTAAAGCACAAATTTAAAGTCCTGCCCTGCTCTATTTTACTCATAGTCTAGTTAGTTCCTTGAAGAGAGTGGGGAGACAACCTAACCCACATAGCAGTTTTTTGTTTTTCATGCGGATTCATAAACTGGAGATTTAATTTCTTGACAAAATCTGAGATATTGGGTCAGCAAAGTGTAAAAAGTGGTAATTATTTAATAAACTACCAACCTCTGTTTTTCAGTACTTTTATAGAAGCTTTTTGAGTGCCTCAAGCACTGGACTGAGTCTATGCCAAACACAGCAGTGGCACAGCTGGAAAACAGGAAGCTGGAAGCTAACATAACTTACTGGTAAAACAACAAAACAAGCCTCAAGTTTGAAAGCTCAAGTTTCTTAAAGGAATGACACTCCACTGGGAATTCAAGTATTTCTTCAGCTGCATAAGCCACTGCCACCCACACGATGCCTCCAGGTTGCTGTGTCAGGCAGAACACGCTGCTCCAGCAATCCACCCTGAGGTGGTAAAGCCATTTTGGCAGAGATCACATACATGGGAGAGCACCTGGAGCCAGTTGCAGCAGCCCAGGACCCCTGCCCAGCCCCGTGGCACACGAGGGTACCTCTCAGCGTGCGCTCTGCCTCGATCACCGCGTCCAGAGGGGGCGGCTCGATGGCCTTGGCCAGGAACTGCCCGATGCCTCCCAGGCGCAGCAGCTTGATGCTCAAAGCGATCTCGTGGAGGGGCGTTCGAAACATCTCGGGTGTCATGTGAGTCTGAAGTCTGGAATGAGAACAAAGGCCCATTTCTCTGAACACAGGCTTTGATCACCACGAGGGGTCATTCCACCAGCAGAAACCACTGCCCTCCAAAGTAAACTCTGTCTCCAAGCTCATCCATCAGCTCTCTCTGTGCTCCTGGAACTTGGGCTCTTCTACCACAAAATTCTGTACTTCTCCATTCTCCTTTGGGGCAAAATTTACACTGGAATGCAGAGGGAATAGTCCTCACATCTCCACTGCCCACTGTGGGTTCTAGCATGAGCTGACCAAAGAGAGCCTTCAGGGCTGGAGCACAGTTAGCAGTCCCACAATTGTCCTTTACAATGCTCTCCTGCTCTCATAAGGAAGCTCTTATACTCCTGAGAGACAACCTGCTTTCAGCCTGCTCTACATAAAAGCACTTTTCTAGTGCAGCTAGAAAAGGTTTCAAAACACCTTGAACAGATACCCTGATTCAGCTGGCACAAGATTTAGATGATTTCTCTTGAAAAACTATCTGTACAAGTCCACACAAACGCATTCTTAAGCACCAAGGAACTTGTCTATTTTGGGTTTATATTCTCTGAAGGAAGGCAAGCTTAAAACCATGATTACTTCATTAGCCTAAAATCAGTTTACTGTCAAAAATTATTGTTTAAAATCACTGCACTGTACTCAACAACAGATCTAAATAAATTTGAGAAATTCAATGAGAGTTTTTGATCAACTGAGACTTAGAAGAGTTTACAAAAAGTTGAACATCAAAACACAGCTATGCTGTAACAGCCAGAGAAAGGGGCACTGAAACTTCCAGGAGAGAGATAAGAGTGTAACTAACAGCTGTGGTACCTTCTCCAACCAGCAAAGAGATTTCCAAGGCTCTAGTAATGGACGAACAGTCTGGCAGAGAGGTGAAAAGTTTCAGCAACAGGGAAAGTGCCGGAGCACTATGAAGGGGCTTCCTGGCCATGGAATGGGGATGGACAGAAAACTAACATCTGCCATCCCTGCTTTTTACCACTGTCATGACAAAATGGCCCATTACATGGCAATGCCAGTAACGGGCCATTTTGCCCCCAGTGTTTGAAGGCTGACTAGAGCCTTGCCCTCATTAGAAAGCTCTTTCCCTTGCCTCAATTCCCAAGCAGTATTGCTCTCTTCTTGAGAAGTTTGGTAGGCTGCAGCGACACCCTTAATACTAAAATCATAAACTATGTATTCACCTCATACTATGGGTAAAAGCATAACATATGTACATTTTTTTTGAGCCAACATCATCCATCTTCTCTCTGTGCTTTCTGCAATGATTTCTCCAGTTTGACCCAAAGCAGCACCCAACAGTTCTGGGAGAATTCCCAGAGGGTATTTTTGGAGACCACAGCCTCACCTCTCGAAGCGAGCTCTACTGCACAAATGGAAGCAGAAGCCGGCTCGCACGCGCCCAGCTCTGCCTTTCCGCTGCTCCAGATTGGTTTTTGATGCCCAGACCGTGGCATAGTTTGTCATGTTGTTGTGAGCAGTGAACAGCTTCACTTTTTGCCTGTTACAGGAAAAACACCACTAAAGATCAAACGTCCTTCATCTTAAGCCCTGCCAAATCAGTTCCTATTTTATGGCTTGCAGCCACACTGCTTTTAAGAAGCCAACCACCCTGGTTTGTGTTAGTCAGGAAACTAAAACATTACACTCTTTCTAAAGCAGTGTCCCAAACTATTGCACAGAATAATGTTCTCACAACTGTCCAAAAAGCAAAAAATTCTCATGAATTCACGAGCTCTCTGTGTGTAGTTTTCTCAGAGACATGCACAGCGAGGCAGGAACTGTAACAGACTACAAAAACCTTCCTCTTTATCATCAGCCAGACACTGAGAGTTTGTAAAACTCTTTTGGCAGATGACGTCTACCAAATTGGTGTGGAGACCCAGTGACACCTCACATGAATAGTGCCAGCGTGACCAACCCAGTCCCCTGAGATGCCAGCATGTTGTGTCACTGTGCTGACCAGCTAAAGACAATGCTGATTTGTCCTGAGGGAGCTAGAGTCCTCAAACTCAGCTCAGGGAGCATGGGAACACAAGACACTTCTGTGCACTCCCAAAACCTCTTTTGCATTCCAAGGGTAGGGTTTATGAAACAAAAAGCTGCTTCATGAACTCACTTGCAAGAGTCGATCACAAAGACCACGTCATTGATGGTAATGCTGGTCTCAGCAATACTGGTAGATAAAATAACCTAAAAAAATGCAAAGTGACATTATTTGGTTTGAAAAAGCTGATAATGCCCAGCAAGATAAACGACAGAATTTATTAAAGAAGTCAGCAATACGTTCCCCAAAAGCCCAAGAGAACTGCACAGAGAGAAGGCTCCATACTTTGGTCACGCCAGGAGGCACAGGATCAAACACCCGACGCTGCTCATCCAGAGGAACCTGGGAATGCAGAGGTAAAATCCTGTACTGGTGGCCTCCTACAACAGGAATACAAAAAGGTTGGTAACTACTACTATGTGGATCTCATTTCTTCTTCCCACAACATAAAAATTTCTGGCCATTCACTCTCACAACAAATTAGCTCCCTAAGCCACTCATTCAACTCCCATCTTCACTCAGTCAGTAGTTTCCCTGGGAAAAGATGAAATATAACAAAGCAGCTGCTTGTACCAAAGCGTGGGTTCATTTCTAGATGCTTCTGCATGGTATAGATTAAGTTCCAGCCAGGCAAGAAAACAAGGACAGCTCCTGGGACATTCAGAGTCCTGATATAAATCAGCAGAGCCTCAATGAGTTCAAAAGAGGTTTCTCTCTCATTCAGCTGAGCCATGGAGTGCTTTGTTTCTGGGCCATATTCATCGCTGCAAATAAGGTTGCAGTTGGCCTGCAAAAGAAAAATACCACAAAGGAAATAATATAAATTAATTTACTCAAACTACAGAGACTGGCTGGCCAGGTAAATAAGAAAATGAAATGTGGGTAGATGCCTTTCAAGACAAAATGGCCACTAAAAAAAGATTTCAATTAAGTGGCTGAAACAAAAGTTTCAAAATAAAAAGTTGAATAAAACTGTTATTTTCTTGACAATGTATGTAAGCACTGACAATATCAACTGCAAGAGAAGAAGGGAGAGAATCTATATTCACCCTAAAAAGGTACCACAAAGCTCATATTTCTCTATTTCTTTTTCCAAGATTACTAAACTTCACTTTCAAAAGCATTTCAGTTTTAGCTTTAAAGAGAAGTAGTTTGACAAAACATGAGAACCTTACCTTCAATGAAAAAGAAATTCTTCAGTTTACAAGGGCAAGAAGAAAATTTAGTTCCACTGCTGAAGTTAACAGCAATCTCATATACTAAAAAAAGGAAAGCTCCTAGAGAGGTTTCACTTCAACAGTGCCAAATGAATTACACTCAAGCTGGAGTACTAAAAATGGCCCTTGTTTAATTTCTCATATTAAAATTCAAACATACATCATCATCTTCACCACTTTCTTCATCCTTCTCTTTCTTCTTCTTTTCCTTGGGTGGAGGGACAAACTGAGTCATTTGAATACAATCTTCCAGAAAATAATCTGCAAGGACAGACAGATGATAAGGACTGATTGCTGGAAGACTGTGCAAGGGAACATAATTCTTTACACCACTTCTCAAGAGTCTCCTGAAATAAACCAGGATATTTCAAAGTATGAATGCAAGATTGATAAAAACTCAAGCATTTTCTGAAGTGCAACCAAGGATTTACCTTGGACAGGAAAGGTTCTGCCATAGACCTCGATGATGGGACAGTTGAAGAAGTATTCACAAAACATACTGGTATCAATGGTGGCAGACATGAGGACAACTCTGATCTCAGGATACACCTGAATGACATCCCTCAGCACCACCAAAAGGAAGTCAGTCTGCAGAGAAAGGGAATAAGGGCATCATTAACTTCACAGCTATAAAAACCAGTATCTTTTAAAAAAACAGAAGGAATTACACATTTACTGAGCAAGAGATGTAACAAGTAGAACAAAAGTGTTCTAAAACCAGAAACAGTTGTCAGTGCTGTATTTTGAAACTACTGCCATGCCTGGGGTTTTTAGGATTTCTAATGTAAAGAAGTGTTTTTCTATTCTACAAAAATAGTTTGCTTCCTTCCTAACAATACATTACAACCCCAGGTATTTTTAAACTTGGCTTACATATAAAGTAGCCATAATTAATAAAATAAATAGGAATTACTCAATGCAGGTGTGTGTGATGTTTTTAGTTCTGCTTAAATATGGCATTTATCTAGTTTTGCCATACAGTTAGACATGCACTTAGCTCAACAGACAAAATTCCAATCTTACTCACAATTTCCAAACCTGTATTTTACATCATTAACATACATTTAATACATGAAGAGATGCATCAGAAAAATGTTTATTTCAATTTTATTCAAATGAACCCCCAAACTCTGTCCGGCAAGATTAAACATGTCAGAATTTCACAGTTTCTCTCACTCTTGGTATGACAAAGCTGAAAACTATACAGAATAATCAAGGGAATAGAAAATGTTTGCCATTTCAAATTATATACAATACCTCTCCTATTATCAGCTTGCATTTTACTTCATGTAAACCCCGAATTTCAATGTATCACTACCAAGATGCAGGTTCTGTGAATACCACCAGTAATACAACAGTGTCAGTAAAAACAGCACTCCAAAATAACCGAGTCATTCAGTGTGCTCCCCCCCTTGGACAAGATGTGTTTGTACTGCAGTGTTCCATCTTCCAGAGAGGACCAGGACATAGGGGATTCTAACAGAAAGACAGTCAGAGGGCAGCAAGGAAGCACAGGTCCTTGCTCTGCTACTTAAGATAAGGAATAATTAAGAGTTCTAAAAATCTTATCCAAGAAGGAAAACTCCCATCTGACACTCACTAAGACACAGTTTCCTCTTGCATGTTGGCTACTACACACAAACACATACAGAAGTTGAACAGAACAGAAGCATACAGAGAATAGGACTGTCATCACCAGCTAACTCACATTAATGTCTCTCTCGTGGATCTCATCAACAATAACATGACTAATGCCGCGGATCCCAGTCTCCACCTTTCTCAGAAGAACACCTAAACCAGACACAGAAGGTAAATGTTCATGTAACAGTTCAACCTTTCCCCTCCCAGCCCATGGATTAAAAATCAGGAAGTGTGCAGGCTGCACAGCCCCTTTTCCAAGCCCACCTCTAATTGCCATGCTTCCATTTGTACAAGTGATGGCAAGGCCATGAAGCGTTACCACAAGACAGACTCTTCCACCTTTCCCACCCAGTGTTGCTTCCCCTTCTGTCTTTTAAGGACAATCAATACATGACAATTTTCTCTCTTCATGGGATTATTTCTGTGTGCTATCACACCTGTATTATCAGACTTCTGAACAAAAATCTTAATTTTTCTTTGCACAACAGCATGCCAGCAAACTTTTATCCAAAAAAAAAAACTTTTCCATCTTCTAAGCAGACTTTATAAAAATTTCAATCTAACCATATTTCTGCTTTTGCTGCTAAGTCAAGAGTTCAGACCCACAATAAGCTCCAAACGTAGGGAAGGAATACAGACCTACAGTGCAGAACATGATGCTGGCGTGGGGCCGAGGGAGCACAGACTCGAAGCGCACGCTGTAGCCACAGCTCTGGCCAGGCTCTTCTCCCCTCTCGTAGGACACACGCTCTGCTACGGAAACCGCGCTGATCCGCCGGGGCTGGGGGGTGCAAAAGTTTTCCCTAGCTTAATGAAGAGGTTTTAGAAGTTTATCACAATACTTCTGAAAGCGATAAAGGAAATCCTAAATGCTACAGGTGACCTAAGATTTCTTTACAAAATAATCATTAAACAATAATATTCTAACAGCACAGGGTTTTTTCCACAAAGGAGAGATATAAGGATTTATGGCAACTACCAGCTGCTATTTCCCAAATCATTTCCCATTAGTCTGCTGAGAGTTTTCACCTGGGCAAGGTTCAAGCCAGGTTATCCAAACTGTAAATCCATGCAAGAGTAACATTCCAATGAAAACACACATGATGCTGAGGTTTCTCCTACTTATATTGCTGAGGAGGTATCTTTATGAACCATGTCCTGCAATGATAATAAGGTCCCTCAACACATCCTTCAATCCTTCGGAGCCAGGTTGGATGGGGCTTGGAGCAACCTCTAGTGAGGTCTAGTGAGTGGCATTGCTGACCATGGAAGGGTGTTGGAAAGAGATGAACTTTAAGGTCAATTCCAACCCCAACCATTCCAAGGTTCTGTAATTCTATCCTAACAGGTGATTTCTTATATCCACCACAGAACAGCAGTGGTCACACATTCCTCACCTGTGTCACCACTATGTTGCACTCCGCAGCTCGGTTGGTTCTGATGTACTCATCCAGGATGTACTGGGGAACTTGAGTGGTTTTGCCACAGCCAGTGGCACCACGGATGACAACAACAGAATTGTGACGGATTGCCTCCAGAATTTCACTTTCAAAATTCTTCAGAGGTAAAGCCTCTCTCTCTTCTTGGATCTGGAAAAAAAGTCCAGGACATTTCCAAAATCTCCAAAAACCAGCCTGTTCTGCTCCACATCTATACTTTGCCTCACTTTTCTACATTTTTCCCTTACCCAAAGGAAAAACTGCTGAAGAACAGGTCATAGTTTGTACTTTTTCCTGGCACAGCACAACTGACCCCCACACCCACCCCAGTGGAACACCCAGCACTTCTGAAAACGTGCTGTGTATTTGTGCTGAAATCCTGCCTTTCACACTTGGTGTTATGTTCAAGCCCTTCTGGGAAAGGAAGAGCCCAGGGCAAGGATGACAGGTGACAGGACACACACTCACCCTCTGCAGTTCCTGATCCTGCTCCAGGCGGTACATGAAATCACTTCTCAGATCCGTGCTGATTTGCTCCGGAGTGAGCTGCAAGTGCAAGATGTGATTTGGAGGCTTTGTGACCCCTCTTCTTATCTACATCCTAACTTCAGGATCAGATCAGTCACACCTACATCATAATCCCAAATATCCCTAAAGGATCATTTCCTGCATAACTCCCTGAAATCAGTTATGCCTCTGAGATGCTTTATTTCACTCATTCCAGCGTATTCACCATTCATCTCCTAAGAAGTCTCTCAGAAAGACCAACAACACTGAAAATGAGCGATTGTTTAAACTGAAACACTTAGACTGCTTGAGAAACACACTCTATTCAGCAGCAAGCCAAGAAGATGATTTAAACAGGAGTTTTAATATAAGTAATGACCTAACGTAAACACAAATCTACCCTTTAAACAGTAGTTGAAAAGGTAGAAGTTTGAAGAGAATTCATAAGGCAAACCTGTCTAACAACTGCAAAAGAAATCTGAAGAAATGCAAATTTGGCACCAAAGGGCTAGTTGTTTTTAGAGCAAATAAGTCAGCTGTTCCAGTCAGTATTTGCACAGGTAAAACCTGAAGAGATTTGAAACCAGCTCAATTTGCAATGTCCATATTGATTATGTGTTTCATGCAGCAACAGCTAAATTTACATTATTTGCCTATAATTTAAAAAAATCAATATATGACAATCAATACTAAATTAATGTAATTTATGGAAAAAACTCCAGTAGAGAAATAGTTAAATTATTATTATAGCCATAAGCAATCTGAATGTTGTAGGAAAATCAAGTTCCTGCCCCGAGAGTCTTTTCTGACCAAAATACCCTCCGAATTTGGCAAACCAGTAATTCTTTCCCTTCTCCTTCAATTTATCATGCCACACTGTTGCTTTTCATTTGTTCTGTGCTGAATGGGACTAGAAACGACAAAAAGTAAGGAAGTTGGTTGTTTTTGTAATAGCACTGGCTTGGAGCAGTTTCTCCTCCCAGAACAGGGGTCTGAGCATGGAAGTATGGGAAAGAGAGGTCAGAGAATTATAAATGACATGCCCATGAACTTTCCTTGTAATTTGAATTATGAACTTTGTATGGGCTGCACAATAGCAGGCAAAAGGTAAGACAAAGCAAAAGAATTGGGACACTCAAGACACTGCTGATCAAGACCTGATAACACATGAAGTAAACACATGAAGAACTCTCTGCCTCCAGGTCAAGAAGAGAATAAATTTACCAATGGACTGTCTTCTCCTTTGAAACAGCTCATACTTGAAATCCTGGTGGAGGAGAAGCATATAGAAGTTCTGGAAGCATAGGGAAATCAAGCAACACATCCACTTTTTAAGCTGTCTTACATTTGCCAGTGGACCCTCATCAATATTGCAGCCAGTCCAAGGGTTCCAGTTGGAATGAGGTGGTGACCAGGGAACAACTCCCATGTGACTTTGTCTCTGCGATGGTTCGAAATGGGCCAACTTCCCAACATTGATCAGAACTGGATTACTGGGATCTTCAGGCTAGAAATCCAAAAGCAGAGTGGGCAAAGACAGATCAATGATTAAATGAGCAGGTGTGATGGTCCATCCTTGGAGTATTGAACCACACACTCACCAAAGGCACGATCTCCAGGGACAGCTCCCGTACAGTCTTTTGCAGCTGATTTTCTAAGTCAGGAGACAGTGACACCTCATAGGGTTCCAACTGGGAAATATTTAGAAACTACACATCATTATACACAAAAATACAGGCACTGGAAGCCAGAACTGTGGGCTATTACAGGTGAACCATCAAACACCTCCTTGTGAAACAAGGCCAAAGAGTATCATCAGTTCAGCATTCACACTCTTGGAATGTTTTGCCAACTTTTCATTGAATAAGGATTTGTAGGCTATTTTAAAATATCTGAGTTTCATTTCAGAGGAACATGTTCCCAAACTTGCAACCAAATACCTAAATAACATATATTCCTTGGTATGTGTGTGTGTATATATATTTGAATTGCCAGAAAACGATCATGTGACAGACAATTAATCCAAACAGCCAGCCTTAACAGAAATATTCAAGCTCGTAGAAAAATTATACTGAAAATAGCGTTTGTTACAAATCCTATTTCATTTAATAGGATGTAAAATTAGTTACTGCTCCAATCACATACACATTAAGTTGTATTTGTGATCCAAATCACTCACCAGAACAAAAACAGTTGCTAAAGAATAAAAATTATTAATAACTTGTAAGATGTTAAATATGGAGAGCAAACTCTTAACTCACTCCTGTTTATGAGAGTGCATCTGTGTTATGAAAGGAAAGCAGTAATTCCTGTCCCTCCCGCCAAACTCACCGATTCTCCTTTCTTCTTCTGCCCAGAGTAAGGCTCAATGACACCAAGATGGTAGAGCTGTCTGACCAGGGAAAGGGCACAGGACTGTGCTGCCAGCTTTTTGTTTGATCCATGCTCACGACTGAAAATCCCTGCAGCACACAAAGGTCAGAGCTGGAGCAGCAGAGGAGTCAAGCAGCTTCCACAGAAGACACTACTCTGAACTGGGCCATTTGACTGTACACTGAGACCAAGTTTCGTGGATAGTCTCAAATCTTGATAAATCCAGAATTCCAACATAAAACCCAACCAGGCCCCTCCATTGCCCAGCTCACACTGGCTGTGTGATGTTACTTTACGGCTAAATAATCCTTTGAAGTTTTTCTGCATTCACTGCCTAAGGAAGTATGACTGCCCAGTATCACCCAGCAACATCATGCAAGTGATCCTTTACCTCTGGAAGCGGCTCCAACACATATCTATCAAACTCTGTACCCACAAATGTTCCTCTATACCAACACCCATCTCTCGCTAAGTTAAAAAATAAATAGGAGCACTTACTTCTGCCCAGCTGCCTCACATAAATGTTCATTTCTGCATTAAAGCTCCTGTAAGAGAAAGAAAAGAACACAAAGGTACAACTACCAATAGTTGGCACTGCAAACATACTTAGTCTTTCCAATATTTCTAGGCAAAGATCTCTGTCCTCAGTCAGAAATTCTCAATTCACCAATGACCAAGGTAAAGTATTACTGCTTTTAGTCCCTTTAACCCCAAGGTAGTAGGTAACAGACCTGTCATCAACAGAACCAGTATATTTGATAAGAAGAGTTCTGAATATGCCACTGTTCAGCACTGAAATTTACAGCCACATTAATAGGAAATATGCTCTGAGCTGTCCAAGTTTAAGGCAACAGTTATAAAGCAGGTGGGATGTAACAGTAATATGCATCCCAATGTACCATTAGCTGTATCCCACATAAATACTGGTATAACACTAATGTAACCCACTAATAGCCTGTGTTTAGTGACTAGATGCAACATTAAATATGGTTACTCTGCTTTTTGCCACGCACTTGATCAGCTCAGAGCATAAACAAAACCAAACCAGGTCATATAGTCAAAAATATGGTACTTATCTGAACAGGAGACAGAATATTTGAATTTGCATTAATTTCCATTCCCTTATTGCCATATTCTAGAAACAGCAAAACTTGAGTAACAGAGTAATAGTTACTCAAGAGTAACTCTGGTTAGCAAACCCAACAGTTTGCTTAGTAGACATGTAACCAGTTCAGTTAAAGGTGAACTGGTATATTCATCACAGAATCATAGGATCATGGAATGGTTTGGGTTGGAAGGGATCTTAAAGACCATCTCATTCCAATCCCCTGGGCAGGGATACTTTACACTATCCCAACTTACTCCAAGCCCCATCCAACCTGGCCTTTGACACTTCCAGGGATGGGGCAGCCACAGCTGCTCTGGGCAACCTATCCCAGCGTCTCACCACCCTCAGAGGGAAGAATTTAGGCTTAAAAAAATCCTCAACAGAGGAGAACAGAAATCATGACCCATGTTTTTAAGAATCCCAAACCTAAGCCTGTATTTGCCACATGAAATATTAAAGCTGAATTCCTGTAAGACAAGATTTAAACTGGCAAATGTGACTCAAAGTGCACGACTGGAATTTATTGGACTGAGATCCTCTTTGGAAATTAGGGCTTGGCATTTGCACAGGTGGAGGCTGTGCCTTGCACCTGCATCCTTCATTTTTTGCTGCAAACAAACAATAAAAAAGGTTAAGTGAATGATTTGAATTTCAGGTTAGCCCTCCTTCCTGTGCTATCAGTGAACTGACCTGCAGGCACAGTGGCTTCAGGGGTCGAAGGCCACTGGCTCTCAGGGACACAAGAGCCACCTAAGACACCGATGACAGTATGTTTCTCAGCCAGGCCTACAGTCAGCATTCAATCTCATTCTCCTCCACCTGAGGGGAGAACAGCAACACCAGAAATCAGTTTGCAGCAGAATCCCACATGATTCCCTAACCCAGCCTCAGCAGCCCGTGTGTGAGCAGGCACAGGTCTGTGGTGTAGGTCTTCAGCAGGAACAGGAGGAGGCACAGGCATCCCAACACAGAAAAGCTACATCCCATCCCTTAACATGAGCTCACGCTTTGTGCTTTAGGACAGCCATCTTTATATTTACAACTTACACCCTCCTATCATAGTTAAAGTTTCCAAATTCAAATTTTCCAGCTATTACTAAGTTCTTAGACCATGAGTATGATTAATTGACCACAAACCTCTGACAGTATGACTTACATCTGTTATAATCTATATCGCTGATCATTACCTTAAAAAAACCCAAAACAGATTGGCAAGATGCACAGCAACTGGTGTTTCTCTAAAAAAACCCAACAACCTAAACCTTATTATACTCTCAAAACTCCAAAAACATCTCTCTCCTGTTACACACACCAAAAGGGTTAAATTCAACAGTCTTACAACAGTCCCTCAATGAGCCCTACAACATGTTAGGATTGTTTCATACTTATTTGATTTATTGCAGCAGGTAGTGAATAGCCCCTTCTGCCATTCCATCCAGGGCAATCCACACACCCTTCCCTGAACAAAAAGTATATAGGAAACACTGAAATGCACTCCAGAAGAACAACAGCCAGGCTGAGAAACATACTGCCATCAGTATAATTTCATTCTGCTCAAGACTAGATAAATTTAAATACGTGGGGTTTAACGCTGCAGAAGGTGTAACAAAAAATGAGCTACACAAATAATCTCTAAGCTACAATGTCACAGCATATATCAAAGTTGAGATAGCCGTGATACACTGAGTATCATCACACAATTTCAGAAGGCTTTAAGCATTCACCCATACACAGTAACACCATGTCACTTCAGAAGGCTGCAAGCCTCTGCCCTTCTTGTTCTGCAGCCCAACCGTTTATCCCCTCCAGTTGATGCCCTGCCCCTGTGTGCCCTCTGCTCCCTTTGGTGTTGCTCAGTGCCCCTGGGCACTCCATGGCTCATTGCTGTCAGTGCTGCTCACCTGCTGCTCACAGCTGCACCCACTGGGGATGAGGCTGGGCCAGCCCCACTCCCAACTACCACACACTGTGTGCCTACTCTACAAGACAGAAGAAATGTTCAGAAGCTATGCCTGCAACAAGCATAATTTAAATTCCTAGTACTGTACAAACTTAACTTTTTATGTCACTTGCTTAAGTGAAGGAAATAGCCTTGCCTGAGACACATAAATTGAGATGAAGTGACTTTAAGACAGCTTTTAAATGAGAATTTACAACTTTCTGTACCAACAGACATCTTTTAGATGTTCCAAATGATTGGAAGACTCATTAACAAAAGAATACTCTAAGTCCTGCAAGTGAAACTCTCTTGAAAAGGTTGTAATAGGTAAATTCTCCTGTCTTTCTAAAAATATAACTCTCATAGAACACAAGTTTATATAATGCAAAAAAGCCTAATCCCAAACCCAATCAGGAGAATCCAGCAGCAGCAGCATGCCATTGTTTCCAGCCACAAAACATAATTGTATTTCACCAGAAATAATACTGTGCCCTAACATCTGGGTGATTTGTAAAGACTGTTCCTAATAGGGATAAAAGAATAAAAACCATCAACTCTTTATGCACAATCTGTTATGAACTACTTTCATTTGGGAGAAGCATTTGCAAATTCTCTGGTGGAAAGGCTAAAAGTCAAAAAAGAGTAAAATCCAGCTGGTCTTAACTAAAACTTAAGACTCTCAGAAGTCCTTTGGATGATTCTGCCAAACTGCTTTTTTCAAAAGAAGATTCTATTGCCAAAAAAGTTAATTATAATAAATAATAATAATAGCAATATAATAATACTTGATGTTATTGTTGTTATTATTACTATTACTATTAAATGTCGTTAAACCACATTGCTACATAAGCAAATTTAATATTTACTTAAATGCACAAAGGCAACAACACTTACAGAACAATTACTACAATCAGTTGAGCTCTCTTTTCACAGAAACTGACACCCCAGCAGATGACTAGAGGACAGAAATCAGTTTAAAAGCTGCATATCCAGAATTTCTCAGGAATTTCTACAATCCCTCAGATCTCTGCACTGAGGCTCCTCACCCCCATATCAATATTTAGGGATGTTGTTGGTCCTGGCAAAGAACACTATGGCTCTACAGAGCGTGGCAAGGAAGCGTGAACAACCACTGTCAAAAATCTTTCATACACAGACAGTGACTAAAACTACCAAACCTGTTGTGATCAGGCCCCATTTCAGTGTATTTATATTCTTCCTGGATCTTCTCCTTTTGGAAAAACTGGTTCAGACGTGCCTTGGCATTTTCCAAGGTCCAACCCCCATGAAGATCTGCATTTAGGTCCACTTCTGACTCTGAGGTCTAATATGGAAAAAAAGAGTATCATTTACCAGTTTAAAGATTAAGTAATTCACCTGTATACTATAAATAATTAAGACATCACAGAAAATGCTAAAAAGTCCTCAGTAATTCTTATTTTCAGAATAAAATGTCTATACAAAGTCCTGGATGTTCAGACTATCCAGAGTGATTTATTTGTCCCTCGCTTAAACAAATTAACTTCATTAAAAGTCAACAAATACATCTGCAGCTTAAACTAACAGCAAAATATCAAAAGAAAACTGCAACCTAGATTATAAATGCAAATAACAAAGGGGGTGAAAGATACCTGTTTAAGAATAAAGGAGAACACCTCTGCATGACTTACCTGCTGCCCTTCTTGCTCCTCTTTTCTGGAATAATAATCTTGCAAGTTTGCACCCCGATCCCACTGAGCTCCATGACTGCCACAGTTTCCAGGTGCTGCACCTGGTCCATTGCCTACCACACAGAAAAAAAAATTAAATAAAATAACTCTCCCAAACATGTCCTTAGCAATGGAGAGGGAGATTGCCTGGCCATCTCGACAGGCCATGACCAGTCCCTCAGTCACCCACACCTCTGCCTCAAAACTATGACTTTGGTGTCCTGTCTGCAGAGTGATGCAATTTTAGGGAGAAAACACCGCCAAAAAAAATTCAAATACACAGAAATTACAGTTTTCAGCCTTACCTATGTCACTTTTTAAAAGCAAATGTGGAGGAAGAGGTCCCCCCCCAGCTGAACTGGAACCAGTGACATCTCTCGCTGCTTCCTGTCCTCCAGTGGGGTTATCACCTGCTGCTGGCTAGGGAAGGGAATGAAGGAAAACCTCAGCACACTGGTGCAGAACAATAATTTTACAATTTAGCTACAAACTGTTCAGGAAGTTTAAAGACCTCAGGCAACATCATGCAACAGTTATCCCCAGTAAATATGCAATAATTACTACTCAGAAGCAATCTCAATAGTAACACAACTGTGAATATTTTAACATTGAACTGCCAAGAAACTAATTGCAGTCCTGTTCCCACTGGGTTCCACCTAGGCTGATGAGGCTGGGAGGCTGCTTCCACTCAGAAAACTCATGCATCCTCAATGGAGCGCTAGAGGAATATTCTTCCATCTCAACAGGTAACACATAACTTCATGCTTTGTTTATTTCTCTAAACTGGCTGTAATTACAGAGTTACCCTCCTCTTCCTCAGCCTTTAAGTGATAGTCACTGCTGAGTGTTCACAAAACATCATAAAAAGCAGTGATCCTCTTACATACCTGAAGCAATTATGGTTTAAAAATGCCAGATTTTCAATGTCTGGTTTGATATATCTGTGATTATTATTTCTGGGTTTGGTTTTGCTTATTTTTAAAGCAGACAGGATTACATATATTACATATATATTAGAACATGGCTCTAAGACTTCACAGTGCCAGGTGTGAGTACTCAGCACTTTGAAAGTCAGGCTGCACCTCACAGCAGGACTCTGAATTCTTCCCAGCCTCATCAGCTTTGCATCATTTGATCTGGTAAATACAAGATGCACCTGCATTTACCAGATCATCCTACAACATTCAATTGGACCTGATAACCTCAAAGGTCTTTTCCAACCTAAATGATTCCACAATTCCGTAATATTCTGTATGTGACCCAGCCCCCCTCACATTCATCACTGCACAGGGGCACCAGACTGAACTCCAGGGATGAAACACAACTGGGAGCATGGCAGCACAATGACAGAGTAGTCTTTGGTAAGGAGAAAGAGCAGCTTACTGCAAAAGCAGGGATTTCATCCTTCTTCATTTCATTCACCCGCACCAAGTAGTTGATGAAGTCTCGGGCAGCATTGCTCTGTGCATCCTTCTTGTTGGTGGAGTTGCCCATGCCAACATAGTTGAAGCCTTCCACTCGGACCTGCAAGGAACAAAACACTGCTCATGTGCAGCTGAAAGGGGCTTGGAGGCCAGCAGCACCCACAAAACACCAAATCTTGGCTGATGCTAAGTACAGGAGAAATAATACTAACTGTTGTTACACATCATTATATATATAGCTATATATTTCTGTCAGTTTTGAAAAGCAAACCCCCACATTCTGAGAACTTCTCCTCTCAGAGCACAAGGGCTTCCCAAAACCTCGTGGAAGAAAAATCAGTGTACGAAGGGAATCTGGCAACACACAGCAGCAAACTCTGCACAACCTAACACTTTCCTCAGCCTAAATCCCAAACCCTTGGACAACAAGGACAGCGGTGACCTTGTGTCCACTCAGCCATAGCTCCATGTTATCCCAACTACACAGATGTGATTTATTTCTGATTTTTTTTCTTTAGAATAGCAATTCTATACCCTGGACAATGGTATCTCCAACCACATAGTAACCATACAGGATTCACAGCCATCCTACCAGGCTGCAAAAATCAGCAAGAGATGTTTCAGTGAGACTGATACTTCCACTTGTTAAGCTTCCATGGATAATCATGGGCCATCACCATATCAAACCCAGTACAATACTGATGTATTGTATAATACACAACACGTATCATGTGACTTTTTACAAAAAGCATGGGGTGACAGAACAAGGGGGAACAGCTTCACACTGACGGAGGGCAGGGTTAGATGGGATTTAAGGAAGAAATTGCTCCCTGTGAGGCCCTAGCACAGCTTGCCCAGAGAAGCTCTGGCTGCCCTCTTCATGCAAGTGCTCAAGGCCAGGTTGGATGGGGCTTGGAGCAACCTGGGATAGTGGAAGGTGTCCCTGCCCATGGCAGGGGGTGGGACTGGATGAGTTTTAAGGTCCCTTCCAACCCAAACCATTCCATGATTCTGTGAATATATCTATTCATACAACCATTCCATCTGAGTATTGCTTAACCAGTTAAAATACTTGGAAAATTGCTTTCATGCCACTGTGTTTCTTTATTTTCTGACTGACACAGAAGACAAATAGGGGAGGGAAGGGTAAAACTACAAATTTAAGGTGTTTAGTGCAAATCCACAGCATCACTCATTAACTAATCTGTTCTACACATGGCCTCACACTCAGTGCCAGCTACCTGTCAGAGCCAACCTGAATTCACAGCTCCCACATCCCCAATATCTAGAGGCAGGAGTAAAGTACCATTAGACCAGTGCAGTGGAGCAACCATTCCAACAAGACTTCTTTAATACATTTCATCTCAAGTTCAAGAGCAGACCAAAGCTCTTGGCAAAGGTGACATACCGTACCCCTCACTGACTATTTTAAGTGCAAGAAGGGTCACACACAGCACAGAGATGCACATCACACCACCCTTAAATAAACCGATCTGTTTTCCCTGTAAGAACACCATTTGGGATTTTTCCCTCCTTTCACACCTCAGTGCACACTCAGCCAGGACCCTCTGGCTCAAAGCACCCCAGCCCTCTCCAAGCCCTCGGCTTCCAGTGATTCCCACCCAGGCCGGGCAGGGCCCAGATCCGGACAGGACCCCAGACCCCCGGCGCCGACCCCAGGTTCCTTCTGGCAGAGCCCAGACCCGGCAGCACCCCCAGCAGGGCGCAGGGTTCCCCCTGACCGAGCCGCCACCCCTGCTCCCAGACCCCCGGCACTGACCCACGTTCCCTGGGGCAGAGCCGCGGGTCCGGCCCGGCAGGGTCCTCGGCATCACCCCGAGACCACCGGCAGAGCCCAGACCCCGTCACGAACCTCATATCCCCGTCAGGACCCACACTCCCTTTGACAGGCTCCTCAGACCCCCGGGAGGGCTCCTGGCGCCTCCCGGAGGCGAAGCCTTGCTCGCGGCACGGTCCAAGCTCCCTCCGGTAGAGCCCAGGCTCCCGTGGCGGCCTCCAGCCCCTCAGATCCCCGCCAGACCCCGGCAATACGGCCGGAGCCCGCCCATGGCCCGGAGGGCGCCAGTCCCGCTCTGTGTCCCCGGCCCAGCCCTAGTCCCCCTCACAGCTGGCAGCCCCACAGCACGGCCGGCCCGCTGCCCCGGCGGGGCGGGCCCGCACCTCGCAGAGGAAGGTCTGCCGGCCGCGGCCGCCGGCGGCGCGGATCTCGTAGGCCGGCATCACCCTCCTCCTGCCGCACCAGGCGTACAGGAAATTCTTCACGTCCCCCATGGCCAGGCCGGGGCATCGGGGCACGGCCGCCCGCTCCAACCGGCGCCGGGCCCGCGGCAGCCCCGCCCGGCAGCGCCTGCGCGGCGCCGGACGGCGGCCGGGAGGGGCCGGGCCGATCCCCGAGCCCGCCCGCCAGCGCCCCTCCGCCGGCTCCGGCCTCAACCATCTTCTTGGCTTGCTGCTGAATAGTGTTTCTCAAGCAAAGTGTTTCAATTTAAACACTCATCCATTTTCAGTGTTGTTGGTCTTTCTGAGAGACTTCTTAGGAGATGAATGGTGAATACGCTGGAATGAGTGAAATAAAACAGCTCAGAGGCATAACTGATTTCAGGGAGTTATGCAGGAAATGATCCTTTAGGGATATTTGGGATTATGATGTAGGTGTGACTGATCTGATCCTGAAGTTAGGATGTAGATAAGAAGAGGGGTCACAAAGCCTCCAAATCACATCTTGCACTTGCAGCTCACTCCGGAGCAAATCAGCACGGATCTGAGAAGTGATTTCATGTACCGCCTGGAGCAGGATCAGGAACTGCAGAGGGTGAGTGTGTGTCCTGTCACCTGTCATCCTTGCCCTGGGCTCTTCCTTTCCCAGAAGGGCTTGAACGTAACACCAAGTGTGAAAGGCAGGATTTCAGCACAAATACACAGCACGTTTTCAGAAGTGCTGGGTGCTCTACTGGGGTCACTGTGGGAGTCAGTTGTGCTGTGCCAGGAAAAAGTACAAACTATGACCTGTTCTTCAGCAGTTTTTCCTTTGGGTAAGGGAAAAACGTAGAAAAGTGAGGCAAAGTATACACGTGGAGCAGAACAGGCTGGTTTTTGGAGATTTTGAAAATGTCCTGGACTTTTTTTTCCAGATCCAAGAAGAGAGAGAGGCTTTACCTCTGAAGAATTTTGAAAGTGAAATTCTGGAGGCAATCCATCACAATTCTGTTGTTGTCATCCGTGGTGCCACTGGCTGTGGCAAAACCACTCAAGTGCTCCAGTACATCCCAGATCTCTCTTCCCTCCTACCAGCCACCCCGCAGTCATTCTTTTCATGAGGAGCAGGCAGGGCGTGGAATCCCTTGTATTTCAGCCACAGGGATCATCAGCCAGCAAGAGGATCAGCCCAGGACACAACAAAATGCACCTTTCAGGTGACACCAGGTGACTTGCTCTGGTGAGACCCCACCTGCAGAGCCGCCTCCAGCTCTGTGGCCCCAACATCAACACATGGAGCTGCTGAATCGCCCCAAACCGGGCCAAGAGGCGCTTCCGAGCCAAAGTCCGAACCGCGGGGATTTGCTTTACTCAGCGCGCCGGGATCGCTCCTCCTAACGGCGCACACCCTGGCGCATAGCAAACTACAATATATGGTTATTCGTCATGCATATTCATTATTTTCCCTTAGAAAAGGTGTGGTTATGCAAACTGTGTCTTAGAATTATTATCATTGGCATAGGCGCAGGCGCAGTGCACCCTGGTGGCCGCACTGAGGAAGGCTCCGCATCCTCCTCGGTGCTCCTTTGATGAAGGCTGGACGTCTTCCTCGCCGTGCCCTTTTCACCTTTCCCCTCTAGGCATGGGCAGTCTCTTGTTAGCTGTTTCAGCGATTTCCTCACTGGTTTTAGCAAACTCTGTCTTTCATTTTATGCAAGATTTGGTCCCTGTTTCTTGCCAAATTTCATCCTTCGCTCGTGGCTTAATATTTGCTAGCTTCTATACTGGTTATGATGCATCTTATTCTTGCCCAAGTATGCCTAGACACAGTGTTTTTAACCCTTACAGGAGCGAGTCTAGAGAAGACCTTGAGGATGCTCCAGGGCTGGAGCCCCTCTGCTCTGGAGCCAGGCTGGGAGAGCTGGGGGTGCTCAGCTTGGAGAAAAGGAGGCTCCAGGGAGACCTCAGAGCCCCTTCCAGTGCCTGAAGGGGCACAAGAGAGCTGGAGAGGGACTTGGGACAAGAGATGAAGGGACAGGACAAGGGGGAATGGTTTCCCACTGCCAGAGGACAGGGTCAGATGGAATATTAGGAAGAATATTCCTTGTGAGGGTGGGGAAGCCCTGGCACAGGTTTCCCAGAGAAGCTGTGGCTGCCCCATCCCTGAAGTGTCCAAGAACAGGTGGGACAGGGCTTGGAGCAACCTGGGATAGTGCAAGGTGTCCCTGCCCATGGCAAGAGATGGAGTGGGATAACTTTAAGGTCCCTTCCAATCCCAAACCATTCTAATTTTCTATGCTTTCCTAACCTGCATGACAGCATTCTGCACTGCCACATGGAGGTGCACAGCTCAAAAAAAAAAAAGGGAGAAATACCTGCTAATTAGTGATCCAAAACTTGCTGTCACAAAAGGGACTTGTTTTTTTAATTTTGCATTAAGGTGTATAAACACAGAGATCAGACAGAAGCAGGATTTTACATGCACAGACAATGTCCCAGTGACTCTGATGAACAGATACCAGCCTGAGCAACGATGGTGTCATACTGTTGTGTAAACCCACAATGTAGTGTCCTCGTGGAGAGGACAAAACACCATCCAGCTGAGAGGGGGTAGAGACAGGTCTTCCTCCTTTCTAGGCAAAAGTCATCAGCCCTCTCCTCCAACTGGGAAAAATTTGCTTTTTTTAATTATACAATCCTAGTCAGTCCTGGAAGGTGCAGAGCTCCAGGGGAGCCGTGTAAAATGTCACGCCACATGTGCCTCAGCAAAGCCAGCCCTAACAGGAAGGGGCTTGGGCACATTGCCAGTTCCCTGAAAGAAATCCTGCCCATCATGTGAGGGATGTGTCACAAGGCAGAGAATCCCAGAAAAGAAACCTCCAGATCAACATGGAAGTGGACAACATCATACACGTGGCACTTGAGGATGTGGCTCAGTGGTGGACTTGGGAGTGTCAGGTTAATGGTTGGACCTGATGATCTTAGAGGTCCTTCTCGCTGTAATGACTCCATGGTCAGTCACCATTAGGCCACACAATGCTGTCCAGCTTGGCTCTGGCCTTGACGATGAACTCACTGGAGGCAGCAACAAGAGGAAGCCGTGGAGGTCCCATGGGAATGCCAGAAACAGAGGTCATTACAGCTTTAGTCTGTGCAACACCGAAACCTGGGCAGACAAAAGCAAAATCAGGACATTTACAGACCACTTTCCTTAAAGCAGCCTCAATAGAGGTGTCCAAAAAGCAGCAGTACAGATTTCCTGTGTAATCCAGTATCAACAAGCTTCAAGCACTTCTTGGAAGTGAGAACAGGATAATTGGAGAGGTAACTGTGCTTGCAGACAGGAATGACACTGCAGTAAAAATTACACCCACTTACTACATTTATTCATATGTAAGCATCCCCCAGTGCAGACTCACACAGAGCCAGGCCTTGAGAGTATCAACATCCTGCTCTCTGTCCATAGCTCACGACTTCTTATGTACCTTTGGATATTTAGGGTTTGCCTCTTCATCTAAAGGCTAAAAAAATGCAATTCCTCTGGCTTTGAACCCAAGAAATACAACCAGGCTCTAAAGCTTGGTGAGATTCATCAGGGCTTGCATATGTACAGCAAACCCACAGTAAACAGTTCTCTTCATTGCATGTCTGATATTGTTTAATGTAAACATTTCCTGTCTGTTTCAGTCTCCCTAGACCACTCTGTTGGTTTTAATTGCTTTTTATATTTAAACTTGATATTGTTTCTAGAAAGCATTCAATTTAAAAATGTTTTGGCCTTGTACAGCCTTCAACAAAATTCCTGTTTAATTACAGCAAGGCAGGAGAGAGAAGTATGAGAGCTATTCTTCTACTTGGGTACCACCCATTTCAAAAAAATTATTGTAGAAATAAAGCTGGAAATGAGCTTTTGGAGATGGAAGAAAAAAAAAACTAACAAAAAAATCAACCCACAGAGGGAGTCAGGATAAGAACAAGGGTAAATCACAGTCACAGCTTTAAACCTCTGAGATTTCACAGCAGACGGAAGGAAGGGAGAGTGGAATCTGTCAGGGATGCTTGGTCAGCTCCCTTTGTTGAGCTCCCAACTGCTACTAAGTTGGGAAACAGCAGATGCAACAGTTTTTCACTGCAAAATCTTTCAGGAAGGAAGTTCTAAGAGTACGGCAACATGAGAGTTTGAGAAGCAGAAAGTTTGCACTTTTACATATAGTGAGGGAAACAAGCTGTGTTTACCCAGTCTACTTACCCAGTTTGATGACAAAGTTGAGAAATTCCCCAGTGAGAAACTAGAAAAGACCAACAGTAATTTATTAACACCCTCAAATTTGAAAGTGTAAAACCATCTAAAGCTACTACATTTATATTTTATATCATTGCTCACTTGCATGGATGAGATCAGAGTTGAAGGGTAAGTGGCTAAAAGGTCTTGGTTAAAGGCAGTGAGAAATGGTCAAAAAAGTGAGGAGGGATGAATAACAGAAAGGGAGGCTGAAGATAAAAGAATTTTTCTTTGATAAAGCTGCCTTGGTATGGATGAGAGAAGCACATGGAGAACAGCCACAGTAAAGCTCAAAGGGAAAGAAGGTTGCTCCCAGGGAGGCCTGGGAAGATGCTGTACCTGATACTGCTGTGCCAAGGCAAAGTCTGGCTTTGCAAAGGCTTGCAACATCAGATTGGTTTGTCGGCCCAAATAGTTGTATGTACTGTCAAAAAAACCCAACCAAAAATAGAATTGGTAAATGCAAAGAAGGAACTTAAAACCAGTGAAACAAAAGAATAACCACAGGCTTTTGCTGTTGACATTGTGATTATTATGAGAGAAATTAGTGGAATTTATGTGGGGTGCAATCTAATGTCAAGCATCTGAAGTATGCCAAGCTCCATGGAAGAATTAAGAGAGCTGATTTCTCTTCCCAGTCGTTTCCAAATGGAACTGCTTTCCAAAACTAAAAATAAAAATACATCATTGGGCAATAAGGAAAGTCAATCACTTAATTTTCCAGTTGCTTGTTCATTTAATGGATTGCCTAGATGGGAACACAGGTATCACACAGTAATCATCTCATCAGCCTGATATGAGGGGTAGAGGAGAAATTAGAAATTAAACTCAGCACAGCCCTTTTCCTCACAGACTGCTCATGTGAACTAACAATTTTAACCTCTCTGGGATTTGGTGGGATTTGGTTCCTTACTCAATGCAGATAGAAGTGATTACCTCTTCAAAAGTTGCCATGAGGATAAAAAGTACATTGAAACCTTTGGGTCAGCTTAGAAACCACAGCAATGATTACCCAAAGGAACATAATCTGAGATCCTGGGTTATATGACTGTCCCATCACTAGGACCGGGGCTAGATTGTGAGTCTGTTTGCCTCTGTACATCCCTATCCTGCAAATCCTCCATTGCTGTGACTGAGGACAGTCAGGGAAATCCTATGCAGATAGTGGAAGATAAAATAGCACAGTGTATGTGTGAGGGGAAGGAGTCCAAGACATACTGACCTTCCAACTGCTCCATTTGCCCCTAGTGCCAGTGCACCCAACAGTTGCTAGTTTGGGGTGGAGGGAGAAAAAAAAAAGTAAAAAAAAATTTACTTCATGTAATAA
Organism: Calcarius lapponicus; assembly: GCA_039654755.1. Classification (NCBI taxonomy): domain Eukaryota; kingdom Metazoa; phylum Chordata; class Aves; order Passeriformes; family Fringillidae; genus Calcarius; species Calcarius lapponicus. Next base: position 7,979,629 of record CM077471.1, read on the forward strand.
AATAAAGGAAAAAAGGAGCGGTGGGAGGGAGCAGCAAAACTGCCTTGCACTGAGTGTCCAGGGTTACTTCTTCCCCAAGGCTGAAGCAAGAGAGTACCTTAGAAGAAATTACTTTTAAGAGAAGCTTCTTACCTCATCCACACCATAAAGAAATTCAAACTCTCCTGTTTCATTCTTATGTATGCACTGTGCCAGGTCCAAGAGGTCTGTGTCACTGAACTTCACACCCTGGAAGGTGGGGATCTGCGCTTTTATCCCATCCAGCAACTCTTCCACACGAACTGTGCAGAACAGCAATCTCATATGAGGGAACACAGGCCTGTTCTGGGACTGTTCCCTGCCTTGTCCCCAAGAGCAAGACTTCATATTTTACAAGTTGTTCACTTTCAGCCTAAGCCCAGTAAACTACACAGCTCTAAAACAACGAGTAAGACAACAAAGAGTAAGACTCTTTTACCAGATCAGAAAAAGTTTAGGAATGAACCAGGAACAACACATTTAAGACTAAATATAAATCCATGCTTTCAGAAACACCACATAACCTGCTTTCCAGAGCAAATCACCAACGATCTGTACTCTGTACTTACTCTTCACACCCGTCAGAGGAGGAATGTGATAGTAATAAAATGGCACCTCAGGGGCCTCAGATGCAACCTTCTGCAAGAAAGCAACCAGCTCATCTAGAAGGAAACCAGCAGGGATCCCATAAGAAAAGGAGACCATCCACAGGGAGACACAGCTCAGATTCGCAGCATGGGGGCTGTGGAGAGGCCTCAGCTTGTGCACACACAGAGCAAGTCATACAAAACCCTTCACAGGTCATAAAACATTGAATGTGACATAAATCAGAGGAGGACCTTAAGAAAGGCAAAGACAGTATTTCTTTTAAACCAAACCAATTTCAGTAGCTCCCACTCATTCTCTTACAGGGGTAACTCAGGCATGCTCTCACATGTGCCAGATCTGTGTGCCAAGTGGCTCAGCAGAATCCCTTGTGTGCAACAGAGGACAAGGGATCAAGTTCACCTTCACCTCCCTGGGGTATGGTGCTTTCATATGGACATTTCCATTCAGAATTAATTCAGACAACTTTTAACATTTCTTTTACAACCCTCCAATTCATGTGGTGCTTTTATGTTATTGTCAGGATCTTAAGGACAAAATAATCAGTTTGCAAGTTTTGAGGTAACCTTAGACAGACAGAACCAAACCTGATCACCACAGTAACAAGAGCTGCTCCTGTGTATCAGCAGTTGCTCAACTTGGTGAGTGCCCAGCAAGGGTCACCATGGAACCAGCTGCTTCCTAGTGTGGCCCAGATCAAGCATGAACAGCAAACATCCATTCAGAACAAAGACCAGTTAACGAGACCATTCTTTCCAAAAGCAATTCTTCTTCTTACAAAAGGCTAACAAAATATATCCCAAAAGACTTCCTTCCCATTTCTTACCAGGACAATTCTGCTCTCTCTCCTCTTTAAAAAATGCTTCTTGCAGGTTTTGCTTTTCCATTACAGTTGAACAAACATTATTATCAGAGTATTTTCCAAAGAAAGTACATGACATTCATCCTTTATCTATGACTAATGTTGGGGGGGGGCGGGGGGGGGGGCAATAAAAAGGCCTCAGCAGTCACAATCTCATCTACTCACCTTTGTTTGTGGGTTTGAAGAAGAAGGGGGGCTATGACAGCAATGCCATCAGCACCTATGGCTGCTGCATGTCTTGCCTATAAAAGACAGAGTGGAAAGTATCTGAGGCTACATCTGCTTCTATTTATCACACACAGAGTGAAAAATATATACACACCAGCTCTTGGCACTCTGGCAGATTCAGTGCTCCCACATGAATGATCACGTGGTCCAATCTGCACAAAAAAAAAAAAAAAAAAAAAAAACGAACCAAATTCAGAAGATTTTGGGGAGGGTTTCAGTGATGGTGAACTACCAGGCTGCCAAAATTACTTGCTTCAGCCCAGGCAGCCACAGAAGAAGAACCTAAAAAAAGAGTTGAGCCTGGATTGACCTGATGACCAGGAACATGGATTAATGCTGACAATGACAAGTGCTGGTGGAAGAAAGAAAACACATTTGTAAACATGAATCACATGGGACTTCTTGCTGTAGTGCTTGCAAGACTGTCAGGAGGGATGAATCTTAGCATTTTATCAGGAAATTGAAATTAAGACATAAAGGATTTAGGGGGAGGCTGGGAAGCATAAAAGAAATCAAAGTAATATCTTTACTTTCTAAACCTATTTCTCTGCAAACCTACCAGAAGAGTTCAACCTCACAGCAGCACCTTTGCTTGTCTGCTCCTGCAAAGGGAATCCTCCATGCTCCAGTCCATCAACCCCACTGCTGTTTTTCTCCTTTTTATCCATAGGAGACATGGATATAAAGGCTATGGATCTGAAGGCCATGATCCTTCCCCCCAATTTATTTTTCATTATCCTTCTCCCCCAAAACACCTCCTCCTCTGCACATCCTCTGACCCAGCATCCAAGAGAAAGGCAGCAGTGAGGGTACAAGAAAGGGAGAATGAAGCTGCAATTGGATACACAGCTGCAGATCCAGATTGAATTCTTTCTTCTGTTACTAATTTTGTACCTTTAGGGCATGTCACACCTCAGCTTCAGTCACACCAAATAATGTAATACATTAAAAGGCCAAGCCCTTTCTCATCCCCTCACCTCTCAGTGTACCAAAGAGAAGAACCCTCACAAGCTCTCTAAGCAGCAGGAACACACACCAGCTAACTGGCAGTAGCAAAAACACACTTCTGTGATAAAGGAGCTAGGGAACAAAGCCCAGCAACACAATACTAAAAAAAAAAAAAAAAAGGCATCAGCACACTTCATTTTGCAATCAGCCATTATTATAACCCAAGATCTGGAATCCCCCATTCCTTCTCAGTTACTTACTTGTCTTTTCCCTGGCACATCCATTCTTCTGCCAACTGCTTCCTCTCCTGGATGCTAAGGGATAGGCCTTCTCCTGTTGTGCCATTCACTGTTTCAACACAACAAAACAAAACACAACACAATGGCTGAGGCCTCACCTACACACATTGGTTTCACTGAAGACAAGAACTAACATTTTTGAGTTGGGAAGAATCATTCAGATCAGTCTTCTCTGTCAACACAACATTATCCATTCATCTTTGGGAACATCACCTTATGAAGGCACCTTATTTTATCCCCCACAGAAATGGGGTGTGGGCAAAACCAGGGGCAAAACCAGATGCCTGCAGTCTCTCCATTGGTGAGTATAAATGGCCAGGATGATCCCACATCCACATTCCCCCCCACTACAGCTCCAATTAAGTAAGATATCACAGGATTCCCATTCAGGTGAAAGGGCTGTAACACAGGTTCTGTCACGTACCAAAAACGTTCTTCACATTCTGCTCATTTACCAGATAATCCACGTACTGACGAATCACTGGGATGTTAATTTTTCTGCAATAAAAGGAACCACAACAACCATTAAGCCCCCACCCACAGTTATTTTAAACTTAGTGATTAAGAAACCAAAAAAAACCCATGTATTTTGAAGCTCTGATTTTGCACACACACAGATTACCCAGAGGTAAGAAACCCCTGACATCTGTTACACATCTGAGGGTAGCAGCTCAGCCTTGAATTCTCTCTCGCAGTTTCTCTTCCTCCTGACAAGTAGTTCACCATTCCAGACTTTTATTGGGAATTGCTGCAGGCTTGTCACAGCAAAGAACTTTTTTGGGATATATGAGAGAACAGGAGACACTAAAACCTGTTCCTCTTTTGAGGGAAACTGGAGTCCTCTCGAGAGCACGAAGTTATTTGTGCAAGTGCTGGCAAATGGTTAAACTGCTGCATACAGAGAGGGAAACGGCATCCGCTGGATGTGACTTTGACCTCTCTCTCTCATTAAAGGATGAGGAGAGCAACAGAATTCCCTGGCAAGAGGGGAAGGAGAATTCTTGGGTTATCTTCTATGCAAGACATAGATGCCTTTCCAGAACATATCTGACAAGGACAATGCAGTCCAGGCAGAGGGCTCGGGTCACTCTCTAAATACTATGTTGCAATAAATTTGGGCCATAATAATTAAAAAAAAAAAAAAAAAAAAAAAAAAAAAAAGAAATCAGAAATAAGTTTCCTTTAAAGCAAGAATCAAAGCAATGACTGCAATTGAATGAGTTCCCTGACTGGGATGGAGGCATATTTTTCAGCACATAAAGTTTGCTTCTGGAGATCTGTACTAGCAAATTTCCACTGTGTCTTTCAAAGCTTGTACAGATCCTGACACACCCCCCACAAAAGCTCAGGGTTCTCTGCTGACTGCAAACAACTCAGTCTTGCAACATCAAAATGCAGTGAAGAGGCTTCTGTTTGCCACGCCTGCTCTGAAGAAAGCTGAATTTCAAGTTTCAATTTGATGTTATTTTCAAAACTGTGCTGTCCTTGCAGTATTTTCTTCTACTTTAGACTAATTCCATGCACTCATACACACATGACTGCATGCATGACTTAGCCAAGATAGAGAGAAGTCTAAAACGCCTTTGGATTCTGACAATTATTTTCTAGCTCTTGAGAGCTCTTTGTAACTAGGACTGCAATTTTCCTTAACAAACGTGAAAGCACTGCAATGCTCTACACATGTAACTGTGCTATGATTTAATTTGCCCCTACAAAGCAACAGGAAAGGAGAGAGACTGATCCAAATGAGACTGATCCAAACTCAGAACTATAGTACTTGCTGGCAACAGGAGGAAGTAGAGACGGGAATCTAACTCTGGGACCAATTTAGTAGTTCCCCCAATCCCATCAGAGATTGATTTTAAAAATTAAAAAAAAAAAAAAAAAAAAAGGTAAGAAAGCAAGCAGATCGGTTCCAAATAAGAAAGAAGGAAAACAGGGGTGGAAGGAAACAATAATCAGTGCAACTTTGACAGCTCACCCATCCGGAGTCATTGGCGTGATGGTAGCAGCTACGAGACCCTTTAACTTCTTTCGGGGTGCCATTGAGCTGTTTGGGGAAAAGGGAATAACCGGGATCACCGTCTCTGTTCAAGCGTTCCTGTGGAAGGGTAAAGCCCCCGGGGCCGTGCAGCCGAGCCCGCCGGCAGCAGGGCGGCTCTGCAGGGCCCGGCCCCAGCCATTCCCCCTCACCTCGGGCACCGCCACAGCCGCGGCCCGGCGGGAACGATCAGGCGGGCAGGAGGCGGGACAGCGGCGGCAGCTGACGGCCGCACGGCCAGCCCGGCTCAGCCCAGCCCCGCTACGCCTCCTCATCAGTCCCAGCCCATCTCCACCCGGCCTGGCCTTGCCCAGCCCGGCCTCTGCTGGCCCCGCAGCCCCCCATGGCCCCTCAGCACAGCCGCGACCCTCTTACTGCCCATGCTTCGTGTAAGATATAAGGCTGGTTTGTTTTATCTGTCATTATCTGCAAACTTCAGGATAAAAATAAATATATGAACCTTTAAATATTAATAAATAACAGGATGGAGACAAACAAAATCTTGGCATGATTTGGGTTGGAAGGGGACCTTAAAAGGTCACCCAGTTCCACCTGCAGCCATGGCTTCCATGAGCCCAGGCTGCTCCAAGCTGTGTTCACCCTGGCCTTGGACACTGCCAGGGATCCAGGGGCAGCCACAGCTTCTCTGGGCACCCTGTGCCAGGGCCTGCCCACCCTCACATGGAGAAACCTCTTCCAAATATCTCACCTTATGTCCTCACAGCCCTGCTGAAGTGCTGGAAGCACTCCCAATAACAGTGCAGCATCCCTGCTCTGGGACACACAGACAGATCCATGTCCCTGTGTGAGAAAGGCAAATGGAGCTCAGGCTTTCTGCTCCTGCCATGCAGCCAAACGTGGTTTTACCAGTTGTGTCCATTGTGGTGCGTGGGCTCCATGGCAGTCACGCACAGTACAGTCCTCCCCATCCCACCAGAACTGCAGCTGGGCCAGGATCCTAATCTGCTCTCAGCAGATCTGACCAGCAGACTACGAGCATCCCCTAAGACAAGGCACTGCCCTGAACAGATTCATAGCAATAAGCTTCCAAAAAACATTTTAAAAGATCGTCTTCAGCGTGTACTTTCAGATCTTCCATTAGAGTGTGTTTTGAGAGCAGCCAGTGCCTGCAGAGAAAACAATCCCCTGTTGTGTGATTCAGGAGCACATTTTCCCTGGATTCACATAATAACCTCAGGAGTTTGGGGCTGTGGTATTCCTCCTCCACCCCAAAATATGCTCACTGTGGGCTGTTTGCATGCAGAGATCACTCTCTGTTTTTTTGCCTTATTAACAGCTCCTTACAAAGCACATATATTTCCCTTTTTTAGAGGATCATCTTCATCTTCCAGAAATCCCCTTTCTCTACACTCTTCCATTCCCACAGATAATTTCTCTTTCTCTAGGCTCAATAATTCCAGCTCTTGCAACCTCTTCCACCTCTTCAAAGCATCAGTGTTTCTGGAAGTTCACAGACAATCCAGTGCTCTCCATTTAGAAGAAGTCCGGAAGATTTCCTGAGTATTTTAACGCAGTTTTAGTGCTATTTCATGGTGTTGACAGCACAGGAGAGAAGCTTTACAGTTGCCTGGAGAGGTTTAGAGCTACTTAGAACCTTGCAGGAGTCACAGGTTGGCATAAAAGGGTTTTAGAGCTGTTTGGAGCTCCTCAGAGGAATTTCAAAGCTGCCTGCAGGAGTTGAGAGTTGTACAGTAGAGATTTAGAGGCATTTTAGATGGATTTAAAGACATATTAGTGCTGCTTACAGCAACACAGAGCAGCTTTAGACCAGTTTAGGGGAGCTCTGAGGTGCTGAGAAGAGGTTTAGAAAAGCTAAAGGAGTTTAGTGCTTTACAAGAGTTCTGGCACATTTCACAGGACTGCTTAGAACAGTCTACAGGATGTTTACATCAGAGTGGTTTTAGAAGGCTTCAGAAGAGTTTTAGCACCGTCTCTAAGCAGGAATTCTAGAGCTGCAGAAGAGTTCTAGAGCAGTTGTAAGGAAACTGGGAAGGGCTTGAGATCTATTTTGAAGCATTTTATTGCTACTTTAAGCATTGTATTTACAAGCATTAGTGCTTGTAAAGCACTAAACTCCTTTAGCTCTTCTAAACCTCTTCTCAGCACCTCAGAGATGAGAAGTTTCCTTCAGACTTCTTGTTGCTGCTGTATTAACTTTTCCATTACTTTCCAATACACTGACTATAACTTAGCACCCCTGTCCTTTAGTTCTCCTTTCCCCAAATCACAGTTCTCTCTACATATATACAGCTTTTACACCTGAGCTATCACATTTCTCAAGGGGACTTCTGGTTTGGTATAATTACACTACAGTCTTGCCTCTTTGTCTCTGCAATAAACAAATGTATCCAGACGTAATTTTCTTTCAAAGACAGACCCAAGTCTATTTCCAGAGAAATACGAAGTACTGAAGCCTAAATGAAAATTCAGAAAGACGGTACCTGTTAAAGTGATGAAATTCTCTTAAATACCATCATGGCTGGCTGGTATTCAGAAGCACAATCTGGGGAGCTGATGTGATGTCATTATCTATGTATGTATCTATGTATCTATCTATCTACCTACCTACATTTACTCTGCTCTCAATCTAAATGTGCATAAAATCAAAATAAATACTGACCTCCTGGATATAAAATTTTAATTTTAAATTATTAAGTTTGCTGTTGATTCTACCTGAAAACTTGCCAGTTTAACTGTTCCAGAGTTAAGTATAACCTGGAGGATTTTCATAACTTGGCATTTTCTTAACTGTCTTACACAGACATTCCCTGACACAGGGTCAGAACTATAAGCTCTTTAAAGACCCTTCCCAACACAAATAGTTCTGTGATTCTCTGATTCAGGTTGTGGTGTCTGTCATATAAAAGATGTCTTAAAATGCCAAGTTATTAATTTTTTAGATGTTAAGATACTTCCCCATTAGCAGTCAACAAGAGCATAATCCAATTTATGTCTCTGGAAGTAGAAGGAACTGTCAGGGTGCACTGGAACCCAGGAGAGGATCAGGGATGTTCCTCTTGAAGGAAAGCTCACCTCTGAACACAGCCAACAGTGCCACCTGCTGCAGAGTGCAGCACTGGCTCATTTTGGGAACACACAGGAAGATAGAGCAGGTTCCTGAAGAATCCTTCTCTGAAGGCCTTACTCACGTCATCTAAAGAACAGAAGTGCCCATCAAAACCCCACACCACCACCAATATCCCCACTGTTAGATGATGGGAGAGTTCTGATATGAACCACACTCATGCCAGTTGGATGAGGAAGAAGCTTAGGAGATAAACCCTCAGTTCCAGTTACCTCTTAATGCCTTTTTGGAAGTGGAAATTATTTTAAGGAAAATATTTCCTTTAACATATTAATGCATACTCTCTGGGCCTGTCTGCATCATGTCTGGATGTTCTCAGGTTCCTGGGACTACACAGGGAAATCCTGAGTTCTCAAGTGCAATTTCTGCCTATTAGGGGCTTTTTCAGACATGTGGGGCTGTTCCCACAATTTCAGAACAACCCTTCAGCAGAGTCAGGATCTTAACCCAGGTCCTTGGCAGAGGAGCTGCCAGGTGGTCTCAGTCCATGCAGCATATAGACTGGAGTGGGCTGAGAATGAGAGAGAGGGAGAGAGGAACGGAAGGAGGGGGCCAAAGCAGGTAAAGAAAAAGATCACTTTAAAATTCTGGGAAGGGGGATCAAAGGAAGAAAATGCAGAGCCCACTGTGTTTCTGCCCAGGCAGCTGTTGCCTCTTCAGAGCTGTGTTTGCAAATAAGGTGTATTCTGTCACAGTTTAGGCTTAAGTCCCTTCTAAACCATTTAAAAAAGCAAAACCAGCAATGCAATAAATTTATATCAAGACTTTTCTTCTAGCAAGTACTGTTACCTCTTTCCCTTTACGAGATACTCCTATTGTGAAGATAAAAACTTACCTTTTTGCATGTTCTTGTTTCTGAGAAGAAACTGTCAATAAAAGAATGTGGATGAATTTGTAGGGCAAGATGAATTAATTTCACTTCAGCAATCAGAGAGGACTGGAAGTTTCTGTGGATCTAGGCAACTTCTTTCACTGGCTGAAGTTTGCTGAGACAATTGCCTGTGGAGTTCAGTTTCTAGTTGGATCCCAGAACAGATCCATATTAAAAATAAGCCTTATTGTAGAAATAAACCAGTGAATAAAGCAGTATATAAAGCTGAAATAGCTTCTCTCTGGGTCCACGCACAGAAGACAGGAAGGTTTAGGAATGTTTTTCATGGCTGCTGGAAGCAAGGATTCATTTAAGATTAATTCCCCAAACCTGGAATGGTTTCAAAATGTGAGCTTCAGCAGAGGAATCTTGGAAAATGCCAAGTCAGGAGTGCTCTGGAGTGGTGTTTGGTGTAGGAAGCTTTTTATTTGGTCAAGAGCAGCCAGTTCCATGTTTTCTCTGATGAAGTGAGCACAGAATCACTCATTCAGCAAGATTTGAGTAACACTGACACTGAGTAAGCAGGAAGATGCAGTAGTCTCACATCACTTGTAACAAACTAGCTGGAATCAGGCAGAAATATGGACAAAATCCACATACACATTTCCAGAGAGCAGATGACTTTTGGCTGAAGATGAATACAATGGTAACAAATTCCCCTGCTGATATAAAATGTGTAGTCAGAGCATAAGGCCTAAATACCACCTCACTGCAGTTATGGATAGCATAGACTTCCTTTCCACAATTCCTAAGGATAATAAGGAACCTCCTTGAAACAATACTACAGTACATTAAACTGCTTCTTTAGAAGATGGTATGTTTCTGCTGGCTCATTTTCCATGCTGGGAGTGAGAATATGATATAAATGGAGGCTTTCTTCTCAACAAGGAGGTAAGAGGCTTCTTTTGGGAGATGAATTTGCAGTAAATCACTGTTCCTCTAACAAAATATAAGGACACTTCTACTGCCCTGGACAGTAACTACAGTAACATCACATGCTCAACTCCTTTGCTGTGAAGTGAGGTGTCTGCACCATCAGATGAGCATATGTTTACAAAAGTAAAGGCCATTTATATGTGGAGAGACTCAGTTCTTTTAAATTAAAATAATTGTCAAAGATTCTCTGACAGGCTCAAGCAGCAATGCAAAACTGCTTGAAGCCTTGTGTTGAGCCCACCTGATAAAGTATGCGAGTGGCCACACATCCCTGTCTGCCGCTCATACCCCCATTCTTCATATCACACTACAGACTTGTCAGCTACAAGAACATGACTCGAAATTATCATTAATCCCACTGCAACAACACACTTTTCCTGGGTTCCTCCAGTCCTGACACAATTAGGTCAGTGGAAAAGACTCCTGCTTGTGCACAGTCTGTGCTTGCCTCTAGGGATAAAGGTAACTTAGAACACAACTGCATCAATGTGACAGCAGCAGTTGTAGTGCTGCCACACAACAGATGGAAGCAGTTTTGTTGTGGAGAACGTTCCTTAAGGTCTTGTTACAGAGAGGGAAAGTGGAAATCACAAGGGATCATATCACAGGTTTGTCCTTGTCCTTATCCAAGCAAAGTTATTACTTAAGTACCAGTTCATTACAGTGCTCCTGCCTAGATGAAGACAGTAAAATTAGGTACAAACCACATACCTTTATCTGCTTGCGCCCTCATCTCTGCTCCTTAAGTCAAAGGAACAGAAAAACATTGCTTTGTTAGCTGTTCTAGAAAATGCCAGCCAAGTCCCAATGTCATAAGTATGTGCTCATGACATTACACAGAGGTCAAAAGTCACAGAGCCTTTGACACTTAATGGCTGCTGTGTACTTGGATTTTCCTCTGTTTGCAGGTACTAATGAGAATGTGTGTAAGGTTGCACCATAATCCCATCCCCATTCTCTAAGTTTTGGAATGTATATAAACAGAATACATGTCCCCATGCCTGCCCTACTGTCTCATGCAGCTGTTGACATGTTCTCTCAATGTTTATGTGTAAAAACAAGAGTGCTGGAAAACAACCTCTTGGGAAAACACTGGGGATTGTTCTCCAGTCTGGGGGTGTTCCACCAAGAACAGTCAACTCTTTGTCAGGGACATCAGCTGGACACACAAATTCACTGGGGGTTTGTTCTGGGCCTCTCTGCTTCAGAAACCAAATGAGAATCCACTCTGGGCTTGTCTTTATCTTCAGTTATTGCCCCCTTTCCAAGGTAATTCTCAGTGCTCACCACTAGGGTAAATTTGTGGAGATTTGACAAACTATTGTTGCTGGGTATTGTTTTAGATATCTGGAGATGTTCAAAAACACTTCCATCCCGGGGGTGACAGGATGACATCTCACCTTACCCCAGCCTATGACTTTGCACATCTATGGTTCCTGAGTAAAGACCAAGCATCTTCTGCTCCTCCAAACACCCTCCTGCTGTTCCTGTTTGATCCAAGGAGAGCACAGGTAAAATAGAGAAATATTTTAGTCCATAAAATAAAAAGCACAAAGCATGCAGAGAAGTGGTTACACATTTCAACCCATTTGAATAAACTCCAGTAGCAAGTAACTGTACACCACCTTCTTCTGTGGCTCTGGAAAGATTTGTGGCTTTAGAGATAAATTCACAATTGCTTTTTGGCATGGTTTTACTTCCCTTTTCAGAACAGGAGTGTATCACACAGCATCCTGATGAAGTTCTCAGCAAGCAAAGTGGGTTTCCTGTTAAAAGTCATTCCCAGCTACTGATGTAAAATGTACCCGAGAGCTCAGCTGAATTTGGCTGCAAGGAATTTGCACAAACCATGACAAACTGAGAGGTGTTCTCAGAACACAAACTGTGCAGTTTAATCTGCCCTATTGTGCTGGTACCAAACTCTGTCTGGAGCTGCAGCTGGCTAAATGAAGAGCCCAGCTTCGCTGTGTGTATTATAAGCAGGACAGGATTTCACAATAGCTTTGTATAACCCCTTTGTGCAGATATCCAAGGGCTAAGAGGGCTGATTAACCTCAAATGCCGCTCAGAACAGCCAGCCATCAGAGAACACTGTCTGTCTTTCATAACATGCCAGCAAAAATCTCGTGAGGATGGTCTCAGCAGAGTGTGCAGCCAGATTTCTACCTACCCTTCACCCCTGTGGTAAAAAGGAAAAGCTGGCATTCTGTATAGAACCACTCTCCCATAATCCAAGTCAGGTGGGGGGAGAGACACATTATTTATGTGAAATCCTTTCTCCCAATGCACAAAACCTGCCACTGACCCTGTCATAAGTGGGCACACAGCCATGGCAAACAGGGGAAGTTACACAAGGGTGCAGAACTGTTTATGGAGCCAGATCACACACTAGTCCCAGTGTTGCCTTGGGAGAGTAGGTGGGGCCTTTGGCATTTGCGTGGGGGCTCTCCAATGAGACCCAGAGCAGGACAAGGCTCCAGCCTTCTGGTTTTCATAACAGGAGCCTCCTCCAGTAGGGTTGAGGCATGGGAGGAGCTTGTCCAAACTCAAATAAACACTGACATGCAGCATCTTATGAGGATGTGCAGCCTCCACAGGACACACTGCAACAGCTGCAAGGACAAGGACTGAAACTGTAAGTATGTCTTCCTTCTCCACTTCCTTAATAGCACTAGTAGTTTGTGGAGTGGCATGCTCTGCCTGCACTTACTTGTGCTAGCAGTGTAACCTGCTGCCTTGTCCCTTTGGCCCATGCATTAACAGCTGCAGAAAATAAACTGAACACCCTAAAAACATATTTGTATGTCTATAGATAGACATTTCAAAGTTCAGCTTTCCTGTACATCTAAAAAATTCAACTGTATCTGGAGGATTCTTCTGCTTGTCTCTCCCATCCTGAAGCATTGCTTTATGTAATTAAAAAAATATTTCTAACATGCAGTCACTGACAATACTGGCCATAAAGTTACAAAATGTAGAGCTGTGAGGTCTACCCAGTAGCTACAGAAAGGTATGTTGGGAAGCAGCTGGAATTAGCCAGTAAAGAGAAACCAGCTTGTTCAGTAGCTAATACAAGCGTGAAGCAGCAGCACTGTCTTTCAGGAGGCAATAAATTGTTGGAGGAAGTTTCAGTGTAATTGCTCATATTTGCTTCTAATGATATGGATTCCTGCTTTATGCTGCTTTGTTGATTTGTAAACACCATGGACAGTCTATTAACAGAGTACAAGTGTGCAGCAGTCCTTGGTGACCATCATTCTGGTCAGGTCTGCTGGAGATGATGCACCTTCAGGCTGGGACAGGGAGGGGAATAGCACCTGCCCTTACCACCAGCAGCCATATCCAGCTGTTTGATTCTGACCTCCCCTTGATTTGTGCTGACAACTGAAGGAGCTGCTGGAAAAAGCTCAACAATGAAGTGGCTCCACATATTACTTATTTTCCAGACTCTAAAGGAATCCAGTACCACCAGGGTTTGTGGCCTTTTTTTTATAGTGTGTTTTAATAAAAACTTTTCAACCTCATATCCCAAGAACTCTTCGTAGCCACCTCTAGGCAGGGTACAGAAGGGGATTAATAGAATGCAACAGTAGTCCAGGTAGTGCAAGAACATGTAACAGCCAAGAAAGTGGTTAAATAGAACAAGAGAGTTGATTTTACGAAACTCACACTGTTACCCAGATAATTAAGTTATAGTCTGAGAAGACAACATTCTATGACCCAAGAATCCAGATAATCACTGAATTATGTGCTCTCTGCAACACGATGATGGGTGAAGACACTGTAATGTAACACAAGGCAGAGACTGTCAGAACGTACATCCTACACTACAGTCTGCCTGGTTAACAACAAATCACATATGGAGGCCACTAGAATCTCAGCCTTTTACCAGATCTGATTATTTCAATACTGGTTTGTTACAGTGTTTTAAAGTTTTCACCTTTTATCCTCTCATGGGCAGGCTATTGAGGAAAATAGTTATTCATTCAGAAATGCAGAAAACATAATTTATCCAAAGGACTCTGATGCTAAAAGCCTTTAAGAAAGCTATCAGCTATCATGAGAGGCCAACTAAAGTTAAGAGCACAGTCAACAACAGATAACCCACCAAACCACCACTACTTTTTCATCTAGGAGCTAACAGATTGAAGTGGATGCTTTTTGACTCTCAGATTTCCACAACTCCCACTTGCAGATTCTTATTTTGCTGTCAGGAAATACCTTTTTGTCGCGGAGAAGCAAGGGCAGCGCATCCTGAAAGAACACTTCCTCCAGCAGAAGTAGTTTCTTGGTCCTGGTGCTCTGTTCCTGCAGGGCTAAATGGCTTTCAGCCTTTTTCAGGCCTTCCACCAGCTCAGCAAGAACTAAAAAGCCCTTGTGCCATATTAATTTAAGAGATACCAATGAACTGTGTCTGCTTTCTAGCTCTGGCAAGATGATCAAGTCTTTCAAGCAAACATTTCTGTCCCTGGACCTACAGTCCCCTCGCTGGAGCTCAGCAGAGGCAATGGTAACTGCAGCAATACTTGTATGCTGATTTGGAAAATGTAGCTACTAATTTCTGTCACCACCCAGGTCATGGTTACTGTGACTTTTGCTACCCTTCAGGCAAAGGACTATGAACTGCGTCAGTACGAGACAGCCAAGTGGGTCAGCACAGTCATCAGGGGGGAAAGCCAGAAGGAAGCCATGCGCCAGGGCTTCTGGAAACTCTTCCACTACATCCAGGGAAAGAATGAAAAAGGTAGGACATGATTGTTTTGAAAGAAAAGAATTACAAGTAGCTAATGAACACAAAAAAATTAACAATAAAGGAGCTGTGAGATGCAGCTTTGATACCTGCTCTTCCTTTCCTCTAGAAATGAAGATTGATATGACTGTGCCAGTGACCTGCCTGGTAAAATCAGGCTGTACAGACTTCAAGATCTCTTTCTTTGTGCCATTTGAACACCAGGACTGTCCCCCCCAGCCCACTGACTCCGATGTGTTCATTGAGGAACGGAAGGCAGCAGCTCTCTTTGTCCGGTAAGCAAGACCAGCACATCTGACACCATGTGAATCCAGGGCAGTAGCTGCTGTCATTTAAGTGTGTGCTACACTTTCTTAAGAGATGAAAAGAATGGATAGACCCTGCTGTTCAGAGCTTTAACTGCTAAAACCCAGCCCATAGGCAATCTTATGCTTGGCTGTCTTACCACAAAGACAAGTGACCAAGTTGTGAAACACTGATTTTTTCAGAAGACATTTGAAAATTGCATTGAGTTTCAGAGATGCAGCCTCCAGAATCACCTTCTGAAGACAGTTTGTTGTACAGAACATCTGAACAGCTCTCCCAGCACTTTGTAGTTCTGAACTGCCACAACACATGCAGGCCAGTTGGTACTTGGGTGCTTATTTGTTTTAAATCTTACCTTTGAAAACAAGTACCCATGCTGCTTGACTGCTAGTTCTGCATGGGTAATCTTCTAAATACAAACTGCAGCACAAGTGTTTAAACTTGCTCTGTAAGTCTGAGCTGTCTATGAAAATAAAGCCAGGCGCTTGAGTCAAATCATCTCCTTTTCTCATTTTTACCAGGTCCTTTGGTGGATTTGCCTCCCCAGAGAAGTATGCTGAGGAAGCTGATGCCTTGGCCAGAACCTTAAGAAACAGAGGCCAACCATTCCATGAAGACTTCTTTTATACTGCAGGCTATGACAGTCCCTTCAAGCTTTTTAACAGGCATAATGAAGTGTGGTATTTTAAAAAGTAACACAATGGGGGAGTATTAAGAGGCTACTAATCAGCTCTGGATGAAAACAGACCTTATTGGCTTTTTAGGGCAGAGGAGATTTAAATCACATGTGGACACTGTCCAAATTTATTTTCTCTAGGATGAAGTACTTTTCTGGATAAAAGCGCTTTAAAATGTGATTTAAGATCATAACAGGTGGAGTGGGTGGGAAATGTAACAAACTTGCTTCTCCTATTGAAAGATTCTAAGCCACACTAACGTGAAAATAATTCTGCTGAATTTTAAGCATGTAGTTTATTTCTCATTAGAAGTGCTACAGCAGAAGTTGAAGTGTTATGGAAAGGGAGTTCTTCATAACTGACTTTCATAAGCTGACTTTCCTCATATTGACATCACCTCTGAGACCAGGGAGGAATTTAAGTAATTTTCTCAGCAAAGCAAGCTTCCATTAAGGAGCATTAGAAAGCTGAAACATCTTAGCAGGCCTTAGTGACTTATAAACAGAAACCATTGTTAATTATTATTATCAACATCTCCCACCTCTCCAACTTTTTCCCCTCCTGAAGACCAAGTGTTGCGCTGTTTAAATCCAGAACCCTTGGAAAAGGGTTACCAAGTCCAAGCTGTACACTTGTTCTGAGAAGATCTGCACCTGAACATGTAATACCAGGATTACTGGTAGACTATTGCTTTAGTAAAAAATATACAAGTTTAGCTCTCTCCTTATAACAGTTGAAATAAATACTCCTTAACTTATTTAGCTTTGTCTAAAATATGGTCCCTTGCAGCCTCCACACCAGCAGTATTTGACACCTCAGTTAAGACACTTGCAGGACTAGCATTCTAGCCTATTTTGGTCCCTGCTCTAAATTAAGCATTTTAAATTTAAATATAGCAGCCTGAGGTACTTTGCATCAAGCTGTTCCAGCCAGAAAGGAGGTCACAACACCAGGTAGAGTTTACAGATTTTTATTCACTCCAATCAACATCAGGCAAACATTACCAGTGAGGTAAAAACACACTGGCTTTTTTAATGCTGTTCATGCAAGTGTAACCCATTCATCAGCAATCTTCCACCTATTAAGACAGACAGAAGAACCATTATAAGGTACCAAACCAGCACAACACACTTTATGGAACATCTCAGACCTTAGGATTTCATCTCTGTTCAGTGAGAGAGTTCAAGCTAAGGTTATCATCACTTGTTCCAACAAATACATTATTACTGCTGTTGCACTCACCTTCTCAATTCTTCATGCTAGTTCCAGAGTTGCCTCTTCACCTAAATCAAGAAAACACAGTTAGCATATGCAGCAGCACCACTGCTAAAAGCTCCACAACAACTTTGTAACCTCAGAACAAAGTGGAACGGAAAGGGTTAATATCACAGTAACTCATTTGGCAGAATCAATTTCATCAGCGGCTACAAATATTTCCAGAAGTTTTTAACACAATTAATCTGTTGTGTGGACTTACCCAGTGAGGCTGCAGACACAGAAGAGTCCCTTCCTGAGGAAGAAAGAAGTACTTTCAGAATACCAGACAGCACCACTACATGCAAAGTTGATTTATCTATTCATTTCTATTCACCAACTTTTACTTAAAAGGAAACTGACTTTTAGCTGGCATTAACTTAAAACCCCCAAACAGGATACATAAAGCTTACAAATCTTAACTGGAAATACAGAATTCCTAACACTGGAAAAATCAGGGAAAGTAAAAAGCTACTACACTTTTGCTTTGTGATACTGTCTCTCCCAACAAGTTGTATTTCATGATTTTAAATACCTAAAATACAAATCATATAGGTTTTCAAGATGGCTCGTATTTTTGAAAATGTTTGAAGCATTCCATTTTGTCTGAAAACAAGTTTATACAGCAATCACCTAGAACTTGAGCTAGATTTGCATGGAGCCAATATAAAGATTAGTAGTAACAACTGCTGAGAAGGGACAGCCACAGCACATTTTTATTTTACATCAAGAGTGCATGTTACAGCAGAGCCCACAGAACAGCCAAATACAATAAAAGGAAAAAAAACAGGTATCTTATAGGACTAATTTTAGGCACCACTATTTAGGCATGCAGCACAAAGACAACATTCCAGAAATTATTAAACCCCATGTATTTTACACTTACCTCCGGCACATTTATCTTGTTTCTTAAACTCCATGCAAGTTTCACCCTGCAAAGAAGGGAAATTGTACTAACACACCTTTGGCAGTGGTTTGAGAGTATGAATGTGGGTACTGTTTCAGCACAAGAGAGTTTTCCTCAGCCTCTTTCAGAGAGATTCCCATTGCTTAGAATTCATCACAAACAGTACATGCCAAGAGTAGCTTAATGGTGTATCTTGTGACAAACCCTTTAAAGGGGGATCTGACCTTACTGCCAACCACGTCTTCATTCACATCACCATAAGAGCTCTGACCAGGCACTGAGATAAACAATTTACCACACAAGCATTCAAGATCAGTGCCACTCCCTGAAAGAGCCCACTAAATTTAAACAGCAAGAAGTTTAATAGCAGGTACTGTTATTGTACTGCATTTGTTTAGCCTAGAATGTGTGGCAACCTGGTAGCACAGAGCTTTTCTTATTAACTAGGAATTTAAATACTCCATAGCAGTTACACATTTAAAATGGTCATCACTATTTCTCTTTAGTCAGAAAGCAGTTAATTTCGAGATATGGAGCACCTTGGGAGAGGCAATCCTGCAGGTTGCTGGCAAATCCAGGCTTTTTGCCTGGAAAAGGTACTAAGATCAAGAACCCTGCTTAATGCTGCAGCCAGCCCTCCAACACCCAGGATCTAGTAAATTCCTCATTCCCTGTATCACACAGTTCTGACAGTCCCACTCACGTGTTAGCAACTTACTTTTGCTGGCAGCACCACCAGGTCCATCACGTCCCAGCCCCATCACACCTGGATCAAAGCAAACCATTAGGACAGCAGAGAAACAAGCACAGGAGGAGAAAACCCAAGTCAGGTGCCTGCAGTCAGATAGAGCTAATTACAGACCTCCATGATTGAAGTCAAGGCAGTCACATCTCATCACACAGGCAGCTCACACTGTCAGCCCCTGGGCAGCCCTGCTAGGGCTGCTATGGGCAAGAGGGCAAATACTTAATAGTGCCATCAGAGCAAACTCAAGAGGAGCTCACTGTGATAGAGTTTAGTGCACACCAGCCAGTGAAGACTGGGCTCAAGCCAGCAGCTTCTGCTGTTCTGGTTGTGATACATGCCACAGGCAATGGGCCCCATGGCTCCTAGCTGACAAGCAGTTAAAAACTTATGGGCCTATGTTGAAATCCTAATACTTAGGAAGTAGAAAAAAAAGTACTTACCTCACAACGAGAAACACTGGAAGCCTGCAAAGAAAAATTTGCTATTAGGCAGGGTCCAGCAGGAAGTTAGAGCATTAAGAACAGTTTGAGTACTGTATCAGGGTTTGGTTGATTCCTCCTCATGGGGATCAGAGACCTGATTCAACATCATTTACAGTAGGCTGCAACACTCCTATCATTCCCTTCTGAAGGCAGGCTGTAATAAAGCCATTTCCCAGCACTCTTTAACACTGAGATGTTCACTCGTCATCTCACCAATGCTGAAATTGCAGGAAGGAGCAAACCTTGCAACTGCAGAGTTCAGTGATATGAGGTTTGTGGAACCAAGCTGGGCATATTAAGGATAACTATTTTGGACACTAAAGTCACAGTAACATAGCATGCACCATTTAGTTTTAACAGGAAAATTCTAGACATCATTAACACAATTATTTGATGCTCTTACAGAAATTCAGGAAGCTAAAGGCATATTTAGCAGTACTAATCTTTGCCTCACACCTTTTAAGAACAAAATGAATTTATAAGCATCTCTAAAAGCAAACTCTCAAATGCAGCACAGACAAAAGTAGCATCCATCTAAAAAATGAATGCTTAGTAATTACCTTTAATTAGGAAGACCTTGTCTTCACCAACATCAGTAACAGGTGAAATGGTTTCTCACACCAGAAGCATGGGGCTCATCTGTCAAGGGCAGCCTGCAAAGCAACAAACTTTTAGAACCTGGAGCACTAACACCTGACTAACCTTATTCTGCTGTATTTCGTGTTTGACTTTACAACCACATCCTACTCTCTATCTTTCTATTCATCTTACTACTTTTTTAATTGTTTAACCCCACTTACTGGTGTCCTGAGAGAAATTTTTAAAACACATTCATGGAGCAAAAAAAGGTGTCTCCCCTTCAGCTTCCCACATTATTTGTTTGAACTAGCCCAAGCACCAGGAGGCTGCATCAGAAATTGGCGAAAGACAGGAACTGTGATCATCACAGGTCATCTGCTGAACTATGCACTCATCACACAGCAGCCTTGGCAGACAGCAGGGATTAAAAGAGTTTTCAAATGTCAGCAGTGCAGTACTTGCCTTGTAACAGCTTATAGTTTAATCTTCCAGTGCCTGCAACAACAGAAAACAAAGTCAGATCCCTTCAGCCTTAGTTATCAAACCCACAGCCCCAGCTGGGAGATCACAAGAGCCAGATACATCAGATAGGGGCGAAGCACTGAGTGTTCATCACAGACTATTCTGCTGAACTATGCAGTCATCACTGTATCTGCTCTGCAACAACAGCACCAAGCAATCCCTTCTTGGGACTGCTGTGACAAGTACATTTCCCCAATTAAAAAAGAAATATTTCTAAGTTTGAATACTAGCGAGTATAAATTGCTTTTGGTCTTTGTGGAAATGAATCATGAAACACGTGCCATCCTTCTTACTGCAGTGTTTCAAGAGCTCTGTTGAAGAAACCTCTCCATGAAATATGTATTTCTTACCAGGTGATGATGTTCCTTCTGCATCCCTCTTAAGTGCAGGATTCAAACCCTAGAAGTAAAAAACTTGTCAACAGTCTATTCAGCAGACAAAGCACTGCGGGGAATTTGAAGTGGCTGTGCCTCAGAAAACTGTTATGGTGGTACAAGTGCTCATCACTCTCTTGGTCAAGAGTAGCAAATAAGTGTCATCACTGTGGCACCAGAGGGATAGCTTTACTCAGGGAATTCAGCTGACAGCATCACAGCAGAAGATGCTGTCTAGACAAACACTAAGCATAATTTTATATTTAATTGTCATGAATAATTTTTTTACCTTGGGAAGAAGTATTAGATCTCCACATTTGGAAGCAGATCTGAAAGAGATAAAAGATTTAGATGGAGATATTTGCAGAACTAGGGAGCTTCTCTGGCAATCACATTAGAAAGCCTCAGCATGGAGTTTTCAGAAATCACTTCTGTCCACTACTCTTATACTGAAACCATCATAGGCTTTGATATTTACTCAGTATCAATCCCCATAGTTACCCATTTTCTACAACATACTCCAAGCAGTTTTCCCAAAACATTTACTCTTGTGAACAAAGAAATAGCACTAAGGAAGGAAAAAAGGGTCCTGGGGGTACTCCTGCAGTCTGGTTACAGTATGAGCAGTAACTCTTTCACAGGAGCCTCATAAACACTCTCCAGGACAAAACCAGGTGACTTTTCCCAGCAGAAAACTGCGGCTTGCCTGAGACACTACAGGCAATGCCTGAATTACAACTGCTGATACTGTAACTCCTGATAGAGTAGTACTCCAGTATAGTTGGTGCACACAAACCAAACATCTGTTAATTTCAACTCGGAATTTCAGAAGCAGTATTTACCTGCACTGAAGAAACAGGAAGGAAGAGTGTAGCTGATTCATGTTGAACTGAAAACAAGAAAACATTTTAATTTTTCTTCATCCAAAAAGGATACAATATTCACAAATATTACTTTGAAAAACCCAAGCAACACCCAATATACTTTGAGTTTTAAGATTTCCCCTGATGCATTCTTAATTTTGGCTTTTAATAAAGGATCAAGGCCACAAGAAATAATTGCTATTACGTATTTGTAAGCAGGATGTAATCACTACAGGACTTTGTTTTCTACCACATCAATTATTACCGGGGCAGCCAGGCAGACATGAACTCCGGCTGCTTTAAAGGCCCAGTGGTGTCTCAGCCTTCCAAGATAAGGCCATCAGAGTATTCCATGCCCAGCTCAGATATGTTGGCATTCATCACCCTCTCAGATGTCCCTACCAACATAGTTCTCATCACGTGCTGAGCGAAGCGAAGCGAGCCACTTCTCTTTAAATGTGCTTTTAGGACCCACAAGGACTACAGAGCTCAACTTCCAGGCTTGCACAGGCCAAGAGTCACCGATGTGCGCACGTGATCCCGAAATATTGCACGGCCTCATCTCATGCGCAGCAACCTGGCAGGCCAGAGCCCGTAACTCAACGCCTGAGGCATTGCACTGACCCGGTACTCCCCCAAAGCCGTGTGGGCTCCACAGGGCCCCCTCATGCATCCCCAAGGCCGCCATGAGGCGGAGCCCCCGGCGGTCTAGGCCGCGGACCGGACCAGGCCAGGCCGGGCCGGGCCGGGCCGCGCAATCCACCTCAATCCTCCCTCGCCACCTCCCATCGGCGCCCGGCCCGCACCCGCGGGGGCCCTAGGCTGCCCCCCGGAGCGGCACCGGCGCGCCCCGAGGGCGGAATCGCCCCCCACTCACCGGCGGGGCCGAACGAGAGACACCGCGCCCCCAAGGCCGCCGGAGCGGAAAAGAGGGAGCCGCTTCAGCCCCGTGCCTTATATAGCACAGGTCACGTGGTGCAGTCGCGGCCACGCCCACCGGGGCGCGGCCCACGGGCAGGGGCGGGCCGGGGGCGTACGGTCCGCACGGCGTTTCCTTCCGGGGCGCGGCCCGCGCTGGCGCGTTTCGGTTCCGGGCCGGCGCTGCGGGCCCTTCCCACCCCCGGCAGGTGAGGCTGGGCCGGGAGGGGCGGGCGGAGCCGCCCGGGGCCCCGGAGCGGCGGGGGCGCGGCCGCCGCCCCGCGGGACCCAGGCCGGGAGGGGCGGGGGCTGGGGGAAGCCGGTCCCGCCCGCCCCGCGCAGCCCCGGTGCGCGGCCGCGGCTGTCACGGTGAGGAGGAGCCGCGGGCCCCGCCTGGGGAGGGTCCGGGAGCGCCGGGGCCGGGACAGCGGGGTCTGAGAGCCTGGTGCTGAGGGAGGGGGGCGGGCGGGCCGGGAGCCACCGCCGCCTGTCCCAGCTCAGAGTTGTGTTTGGGCTTGGAGTTGCCGGAGTCCCGTTGGAATGTGCGAGCGGCCAGAGGGGTTTCTTGGGAAGGAATCGTTACCGGGGAGGGTGGGGACGCCCTGGCTCAGAGAAGCTGTGGCTGCCCCTGGATCCCTGGCAGTGTCCAAGGCCAGGTTGGACAGGGCTTGGAGCAACCTGGGATGGTGGAAGGTGTCCCTGCCTATGGCAGGGGGTGGGATGGGATGAGCTTTAAGGTCCCTTCCAACCCAAACCATTCTGGGATTATGTCTCTCTGGGACCAGGGACAGGAGCCATGGAACGGCTGGAGTTTTGCCAGGGGAGGTTTAGTCTGGATGTCAGGGAAAGGTTCTGCCCCCAGAGGGTGCTGGGCACTGCCCAGGCTCCCCAGGGAATGGGGACAGCCCAAGGCTGCCAGAGCCCCAGGAGTGTTTGGACAACGCTGTCAGGCACAGGGTGGGTTGTTGAGCTATCTGTGGACAGCCAGGAGTTGGACTCTGTGGTCCTTGTGGGTCCCTTCCAGCTCAGGATATTGTGTGATTCTGTGAAGTTGCCCAGTAAATCTCAGCCCAAAAGCTGAGAGTTTTCAGTGCAGCTACAAGGGTGACCTCATCTGCTGGGTGGTCAGTCTCTGCTTCTTACCTGATGGATCAGGAATTCCACCCACTCCTGGGAGCTGCCTCACAGCCTGGAGGGTATTTGCTGAGCTAAGTCTGAGTCTGAGCTGGTGACACTTGAAATGGCATTACAAACAGCAGTGTCTCAGTGTGTGTCCTGTGCTGACTCAGCTCAGCCTGCTCCTAAAGGTGGCTGGAGGTGATGGACTTCCCAGAGCAGACAGAAATCAGGATGTCATTGCCCTGGGGCTGAGGTGCAGGAGCTCTGAGAGATTCCCTTACTCAGAGGGGCAGAAATCAGCCTCTGATTTCTGGGGTAGTTTGAACCAAAAGACAGATTTCCTCTCCCCAGCCTCTGAGTGGATCATAACATGCAGGTTCCTTGGCATTGGGGTGAGCAGAGTTCTGTGGGTTATAAAGAGTAGATGGATTTTCCCTGCCTCTGGAGCAGAAGCTCACAGATAATTTGTTGAGCTCACAGATAATTTGTTGGGCTCTCTGGGGAGCAGCTGCCTTCTCACCACAGCCATACCCAGCCATGCTCAGCAGTTAAGGTCTGATGATTTTTCATTTCCCTTGTCTTTCTGTATATCCCAAGCTCAGCCTCTGCCTCCCCCTCGCCTCCCTGGGTGCTCGTGGCCTTGGCAGGGGTGTTTCACCCTTGCCTTCCTTGAGAGTGTACTCTGAGGCTTATTGCTTTAGGAACAGCGGTTTGGGGAAGATGGTGAGCTAATCCTGCTGCTAGATCCTCCTGCACAACCAAGAATGACAAAGCTTGATGTTCACAACTGCTCTTGGGAGAACCCAGTTCCTCAGCACTTCATTTTTTCTTTCTTTTTACCTCCTAAAGGGGAAGGGGGCAACAAGTTTTCTTCTTACTACATCAGAAGAAAAAAAGAAGGCAGCACCCCCATTTCCTTCCCACTGCATGTAACTCACAGCACGCCAGGTAAGATGTTGGGTTTTCTATTTCCCCTTGTTCTGTGCAGTTGGTGTTCTGCTCCCAATGCTGTTTTGGCACAGAGCTGTGCACCGTGGTTTCCTGATTTTCGTGGGATTTGTTGCTTTCTCCAAAAGATAGGGAAGGACATGGAGTTGTTGGAGTGAGACGCCAAGATGATCAGAGAGATGGAGAAGCTCTGCTGTGAGGGAAGGCTGAGAGAATTGGTGTGGTTCAGCCTGGAGAAGAGAAGCTTCAGGGTGACCTAATTGTGGCCTCTAGTGCCTGAAGGAGCTGACAGGAAAGACAGAGGAGAGACTCAGGACAAGGGATGGAGGGACAGGAGGAGGGGGAATGGCTTCCCACTGACAGAGAGTAGGTTTAGATGGGTTATTGGGAAGGAGTTGCTCCCTGTGAGGGTGGGCAGGCCCTGGCACAGGGTGCCCATAGAAGCTGTGGCTGCCCCTGGATCCCTGGCAGTGTCCCAGGCCAGGCTGGACAGGGCTTGGAGCAACCTGGGCTAGTGGAAGGTGTCCCTGCCCATGGCAGGGGGTGGGATGGGATGAGCTTTAAGGTCTCTTCCATCCCAAACCATTCTGGGATTCTGTGATAGGGGAAGGAGAGAAGAAGCCCTAAGACCTGGCACTGTTCATCTGCACCTTGTGAAGCTTTGTGCATTCTGGTCTGACTTCCCCAGGGACACACAGCCATCCTGCTACTCAGAAATCCCTTGGCACAGCTCCACAAGATTGACAGGCTGTCCTGCAGCTCCATGTTTAGTCACTGGGTTTGCCAAGTTTGCACAAAGCCTGCTTGGGCATATGGACATGTGCTATGCTGCAATGTTCATCAATACCAAATAAAAAGTCCTTCAAAGGCAGACATGCTCTTCATGTGCCAATCCCTTCGATTCAGAGATTCCTCAGAGTGGGCACTGTGAGCCTTGGTATTCCCAGCCTGCTTGAAATGGTTTTGACATCAGCAAAACTCTGCTCAATCCACACATCAGATGCTATCAGGCTTGGAAGCTGGTTATGCCATGTGCCATGAGTGGACTTTAACAAGCTTATTTACTTGCCTTTTTTTTTTTTTTTTTTTTGGATGAGTTTATGTTTCACTTTCATTCATTCCATCTTTTTACCATATATGGTCAGGGCTTCTTTTCCAATTTTCCCAGAATGAAATGTGATGATGTGGTGGTGCATCCCCCAGTCCCCCTCCCTGGCCCTGCTCTGAGATCTCCTCATAAGCCTTGGTGGCCTCAGCTGAGTGGTGAAGGGTCCCCTGACTGCACCAGCTGGGCAGTGAGGTGCTCCCTGAGCCTACCAGGAGCTCTTGTAGAGGTGGGAACATCGAGGAACATCCCAGCCCAGGTGGGAAACAAGGCATGAGCCATGTGCAGCCTGGGTGAACCATTTACCTGGACTGCAGCCCAAGCAGAGCAGCACCGTTGTGAATTGTAGCCCAAGTGGAACAATCCCATTATTGCTCTACTTGGGAAAGAGTCCAGGAGTTACTGACCTAGGGTACGGCCAGGATGGGGACTTCGTGATGACCAGTGTGACGTCTCTTGGGACCCTACAAAAGTGATCCTGAGTGAGGCCCTCTGAGCTCTCCTGGGCCACAGCTTTGTTTTTTACTGTCCTGTTATATATTTTCTGGCATGTGTCAGAAGTGCCACATATGATGGATTTCTCAGGTTAACAAAGCACTTAGGATGCCTTGAGGTCAGATGTGTGCTGGCCAACTTTTCAAAAGTCTCAGGAGGATTAAGGTCCCAGTGTCTCCTTCCCGGTTCCTGTTTTACAAAGGAGCTTTCCTTTTTACTTTGTCTTTCCAAGATGCTTAGAAGGTACAAGTGGTGAGAATTTTAATCCATTATGCAATCAGGTGCCTATTTTTAATACCTGTGCCCTTTTTAATGTTCTTTTCACATGCAGATGTGCTTTTATTGAGGCTGGCAGAACAAAGTGTTTTGCAGGCTAAAGCTGCAGGGAATGCGGGCCTGTTGGGGACTGGTTTAGCAGAACTCTTGTGCAGGGAGATGCATAGCATGGAGAGATTAGAGAGCTTTTGGGATGCTTTTTAAAGCGATCTCAAACACACTTGTTCATAACAGAGCTGCTGCCAGGTGTGTGGCAGTTCAGTGGGTGAGGAAGGTCTCTAAAAACTCCAGTGTTTCAAACTGTGTGGAAGCAGGTGAAAAAAGTTTTAATTTCAAATTACTGGCACTGCTAATGATGGGATCTTTTCCCCCTTTTCTAGTAGAGTCGTGCACCTGCAGCTGGGACAGCCATGGAGAAGAGTGGGAACATTCAGCTGGAGATTCCCAACTTCAGTAACTCTGTCCTGAGCCACCTGAACCAGCTGCGCATGCAGGGCCGGCTGTGTGACATCGTGGTCAACGTGCAGGGCCAGGCTTTCCGTGCGCACAAGGTGGTGCTGGCTGCCAGCTCCCCCTA
Source organism: Calcarius lapponicus (assembly GCA_039654755.1). Lineage (NCBI taxonomy): Eukaryota > Metazoa > Chordata > Aves > Passeriformes > Fringillidae > Calcarius > Calcarius lapponicus. The sequence continues at coordinate 8,006,444 of CM077471.1, forward strand.
CTTCCGTGACCACATGTCCCTGAACGAGATGAGCACCGTGTCCATCTCCGTCATCAAGAACCCTTCTGTGTTCGAGCAGCTCCTCTCCTTCTGCTACACCGGCAGGATATGTCTGCAGCTGGCCGACATCATCAGCTACCTGACAGCTGCTAGCTTCTTGCAGATGCAGCACATCATAGACAAATGCACGCAGATACTTGAGGGGATTCATTTCAAAATTAACGTGGCTGAGGTGGAAGCGGAGTTGAGCCAGACCAGGACGAAGCATCAGGAGAGACCGCCCGAGTCTCACCGGGCGACGCCGACTCTAAACCGTCCCGTGAGCCCCCGTCACAACGCCGCCAAGGGGAGCCGCCTGGGCCAGGTCAGCACAGTGCTGGACATTCGGGAGCTGAGCCCGCCCGAGGAGTCCACCAGCCCCCAAATCATCGAGCAGAGCTCCGATGTGGAAGGCAGGGAGCCCATCCTGCGCATCAACAGGGCGGGACAGTGGTATGTGGAGACGGGCATGGGAGAGCGTGGGGCGCAGAACGACGAGGAAGTGCGGGTGCTGGGAGGAGTGCGCATAAAGACGGAAAACCTGGAGGAGTGGCTGGGGACAGAGCACCAGCCCTCGGGAGAAGATGGCAGCAGCGCTGAGGAGGTCACGGCCATGGTGATCGACACCACGGGCCACGGATCGCTGGGCCAGGAGGCTTTTGCCTTAGGCTCCTCTGGAGCCAAAGTGGTCAGGCCGACCAGCAGTGAGATCGACAGGTGGGTGTTCTTAAACTTCATCATTCACCTTGGCTGTAAGAGGAGGTTATGCAAGATTCTGACTTGGCTGGGTCAGTCGCTTTGGAACATTTCCTCTTTCTGTTTCCTTTGGCCATCTTAAGCATAAGAGTGACAGGGTTTTTAGCTGCTGTTAGGAAGTGTGTCCAGTTTGGGTAATAGTATTTTGGCTGGGTAGCGATCAGACCAGGTTCTCCAGGTACAGGCTTGCTTGGGAAATTACTTAGTAGCTCTTAGCGATTGGGATCTCTACCTCTCAGTGTTTCAGCTGAGGTGAGATTTTTTTTAAAAGAAGACGTTCACTTCAGCCTCAGTAGGTACCAGACTCAGCATGCAGATTAATGAGGTCACGTACAATATGTGCTACATATCTCCATTGCACTGGTGCCTTCTGGCCCAAAGATCTGGGGATGGTTCTGGCTGAGAAACAAGCCAGACCCCAGCTGTAGGTCAAGATCTTCCCAATGATCCATGACAGCAGTGGGCCCTGGGTTTACATCTTCTGAGGCAGTTGAAATGGGGAACCTAGTGGCCTCCACTGTTGTTTTGATTTATATGAGAGCCAAAAGCCTTTGTTGAAAATGAGTGGTGACATCTGCTGTATTTGGATTCTCCATCCATCTGCTTCCACTCCACTCCAGCATTTGCTTCCTTTCCCTAGGCTCAGGCCTAGGGGAAGAAAGCAAAGAGAATGGATTTGATAAAGGGCAGGTCTGTTTTATTTTGGGGGTGTTTTAAGTCTAGGGTGTCCCTTCACATCTGCCTCTCTTCTAGCTCAGTCCTATGGGGAAACAGCTGCCTGGAAGGAGGGGATATTCTGTCACTTGTTGCTTAATAAATCAATCAGTAGGAACAATCTTGGAGAGTGATGCTTTCCTACTCCCTTAGCCCTTTTCCTTGGATCAGCTGATCTCTAGCATCTCTTTTTGCACTGCAGTCTGTATGCACTGTTTCCCACCTCTAGTCCATTACATTCCTTATGTTTCACACTGGACATGGAGGAGGAGGAGGGTGCTGGAGGAGGAGTGTCCTCTGAGAAATGATTTCTGTCCTGCTCCTCAGTTCCTGAGTCACCAGGCCCATATTGGTTTATTCATGATAGCAACCCCTCTCTGTTGCTGAACTGGAAGCCAAATGGCTCAGTTTTATTTTTCAGATGTTTAGAAACAACAGACTGGTATGATTTGGTTTTTCCTTTATATTTGCATTGTTCCACTTCCAATGTGTTAGCTGATGAGGATGAAGAGATGCTATACAGGTGCCTCTATTGCTCATCTGTTGCTCTAAACGTTGTAGTGACCTGATGCGCATTAAAAATCCCATTTTCACCCTCCCCACCCCACAGATTTAGCCCTTCTGGCAGCATGGTTGCTGTGACTGAGCGGTACAGATCGAAAAGCGAGTCTCCCGGGCGGATGGATGAGCCTAAGCAGCCCAGTTCCCAGGTAGGCAGATCAAGGTGTTTGCAAGTAAATGTTGGCTTGAAGGTGAAGGGGGCTTTGTGGTGATGAAGTGTGTCATATTTTATATTTGCAAGCAATAATGTGTGTGATACAAGGACCTTTTACTTTGGCAAAGGATCTACCTGCTCACAGGAGAACATGTGCTGGGCAAGTACGATTTAAAATGGATTCTGGCTGTTGTTTGGGATTTTGGCCAGATACTTGGAAAACACAAGGAGTTTCTCTTGTTGTTTGAGGGCATAAATATCCACCCTTATTCTGGGCAGGCCACCAACTCCTGAGGAGAAACCCCATTTGCCTGCAGAGCTGGATCTACCCTCAAACACTGGCAGCAAATGCCTGAGCAGAGGGAGAAGGTGTGGCTTGGCTTCTGTGGAAGATGGGTGACAACAGCTGAATCTTTCGATGCCGGTACCAAGACCATTCCCAAAAGCTCTCCAGGCACTACACCAGTAAACCTTTCGGGGTGGGGTGTCAAAGAGCTGTGGCGTTTCAGAGAGGTCTCTATCTCTTCTCCACAGCAGAGTTTGCAACGTAAAGGAGCTCTGAATCCTCTGCTTTCTTGGGGACAGTTTTGGGGTAGGAGGGAGAGATGCACAGAAACGGGAGGGCAGTGGTCTCTAGAGTGCAGCAAAGTGGGACATGGCAGTAATGCCTGTGTCTTATCATTTTGGTCTAATTTAGTTGCATCCAGTTAGTGTCACAGTGCTACTGTAATGCAAGCATGTCAGCCAGCACAGTGCAGAAAGACTCTTGTGAGCCTGACAGGTAGGGAATGTGTCAGTGTGTAAGCTAAGGACTTGGCTGGAGGCGGGTAAGGAGATACTAGGCTGCTTTGCTCTTGAGTAAGACCAAGTGAAGCAAAGGGGGTAAAATTGTCATTGCTGTCTGCTGACTTTGTTAGACACTTCCATAAAATGACAGATACCTTTTTGTTCCTGTTTTGCAAAGCTTTGTTTTATGTCCTCAGAAGACATTACAAAAATTTCAGGTCAAAACAAACCTCTAGGGGAAATGTGACATATTAAGCAATTTTAGCTCTGCCTACAGAAAAAGTGCTCTTATTTCTGCATTGTGAGACAGCCTCAAACATGAAGTATCCATGGGGAAGTATCATCACCTTCCACTCTCCTGGCATTGTGATATCCATACTAAAATAGCCTGGCAGTGATCCCTTCCCAATGGCGGTGGTAGAGTGGAAAGGAAGAACCAGAGATTTGTGTATCTCCTTTAGTCCTCAACAGCTTCCCTATGCCTGTACAGCTGGATTCAGCAGCACCTGGCACAGTACACTGCTGCTCATGCCTGTAGAGCCCTGGCTTGCAGAGGAGGTGCCCTCCTGCTGGTTGCTTCTCCACATGTGGCACCACTGGGAAGCAGCACTGGGGGAGTAAACAGTGCATCTCCAGCACAGAAGCATTCTGGAGTCTGTGTGTTTCTGCTCAATCTGAATACAATGGCCAGAAGTGTCTGTCCTGAGACCAGGCTTGTGGTTCAGGTTGCTCTTGGCTGTTTGTCTGTGTGACTTCAGGAAATACAGAGGAGTCTTTGCTGCGCAAGCTGGGTCAGGCGCATCCTTGCCTGCAATGCCACGGGGCTGGGATGGATTACACGGCCAGGCAGGCAAATGTGACGCCTTGTAGAATGAACTCTAAGTGACATCTGAGTAAATGCCTGTGTAAAATGACACCTGAAGACTTTCAGATATGATTTGTGGTTTGCTCCTCCTTTGTTTTACTGCAAGCTCATCAGTCGGCTACTTTTTTTTTGACTTTTAGTAAGGAAAACAGAAGGTGATACACCCAAGTGTTTAATTAAACTGGCACAAATTTTTTAAAAAGTAACAAGTATTGACATGTGGTCCGCAACTGAATTGGTGGCCAAGTGCCCTTGTGTTAAGGGCTGTCTTTTCTTCACCAGATCCAGGGAATGGCTTGGCAGAAGGGGCCTTTACAGCAGTGGTTTCTAATTGATTGCTCATTTGTCTTCAGCCCCGAGGCCCCAGTTAAGCACTTAAATGTGTGCTTGAGGTTGCAGACATTAGTGCTGCTGATTTTGAGGTTTGGCACATGCTTTACTGGCTGGACCTGGGCCCGATCTCTGCAACTTGTTTTAGGCTGCTTGTTATTTAAATCTATGCCGTTTCCTTGGCAGGGGGAGGAATCAGCCATGCTGGGAGTGAGCGGTTACGTGGAGTATCTGCGGGAGCAGGAGGTTTCGGAGCGCTGGTTCCGGTACAACCCACGGCTCACGTGCATTTACTGCGCCAAATCCTTCAACCAGAAGGGCAGCCTGGACCGGCACATGCGGCTCCACATGGGCATCACCCCTTTCGTGTGCCGCATGTGCGGGAAGAAGTACACCCGCAAGGATCAGCTGGAGTATCACATCCGCAAGCACACGGGCAACAAGCCCTTCCACTGCCACGTGTGCGGCAAAAGCTTCCCTTTCCAGGCCATCCTCAACCAGCACTTTCGCAAGAACCATCCCGGCTGCCTGCCCCTGGAGGGGCCCCACAGCATCTCCCCCGAGACCACCGTCACGTCCCGGGGGCAGGCAGAGGAGGAATCTCCTCCTCAGGAGGAGGCTGTGGCGGTGGGGGAGACGGCCCAGGGCTCTGTGTCCACGACCGGGCCGGATTGAAGTCCCAGGAGAAAGGACCGTCTTCCCATTCCTGGCTCTAAAGAGTCAGCACCGACCCGGCAGGCTGGTACTGTAATTAGTGCAATGCCACCACTGAACAGAAAGAAGCTCCCAAGATGTTGCCAAAATAGAAAAATATCTCTCTTTCTCTCTCTTCCTCTCACACACCCACACACACACCCATAGAGTGTTAAATGTTTTTCTCCCTTTTTCCTCCTCCTCTTGGAGAAAAACAGAACAACTGTGTCAATCAACTTCTTATTCAGGGATCGACAGGATTTTAAATTTTTTTACTGTTCTGTAGTGATCTGGGACAAGCAGTCATTTGTACTTCTGGACAGCGCTGTGGCCCAGCAGGGCGTCCCGCCGGCAGTGCCGGGTTCAGCCACAGAGCCATATCCATGCTCCCGCTCGAGGGGAGAGCAGGGGCAAGGGGCTGTTGCCTTTCTCCCTTCCCCAGGTAGTTGCCACAGCAAAGAAAACAAAAATACTCTCCTGGTGGAACCTGCCTTGCCCAAGTGTATTTATCCCTGTCTTATTTTTGGTGTGTCTCTTTACGTTTTTATTTAAACTGATATTTTAGGGCTTTGGGCTTGCCCGTTCCAAGCATGCAGCCCTGGTGCCCCTTGTTAAAGTGGGCACAGCTACAAAGTGGTATTCCAGAGATCAGCAAAATGTGAAGGAAGTACTTCAGCTACTGAGAGTGGAATTTAGCAGCTGTGAGGTTTGCGTGAGACTCTGATGCATTGGGAGAAGGGCTGGAGGGGTCTTCCAGAGGAGGTTGTCCTCTGCTGGTGCTGATCTGGAGAGCTGAGCACTCTGAGATCCTGGCTGGAGCCCTGCCATGCTTCAGGTGGTGCCAAGGATTAGGAAGAGATTTTCTGGAGTTGCTGAATTGCAGAGTTAGAGGCTGGCTACCAAAGTCCTCTTTCACCCCTGCTCCCCCCTCGACACACACTTGATCTTTTAGAACAGCAATACGGGATATGGGAATACTGCAATGCTGTTGTCACAGCTGAGCAATCGCAGGTGGTTGCTTTTAAACCTGTTTCTACAAACTAGTTTGATAACTTTTTTATCAATGAAACGCAAAAAGAAAAGAGAACCTTACTCTTATTTCCTTATAACAGTTCAGGAGACTTAAAAGTGAATGGTTCCTAGAGCAATCACAACTCTGTCCCCTTGCATGGACTTAACATTTTTGTATTCTGAGTAGCTCTGATGTTTAGAGCAAGTTTAGCAAACCTGGAGAGACATGCCTGCGTGTGTATTGTAGGTGTTTGCACGAGCTTACATGGTTCATAACCAGAAAAGCATGGGACAGGCAGATAAGTGCAAATATCCTGACATCTTTTTTAAAAAAATATGCAATATTTTAAGAGTTTTCTCTAGTTCTGATGCCAAGTTGTTCATGATGAAGTGGGGGGGAATGGATGACAGGTTGTGTGTATCAGGTTTGGTGAAGGAGTTCTCTTGAGGATGTATAATGTGTACATGATGAGGAAGGGTGAAGTTCTGAACCTTAAGGTGATGGGAGGAACAAGGAGACATTGAAAAAGAAATACACTTCCTCTTGCTTCAGCCAGAAAGTGGATGAGAGGTTAGAGCTGGGGCTTAGCAGGCAGGAGACTAACCAAGTGACAATAAAGCTGGCCTGCTGTCTGACTGCAGTTTTGAGCACATGGAAACATCTCCAGCCCTTGCTTTCCCCATCTGCAAATTGGTACTTGGGATCGTTTTCCTGCCCCTTTGGAGGGAATAATTTGGAGAAGGGTGATATATTCTTATCTTGATTTATAGATTTTTTTATGTGTGAGGGGTCTCACTGTTCCTCCCATCTCTCTCTCTCAAAAAGAGATGTGGCTCTAATGCGTTTTTGTGTGTGGGAAAGGGCTCGGTGCCAGCATCACGTGTAACAGGGATGTGATCCTACAAGAGGAACCTTTGCAGGTGTTCTGAGCTGGGTACCTGCAAAGTACCATTTCATTAACCATTTCAAACAGGAAAACTGATATTTCACCTCTGTTTTCCTTCTGTGCCTTCTTCCTCCTCTCCTGTCAAGGGCATCCATCACACAGGGAGTGATTTGGCCACCCCAAACAACCAGCTCCGTCAGGTTTCCTGGCAAAGGTCAAACATCACGGTACCAAAACACTGAGGTTGCCAGAGAGCAGTGGCAGAGGATGAGGTGAGAGGGTGGCCAAGGTAGGTTTTGTTGCAATCAAGGTGCAGGGAGGAGTGGAGATGTGCTGCTTTAGTCATAGCTTTTGAAGTTACCAAAAATGAAAAAAAAAAAAAGTTAAAAACTTTGAAATCCTATCCTGTTCACACTAGAGAGCATAAAAAGTTACTTTTAGTTGCTTAAAAGATTTTTAAGTGTTTTAAAATAGAAATTTTAAAAGAATACTACCAAACTATAAAAAACATAAAATTATTTATATACATATATTATATAAAAATATAGTGGGAAAGTTTCCCTGCTAAGCTTGCTGTGAAGAGAAGGGTGAAGGTGCAGTAACTGCTACACAAGCAACATTTCTCTGAGACGGATGGCAACCGTAGTGAAGAAGGGCTGACATAAAATGGTGAATGCCTTTGTTCCCATGGCATAGCTGTGAGTTTCTTGAGCAGGTTTTTATTTTACTGTATCAATACTGTGAAAGGAGAAGCATCCAAACAGTACAGGATGCCAACAGCGTGTCCTGTTTGCTGATTCACTACTTCAAGTGGCCTGGTGAAAACCATGAAATTAGTCCTTCATACCTTACTAGGCTGAAAACAAAGCTTGTGAAAGGTTTTTATTTTTTCCTCCTTTATGTTTGCTTTTCTTTTTGGGTTTGTTTTGGTTTTTTTGGGTTTTTTTTTTTTTTTTTGTGCAGAGGTTGCCACTGTATAAATGATCATTTCTGATTGCATGCAAAAGAGCCAATATTCTTGCCCAGGCCTCGCTGAGGTGAAGTTTATAGCTTGTAGCTAGAGTCAGTATAAGGTATGGTAGTGGGAATAATTTTGATATTATTTCTGTACATTTATTGGATGTGTATGTACGTGTGGGAATCATGATGTCTAATATTTCTTGAACAGTGCTGAAACCAGTTCAGGCCCATCCGCACTAGACAGTGGAACCAGTTCTGAAGGAATCGTTATTGAACATTTCTTTCAAGGGTCGACTTCCTGAGTGCAGATGAGACCAAGGTTCGAGAAAAATGGGTTGGAGGTGCTGTACGGTATGGAGAAACCTCATGTGAATTTTCTGGCAGTGGTGTAGCTACTTTAGAGGTGCTTTCCCTAACAGAATGATACTGTGTCCTGTTGCCTCTGCGTTGGTGTGGCTCTTTACAGTTGCACCAAAGCTGTGGAGAATCAGATGCCAACTTTCCAAGTGTGAATGCTTCTGTGATGGGTTGAGGCACAGCTTTGCATTCCCACATCTAGCTGCATCTTGTTCTGCCAAAACTGTGATTTCAACTGTGATTTAAGGAGGATGTGAAGAGAGCTCTTGTGTTTTAATACCTCTGTACGTAACATTTTTGTCTGCTTTAGAGTTAGGGCTTACTAACCCATTCGTTTTCTTGCCTCAGGCAACAGGGAGAACACACTCTGGTTTTACAGTTTGCTTTCTTGGAGGTGGACATATTTCTTAGTTCTTTGCTGTCAAAGAACTCACTCCCAAATGTGAAGAGTTGTGGTTATCTCCTTAAGCCTGCAGCAAGCCCTGGTGCCAAGTGTCAGCCAAGTGACATGATGGTTGCCACGGCTGTTCCCTGCTGCTGCCAGGTTACCTGTGAATAGCTGTGAAAATAGCAAGAATTGTGTTAATACTGTGTTGCTGCTTTGGAGAAAAGCTAAACCTCTTTGTCTCAGGAGGATGACTGATGTGATGCTGGGAAAAGGAGAAGGCCAAAATGCAATGAGAGGATGTGAAAACAAATTGTGCTTTGTATTTCCAGCAGCTAGAGAGGGATGAATGAGAGGCTTTGTGGAATGTGAATCTGTTGCAGGAGGCTGAGGACATGCTTAGAGCTAGCTTAGTAAGATGCAAGGATAGCCTGGTGAGAGCTAGAGCAGCCAGTGCAAATGGGCAGTCCCTCCTTGTCCTCTCAGCATTATCCACCATCAGGTTCAGTCCTTGGACCTTCCTACATCTTCTCTACGATATTCTCAAGCTGTGACCTGTATAATTTAACTTCAGTTTGGGTGCTGGGAAGAGCAGAAAGCATGTTGTGTGTCTGCTGCTGTTTTAAATGCAGAGAGGTCGGCAGTGACTGACCCCGTTCCCATCTGACAGCTCTACAGAGTGGGAACAGCACTGGGAACAAGCTGAAAAGCATCATGGGGCTGGCTCAGCACACAGGGCACAGAGCCAGCATTTCAGCCCTCTGTGAGCTCAAGGTTGAAGTACATGGACAGGACAACTCTCCCTGCGTGTCCTGCTCTCATTTTGTGACAGCTCCGTGGCTGCATTTCTATCCCACACCTCTGCAATAGGAATGTCACTTAACTGTGGGATGCCTATTTCAGGAAGTGATTCCAAGCATTTTGGTTTTGGAGTAGAGTCCTTGTCACTCTTGGGTGATTCCTAACAAGGATCTCAAGGATGAGCCCTAACAAGGCCTTTGCAGGAGCAGAGTTATAGCTTTTATTTGCTGCTGACTTCATCTGTCCTGCAGAATCCAACATATAAATAGGAAGACAGCTGCAAAGGTGCAGCTGATTAGACTGATTTGAGTGGAAGGTGGCCTGGGAGGTAGATAGGATTGTGCATCTTGAAAACCAACAAAAAACAGCCCTTAAAATTATTTAAACTTTACCAAACTCTCCTCTTTGATCCATAACACGCCTGCCAATTTTGCCGTGTTAGCATCCAAATGTTTCTGCAGATTAGTGACATCAAATACTGTTCAGGCTATGCTGGAAATATTTTGGAGATGGGAAAAGTCTCTGCTCATGGCAAGATGGTTGGACTAGATGACCTCCAAAGGTCCCTTCCAACCCATACTATTCTTTAAGTCAAGAAGCTATAATTCAAAGAGACTTTTTGCCAGGGTCTGGGCTCTGAGTTTTCCCTGGGAGCTGAGTCTGTGGCCAGGACTGCAGTTGGAAAGCTTGGGATCCCTGCCGTAGCAAAATAATTGTGGTGAGCATTGCTCCTTCACAAGGTGAGAGCCATGCACAGAGTTTTGGTATCTGCAGTTAAAGGGCCTAAAGAGGAGCTCAGAATCCTTATTTTAATCACTGTCATTCAAATGATATTTTAATATAAAATACATACGTACCTGTGTACGTATATGCGTGTGTATATATATATTTGTAACCAAATAGAATTTAGAACTATGCAAAAAATACTGGCTGCTTCTTGAAACTAAAGTCTACCAGAACATTTTGGAATAGAGTAGATTTGGAGTAAACTTGCTGTGGTGTTTGTTTTTTGTTTGTTTGGTTTTGTTTTGTTTTATAACCAGTAAAATGCAGCAGACCAAAGTTTTGCTGCAGTTAATCTTACTAGAAATGTAGGTTATTCCTAACCTGAAACCCACTCAAGTAGGTTATAAAATTATCTGAAGAGTGCTACCATCTCTAAAATATTTCCATCTGTTGAGAGGCTTTGACTTGGCAAACAGAAAAACACAGAGGCTGGGAATTAAGAGAGATTGAATGTGACTTTGGGCTGATAGAAAGCATTTTCTTTTGGATGTAGGATTGAGTTGGTTTCAAGGCATCTTCCTACTTGGGAAAATGTGCATTGCTGAGATGGAGGCAGTGATCAGAGCATCCCCAGGATGAATTCTGGTTTTGATGGAGGTATTGGAAAGCTTCCTGCTGAATCTGATGGTACAAGAGTTTAGGCTGCTGGGAGAAATTCCACATGATTTCTGCCATTTCTTTGTGTCAGATCTGATCTTTGCTTTTAGGATTAACTGCAATGTATCTGTAACTTTCAGTGAGCTTTGGCTTTTTATTCCTGGAACTGTAGACAAATCAGGTTTCCCGTAACATTATCCTCATCCCAACTGTGAACAAGTTACTACTGCTTCTTATAATTTATTGTCTTTCTGTTCCTGAATGTCTGTGTGATCCAGCTGGTCACCAGCACCACCTTCCAGTGCTTCATTAGCTTTTATGCACAGGGAATTGTTGCAATGGATAAGTTGACCATGCTAGTTGGAAGAGTAGAAGCTTTTGGAGAATGACTTTTGCTTCCTCTAGCTGTCATTAGGGAGTGCACACACACATACCTGTATATACATATATAGAAACAAATATAATGTGTTTCAATATAAACTCATTTAGCATTATTCTTATTTAATTTATATTTTAATCTAGTTGTAAACCAAAGTATTACAGCTTGTGAAATGATGTCTCTCTGAAATAGGAGGAACCTTTTTTTAGGTGGGAATTCTGAAAGGTCTTTGGTGACAAAAACATGGATAGGAGTAAGACTTAAGAACTTGTGCTGCTGGGGAGTTGCAGCCTTGAAAGGATTTGAAACTTGCTGAGTAAAGTTGGATAGTGGGGCCTTCTGAAGGTGTTCTTCGTGGTCCTTAACAGTTTTGTTGTAAAACAAGGACGTTCTGGCAAAGCTAGAAATAAAAGGGGAGAAAGCAGAAAATCAGACTGTGACCTGGCACAGCCAGGAGCTGGGGAGGAAGCCACAAACCCAGCCACTGATGTATTTAGTGTGTAATTTAAAGTTTTAGGAAATGAGCCATTGCTATTTAGTGGTGTCTAGAAGTGGTTGGGGGTTTGTTAATAACTTGTGTAAAGGCATGTGTTCTGCTGTCACCAATGGGAAGAAACAGCGGGTTCAAAGATAAGATCTTGCTCATTTTTCTGTGCCAGGGAGTAATTACCTTTCTGAGGAATTAGCAAGTGCTAAGAACAAATTCACCTCTAACATGTCCCACAGGCTTGGCAGTGGCTCTGCTTCCTCCTAGGGAGGAGGAAGAGAGCTGAAATAAGGAGAGAGCTTATCTGTTTTCAGCCCTGGCTGGTGCTGGTGGCCCTGGAACCACACAGGGGAATGGGTAGAGAGGTGGAACAGCAGCACAGCATCACTGGGAAGAGGTAGTGCATCTATGTGGCATGCCATGGATGCTGTGGGCAGGGAAATGCTGGATGTAGAACCTGCACAGGGGCAGGAGCATGCAGGAAATGCTGCTGCCTTGTGAGACAGGTGTCCAAAGATGCCTATCCTGGCACAGCTGAGCAGCACCAGTGTTTTCCTTGCTGGAGCCATGAATAGTAAGAAGGAAAAGGGGTCAGGCCCCTGTGGGGGCAAGACTTGCTGTGAGCATTTCAAACATGCCATTGGAAGGAACTGAAGGGTGGGAAGTGAAGAGTGGACTAGACTTCCAAGTGCCATTTTCTGAGTTTTCTAGCAAGTGTTGAAGACTGAAGTTTGTTTTTGTTTCAGTGCTTTCTCCTTTACCTATATAATTTTTCCTATTTAAACTCCACAGCTCAGGGAAGGGTGCAGAGAAGATGGAGCCAGACCCTTCCTGGAGGCACATGGTGGAAGGAGGAGCAGCAGTAGGCAGCAGTTTATACCAGGGAAAATCAGGTTAGGTATGATAAGACATTATCTCACCATTAGTACAGTCAAACAGCATTGGAGCAGGTTGTCCAGAGAGGCTGGGAAATCTCCATCATGGGATAGTGCAGCCTCCAAGTTCCTGTTTCCATTAGACTGTGCCAAGCTGTATTTTTGTTACCTTTTTTTTTGTTTTATCATGTAAAATTGGCAGCTTTACTGGCCTTCCTAGTTTGTATCAGTTAAGCTTTTGAAACATGTTCAGGTATTTTTAAATACTGCTGTGTAAGTTCCTTGTTTAATCTGACATATTCTGATTTATTATTTTTCTGCAGTTACCTAAGGCAGTACTTAAAAAAATCAGTGCATTAAGTTTTTTGCAGACTTTTAGCTTAGTTTTTGATAATGTACCTAACACCCTTCCCCTCAGATCTATGGTGAAATGGCTGCATTATTTTTATACTGCAGTGAGACTTATTTATTTAAACCTTCCCATTACCTTTGCTGTCAAATCCAGTATCATTGGCTATGAAACTGTGAAACTAATGAGAAATGAAAAATGAAGTTGGATTGATTCATTTACTGCTGGACAAAAAATACAGAAAGTGGCAGTATAAAAAGATAAAATACAGTTTAAATTAGTTACATCACAGAATGGTTTGGGTTGGAAGGGAGCTTAAAGTTCATCTTATTCCAACCCCCCTGCCATGGGCAGGGATGTCTTCTGCTAGGATTCCAATAGAAATTACTGAGTTTGGGGCAGGGGGAGGAGTCACAAAACTAGTCTGAGAGAAACAAATTTTAACTTGGTGATGCCAATTAACTGGTTCCCCATTTGGTTAAGTTTTAAAAGCTGTTTCTTGAGGTTTCCCTGGCTCTGCTCATTCATCTACCAACGCCTTGGGCATTGGTTTGAAACGGGGGTTTGTGCCTCCAAGAGTGTTTTCTGAGAGTTTACATGTCTAAGGAACCTCTCAATTACTGTGAAGCTTTCCTTGAACCCTTCCTTGCCTGTGCATTGGTAACTGAACACAGCTCTTGCCTGCAAGAGGCCAGTGGGAGGAGGGTGGCAGTGTTGGGTGACACTAACAAATGGACAGTGCAATTCTCAGGCTGACAGATTGGATTTTGGGAAGGGGCATGAAGCCCCAGCCTCACTGTGGCTGTTCCCAGCCCCAGGATGTTCTTTCAGTCAATGTTTGTTTGCAGGGGGAGCCTGGATCTCCACCAGAGATGCAGGGAAGGAGGGTGTAGGTGGCATGCAGGCACTTTGCTGATGTTTTAGAAAAGATTTCCTAAGCCAGGGTTGTGCTGTTGGAGGAAGCACCCCAGGTGGGATTGAGAGTAGAATTTTGTCATAACCTTTGCTTAAAACTAATTCCTTGGGCTTCCCCTCTAAGACACTGGCCTGGGCAGAAAGTTGACATCAGGCAGCTTCCAGGGCTGTGCTGGCATGGGGCAGGTGCCAGTAAGGAACATTGGGAAGGAAGAGGGAAGTGGTGTTGTTCAAATAAGGCGTGGCTCTTTTGTGTTGGTGGGTAACGTGGCTGACATTTAGGACAAGCAAGAGCAATCCTGGGTGGCAAGACAGATTTTTGTGAATAAGGTCTGTTAGAGGCTGAATGAGGAGGAGAATAACGTGCACCTGTGTGTTCTTGCAGTAACATATTCCTCACCTCGTGCCCCGCACTTGCAGGGAGAATTAGCCAAGGATGAGAAGATGGATCAGATGGTAATTCATGGAAATGGAAGCAAGGTATTCAAAGCACTGCTTTAGTCTGAAAAGGGAAGGGAATGAATGCCGTTTTCCCAAGCCTCTAGTGGGCGAACACTAGCTGAAGCTCCCATGAGCTGTGTCCCCATTGTCCCCAGAGCTCCCCTCATTTCCCTGGTGTCACCCCACCTTTCCTGCACAACACTGTGAATATGATATCTGTAGCTCTTTTTCAAACTTTGGATTTTTCCATTAAAACTGCTCAGAGCAGGAAATGCTGTCCTACTGCAGGAGCAGACAGGATGTGACCCCCAAACAGGGCATGGATAGTTGAGTAGTGGGAGAGAGAATTTTAAGAGTTAACAAGGGAAGTGGCTTTGTATAGCAATTTGCTAATCAAATTTCATCTTGTAACAAACTTAACTGACAATCAATTTCTAAAATACAAAAGCCTCTTAGAGGAAATAGTCAAGTATATCTTCACCAGAAAGATTTAACTGGGATAACTTAATAAAGAGCACAGGATTTTTTTTCCTCTTTTTTTTTTCTTTTTTTTTTTTTTTTCTTTTGAGCAATCACTCCAGAAATGGAGTTGCATTAAGCAGCAGTGTATTCACAGGACAGTAACTACCTCTCTCTCTTGGAGTGCTGAGGTTACCACACTACACACTCTAGCAGCAAAGCTTTCACTTTAAAGAGATTTGTTTTCCTTACCTCTGTGTTTCAGAAATGCAAGTCTGCTTTGTAAAGTGACTCTAATGAAAATGGCATCTGGCAGGAGCAACAGGAGTCCCTTGGGGTCCACAGTCCTTCTTGGCCTCCAGTTCCTTACTGTGACCCTTTGCAGGTTGGCCATGGGGCTGTGACAGTTCAGGGGGACTTTGTCACCTCCCGTGTGCTGCATGACAGTGAACTGTCCTCTGGGCCAAAGCTGTGAGACCACATTCCTGCACTGGGAAATCAGTTAATGGTGGCAAAGGTAAAGGAGAATCCATCTCCCTCCTGCCTCGAAGGCAGCAGGCAGCAGTTAAAAAAAAAAAAAAAAAAAAGCAATAAGATAAAACACAAACACTTTTATATGTTGTTCAGCAGATCTGACTCTGCAAATTTATATATATATATACATACAGAGAGCAAATCTCTCATGTGAAAAGGTGCCATTTTTTTTCTAAACAGTCCCTTTCCAAACTAGAACAGCACTTTAAATAGGTTCCTCTTTAAAAAAAAAAAATTAAAAAAAATTAAAAAGCAAACCCTTTTCTGCCGCAATGCACTTTAACTCGTCAGAGGAGTACAGCTGTGGCTGGCTGGGGACACAGCTGTACAGGCAGGCAGCTCCTGGGCAGCCACAGCTCGGGGGGAGCAATGCTGCCAGAGCCTGGCCATGGCAGCTCTACCTCCAGCAGCCCCCCGCGCTGCCCGGAGCAGCCCCGCCGTGCCCAGGCACCCGTGGGGCTGGTGGCTGGCAGGAGACTTTGGAATCTTGCAAGAGAAACCCACCCTTGCCTGTCAAGAAGATTCAAAGCCCGTTTTTTAACAGGTCAGAAGTTGCACCCAGTTAGAACCCAGCTGGCAGCCCAGGGCTGAGCTGAGCAGCAAAGCCAGGAGAAAGCTGTTACTGGGGTTGTGGGCTTTTTCCATAACGTGAATATGGAGCCCTCGTCAGTTCTGTTTGGTTTTTTTTTCTTTTTTTAATCCAAGTTTGTGTGTCCCACATTGATTCTGCTCTGAGCTGGTTTGCAGAGTAACCATTTGTAACAGAAATTGTGCTGTCACCTTCAACTAGTGACCTATAAAGGAAACCTTTTTAGGACAGGTGTCCTAACACTCAAGACTTACTTTCACAGTTTAGAAATTTCCTGCTGTACTAATTATTCTTTTTTTTATTATTTTATTTTATTTTCGATTGCAGTCCTTATTTCAATTTTAAAAAGTCAGTGTTCAGACTAGTCTGGAGTAGGCTGAAGAGTAAGCCTGCTGTAACTTGTGGATATCAGACTGTTCTTCAGTGATTTTCCAAGCTGTTTCCAAACTGGCCCTCCATGACTGCTTCCCTTTTCCTCTTCCAGCAGACACTGGCAAACAGAAGCTCCATGGCCATTGTGTCCAGGGACAGCCAGCACTGCTGGAGGGGTGTGGGCAGGGGTGGCAGGGGAACCAGAGTTGGGAAAGGGGGAAATAAAATCAAGGTAGAGGGGACTGTACAATTGCATTGAAAGCAGTTTAGCAAAAAGCGCTCTCGTTGGACAGCTTTAAGAACAATGTGAATGAGAACTTAGCAACTTGGGTAAGAATCTTGGAAAATTCTATAAATGTATACTTGAAATTCTGTTTGTATTAAAAAAAATGCATTTTCTTCTTTCTTTTAACACTGTGTAAAAGAACATTATGCATGTGAGTGGTTTGAGAATTAAATGGTTTAATACTCAGATCCTTGTCTGTGTCTTACAGCTGACTGGTCCTTACCCAACATGGATTTTCTGCCTGGTCCGGGCTCTGGGCAGCTCCACACTCTTCTAAGCTGAGCAGCTTGAGAGAGGTTGCACAGTGCCAGGTTGCTGTTCCTGGCAACTCAGATGGCTTCTGTCCTTTTTGGCTGAGTTTTGTCTCACCTCTTCAGCAGGCTGAGCCCTTTTGAGTCTCCCAAGGAGGAACAAGCCCTGTGCTCTTGCTGCAGGCCAAGTTTTGGATGTTTTCCCAGCTGCCTATGGCAGGGGAAGCATTTTGGTTCAGTGCCATGCTAGGGAGGCCCAGGCAGTGCCTCAGCCCTCCTCTTTCACCAGTGTCCATCTCCACAGCCTGGAGCTCAGCTGGAAAAGGCAGCAATTACAGGAGGTTGTGTGTCTCTCTCAGTGATGTTCACAGGGAGAAGATGGGATCCAGCAAGAAAAGCCACAGTGGTAACTGCCAGAGAAGGGCAGGGAGAGGGAGAGGAAGAGCTGCTTTCTGAACTCTTCTTTTCAAAATGCTTCCCCTTTTCTCCCAAGGTCTCAGCCCATCATAGCTTCTTTCCAAGCTACTGCCCCAGGGGAGCATGCACCTTAAGGAGTCCCTGAAGGGCACCTCTCAGACGTGTAGGGTTTGCCACGGCACATGGGACAATGGAGGAGGTGGCTCTCCATGTCCCAGTCACACACTGCTTGCACAGATCTCAAACAATCCTACTAGGAACAGGAAAGAGTCAAACCCCTGACAGCTTCCAAAACTAGAGACCCAGTGACCAAAGATCTGGCATACCAGCTCAGTCCAAGTTAACTCCCTCACTGCTTGGCTGCTCTAGCAGTTCCTGCCAAGAGAAGCCTTTACAAAGCTGGAGATTTTGCTGGTCCTACAAAATCCAGAGTAAATGGCCCACTGGGCAGTGCACCCCACTGTGGACAGGACAGGAACTGTGCTTTCACTGTCTGTCTGGTTTGAAATAGCTGCCTGAAATCAAGAAATCTTCTGCATCTTCAGGACAGCCCTGCCAAAGGTCCTACAGCAATACAGCCATCCTGAGAAGACAAGAGGTCTGATCACATGTGGCCTGGCAGCAGACCAGGAGACCTCAGCTCCTGGAGTAACCCTGCATATGAAATAGTTTATTTTTATCAAAGCTACAGTACTGGTTACCTTACCCAGGCATTGTCCTGGTTCATGGGCACTGCTGCTACAGTAACTGTTAGATGAAATCTTAGCATTAAAAAATAAATTTCAAAGCCTTGGCTATGCTTGTGACTCCCAGAACCTGGGCACACAAGACACACCAGAGCTGCTGGCAAGCAGGGCACAGCTTTTGGCAGCTCTTCCACCCACATGGAGCTGCAGAGGGGTGTTCCTAGCCCAGCCAGCACAGGCTGCTGCTGTTCCACTCACCTTTCCAGTGTGGAGCCCCATTTGTTCAAAAAGGATTTTAATAAGTCCAGGAAGTATAAAGTGTGCATTCAGAGAGCAGTCTGTTACATACAGATCTATAGGTTTTAATGAACCAAGTGATCAGAGTTACAGAGGGTTGGGCACAGGAAGAACAGCAATGCTGGACTTGGGTGCCACAAAAATACTGGTACCAGATGAAATTCAGCTTTCCTTGCCACAAAGGACAGGACAGTGAGGTGACCTATGAGCCCCCTCACCTGACATGGCAGGGAGGAGCAGGGACAACCCAGCTGGATGCAGTTCCTCCCTGCAGCTGGCACCAAACAGCAAGATCAACCACCCCAGGAGCAGCCCATACTATGTGGCAATACCCCACCTCCCCTTTCCCGAGGCAGAGGAGGGAGAAGTGAGGCCCTACCAGCCCCTTTAGGAGCAGGGATCAGCTATCCTGCCCATGAAGATGATGGTGTTGAGGGCAGCTTCCCGGATGAAAAGCAGGAAGGGCCTGTTGGCATTGAAGATTTTTCTGTTCATAGGGAAGGAACGGCCAGAGATGGTGACAGCTGTAGCAGCTGAGGCCTCGCTGCCTTCTTCATTTACCTGCCAGCCAAGAGAGAAGATGGGATTAAAATACAGGCATTATGCAGCATGGAGAGGGCTCACTCTCCTCCACAGAACACAGGCCAGCCTCCCTCCAAAGCCCCAGACTGCAGAGAATTGAACACTGGAGGTTCAGAACTAATTTTTTCCCTTGAATGTTTGTTTTTAAAAAGCAAAACACACTGGCACCAAACAAGGCTCACCTCAAGGAAGGCTTTGTGAAAAGCCTCAGACACGTACAGGTCTGTGCGGCCCTCTGCAATGATACCTGAAATACAAAAATATACAAAGGTAAAACTGTGAGTTTAGAGACAGCTCAAGAAAGAACATATTCCCATCCTCCATGGCCTGGGATCAGGCAGAAGGCAGGGCTGCCCTAAAACAAAAAGATCCTCCTCCATGTGCAACTGACTGCTAAGCTGCCGTGTCTTCTGTGCAGAGCAGGGCTGAGTGTCCATGGTGGGACTTTACCAGAGAGTCCATCCCTGACTGCAGCAACACATAAATGCTTTCATGTGCTCCTTCCTCGTGTGCTGCTGCACCTACTGCCCTGCCTAGGGAGGAATGGCTGCCCCTCACCTCTACCTGCACTGCGCTATCTCCACATCTCACCTGGGAGTCTGGCGTTTTCTGGGCTGAAGAGATCTTCCAGCCCCATTTTCCTCAGCTTTTCCTTGAGACTGAAGCTGTCCTCGATGCGGAAGCGAGGCAGGTAGACGAAGAGAGACATCTCCTTCATGGAATCTATCCAGCCCTGCAGCTTCTCCGATGTCAGGTCCCGCTCCACCTCCTCCAGTGGAGTCCCAGCACTGGGCAGGACCAGCAGCATCGTGATGTCATCCCCTTTGTAAGGCAGCTCCAGCACCTGGACTTTGTCCTGGGCAATGAATGCATAGTGGAATTTGGACTCCTGGTACATAGTTGGGACTTGGCAGGTCTCACCATTGGCTTTATGAAATATATCCAGTTTTGTGTTTGGAGCTGGGAACTGCGATTTCCAGTGCCCCTAAAAAGGAGAGGGGGAAAACAAACATGAGCACCGTGTCTCCTCCAGGGAAGTGTGCTGCTCCCCAGTTCTGTTAGCCTTTGTTACCTTAAAATAAATGGTGTTGACCAGGACCAAGACAGTGAGATCATCAATACCACTTTCTGGGATCACTTCTGTAATGCGCCTCTCTGTCTTGTTAGCCACCCACTCATTAATGATCTGCCTGGAAAGTTCTGGCTTCTCCTGAAGGAAGAGATCAAAAAAAAGGTTAAGCCAAGGGTTTTAAACCCCTCTTTGTACCCCTCTGCAGGAGACAGGTTCAGAAGGGTATGTGCAGGGGGAGGACAATAAGCTTAGGTATGACAAGTGGGACATGGCTGTGATTAAGGTGAGCTGAAGGAAGAGGAGCTCTATCCCAGATTCCCTGTTGCTTTCACTGGTGTCCCACACACCCAGAGCAGAGCACTTATTCTGAGCAAAAGACAGGGATGGACTGGGGTTGGGGGGTGGAACCAAATATTAAAAAAAAGCAAAATCCTGAGTAGTTCAAACTCACTTTGAAGTTCAAGGGCCAGAGTTTTGCTCCATAAACGATTTCACTGATGTTCTGGTAAGTCTCATTAAAGACCAAAGATTTCTCCCCAAAGAGACGGTTGGCTGACACCAGCTCTGAGGATTTGTTTGCTTTCTTGTAAAGGCGGCAGTTCAGCTTGGCAAAGAAGAAATGGATCTGATCCGATGTCTTCTCCGAAATGGTGTCAAATCGAAAGACCTGGACAAGCCAAACAGCAACAAGGAATCCATGAGGAGGCTCTTGTGCTCTAGAGGAAATGGTGGTGCAGCCTTTGCCTCAACAGCATCAAATCTGCAGGCCCTCAGAGCTTCGCCCTCCATGCGTGGGAACCCAAATCTATGGAAAATCAACACATCACCAGCCCAAGACCTCCTTTGGAGAATCCAAATGGAGGATTAAACTCTGCTCAGATGTGGAGGTGCTGCTCCTCTTTCCAACACCAGTTTTCTTACTGTCTATACCCTGCCTTTGACTGGCCCCAGCTTCCCCTTTAAGTGCTGTTAAAATTAACATGGTGTTCATAACCCCTTACCACAGCCCAGAGATGAGCATTGCAGCTCTTGGGTCATACCAGGTCATGGGAGGACTCACATGTGCTAAACCCTCCTGTGAAAATGCTCAAGGCTGCTCTTTCCCAGAAGGAATTCTCATGGCCTGTTGAGTACTTCTGGTACATCTTATCTATTTTTACAGGGAATGGGAATATGTAGCAATCATTTTGAGGGTAGATTTTTGCAGCACAGGGAATTTTTTTATCTGTTCCCAGCTGCCAGCTGGAAGGACAATTATGATTTTTGTACTGCTATCCAACCTTGGGGCTTTAAGGCACAGAAAATCCCACAGCACATTGCTCTTTATGAACCTCCTTTGGCACTGTTTCCTGTAAGGCATTCCTGGTGTTCCCAGCCATTTCATAGGGAAAAGGGGGTTTAGGACTGCAGGTGTGGTGGCTCAATGGAGAAGGTTCCTCTTCCAGTGGGAAGGGCTGCCCAGAGGGGAACGCATAAGTGAAGATTTTGGAGATGTGGTTATAGCTGCTCCACTCAGGCTGTGTGGATAATGACAGCAGACCACCAACATTATTTGTTCCAGAGGCAGGATTTGTAAGGACAGCAACAGAGGTGTTTGATTCACACCTCCTCATTGCAGGGAGAAAGGCTCCTCTGGGCTGAGGTCTCTCACTGGACAAAAATGGGCAGCATCAAACCCCACACAGCAGGTGAGTGGGTCTGGCATTGAGAAGGGTGCTAGGACAGGCAGGGAGGGCAGGGAGTTAAATTAGCTGCATGGAAGATCCAGAATCAGAATTACCTTTTAGTCTGGGATCAGAACTATCCCCTGAGGATAGGGCCAAGAGGTAGAGGAAGAGACCCCCTGTGTAAAGGCTCCCCTGCCCTGGAAGTCAGGTGGACTGCAAGGTCTCCCATGTGTCTCATTTTGTCCCAAGGAAGAGAGAAAGAATGTGAAAAAGTTCCTCTGCAGCAGGACTTGATATCATGGCCTTTCCTGCTTTTTACATAAGGAAAAGCTTAGCTCAGTCTGGAAGAGGCAAACTGTTGTCATTCCCTTCCCTCACCTTCCAAATGGGCTTCCTTTTCTCCAGATAAAAACTAACATCCCAAACCCAGGAATGCTGGATCCCAACAGGAATAAGGGGAAAGAGCAGGGGGTCTAAACAAATCCAGAAACAGGGCTTGGCGCAACCAGGTCTAGTGGAAGGTGTCCCTGCCCATGGCAGAGGGTGGAACGAGATGAGTTTTAAAGTCCTTCCAACTTGGGATTTCCTCCCCAAGGCAAATCCTGAGACCCTGAGAGCAGCCATTAGCCATGATCACCTTTCCTGTCTTTCAGACCTGCTATAGGAAAAGGCTGAGGAATCTCCACCAACCTCCATGAGCTGCTGGAGGGTGCTGCCACAGGCTCCAAGCTTGGTCATGGCAAAGGCTGTTGAAATACTGAGAGGGGACATGAAGATATTTTCCCCACTGTCCTTGGAGTCAGCCAGGTACTTGTAGAAGACGACAGCAAACCGAGAGTTGGCCTTTGACAGCTCCCAGACGCGGGGGTTGGTGGACTCTGGGAGCTTGTCCTTGGCTGGCTCTTGCCCCTCTCCCTCCTGGAGTTTCTTTTCGGGGTTGCGGTAGATGCAGATGGGGTTCACGGGGATGTCGCGGGGCTTGGCGGTGCAGATGTCCTCCACGGCATAGTGCTCGGGGGCAGCCAGCCCCCAGACACTGAGCAGGCACAGCACGAGGAGATGCATTGTCCTGGAACCAGAGAGAGGGCTCAGACACACGGCCTGTCTGTGAAACCCACGGCCCTGAGCCCCTTCCAGCCAACATCACAGTGACAGCAGCTCCACAGCCCGCTCCAGTCATCCTTTTGCCCTGCACCTGCAGGACAAACAAGGACAGACAGACAGCAGGAGGACAAGCTTGCCTGTGAGAACACAATGATTTAGAAGCAATACACTGAAGCCAGTGTTCTCCTAGTGACCTGGGGCCCCTAATTTTTAAGCAGCAGGCTCAGCCCTGACAAGTTTGTACCAAAATGGATGATTTGAACTCAAGTCCTCCCCATTGGCCAGTGAGGTGACTACAGTGTAAGCACCCTGCCAGGCTCACCTCAGCTTTACAGTACTTTTCAGTTACTGATGTAGGAGACATTGTGGCAGAGAAAAAAGGTGATAAGGAAAAGGTCTCCAAGGAAGCTGATCCCTCCATAGACTGAGCATCTCTAATTCCCAAAGAATGTACTTTATAAGCACGTATGGTGTAGCTGATGCATCACACCAATTCCTGTCCAAAGTTCATACCACCTCAATGCAAACTGCTTGTCCTTGGTACCTAAAGAGTGCAGGCTAATGAGAATTACTGTGTTCCAGCCAAAGCAGTTCTCTGAAAATCTTCCAGCAAGAGAGAGATAATTTATCTTTTCCCCTAAAGAAGACTGAACCTCAGAATGGTTTCAGTTAAAAGGAACATTAAATATCATCTGGTTGCATCCCTGCCATAGGAAGGGACACCTTCACTAAACCAGATTGTTCTAAGCCCTGTCCAACCTTAGACACTTCCAGGGATAGGGCAGCCACAGCTTCTCTGGGCACCCTGTGCCAGGGCCTCACACCCTCACAGGGAGCAATTTCCTCCTAAATCCCACCTCCCTCCAGCTCTGGCAAAAAGGCCTCATGAGCCATCCCAGGGCCTGCACGCTGTGGTTCTAAGATGCCCTTTGCATGACTGCTTTGTTTATGTACCCCATGGGAGGAAGCTCAAGCACCACAGCCACAACAGTCTGGGAAACAACTACTGGGAGGGGCTGGCAGCCTGCCCACGTCTTGCCTGCTACAGGGCACTTTTTCAAACGTGTGTCTAAGTTAGATAAGTCTCTGCCTGCCTCCACATACTCTCTGCCATGGCTACCAAGCATTGCCTTCTGAGAAACTAAATTAGAAGTCACCTGCATTTAGCACTGGTGACCTCCATGT
Source organism: Calcarius lapponicus (assembly GCA_039654755.1). Taxonomy (NCBI): domain Eukaryota; kingdom Metazoa; phylum Chordata; class Aves; order Passeriformes; family Fringillidae; genus Calcarius; species Calcarius lapponicus. The sequence goes on from CM077471.1 coordinate 8,030,073, forward strand.
CTGTGATCTTCTAGTGCTGGTGGGCCAGCACCTGCTGGAGGAAAATGGGAGCAGGCTCAAAGGCTGATCTGGGATGAAGAAGACCTCTGGGTTCTTCCACAACCCCCTCCCCAGGCTCTTGGCCAATGACTTCATGTGTTCCTCTGCAAAAGGAGAAACCACCTCATCTGGCACCAAGACTGTCTGGAGCCCAAGGCTGTGTGATAGCACAGCAAAACAAGAGGGACTCCCTCAGGCCATGGCCACAGCTCTCACTGGTAATGACACAGAGATCATCTTGCGAAAGGTTTAGGACAGATGCAACCCCACAAAGGGAAAAAAAGAGAAAAAACTAAAAAGGGAGGGAAGTTAACCAACTAAAAACCAAAAAACACCCAGGCCAAGAGAAAGGAAAAATATTAAGAAAATTGAAAATACTCCAGGAAGTGCTGTTCTTCCAAACCTTTCAATCCCACAGGAAAAGGCAGCCAGCAACAAGCCAGACACACTCCAGAGTTCTGCAATCCTGGGGCCAGGAGCAGAGCCCTTCACTGCCTGCAGCAGCCCTCCCTCACCCACACTTGGTCCTGCAGCTCCAGTAGCACTGACACACTTGTGGCCAGTCCCACCATGGAAAGGACAACCTCACCATGGTCCCTGCCCTGTCACTCCACTCACCTCCAGGGAAAGCCATGTCCTGACCCTGTCTGTACAGGACAAACATCTGCCTCTGTCAAGCCAGAAGCAGCTCGTGGTGTTTGCCATCGCAAAGTGCTGCTAATCTAATGTCATATTTAAAGGCCAAAGCACATGAGTGGGGAGGGCACCTCCATCCTCACTCTGTCTTCATTAAATGAGAAAGTCTCCCTGTTTTTACTCTGCAGTTAAGCCCTGACTCCATCAGTTCAGGGAAGATACAGGACTTTATGCTAACACCTTCAATCTACTTTACCATCCGTTAAGGTTGACCCAGCCTCTGACACATCCAATCTTGTCTCTTACAGGCAAGAGCCCCTGCTGTTTCTTAGACCAGCTTTTTGTCACAGCATTTGGCCAAAACCCACTCCTCCTCCCCCCACAGCTCTTCAATGTTCCCTTTTCCTCTGCAGCACTGACATGCACTCCATGTGTCAACCTGGAAGGATGCCAAAAGTATTCCCATAACAGCACTGCCTGAAAAGGATTACTGGCAGGGGGAATGTAGAAATTAGAAAAGGTTCTTACAAGGGTGAAGCAACAAAAAGTGCAGAAAGCCAAGAAACAAGTTGCCGATTCAGCTCAAAATCAGAAGGCTCTGGGGAAGCATGGAGAAACTCCCCAATCCCTTGGCTGCTGTGCAACATGGCTGGGCTCTCACCAGCACACACCATTTCCACCCCACTCTTCCATGGCTGCAGGACAGGATGATTAACTGGGCTTACAGACCCCCAGCACCCACCCTATAGAACCTACTGGGGCTACTGGTAGTGGTGGGAATGTCCCACAGCAGCCAAGCACTGTGCTACACAGCCCAGCTAATATAAAATAGTTCAAACCATTTTGAGATGAATTTAGGCTCTTGAGAAACCTTCCCCACTGCATCACACCCAAAATCAGAGTCCAAAGTAAATCAGCAGGGCTCTTTTGCAGCCAGCAATTACTTAGGGCTTCCTGAATTCATTAACTGCCCTCCACACCACACTTGGTGCAGGCTGGGGATAAGTCAAGCCTGACAATTTAGAATGCCAGTGTTCATGACACCTAGGGTGGGAGGACTCTCTCTAATAGAGCAAAAAGCCACTCTGGCAGCAGCTAAAATTCATAGGCTCCTACTAAGGGAAAAGAAGCTGTTTCAAGGAATTAATTAACAATGAAAGATGTGTGCAATCTGTTTTTCTTACCTGCCCCTTGTACCTCCAGCCTTCTGCTTTTAGGAAGTAAATGCAAATTTTTGAGAGAACAGTCTTGCTTGAGCCCACAGCAGTTTCCCCACTGGATTTCTGTGCTCAAACAGAGCTGAGACAGCAGCAGGGGATGGTGGGAGGGGAGTAGGATGCTAAGGCCAAAGGCTGATGACCAGCTGCCGAAGGTTAAGCAAAGAGTAGGAAAAAAAGAGGCAATGTTTAGTTTGAAAGAGGTTTTAAAGTTCAATCTGACAAGGGAGAGTTTGACCACCTACCCCACATGAGTGCCAACAGAAAATTAACTGCTTATCCCATGAGAAACACCTCAAGCCCTTTAAGAGTTTGAATAAAAATTTATATAAAGCTGTTTGTAGATCTAATTTGGGGATCTTGTAGCTAAGTAAAATGTTTCCTTCATCTGTCCCAAGTCCTGTCACCTGTATCCCATTTCCTGAACAGACACAAGTTGGGAGAAATTGCCCCACTTCACATTCTGCAGTTTCAAACACATCCCATCTTAAACACACTCACCTGGAACAGGCTCCCCAAGGCTGCCAGAGATCCAGAAGTACTGGGACAACACTTTCAGGCACAGGGTGGGATTGCTGGAGTGTCTGTGCAGGGCCAGGAGTTGGACTCTGTGATCCTGGTGGGTCTCTTCCAGTCCAGGATATTCTGTGATTCTGTGACCTTTCACTTGCACAGCAGGAAAGCTGAGGATTAACAGCAGCTCCCCCAACTCCTGTCCATATTCACAAGGCAGAGTAGTGAGCAGGACCAAACACCATTTCTGATCCAGGATGCAGCTGCTCCACAAACCCTGCAGCACTGCCCCCTGAATTTCAAATCCCAGGAGCAGGCTGGCTCAGCAGGTGCTGAGCCTCCAGTGAGAGGAACATTTTCCCTAAAAGGGAAATTGCAACTGCAAACTGGTTTGGGTTAAGTAAAAGACTTCACTGTATAGTATGGGACATAGTTAAATGGGACAGAGATTGTGGAGGTAAGTTGAAGGGTAATGTAAAAAATGTTCTCCATGAGACAGGAAGGACTCACATATTGCACCTTGTTACTTCAGGTGGCTGCTGGTTTAATTTTTTAAGGTAACTGACATGCTCACATGTTCACAGATCCCAGGGTTTTCAGATGATTAGGGATGCTCCACACCCATGCAGACACCCAAGCACAGGTTTCCATTTACTCAGTGCTCAGAGGGAGCTCAAAGCAGTAAAACCAAAAGCAAATAACCATGCACATCCCACAGAGCTCCCAAGGCATTTATTCTAGGGTAGCTGAGTAAATCTATCTTTTGAATGCAGCATGTAAAGGGTCATTTATGGCTGGTTTAGCTCCAAGCAACAACCCAGCACTTGCATCTGAGCAGAGCTATCCAGGAAGGCCCCAAGATGGCCAGTGTTAATCCAAACTGTTAGATGCCTTGTTTGCTCTAACACAGGGGCTGTTTTTCTCCCAGAACTGCTGCTCCCAGACCCAAAGCAAAGATCAGAGGCTCAAAACCATCAAGCCCCAAAGCCTGGCAGCCTGTGGCAAGACAGATGAAGCAGCACACTTTGGTTTTAGTCTCTCCCACATTTTTAGTCCTCAGGGAGTTGGAGTTCGCAGTTAGGAGGAAGGAGGTTACAGAAACAACTGAACACATCCTAGATGGAAAGAAACAGCTCTTAAACATACCTGATTAGTGAGGAGGAACATAAATTGCCTTAATTTTGTTTTGTGCTTTGGGTGTTCACTGTTGAGTTTCATGGATATGCACAGGGAAAATGACTCTTGCCCTCACAGAGCAAGATGGGATCAAGGAATCTCATGAGCTAGCCTTTTCAAGATTCTTTCTGTCCTGCTATCCATATCCAAAGGGGAAAAAATTTCCAGCAGATACCATCCACTTGAGCCTCGTCTCCCCTCTTTTCCCCATAAAGAAACTGAGCAAGTTTCACCCAATCTCTCTTGATGCACAGCACCCACCACCTCCTTCCAGAGGGATCTGACTCTCCACTGCTTCAGATCTTCCTTTTAAAAGCCAGCAGCTGTTGGAATTCAGCTTTTTTTTTTTTTTCCTTTTGAAGTGAGTCACTACCTGAGGACCCTGAATCCTCAGACTAGTGGGAGAAAGGGTAAGGAAACCATCACCAACTGAAACTTAGTTTTCTGCTGGATTTCCCACTAAATACAAATTCCTTTATAGGAACTGAATGCTTTGACTCTTCCAGCAATTAAGTGTAGAAGTGTGAGGGGGCCTAATAATGAGCAGTGATGGGCTTCAGCCCAGCAAAACACACCTCACCTTGCTCCATGGTGCCCACGCTCAAGAATAATAAACAATAGTAATGAACATTATGTACAAATGCAAGGGGCAGAAGGCTGTGCGTGCCCTGGAGTAAAAGGAACAGAATTTCAGTGAAGCAGCAGCTTCATCCAGTTTCAGATTTACAGACAATGACTTGTTAAAGACCACAAAAAGGTGTGAAAGGAGAAGACAAAAAACCACAAAGCAGACTGTGGAGCAAAACTTACTTTCACTTTAAGGCAAGTTCTAAATCAGGCTCAACATAAGACAAATGCTGCTTGCTCCTTGCTCTGAAGGGTCTGGTTTGATTTTAAAATATACTCTGAGCAACTTAAAAAAACTGATTATTTTGAGTATCTTTTCTTGTTCACCTCTGGTGACCAGGTGAAGGAGCCACTTAGTTTACAGGTGAAGCCAGAAGAGAGCAGACCAAACCCAGGAGACATGGGGCTTCTCTGCTATTTGGCACCTCCTATGCTCCAGCCTGGCAGAGGACACACACCTTGAGCTGGTGAAAATCTTACTCAGATGGTCCAACAGTCTTACATCTCACACAAAATTTAGAAGAATGTACATTCATCCCAGACAGAAAACAAGAGATACTTCAAAGTGTTCTTCATTAATTTATCACTTAATATAAATGCTGACAGAAAAGCAGGTAAGACCTTGTAGACATTTCCATCTATTTACAAACCACATAGTGAATCACTTTTCCACTGTTTTTTTTTGTTCAATCTGCAGCTCAAAGGACCCTCAGACATTCCGTGAGAATAAGGTGGAGTCATGGAGAAAGAGGGCAAAAAGCAAGGAGAAGAGGGAAGAAGAAATAGCATTTAAGCATGTTTTTTTTCTATGTAATTGCCATTCATGTACAGTAGGTCTTCACTCCCTTGTTCTTTCACACAGAAGTGACACTGTTGGCTCTATAGGTCTGAGAATTAAATAAAGAAGACCAATACTGACTTTCAAATCTCTGGATCCTCTTGCCTTCTACCTCCTTCAATGCATTCTGTCCCACTTCAGCAGAGTACCTAGAAGGTTTTCCTTTCAAGTCTAAAAAGTATATTGGAGGAGTAAAGACACAGGGAGTTGGATATAAAGAACTTTCTTCTACTCCTTTTGTTATCCCATTTTTCCCAAGAGGTAGCAAAACATCTAACCTTTCCTGGAGAAGACATAGCAATTCCCTCTGAACATCTCCCCCATGACCAGGTCTGTATGTACAAAACTTCATAATTCCTCTGAACTTGCAAAGAATTCAATTTACGGAATTCTTCTCATACATTGTACTTCATCTCTATTCCTATTATGAATGTTTTGATAGCCACAAATAATAATTATCCACATTATCAACCCAGAGCCAGCCATTTTCACGAAAGATTGAGAATTTTTGTTTATGGCAAAGAGAAACAGGAAAGGAAGAAAACAGCAGAAGGAGAAGAAAAGCAAGGAAAAACACAAGGAGAGAATGAATGATATTTTGTTTAGCACTGATTCATGAAAACAGCAGATGGAATTTCACTTGTCTAGGATCCTATATAAATTTAAGAAATAGTTCATAACCTGACTCAACAAATTTCATGGTCTCCTTTATTACCTAGGCTATCCTTTATTTTATTTTTTGTTAAATATACCTCTGCAGGGCACAATCACATACAATCAATACGATTGGATAATTACATGAGCTCTATCCCAAGCATATATGCACCAATGTTAAAAAGTTATTTAAAAAACCAAACAAAACAAACAACCCAAAAAAAATTAAAATAAACTCCACCCAAAAAGGTGATAATGACTGCAGAATGTCTCGGGGAGACTTGTAAGGAACTAACAAGATCAAAGAAAATTAGACTTACAAAAACCACAAAAAAAATCATATATCGAGAAATCCCACAACTGGAAGTAGATGATTTCAAAGAAGTGGGAGCTGTCATACAGATCCCACAATTCTTCCTCCCTCCTCTCACACATCTTGCTTTACCTCTTCCTCCCCATTGCAACAAATACAAGGAGGGGAAGAGTTTAACACGACACTACCAGTTAGAGAAAATATGGAAAAACAGCCAAGCTACAGAACAGCTGCTAAGCTGACTTGAAGGAGAGATCCTTTTAGCATGGAAGCTGCTTACACAGCAAGCACAGGCTGAAGGGGGAATGGGAACTCCTTAAAATTAGGGGAAACTCTCAAGTGATTAGTTTTACCCATGTTGATCAGCTTCACTTAGGAGAGGCTACAGATGAATGGTACCAATTGTGAGCTGTGCAGCAGCTGTGATGTGAACGGGATTGCTTCTTCCTCTCAGGTTGCCTCATGCATTTATTAAAGGCTGCTGCCAAATTTCTTTTTAAAAAGCTACAAATAAAGAGGTCAGTGCACACATCCAGTTGTGGGATCCATCTGATATACAATCTGGTTTGGATGCCAAAGACTTGTGAGTACTGTCTGCCACAGAACTATTAACGAAATCTTTTTAACATTATGAAGAAGCAAATAATTTCTTGAGCATCAAATACTCCACAATATTTTTTTTCCTCTTACAGATACATTTACCCCATATGCATTTTACATGTAATTCCATCATGTCTAATGCTTTTTATTTCCAGAGACTGCACTACTTGCTGCTTCTGTTTCTCCCAATACTGTATTTTTCAAATTGGACTACTGTGTTTTCCTAAAACTTGCAGATCTTCAAAACAGTACTTTCCTGGCATATGAAAACATCCAACCAGTATATCCAAGGAAAGCTGCCTTGCTGGATGAAGTTAGGCACCTAAACCCTCCCAACTGCTGAACACCTTGCAATTAGCGCTAAAAATCATACATAAATTCCCTGGAATTGCAAAGATTACCTGGGAAAGATCAGTTAATTACTCACATTACTAAGCTACAGGAATCCAATTTCGCTTATTATGGCCACATATTTTAAGCATCAAATGACTGTGATGTTCCTGATGCAGACAAATCCACATTGCCATGTGTTCTTTATATTGGGAAATTTCAGAAAAAGCTGCAGCCTCCTTGCTTGCCATACTTCCCATGGAACAATATTACACTTGCCAATAGGAAATAAAATGATAAAGAAAATAAATGTTAAGTTTGTTCTCCTTTCTCTGCTAACCAAGGTTCTACCTGCATCACAAGAAGTGCTCTGAAGTCTGTGACAACACTAAGCAGTTACATTCTTCTTCCTACAGAAGAATAAAGGCCACATGTTAACTGTAGAAGGACACTGTTGGGATAGCATTTCCCCAAATCCCTTTCTTATGTTGTATAAATAGAATTAACTTTAATCTCTGTCATCCCCTGACATTCCAACAGAAAATAATGTAGTTGGTAACAGTTCACTATGGAAATGAAAATTCCCAATGAATTTTTTAACATTTTAAGAGTCTATCTGGATTGAGAGCAAGTCAATTTGCGCTACATAATAATCTGTGTAACAACCACCCATCTCTTGGCACCATAGCTGTACACAAAAGGTGGCTCAGAAGAGCTGCTTCATTTCACTCAGAAATTCAGTTTACACTTAATCAAGCAAGGTGGATGGTTTTCCACTTCATAACTCCATTACCATGTAGGCAACTCAAAAACTCTTGCTCTCTCTTTCCCCCCAGGGAAATTGATTTACTGTGATACAAGAAATTAAGTTGCTGACACACTAACTTTTTTTGGGTTGTTTTTAAATCAGCAACATCAGGAGGCAGGAATGGAAGACTGTTTTGGAAAGTGAATGATGACAAAATTTGAATAGAAGGTAACATCATGCCCCAGCAGCATTGCTCTGTGCTCCTTCTATCTATCCTAGGACCAAAACCACTTCTCCATACGCACAGAGACAAGCACAAAAACTTGCACATTGCATACGTTTGGGTCTTTTCTCCCATTTTTGAGCAGAGAAGATGGCTGTCACTCTCACTGTTGAGCCTCCTGAACACTGGCACGGCATTTCTTCTTTCTCATAAAAGCAGGTCTAAAAGAGCCAGTCCAGGAAAGAAACTTTATATTGGGGGTCTTTCAGATAACTATCCTGTTAAGTCTGCTTTGTTTTAGTCCAAAATTATAAATGACAGTGGAAATGAGGGTTTATGTTACTCAGACTTTAAGAGATTTCTCTTTGAACCTAAAAACTTTAGTAAGAAGTTTGTGAGAGTTTGAGTAGCTCAAGGAAGGGAAATGCCAGCAGTTTTCTTGTATTATCAATAAAAGCCTCACTCCTGGCCTTTTCTAGTACAAAATCTGCCCCACCTTACTCAGTCCATGCTGTCAAGAGACAATATCATCACAAGTTTGGTTCTTCCACATCTAATTTAATGCAATGCTAGTGTTTCACAAATCTTTTCGGTCCCAGTGGACTTAAAAGTCAGTCACATTTGTAACACAGATTTATCCTTTACTGTAACTGAAGAAATTTTCAATCAGAATTCAATTTAGAAACACTTAAAAACAAGGCTTCTTGGATTATAACATTTCTATGTTCCTTCTCCCTCTCTAAAAGAGCCAGTTTTAGTCAGTTGAGAGAGTGCATGAGAGACTGAAAACACATCACAACACCTCAGATACATCTCAGTACATTGCAAATTGTATGACTAAATGGAATGATTTTCCACAATTCAATGCATGGGCAAGGCTTGACAATCATTAACTTCTGGAAATTGTTATTAGGATAATACAGTCAACTCACAATACCCTACACAAATGTCTGACAATCAAAATGGCTACACCAGGGGGAAAAAAAGTGTAAAGCACAAGTCTTTGGCTCTCCTTTAAAGAAAAACAGCAGTTTACCATGTTTATACAGATCCCCCGTTTGCCTACCAGTAGGGGCAATATCACATTTGTGCATCACTGAGTAATAACACCATTAGAAAAGGCAACTTCACAGAAGTTATTGGCTAAGCGAATTCATTTGAATGCTCTGTTTTGAGGCAGCAAGCTGTCACTGTTACACAATCAGGGAGGATGGATGGGCAAGCCACAGGAGAAAAAGACACAAAAAGGGAAGAGACAGCTCAGAAGAGACTACAGAGAGAAAAAATTGAGAAGAACAGGGATAAAAGTGCTGCTAGCTTGAAAGGTGCTCCGATCTACAGAAAAAAAGTCCTACTCTGAAATAGGACAGCATGCAAGAAGGGCAGAAGAAAAAGTTTAAACTTCTCCTATTAAGAAAAAAGAACTAGGTCACAGGACAGACAGATGAGATGTCAACAGAAGGAGGGAAATAACTCCACAGAATAAACAGACATCATCTATATACTGACTGAATCACTGACACACTGAAGCTTAACCTAACACTTGAAGCTTCCTGTTCCGAAGGTTTGTCCATGCTGTCCATCTGGCTGAAACCCAAATATCAAGAGTTGTCTGGTACAGCAGAAAATTTAACACACCTACCTACCAAAGGATGCAGCAGTGCCCTGACACCATAGTAATACTGCTTCTTCTTGCCCAACAGAAGGAACTAAACCACTTGGCAGCCAAGACCAATTTCACTGAGGTGACCAGAATTCCTGGACAACTGGGACAATGATGGGCTACAGGAGTGAGTGCAGGAAGACACAGAGTCACTCCAGACATTTTCATGCTTGTAAACATCAATGCTGCTACTACTTACAGAGCTAGCTGTCCCCCCAGGGTCTCCCAGTTTTTCCACAAAACTGGAACATTTTAGGTGCAGTTTCCAGAAAAAAACTTAAGAGCATGCACTGCATTTTGCTGTTTTATTTGTTTAATCAACTAAACCTCTGCAAAAAAAGCAGAAAATGGTTAAGAAGAAGAGGGGATGAAACAAAGTTAAAAATCAATACTGTTAGGAGATACTAAGTAAACTATTTAACAAGCCAAACTATAATTCTGGGCAAACAGGGCATTCACCTGGACACATTGATCACAACAAGGACGTTATGCACAAAGTACAGCACAGAGAGCTGGATGAAGGAGGAAAAAAAACCCAGTAAGGTCCCCCTTCTAATCCACAGATTTTGGAAGCATTCATCATATGTAGGCCAGCAATCTAAATAGTGCTTACTGAAGAATTCCAGGAGAAAATGTGGAGAAAAGAATAATCCCTAACCTGGTGAGGGAACTAGGAAATAAAAGGTAAAGAAGTGTTTGCCCCTCTAGATTTTCTTCCTAGTATTACAAATGAGTCTGTAGTGTCCAACCTATCATAACCATCTTTGAAAATTAATTTTACATCCACAATTACTAGTCAAAAAAGGCACATTCTGGGCTTGTCCTCCTAGATTAGAATATTGCACTAATTGCCTTGACTAAGATGAGCTCCCTGTGTTAATAAAGACAGGAAGGAGCAAACTAATTAAAATTAAGGAGAAGGCTGACCTGAGGGTGGTGCTCTGCACTGAAGGATGACTAGGAAGCAGGCAGCCAGGAAAAGACCTACATCCTCCTCATGCCCAGAGCTGACAAGGGAGGAACAGACCTGACAGGCTCCCAGCTGCATCACCCCAGTTCTGCTCAGCTCCAAGGAGAGTGGCTAGAATTGGAATGCTTGGCTTCAAGTAGGAGATACAGATGAATAGGGGCAAGGGGAGATGAAGCTGTTTCAGTGCAAAGTTGATTCTTTGCCAAAAGTTAAAAGAGGCATTAGAAAAAAGCAAGCTTCAAACTACTCCAGGCAATTAAGAGGCCAAAGTTCAACTATGAGTGAAATAAACCCATGTTAAGACACATGGAAAGTGTGGGGGGGTGTGCTAAAAAATGCTTTTATTTTCATTCAGTGCTTCTACCTCCCAGACATTTGATCACAACAGCTGCGCTCATGCGAAAAAATTCTTAAAACATACCCAATATATATACAGATATAACTATGTATATATGTATATATATATTTATATATAAATTTTTATTTAAATAAAAAAGAAAGCTCGAATCCCAAGCCAATATGTGTATCAAATCCTTGACCAGCCAGGTCTGTAGGGCATAATCAAATTCAATGTGAAATAGTATATAAACGCGGTGCCTTGACTGGGCAAATTAAATAATTGCTACTCAAAAGAGTCTTCTGTTTGGACTCTCCTACTGGTAGGCAATAGTGAGACTGTATCCCCTCCCACCCCCCTGTTGTTTTATTTAACAGTATGATGAATGCAAAGCTTAGCCCAAGGTTGCTAGAACCTCAGCAGGAGTTAAGGTTAAGGAAAAAAAACTAAAACCCAAGAAAATTTATTAACTCTTGCTTTACCCAACCAAAGCAATGCAGTAATTTATTACATAACCAGTGCTTTCCCACTTAGTAGTCTAACCCAGAAAGAAAAAATGAGGACAGGCCAAGAAGGTAGAGAGGGAGCAGCACTTGAAAAATCATTCTCGAGAGGTCTTCATATCCAGGATCTTACCTCAGCATATGCCAAAAAAGTAAAAAAAATGTGCAGCAAGAACAAAATCTTTAATCTAAAAAAAATATCAAAAGACATTTACTGCTTCTCTGGCTTATGCCCACAAAGCATCTGCTTGGAGAAGTATTAGATCTATCAGGCAAAATTTGCTCCTCAATACTTCTGGCAAGATCTGTGCTGCACCTCCAGTGGTTACTTTAGTGGAATTCTTCCCCCATAAAACAGGAACCCAGGGTGGATTCACCGCAGGCCTGACAAACTGCAGGTTGATACTCAGGTGTCAGATTCTAACATACACAGACCTTAAATAATAACATACACAGCCTTTAAAAAGGACCACACCTTTGCAAAGACTCTGTCATTTGTAGTTTAAATTCAGCAATTTAAGCAAGAAGCTCAGGTTAAGTTCCTGGCCACAATGGGAGGAATTGTGTTAAGATGAAGTTTGCTGCACATCTTTTGACACTGCAATTCACAGCTACTCTCCAACCCTCATTCCTTGTTTACCCTTAAACCATACAAGGAAGTGGCCAAATTGTTGTAGTAAGGTAAATAAGGAATTATGCACTGGGTATGTAATAATACCAAAATAAAAGAAAACCTGCTTCATTAAGATCATACAATTAATCAAACAGAGTATATATATATAATATCTTTTTTTTTAAGCCCTGGGATTCAAGGCGTCCAAAGTTATTAAAATAAAGTTCATTCACAGAACAAAAACAAATTTAATTTGAATTGCTTGCAGATACTGCTAATTTTCATTTTTTTAATTAAAAAATGCGTTAATGTGAACTATGTGCAGGATTTGTTTCTAGTAGTTGTGTTTGTGCACATTGCCTCTGGACCTGCTGCTCTGCTACTACTGCTGCTCCTGGGTTTATCCAATCATCCCTGGAAAAAAACACAAGATGGAAGCTGCTGACACCCCAGCAGAAGGAGCTCCAGGGTGTGCTGGCCTCGCTTCATGGAGCAGATGTGGGTGTCACTCCCCCTCGCTGGGAGTCATGGCCATCTCCTCCTCCCTCGGGGTCCTCTGCCAGGCTGAGAGATGCCATATTGTTTGACAGGAGCCCAATGTTCTCTTGAGTCAAAGCTGATCCATTTGGAACATCACTGCTGAAGGGAAGTTGAACAGAAAGGGGAAGTGGGTCAAAAAAAGCAATTAATGAGATTTTTCCTTCATTTTTAAGTAAGAGGACTTTAGTGTACATATTCTATAATAATAATAATAATAATAATTTATCTTTTCCCCCTTACCCAAATTTAAAAAATATAAACAGTTATTTTGATTTCATTACTTTCACAGCACCATATGGAAAAATTAGCTCCTGCTCTGGAGGTGTCAGTCTGATGGTGCAGCAAAAAACTACAGAACTGGTCATAAAAAGAAGGCCCAGACTTCATCAGCAATAGTGTATTTATTCAGAAAATTATTTAGAAAATGCTCATTCTGAAAAAATATTAATATTCCAAACTGCTCACATGAAGTTATGTAAGCCTGCAAGCTTCTCTGTTCAGTGCTGGCCTGAATATACATAGATGCTTGTGGCTGCTTGAAAATACTTGCTCTGGAGACTTCCAGCATTCCCAAAAACAACTTATTCCAACTATTAAATGTGAACTGAAATCAGTCCCAGCATCTACACAGATAAAAGTCCACTACTGACAGCTGAAAGTGAACGTAGTTTCAAAGTCTGGGGCTTCCTAGACAACATCCACATCACAAACTTGAGCAGGATGGAATACCTTTCACATTTGGGAGATTTATTTTATTTGAAACCAAAACAGCAGATAAGGATTTCTTTTCTGGTGGCTGTATAACTCCTGCTTCTCCCTACTAATCATCCAATACTGACCAGATGGATTCCTCTCTGCAAGTCTACTGTTCCATTAATTTATATAGTCTTATTCCACTCACCTACTCCACAGCTAGAGAGGTCTTTCATTCATACCTGCACTATAAAAACTTGATTTTTAGTCTCTTTGCTTAGTAGGTGCTTTCTCATCATAGCTGATGTGAGGCAAGGGTATTAATTCAGAAGGAGAGCGGCCCTGAAGAAGTGTCTCCTGTTACACAAAGACAGGTTGAAGGCCCGTGTTACCTGAATGTCAGTGTAAGGTCCTCAGCTGGAACCTTGTTTTGTGGTTCTAATTGTCCATTTTCTGTCTGTTTAGTGGTGCCCAGCTTGTTTTTCATATCCAGTGAAGACTGGCTCTCCTTTAAAGAAAGGATAGATGAAAAATTCTTTAAGAGTGTGTTGAGAGAACTGGAGATTTCATTCCTTAGGGACAATGAAGAAGGCCTGTAAATTCCAGTCACACAGCTGAACCCACAAAAGCCATGAGACAAAAACAGACTTTTATATATGCTCATCCTCTCAGGACACAGTATTTCCCAAAAGGAAGGGATGATCCTTGTAACAACAAGCAAAGGCCACAGACTGTAACGGCACACAGACTTCTGAACGCTAGCCTGCACCTGCAGACAATGTCTCCTATGTTAAAGCAGTTCATAGAGCTCATGGCACAGTGACCTTGGAGACGATTTGGTTTCCATCAAAGTCAACACCACGCTTATTTCAAATGGTGACAAATTAACAACACTTAGAGAGGCTACATTAAACTTCTTCATGAAGAAGACTCAAGAAACTCCTCAGGAGGTTTTGAAGAATAGAGGTGAAGAGGAAGATGGATGACTCCAACTGTGGGCATCCAGCAGGGAGCCTTTCTGCCAGGGTGAAGGGCCTGCAGCCAGTTCATGGCTCTGCACTGCATCCCTGCCTCCCAGCCCCCCAGCACTCACCATGCTCAGCTCACGGGTTCTCTTCCCAATTTCCCTTTCCACCTGGTGTAGCTCCAAGCTCAGCTGTTCACTTGAGATCATCCCAGGCCACTTGGGAGGTGGGGGTGGGGGCTGTGGTTGGCCTGCCAGGGTAGTCGCCTCTCTCTGCAACAGCAGCCTGTTACTAACAGCCTAAATGCATAAAGCCAAGCACATACACAACTGAGCACACAACACACCAAGCACAGGGAGCTCTAAGGCCATAATTCCAGAGTATTGCTCATTTACAAAACCAAGGCCACACTTCACAACGTCCCAACTGAAATCACTTCCAATGCAAGTTTCAACATGTTTCTGTAGACATGGACAAGTATTTTAATTTTTAAACAAGCAGTGTTAAACACCTCTTGTTGTCATAAATTTGCATGTGTTTTCTTCATGTGTCACTCCCTTCTCAAAACTAAGACTAAGCCCACAAACAAAAACATTACTCTCTTCTGAGCTCTATGTTTGACAAAAGAAAACTGCAGATAAGCAAGTCTGCTGCTTTATTTACAGCAGTAGAATTTATCTAAATGTACAGCAGAGCCAGAATTATTATTACATCATCTTGAGAGATGTAGCTGTCAATATGAAGGTCTCTACTGACCCACATTAGGAAACAGAGGAATGGAGATGGGCAAATGACTATGGTCATTCACAAGTTGCAAGTTACTAAAAGCAGTAGCCATGTCAGCCATTCTAAAACTCTGCTAACACTTGTGAATCAGTTCTGCAAGTGTGGGCTCTGCATTTAAATGCATCATCTTATACTCCACACACCCCAGCATTTGGCTGGTCTTTAAGTAGAAATGCTCATACAATGCATAAGCAAAATGATCTAGTTCTTCATGCTAGGTCTGAATTGATTGCTGCAACCTTGTAATAGACAAACCAGTGAAGACTCCTTGATTTCCAATATCTACACGCAGCTTTAAACATAAGAGATAAAGTGAAAGCTGTTCTTAATCAAAATAACTAATTCTGCAAAATTCATATTATGCCAAAATCAAGGCTCAACTGTGTAGGATTTAACACTGACACAATCACAACAATGATGAGCAGGAGAAGGCCACTTAAAGGTTTTGCAACTTTCCAGTACTCTTGTATTATGGCAAATGCAAACATGCAAGATTGAAAACATTTTCTCCTCTCATTCCCAAACACGAGCACAAGAACACAAGCTATGTTTCAAGTAACTAACAAATGCATATTACTGCATCTACTGCTGTGACTTAATTGTGAGCTCTTAAACTAATCTGCAATAACCCTCCTCTGTAACATGTGTTCTTAACTAACCACAGCTTCAGCAGAAGCTGCTATCCACTACTTAACAGCAACTTCTTCTGGGAAAATGTTAACACAAATAGTTGCTGAGGTACCTAGAACAGTCTTCTGGTAAATATTTACTGATTTTTCCTAAGAGGAAAAAAGTAACTAAGGCTTTCTAAAACTATTCATTCATTATAACTTGACATTACTCCTGTCTCACAAAATCCAAATATTTCAGCTCATTAATTCTTTAAGACACACACTCATCTTAGCTTATGCTACAACTACATTTCTTCTAGGCAAAGAGCCATAAAATATTAAGCTCTAATTTTTCAAGCTAAATGTATTACATATTTACTTTCTTGACTCTTGTGGTTTGTGCTATTTAGGAAGAAACAGGTACAAACACAAAGCCAAACATGAAACAGATGAAGCTCATGGCTTTCTGTACATAAAATCAGACATTTCCAGCAGCAGTAAAGAAGAATAGGCTCCTACACCCCAAGTTTGCCTCTGAGTAGAGCTGAACACAGGGGGAGTGAAAAAGAGAGTGACAGCAATCAAGACTGAGCACAGACTGCAGATTCAAATATGGTGTTGATGTGCACGTGGAGCGCAGGGAAGTTTCTGCTGATGAGCAGAAAGGCTGGAAGTTGCACCACAGCCCTGATGCCTGGCACCACAGGATTAAGTATTTGCTACTGAGTATCACTACAAAGGTCAGCCCTTGAAAGGCTTTACCAGCCTCATCTCCCTCCATCCCAGCCCCAAGTGCTGCTCCAAATGCTGGTACCAACCTCCAGCCCTCTCATTTGGGTCTGCTGGCTGATCTGATGGTCAACCTGCTGCAGCTCCATGCGCAGCTGCTGCTCCCGTTCAGCTGAGGGCAACTGCTTCCCATGAGCAGCCACATCTGACATGGACAGCCTCTCCCTTTGGGATTGGAAAACAAGAAGATTTCAAAAAAATCTTTACTCCACTGGCACAGAAAAAAATAGATAAATAGATAAGAGAAAAATTAGAGAAAGGCAAAGAAAAAAACAAGAATCCTACCTGTCATTGAAACGTCCCTGAGAAGGTATATTTTGATGAGGAGAATATGGAGAGCCTCCCCAGCCACCATGAGTTTCATAAGGACTGTAGTCTACCAGGGAACAGAAGAAAACCACATTGCATTACTACAAAATCACCCTTTCAGTCATTCAGCCAACACAGAACTAGACAGAGAAGAAGAAGAAAGGCCAGCCCTCTAATTATGAGAAGCTGAACATTTCTTCTGATTAAATGAACACAGAAATACCATTTGTGACTGGTCTCACGTGCCTAATACACGACTCTTCCTGTACGACTAACAGTCTGTGACAGCCTTCCAGAGTCTGAGATTGTGAAGGACACTTCAGATACTCAGGCAGATGAGAAAACACAGAACAAAACTTACAGACATGACAATTGCAGTTATTTTTACCACTGAACTTCCTAAAAGACTCAGGAGTTCATTGATAATTCTGTCATACCTCAGTAACTACAGTTTAAATAATAAGTTTTCAGGGAGGTCAGAGTTCTACCTGTAATAAAGTCTAAAAAATGATTGCCAGAAAGACCTAGAAGCAAGTTTGGGGGGAATATAATAATTGAATATTTTCTTAAGGTTATGCAGTGCACCTCAAGAAAGACAATCTTTTGGAGTAAAACAGAAGGCCATATTATACATGTGATTAGAAAACAGATGTGTTGGAAATGAACTACTTCTACTTTTTTGCTTTGCCTAACAGTACATGAGACAATGGGTGCATTAAGTTTGCAGGAGCAGCTACCTATAAAGCAGTAGAGCAGCAGTACAATACTCCATCAAGATGGTTTTGCATAGCATATTTGGTAAAGTGGTAGGCTTCTGGATTCTGCTGCTACAGATTTAAAATAAGCTTCCTATCAGAGGGACTGGCAGAACAAAGTAACTTCTTCCAAACAGCAACAATATATCACTAACAAATACATTGTGTATGCACAAACATGTCATGGAATCATTGAATATCCCAAGTTAGAAGGGACCCATAAGGACCACGGAGTCCAACTCCTGGTCCTCCACAAACACCCCAACAATCCCACCCTGTACCTGAGGGTACTGTCCATACACTTCTGGAGCTCTGGCAGGTCCTGGGGCTGTGACCATTCCCTGTTCAGCGCCCTACCACCCTCTGAGGGAAGAATCTTTTCCTGATATCCAACCTAACCCTCCCCTGACACAGCTGCAGTCCTATCACTGGTCACTACAGAGAAATCAGGGCCTGTCCTTCTGTATCCCCTCAGGAGGAAGCTGTAGACTGCTATGGGGTCTGCCCTCAGTCTCCTCTTGCCCAGACCAAATGATCTCAGAAAGCTGTGGCAACCTTGTTCTGAATTCAGTCTTCTCAGTATAACCCTACCTGCAGTTATTTTAAGTGGCATTAACATACACCACAGCTGTATTTCTAAGACAAGATACAAGCTCACAGGGCTTGTCTTCAAGGCAAGTAAAGAAAATAGCAACAGCCAACAAAATGCAAGAGCACAGATCATACCTGAAATGATGGATTTGGCAGCAGCTCCCTGAACTGCCATGGCCTGCATGGGCCCAGAGCTCTGGTACATGGCTTTGGAAGTACGGGAGATGGCCCCAAATCTTGACACAGTTGGTCGGTCTCCAAAGGGAATGAGGTCATCGTCCCCCGTCTCGGCCGCTCGCCGCTGCATGTCCAGTCGCTGCTCACGCATGGCTTTGCTGTCCACATTCTGCACAAGACATGGAAAAGGCACTCCAAAACTCATTCCAAAACTAACAGGACACATTGCTCTTACAGCAATTTGGTAAGTGCAGTTAGTTTCTCTTGTACTCTCTATTCCCTTCACTTTTCAACTAGTTTTTGTAGTCAGAGGGGACATCTCCTTAATGATCTACCTTAAGATGATCATTACTACACCACAGTGAAAAAGCTGAAAAACTAATTGTGATAAAATCCAGAAGAAGAGAGCAGCAGCAAATGGAAACTATGACAGAGGAAGTCTAATGGGAAGAGAAGGGGGGGAGAAACCTCTCCCTCACATAAACTCAAAGAAGAGACCAGCGGCCATCTCTGAGGAAGACACATTCCTTCCAGAATCAAAATGAAATTTCTCTGAAACCCAGTGCTAAGAACTGTATTACCTATCAACCAGCAAATGACTCAGAATAGGAATTTTTCACTACTGCACTTACTTGGACATGTCTGATATATCTTTTCAGGCACTTATAATAAAGCAGCAGTACTGTTTGGAACATCCTGGTTTCTAACTGAGTTTCAGATCAAACACCTTAACAGGTCAGCATATGAAGAGAGAAAGTGTTCACTCTGTCCTCCAAGAGCTGAGTTAAATAGGAAATCTATCTGTTGGCTACCAGAAAATATAACATGGTAAAAATTGCCAAAATCAAGTTAAGACTTTGCTAAAGAAGTAAAACTCTGCACAGTAGAACAAAAAGAGCAAGGTAAGTGGAACCACTACACCAATAAATTGTCTTAAGGCTACAACCTTTGGTATAGTCCAACAATAAATTAAAACTCCGCAAGCTTTCAGTGGGGATAATGATAGCTAGAAACAGTTAACATATCTGAGGCAGAAATAAAGGGGTGAAAATGGCAGTAACAACTAAGCTGGAAGCTAAACTCAAGAAATGTAATACTTGGAAACCGAAACATTAGGGAAAATTTACTTTGGAATTCTGGAAAAAAATTACATTTTAATCTTGAGGCCATAGGATACTAGTACCAATTTTAATATCCTTCTATTTACTCAGTAAAGCTGCAAGTATCTGCAGAATATTCAGCATTATGCACTCAGATAATACTACTCCTGTCCTTCAAAAAAGGAATCTCTTTATGAATGATTAAAAAAAAATCACTGAAGAATTAATTCAGTAAAGGTCTCTTGATAGTTTTTTCCTGTGAGGAGACAAAAACTGAAAAGCAGCAGAGATCCATTTTGCTTATCTGAAAAATTAGCTCTGGGGCAGAAGAATACTTTGTTTAGCCTTGAAAAAGGAGGTTACTTCTCCAGAACCTTATTACTCCTTGCAATTGAGCTGCAGGTTTTTTACACAGTTTTCTAGCAGCAGGGATGAAAGTCAAGAGCTGTTTATCACTCATGGATGCTGCCACTTAGACAGCAATAAGCTGATTCCAAGTAATCTCAGTACTTTCCCAGGTAAAACGTGGCAGTGTGGTAACTCCAGGCAACCACACTGTGCAGGACTGAGAGCAAGAGGACAGGTAAAAAGGCCAAAGCTGCAGATGAAATGCAATTTTTTGCTCTGCTTTTTTCAGTAAAAAGCCTCCTTTTTGGGTCCATTTCCAACAGCAGCTTCAAGATTTTATGAGGAAAGCAATTCAGCAGACAGAAAAAAGACAAATTTAATTCCAGTGGGACAGAGGGGGAAAGGGGAGCCTTTCTGAGGAGAAGCTGAACCATAAAAATTCTGATTTAATAAGTGATTGCAACAGGTGAGCATCTGTCCACAGAAGAATGAATTCTGATTAGAAATGTTCCCCCCCACCTCTTTTTGGCCAAACAAAGGTCTCCACGACTCCAAGAATACAAAAATAAGTCAATAGATCACTTTGGCAGATGGGGGTGAAGGAGAATAGATGAATCTCTGTAAAATAGTTTCTCAGGGTAAACAGTCTTTTCTCTTGAAGAGCTTGAATGACTTGCTATGTGCATGGGCTACCAGCCTACTCCTCATGTTGAGTGATGCCTGAGCCTTAGGAAGAAACTGAACAGTGGTGGTATATAAGACTCCTCTTTATATTCTTCTCCATTAATGACTCCCAATAGTAACAGCCAAGCAGCCCTTTCATTTTGCAACACTGACCTAGCAAAAATGGAGCAGCAGATCACAGCCCACCTCCCGAAGTTCAGTGAAGGGCTGAATAATTGCAGCAGAGAGCTAGAAATTGCCTTCAAGAAGAAACAGCCTAGTGCAAAGTTTTGACTGCTTTTCTCAAAAACTTCATGCAAGTTTTGGGTATTCTTGTAGCCAAAAATCACAGTCCTTCAAGTAAAAACTAGTAACACCCTTAACAGCAGTAACAGCCACCTTAAAGGAAATTAATTGCCTGAAGTTAAGTTACAGCATCTTTCTCTGACAGAAAGAAGTACAGGCAGCAACAGATGGACATACTTAATTAACAAACTGCCAGGACAGAATAATTTTTGCATTTCAAGTAAATGCAAAGAATAATACTTGCACAATATTCTTGCTATCTATGGCTTCAGAGCAGAGTAGTTATCCTGCAACTATATGCAGAATTTTGTACCAGCTACACAAGGGTAGGACTGTTCATAACTTAGAAAACTAAGTGCTTCACACAGCTGCAAATGCTTTCTGTGACTGCAATGCACTTCTGAGCTTAAATAAAAGCACTGTCATCATCGTGGAAAGCAAATGAAAGTCCTTCCCAACCCACAGAAATATCCACTCTTCTGTTTTCCCCTTATCCCTGCATACCGCCATCTCCACACTCCTTGCTGCCACAACATCTTTGGGTTTTGCATCTTTGGTTCCAATGTAGGAGCCGATGGTGTCACAGGACCACGGAGAGTACTGGCTGTAGTCATTTCCTTTGTATTTCCCAGCTACCTTCAGGTCTTCGTCCAAGTACTGTACAAAAACAAAAATCTGGTTCTGTAAGTGAAGGGAAGAAGCAGTTTCACAGCCATCCCTGTTCACTTCAACAGTAATGAACTTGAGAAACATGACCAGGATTATTTTTTATCAGAAATATCACCCTCTGGAACGTGGCCAGAGAACACATGAAGTGCGTGAAATTCTGAGCCCCTGGCTACGCTCCCAGTGCCGACTGTTCACTTGGCCAGTTCGAAGGTGATATTTTGACACTGGTTAAAAAACCAAATCTCTATCAAGCTGTTACTTCATTCTAAATATGTCAGGAGTAAAGTCTAGTAACTGTGAAGAGTGATTACTTCAATTAGTAATGGCTCTAAATTAATTTTCTTGGCTGCACCAAAAGCAGAGAGCTCAGGACCAGTGGTAGATCAATAGCCAGCTGAAATACTGGAGACTGTACTACAAGGGCTTCCCAGCTAGGCATGAAATCTACTTTCCCCAACATTTGCCCGTGTTGTATTGTTTTGATTTTCTTGTTGTC
This sequence comes from Calcarius lapponicus, assembly GCA_039654755.1. Classification (NCBI taxonomy): domain Eukaryota; kingdom Metazoa; phylum Chordata; class Aves; order Passeriformes; family Fringillidae; genus Calcarius; species Calcarius lapponicus. The sequence continues at coordinate 8,051,871 of CM077471.1, forward strand.
TACACCTACCAGCATGTAAATACTCAAGTATTTTCTAAACGTGCCAGTATCTCGTGCTTTGTAAAAATACGCTTACCTCCTCTGAGTGAAAAGGATGAGGCAAGGTTGGTGATGGTGCAAAAGGAGGTGGAGAAATCACCTTCCTCTCCTCCAGCTGGGCCATAATCTCTTTCCTTCGTCTATGAAGTTCATCCAGGCTGGGATGAGGCTGAAATGAAGACAGGGAAATGTTTCAGAGCTCCTGAAGCCTTAAAGTACAAAATGAATAATTTTCTAAGTGTTGTTTATCTGAACAAAATAAGGCAGCTATGTACTGCAAGGAGAGGGAAATACAGAGGATAGACAGAATCAACGAAGTAACAAATAATGATCACTCTGTTTAAGTCTACTTGTTAACTTTCATACAGGACATACATGTTCCTACACTGACCAGTGTTAGTTCAAGATACCCCACAAACAGGCAAGTGCTACAACCTGGCAAAGTTCCCACTGGCACATGTTCGGCATGACAAGTTCCCATTACAGTCATGTACGGTAATTTGATAGAACTCTACAGGTCACTAGTCACATTTATTACTCGCTTTGCAATAGAATTAAACACAAACACGGCACACTCAAACTGATAGACCTGTAAATTATGTTAAAAACACTTCCTGTACCTGGCAATAGGATTCAGAACCTTTAATCTGAATGATTTAAGTCCAACTATTCTACAGAACTCAATTCCAGCTGGTGAGTTATCAAAACCAATTTGTAAACTTACAACAGGAAGACCCTCCAGTTAGCTATCTAACTAGAAAAATTTCAGAAGAGAAGAATTTTTAATTCTTTTATCAAGGCAGGTATGTTTAATGTTTATTATTGAGGTACAGAGTTGGTCAGTCACAGATGGGCAGTACAAGAATGCACATGTGACCATTTCCACACGCTGTGTTTACTCTGCACTTGAGTAGCCCTCTCCAGCCTAATCTTTGCTGGAGAAGTCAGAGATCTATGAGATTTCCAAAGTGAATTACAAGGCTTTTATACTTTGAGCACTAAAGCTGCCTACTTTTACATATTAACATAATTTCAACTGGAGAGTTGACCAGTAACTAAATTACCTTCCAGTTTTTCATCCGCTTCCTAAAGTTCAGACTTTTCACAAAGGCCTTAGTACAAAAACATTCAATTCCCCAAGCAGTTAAGAGTTTCTCTCCCAAAACAACCAAAAACCACAGTGCAGAACCCATACCCTGTGGCAGGAAGGTCTGATCTGACCGAGATGCGGAGCCACCGGGCAGTAAGGCTCCGTTTGCTGGTATCTGTCCCTGGCCTCAGGCACGTAGAGGGGCACGGCCGCCTGCGGGATGTCGATGGGCACGGGGCTGCCGCGCACCACGTCCTCGCGCTGGTAGGGCTGCACGGGCGGGTAGACGCGGCGGCCGTCGTAGTGCGGCGGGTACATGGGCTGGGCCAGGGCCGGGTAGCCCTGCGGCTGCGGGTACTGCGGGCTCACCACACGCTCCGGCAGGTACGGCCCGTAGTGCTCCAGGTACGGCGCGCCCGCCTCGGCGGCTGACGGAGGAGGTCGGACAAAGCGAGACATGGACTGAGTGGGATAGTACACTCCTGAGGCAAGGCAAGGGGGGAAAACACAAGATACAGAAAGTGATTAGCACAACTGTCCACAAAAATTGACAGCAGAAAGCCCTGAAGAAGCAAAAGTTGATCCAAAGCTCGAGTGACATGGTCTAAGTACCTAAAATACCATCATGGCGTCAATGTTACAGTAGCTGATGAAGAGCTGGTGAGACTGAGCCCATCACAGTGAATAGAAATACATCACCAGAATGTCTCTGCAGATTGCTACAAATGCTTTCAGCTAGGTAGGACCTAAAAAGTAAACTGAAGATTGGTCTGTACATCCTCATCCATACAACTAAATTCAACTTATCTCACGGAATCACAGAATTACTAGGTTGGAAGAGACCTTCAAGACCATCAAGTCCAACCCATGCCCTAAACACCTTAACCAAACCATGGCACCAAGTGCCATATCCAGTCTTTTCTTAAACACATCCAGGGATGGTGACTCCACCACCTCCCCAGGCAGGCCATTCCAATATTTTATCTTTACTCTTTCTGTGAAAAACTTCTTTCTAATATACAACCTATATTTCTCTTGACACAGCTTAAGACTGTGTCCTCTGGTTCTGTCAGTGCTGCCTGCAGAAAGAGACCAACCCCACCTGACTACAGGCACCTTTCAGGGAGCTGTAGAGTGATGAGGTCACCCCTGAGTCTCCTTTTCTCCAGGCTAAACACCCCCAGCTCCCTCAGTTGTTCCTCACAGGGTTTGTGTTCCAAGCCCCTCACCAGCCTTGTCACTCTTCTCTGGGCACACTCAAGCATATCAGAGCCACTGGCTGGGTAAAGGAACTTGGAGTATTAGGATTTAAAGTCATCTAGAGATTTGTTCTATGTCTTGAACAGGAGAAAGACATTTCAGAACTGTAAATCATAAAAGACTTGTAATATCACACTGCCAGGTTACCTGAAGATTTTATTATTCTATCTGGGATCTCTCAATAATTTTAAAATAAGCATGAATATGTGCATGACACCAAATTTTGTGGACAACTCAGATGCTTGGTCACTGGCACCTAATGAACAAATGGAAGTAGTTTGTTTTTATTCAAAATGCTATGCAACTTTCTCAGAAATGGCTTCCCCCATTTCACCTTTCCTTTCTAGAGCTTTTTCTGCTTTTAACTTCCTTTGGTCTTTCATTGCTTATTTTTCTTTCACATTAACTTCACTTTATCTCATTTCGCTCTGCAACCTCACATTGCCTAAGAATCATTCTCTGTTTTCATACAGATAGCCATATCTTCTCTTTTTAATTCCCTTCAATATTATCTTTTTCCATGTGCTCTCTTTGTAGTTAAGTTTTTCCTCTTAGTTCCTTCTTTACGACATTGTCTTTTTCTGTGAACACCCTTCTCTAATTTCATTTATCTCTAGTCATCACATGCACTTTATTTCCATTTTCCCTGAGTCAAACTGAATTAATGTTTACCATACTGGATCCCTTATCCAGCCCAGTAAGGAAGAACTGAAGACAGAAGGACTTGCAGCACTTGGACAGATACAGGTATTGTTTTCACTTGTACTGAAGTCCTCAGTCAAGGCATAAAATCCCACCAATTTCCATTTTAATTATGGCATCACCATATTACTGTCTTTCGTCCATGTCATTTGTAAGAAAACATCAATTAAAGGGCTTAAAAACCAGAGTGGGAAGAAAGACTAAAATCAGCACGAAGATGAAAGAGCTTGGTCAATCTTACCTTGTTGGTAGGGTGCTGGCTCAAACGATGGGGCAGCCCCTCTGGGGTCTTGATAAAACATATCTGCTTGTTGTGCACTGTACAACTGAGACCCTCGTGGTACCATCTGCAACTGCTTGGTGACAGACACTGAGGGCAGATCTGCTGGCACCCGAGCAGGCACAGGATGAGGGTTCACTGGCAAGGCAGAAATAGAGCTCTTGGGAACAGATTCCAGCCTAAAGAAGTGGAAAGATGGCACTGCTTATTAAGGCCTGGTATAGTACTCTACACTGTACTCTAACACACTGTTATTTATCTACACTCCACCTTCTGAAGGCTTCTATCACCTTCTCCAATGAAAAGATAAGCAAACAGGGAATTAAAACAGTTTAGAGCTTTAGCTTTCTACTCTACTATATAATCACTAAAAAACCCCCCAACCAAACAGAAGAACAACCACAACCCCAGTTCTGTTTCTTTTTTAAAGAACTGGTTTCCTTTGTTTCTACTCCCCATTTACACCCACAACAATGTGAAGAACAGGTAGGAAGAGCCGTACAAGTCAGGAGGGGATCCAGGGGCACTGCTGCTCAGATGGTCCATCTTCCCCGGCTTCAGGGCACTTTCATAACCAGAGTCAGTCCCTCGAGAAATCAGTTGTGTCACTGTGCTGCCTGTTGACACAATTCCATTTGGCAGAGCAGAAGTTTTCCTATTGGGCAAGTCCACTCCCCCTTCCTCTGAGAGGATAGCTCCTGAAGGCAGGCCCACCTCATTCAGCTGGCCCAGGGAGGCACTAAGGGGTCTTCTGGGAACGAGACGCTTGTTCATTTTACGAAATCTTCAGAAAGAGAAACCATGTATCAAAAATTGAAACAAAAAAAAAGTAAAAGGAGCTGTACTTTCAAGACTTTTCAAACATGGATTCTACTGAAAGCTTCCTTTTATTCAAATTCTTCAAGAGGCTTATGAAAATACCTCTTAGAATACAACTTCCTTGATAGTCGATCTATTATTCAGAGTTTCAATCAGAACAAGAATGGACTTTTAAGTACATCAATAATTCACAGGTAAACTTCACACAGCAAATTTACAAATCCTACTTTCTTTACATATATGCATCTCAAGAGAAGAAAACCAAAGCCAAGCATTACATAAAGTACTATTATCACATAAAATACAGGAATACAAGCTTTAGAATAAGAATCACAGACTGTTCAAGCCTGTTTAATTCAGACAAGAAACTAACAGCAGAAAATTGAAGTGAAAAAATATGAAGTTATACCCTTTTGCTCTCTTTGTCCAATAATAAACCAAGTGTTTTGTAGCATGTGATATATTTTAAAGCACATTTTAAGATTAATGTTACTATATCAATATGCAGCTTACACCATTTCTGTTGTATTATAAAGTGATTGCAGAGATAAAAACTCTATGAACATGCAGCAATTTCAAAAATCTAACTGCATCTGACTAAAGCCTTATCAAATACAGGCATTTTAACCAAAGTACCACAGAAACCAGTAGGCCAACGGAACTGGAGAACAAATTCCAGAGTTGAAGGTCCTCCACTAAATACCCTGCCATAAGTTCAGATCTCAGAATGCAAGTGTGAGAGCACATTGGCAGACCTGAGTGTTCGCACTGAACAAGAAGCAAATAGTATTTCTTCAGCAGGGTTGAAGCCAACACTTTTATATCATAAATAACAGTCAGAGTGAGATGGGAACCCAGACTAGGAAGGTATACAAATTACTGCAGAGAAAGGTGGCAACTGATTACTCAATCTTTAGATAATATTTGTAGTTGCCCACGTGCATTGACAGCAACACAAGAGAGGCAAAAAGGGGTTTTATTGTTGGGCCTGTTTTGTTTTCTAGATGTTGTTGCAGTCTCCACACATGGAGGAAACAAATTAATTTTTAAAAAGTTCAGTTCTTGCCTATGCAGAGAGGGTCTTTGTCCCTTGTCAAGAGGGCAATGAGCTGCTGCTTAAGCAAGTTTAGATGATAATATGCTATCTAAAGCATTACCACACATTTCCCCATAACCTTCCTCCAAAGTTAAAGCTTTATAAAGAGATAGAGGAGTCACACAGCACCAGCAATGCATATTAGTCACACAAAGCATTTTTAAAAGGAGGAGTGCTAACACAATAGCTACTTAAAGGAATTAAGCAAAGATAAAAGGTACAAGGAACAATCAGAACTCCCAAATTCCCCAACCACCCACAGAACCTGAACAAACATTCTCTACAGCCCAGGACAACATTAGTACCAAGGTAGGCAGACTGACTACACCAGGCCTCTCCCATTCTGCAAAGCTGACAAACAGTCCTTGATACATACAGCTGGCTCAGAGCTGTAACACTGACCCAACACAGGTCAACAAAATCATCCCAAAGCTGCACTACCAATCTCCATTTCATTAGCATGATGACAGAAGGCAAAAACCTCTTCAACTGTTTCTGCAGCACACAAGTACTGGAGTCTTATTCCTTGTTCATATGAATAATTGTCTTTGTCATTCTAACAACCACATGCTCTGCTCTTCTTTCTCTGTGTTTTGTCTATGCACTGCATGCTGGCTATACAGGCCATGAACTGACATTAATGCTTTGAGTTTCAGATTAAGAAATGAAAAAGAAACACTGCATGCCAATCCTGAGCCTTTGCAGTATTCTCATTTAAAAAAGCACCTTTTCTTTGAATTATTGTAGCCCAAAAAGCAAGTATATAACAAGCTAATATACTACATATGTATTTATTTCTTTTAGCTCCTAAATAATTCATTTTACTTAAAAAAAAATTAAAACAACCTGCAGAACAACAGCATCTTGCTCTTTCATAACTGGTAGCCCTCCTAAATCTGTAATGGATCTAGACTGCAGATTTGATATGAGCATCATATTTTAACTCTATAACAACAGATGTAACTAATTGAAAGTACCCGCATGAAACTTTCTGACAGATTGCACAAAGAATTGTTGCAGGAAAAAAATCTTGAATTGTTTGTTTTCAGCTCTTTGGAGAGCTAACAACACATTCCTTACATTTGGAAAACTGCCCACAACCTACCTGAATGAAAAGGGAAGAGGAGAAGTACCCACAAACAAAAGACACTGTGAATGCCATCACACACTTAAGAAGTAGGGAAAACAGTCCACCTCCAAATACTTTGGACAACACTTGTGTAACATCAAACTTTCAGAGCTGCATTGCTGATGAACAAAGCAAATATCCTGCTGTATGGAAGAACAAGTAGCTCCAAAACCTAAGAGATGACTGTTACAAGTTTATCACCTTACTTCTTACTAGTTTAACTACCAGGTTATACCTCCTCATTCCTAAATATGAGAAATAACTCTTATAGATAAGATGAAACAAAGACTGGACTGTTTTCTACTAGCAGAGGTACACTTACTTTTCCAGCTCCTCCTGTGAGTGTGCAAAGGTGCAGCTGGCCCCCCGGGGACATCCTCCTCTCTGCTTCATGTCTCGGCACATGTATGTCTTGTACTTGCTGTGCTGAGGGGGCTGACAAGGGTAAAGAAAGCAGGTGAGATACCTGAACATGAAAAGCACCTAACCAAGCTGAATGTATCATCTTATCAAAGGCCTGGTGTTTGACTGTTGATAATTGCTCTTAATTCAAGTGTTTCTGGAATACCTGACATGAAATAAATGACTGAAGTACTTGTGTTTGGTTCTTCAACAGAACCAACAGATTCAAGAGTATGTGCTTTGACAACTAAGTCACTCTCAGTTTTCTACAGCATTTTTATTCAAACTCCTTACTGGAGAACTTGACTGGAACACAGCTGTACATTTTAGGACACAGTTAAGTGGACAAAACTGATACACAATGAAAAAATTACCAATAATCAGATATACTCTATTGATAGCTCTCACCAAGGGAAACATCTGTAAAAGTCACCCTGCTTTCTGAGAAGCCAAAAGCTGTATATCTGTCAGAAATCACCTGCAAACTGTTGGGGTTTTTTGGTTTTGGTTTTGGGAGGGTTTGTTTGTTTAGCTTTTGTTTATTTGTTTTTAGTTTTGTTTTGGTTTTGGGAGGATTTGTTTGTTTTGTTTGGTTTTTGTTTGGTTTTTGTTTGATTTGTTTTGGGGTTTTTTTGCCTTCTACGGCAGTGAGAAGATCCAGGCAGAGTGAACAGAAACCCCATAGCCTTTCACTGGCCACTGTTGCCAGGTAGCGCAACTCCACCCAGACTCAGCAGACATCCCTTTCCTACTCACAAGGCTCCAAGCTCCCTTCCAAGCAGCACAGCATGTACCACAGGCTCTCCACAACAAAAACCCTTGATGTTTTCCCCTCCCAGATTCCCACTTATGCATTTCTACTGTTTTTCCTTTTGCTGGTGACAATGCTCATTATCCATCCCAAGTAATGCAAAAAGATCAAACAGCAGAAATAATTCACTTTTTTTTTTTTTTCCTCTGGCAGAGACAATATTTTTACTAGCTGAGCTCCCCAAACCAGCTCTCCAAGAGGATGAGTGCCAAAGAGACAGAGTAGGACTGGGACAGGCAGCTCTGTACTTCAGCAGCATTTATATCAACTGAGCTACACAATAAAATGACATCAAAGGAATGTGTGATAAGGTCACTATGAGAGAAGTTAATATACAATTATATTGTCATTGCTGAAACAAAAAAAAACTTGTTTCAGGAACTTGGATTGCACCCTCATATCAACTGTTCTTAAATCTTCAAGCTCGACAGACCACTCAGCACAGGTATAAGGATGATTTCATTAACAGAGAGCCAGCTGGCTGAAATATGTCACATTAAAACAAAACAAAGAAAATCCCCACAAATCACAGCAGCACCCAGTGTCCCTTCCCCACCCTCTACTCAGGAAGGCTGTTATTCATTTCCCTAAGCCTACAGCTGGATCAGACTGTTCTCCTTCCATCCTAGTGAGCTGTGAAAATAATTTCAACAGGTTTTGGAGGTAAATATGTGTTGTTTCATGTTTTTTCCTTTCTTGTTTCTTTTTTGATAAATATGAATTGCAGTGATGTTTTCAATTAGCTTCCTGTCAAACCAAATCTTTCCAGATGACATTAGTAAACCTCTACTATAGGATACAGCCAATAAAACTTAGGGGTACATATTTCCCAAATGATTTAGCTTTTACCTGTTGTTGATCTGTTCCTTTTTTGCTGTGATTCTGGATATAATCAACTAAGCCATGAACCACAGTCCTCACAGCAACTAGTCCATTTTCCAGTTGTTCCCATGTTGGAGGTGGAGCATCTGTTTCATGGACAGCAAACACCAAACATAAAGAGAAAAATCAGAAAGATTTTCCAAAACCAGGAACAAAACCCCACAACAGTATCACAAAACTTGACTAGCCAAGTTTATAAAAAACATTTCATCAGTAGATAAAAAGCATTCAGCACCTTAATTCTGGGACATTTAGCTCTTACAGAATAGAGGTATCTATCAACTTAAGACTGAACTGCACAAAATACCGAATAAGCCAGTAAGACCATTATTAGCATGCAAAATTATTTCCTTTTACAAGAACTTTCTCATCTCACAAGAACTCCAGAGTAAAGGCACTGTACAAACTCTTCTCATTTAGAAAAACATCAGGTTCAAAATCCCTCTTGGCATTAAGACTCCTGGAGGTAAAATTATTCCATACGAATACAGTCATCCTGGCCTGATTACACAGGCACAGCTGTAGAACAGCAACAGAAATTAATGCTTCTCATGTGGAAAAAACATCACAAGGCAAATCTATGAATCAGACCACCATCTAAACCACTGTGAATAAACTGTACACTCTCAATTCTATAGGAGCACTTTTTCTTTTTAGCCAATTTACTTTTCTAAGTTTTTGAATCTGTTCCAGCAGCTGACACTCCCACTGTGTGCCTGCACACTCTGCTGCAAAGGACAGTACCTCAAAGAGCCTTTCAAGATCTTTAGCAGAATTAATGACATTATATTCCACTCACAGGGATTAAATTCTTCCACAAGTATTTCAACATGCTTCCCTGCTGTTCTTTAGGCAACTCAAAAGTACAGAAAAAAATCACAAAGACCAGACTTGGCTACTGAAATCACGGGAGGCTATTAGTGATGCCACCTTCCAGATCAGTTTTTGCAAACAAATTTGCAGTACACAGGTTTGTCCCCAGTTTGTTTCAGTATGAAAGATTTGGGAAGAAAGCACTGCCTCTCCTTTAGCTGTGAAGTACAACTGGTCCTCATTGGAAAGGAAGTTTAACTTCTGTTTGTTTAAACAAATACGAATTTTTCGTCTTCTGAAGTTGTAGTTTATATCTTCTTACTATTTTGATACATAATATTCATTTTACAAATTTTAGCAGGTATAAAATGACACTTCAACCACAGGACTCTATTCTGTCCCTTCCCATCTCCCTCATATAGTCCTTACAGCACTGCTGACTTTTTCAACAATTTCTATTTTTCTCTCCTCTGTCAACAGCTTAGGTTCTATTTCCCAGTATAAATTCTTTCCAACTATCTTCTACCTGCCAGACTCTTTCCTAGTTTTGAAGAATTACCTATGAACAAGAAAAAAACCTGAATTCTGTAGAGTAACAAACCATTCTTGTGTAGACTGACTTTTGCCTACCTTCTCTCTATTCAATCTATCAAAATTCTACTTTGGAATCCAAAACTCTTTAGTTGATGAGTAAGGAGGATGTTTCCTTACACTTGATGATCAGCTTTCAATCCTTGAACAGTGTTAAGCTCATCTTGCTAAACTTAAAGGTTTTTATGAAAACACCCAGATTTACCTGGACTGGGATCAATATTTGCTAGGAGCTCGAGGTGAGGTCTAAGACGATTCAAGTTAGCTGGATCTCCAGTCCTCTGGAGAGCAATAGTTAATTCCTGAACACTCTGTGCAAACGAGGCTGGGGTCTGCAACTTAAAAAAATTATCATAATTAACTTTCTACAGGCATAGCAATCCTCATGGATTCTGAAGGCTGCTCCACAGAGAACAACTGTCTCTCAAAACTGGAGATAAAGATCTTTCATAGAAGCCCACTCCAGTGAACCTTTTCTATTAAGAATGCACAGTTATTTGACATTGCATTAAATTGCACTTTGAAATAGACAAAATAAAGGCTGGTGTTATTTCTAGCAATAAAACCTATTTCTTTTGTGTTGTGCAGCTACCCAAGGAAAAAAATGGGTGATATTGGAAACCATTTAATTTAGATTTCTGGAGTCTAATATCTCCAATCTCCAAACCAACAGGTTTGCATCCTGCTTTAAATTGAGTACAGCAAGCAGAAAATAAAGAACAAGATGGTTGAAGGAAAAGATAGCTAGCAATATTCTGTTTCCTAACATCACTCAATTCCAGTTTTAAAACTGTTAATTCTACCTAGATCCTTCAAGAGACGTTTGGCAGGACACTTCAAAAGGTGGGCAAAGGCATAAATATACAGCAGAAGCTATCCTGAAGCTAATTCCCTTGCACAGCAGCCAAAGCAGTTCTTTCACAGCTTTCATAACCATTCAACAAGGTTCAGTTCTTCCCACCCAATTTAGGCATTTAAAAAAGCATCCCCTAATCTAAAAGCCCATTTATCCTATGTTGCTTCTGAACACAGAGAGATCTGGGCATTTCCAGAGTTTAAGTATTTTATTTACAAAATGTGTTTCCACCTCTCTGCCTTCAGACACAGACATGGGGACTCATTTTTTTTTCCAATTTACACACTAACTTCCTGCCTGGAAACATGGACCATTAGCCTCTGTCACTACACTGGCACTTACCAGCTGTTCATAAAGGTCACCCCCCAATTATTTAGCTAAACTTAGTGGGTTTCCATCTGCAGAAAGAAGTAAAGTAACAAAAATGTCCAGATGGCAGAGGAAACAAGATTAATCAGATTACAAATATATATTCTAATTATTTAGGACGTAACGGGTTTTGAAATAACAGGACAAATGATTAATGGGCAAGCCCACATGGGCACAGTTTCTAAGTTCAATGACACAAACAGTTGAAACAAGATGGACTGGGCTGGTTCTAGGCGGCTTTACCTTGTCAATGATACTCTGCATGTGGGATTTGTGAGACTGGTCTCCATAGAGGAGCGAGGACCACTGGTCTGGTGCGATGCGCAAACCCGCTTCCATCGCTATTTGAACTATCTGCGAGTCGTGCTCCCTCCTCAGAGCTTCGTAAGTCCGAAATTCCTCCTTCAGCTGCATCAGGGAGGAATCCTCATCTCGCTTGGTCACCTAGAGAGGAGAAATGAGCCAAATGCAATTAAGCAGGATAAGCCCAAGATTAGTGAAGTCCGAGGCACATGACATCTTTGGTCACATCTAAGTCCTTCTCCCAAACTTAAAATCAACTACGACACCACTCAGTGAACAGCAATTCCTACCAAAGTAATGCACGCTTTAGAGAGTGGAACCCATATAAAATGGATACAAAACATTGTTTACTTGGACTCTGACCCATATATTGGTCAAAGTGTCACACTTCCAAATGACTTTACAGCACCCACAGCTTCAATCAAGATATTTTGTTTGCATTGCAGAATTTTGTTTGAGGATACAATTAGCAAAACCAAAGCATTTTTCTACTTATTTAGCAAGACTAAATTTAAATTGAGCATCTAGTAACAGAATTAAAAAGCAGTTTTTCTTCATACAGCTGACACCCAAAAGTCTCCTTTTTCTTTGATTCTAACCACACTATAACTGAATTACCAGAATTAGTAATTTTTCTGGTTTTAAGCCACTTCTAAGAAGGTAAGTATGCTGCTTTACATCCAGGTTTTGTAACAGTACCTCTATGAAACCAGGCAAAGGCAAAACCCATCTTTACAGCTTCAAATTGCTATTTCAGCCTACACTGCCACCACAGCTGAATGACAAAGAACTCTAAATTCATGTGGGACTTAATGAGCAATACTTCCTCTAACTACACATATTTTTAGGCACATTAAATGTTACAGGACAATGAAAATTCAAAGTGAAAACCAATGGTTTTCATAGCAGTACAAAATCTCCAGGCAGAATCTTCTTCCTACCTTGAAGCAGGAGGCTCTGTAAAGGAGCTGGACAACGTGCCCAATGCTAGTCTTGGAAGCCTGAGGGAATCGTGGCTCCAGTCTCTGCACCACAAAGAGAACCAAGACCTTCCGTGACAGAGCAGATCCATCTTCCAATGCCAGCAGAACCAGCTTTAGAGCCTCCTCTTGCATTGCTGGGAGTCAGGAGAAATGCAAAAAGAGACAAAGGATGAGAGAAGCCCAAGTAAAATTTTTGCAGTTTCTTGTTCACCTACAGTTGGGGGATGACAGCTAAAAACTCCCACCAACAGAACCACAAAGCCACAGAGAAAAAAAAGGAATTGGGCAAGAAGGGAGGGCAAAGAGAGAAGGAACCCCTCCAGATTCCAAACTGTGACTTGGGAAAACAGGACTTTTTACCTTTAGTATTATTATTATGATTTATTACTATACACTACATTAATATTGTTATTATTACTACCACTACCATTACAACAACGTCTGTTTTGGGTACCACCTGAAAAGAAGGTGTATTGCCTACATCCCACACTTATCCCAGAAGAAAAAGCTGACCAGCTAAGGAAGAGCAAGATTCATTTCCGTGTAAGTAAAATAAAAAAGAGTGCCCACACTAATCAACCAGGCTGCAGCACTGCTATTTTGCTACATAACCAACCTTTCTCTTCCCTGAAGTGGTATCAAACTTAGTGTCTCATAATCAGTCTTCATCTGTTTCAGTCAGGAAAAGCTTCACTATTTTTCATTAAGAAATTGGCTTCAGATTTCAAGACTCAACAAGTGAAGTCTGTATTTTCAACGAGACTTCATTTTTTTTAAGCAATATTAATTTCTTTCTAGTATTTTAAGCAAAAGAATTTAATTTATAAATGCACAACTTCATAAAAATATGTACACGTAACTGTAACAAATCTATCCCTACAACTGCTTTGTATGTTTATTACCCTGTAGGAAAAGAAGCCATGCCAGTCACTTCCAGTAACCTTATTTTTTCTAGAAAGATCTTCACGGAATAGACAAGAACAAAAGGACACCTATTCTGAATTTTACAGAACACCTGAAAAAGTATTCATAATACAAGAAAACCCAACAGCAGCAGCCCAACAGACACATAATTAATTCTGAAGATTACTATTAAGAAATTAGGCTGTTGCTTAATAAAATCCCTTGGGCAATTGGACAGCCATTTATCAACGGCTCAATTCTAAGGTGCTTCTAGCAGTGATACTGTGATGTCACCTACCTGGCCCAAGGAACTGGCAGCCTCTGGCTCTCACTGCAGCCCAGAGGTTGGAGGAGAGCTGCTGAGGGTTTTGATGCTGGAGGATGAGCTCTGTGACTGTTCTTTCACCCAGTGACCGCGCTGCCCGCATGGCTCTGATCCTCCCTTCCTCCTCCACCAGCTGGCAATGGACTAATGTCACCAGTTTCCTCTGCATGGGGCGACTCAGCACGCTCTGAGTGGTACTGTTGAGACCCACACCTTCAAAACAAAATGAAACAGAATAATAAACTACCTCATACTCCTCTTCTTGTGCCAGTCTTCAGTGACTGTGCTGGACAAGTGCAAACCTAGCTCTCCTGGTGTCCATTTTGTCAAAGGGAATACTAGTCAAGGCATATCATAAGTTCGTTTCACTTGTTTCACTTGGCAATAAAAGCAGTTTTCTGGTAGTCAGCTTCCCCCAGGCTTAGTCTTGTGATTGACTGATCTGGCTTTTTAAGAAGATGGAACCTCTAAAGAATCCTTTTTCCCACGCTGGTAGTTTGTCCCACACCCTCCCATACAGATTCCCAGTTCATCCCTTATTCATGGACTTTAGGGATCACTTGGACTTTTGCTTGTTTTCAGAACACATTTATTTTCTTGCCTACATGTGGTACCTGCATTGTTTTGGTTTAGTGCTTACATGAGTCCTGAACTGTTAGGGTGATGTCTAATTTTGTGCCAAAACTCTGAATGACAAACATGCTGAGAGCCACCTAATTCAGGTTAAAGGAAGAGGTGACTCACTAGACATATGGCTGCCATGCTGAGTTTGCTCTACAGCCAGAGCTTGTTCACTGGGCCACCAATTCCCAGAGTGATACTGCTGTCATGCTGCACTGGTCACAAAAGACTCAGACAGTTTCTCAAAAAAATAATTTTTGATAACCCAATGCCCATGATGATCACCTCCACTACTTGGGCTGACAGACTGTCCAAATCCAGCACATGTAATATATATAAAATCCATACTCTTCAACACAGTGCAGGTTTGCCAACTTAGAATTACCCAGATTGACCCAGCTCTTATATTTGACCTTGTATAAACAAAGTATTACTTATAATTTTCTTTATCTTTCTTATATTTAGTAACTTTCTTATATCAGTTTATTCATCTTCTACACAACAGCTGCATCACTACAATTATCACAAAGCAGAACTGAAAATAAAAGGCAAAATTATCTATTTCTACTTACTCTGCAAAGATCAAATCAAAGTTTGTCTCAACTCACTATGGCATGGTCAAAAAAACCTCAGCCTTTTGTCTGAATTATTTTTGACACCTTTCAATTCTACATCTCCCTCCCCTCCAGGAAAACATCATCTTAATGTTTAAGAAATGTTTCAATTTGTTTCTAAACTAGATTTATATCCATTTTTCAAACATACTAACTAATAATTTGGATCGTTTGTTTTGCATCTTATTTGTTTTTTTGTTTCATTTTCCAAGGAAGCAATGCAGGAACTACCTCTTGCACTGCTGAGTGGTTTGAGGTACAATGCCAATTCTTCCACACATTTCTTGCCCTCCTCATAATGCTTGGTATCTTCAGCTCCACTGCATAAAGTAATCGGCTGCTGCTCAGGAACCTGAGGAGAGATGACATGTACATCTACTATGAATGTGCATAAATAAGTGGCAACTGTGCTTGCAAACACTTATTATTACACCACATTTCCTGTTTTGTTCTCCTTTTGTGATTTTGCTGTATTGCTTAGCATTTTTTCAGCTTATTTACTGAACAAATAGTGTCAGAAACCCCAGTGAGAATGAAAACAAAAACACAGGATTTATGTTTAAGAGACTTCTTTTATTTAGTGGCTGAAAGGAACTAGAAGCAGAAGGCTTAACATGGCACTTCCTATAACTATAAAACTTTGGCTAAAATAGAACACACTGAAACACCCCCAAAGCTGACTGGCCAGAAAACTCAGGGGGAAGAAAAAAAATGAAGATAACCCTGGTCTGCTGGTAAGTACAAATTTGTATCTACAGCCTCACAGCTCTAAAACCATCCAGGGATAAGAGACTGCAGCTACTTAAGATTAGTGGCAGAAAGACTTAGCAGCAAATACAATAAGACACCCCTGGAACATATTCTGAGTAGACACAGCTACAACGCAGCATGACCAAGTTATCCTCTGTAGTGCATATGAACACACCCTGTGAGCATTTATCTGATGATAGATGCCAACTGCATTCTTGGGCTTTTGTGCTGGGTTTTTGTCAGATGACATTTATTACTTCTTCCAGACATTGACCAGAAATCAAGGTTTTTCCAAGGGATTTGCACCACATCCCTCCAAGTTATGATTTTGGTTCTACTTTTCTCTTGGAAAATTCTTAAAGCTTTCATCAAATTTGAGGGTGCAGTATAGTACTGTACTAACACTTCTCAACATCACTGTTCAGCAGTCAACCCAATATGATAGTACAGAAAATTGGAATTCCTCAGAAGACTAAACACAAGCACTTTTTCTTTTTGCTGTCAAAGTGCTAATATATCTCCGACTTCGATTTCCAAGTCAATCCCCACCCCTGTGGCAATAACAGCATGCTAATCCCACATAGCTGCTTACAGGGACCAACCCAGTCCTTCAATCTAAAAGCAAAAGCCTTTAATGCTTCAGTTAAATACAGATACAAACCTGCTTACCTTCACGTGTAATGCAGCCATGGCAAGAGCAGCATTGTAATGGCAGCACCAAATAAAAGCAGCAAATATATATATAAAATATATATATGGTTGCCATCACCAATGTGAACAGCTTTTATATAAATTTTAATAAAAAGCAATGCTTCAATCATATGATCACACTTCTCCTTAGACAACCATGTCACCCTGCTAGGTTTCTAATTTGACACATAGAGCAAAATAAGAAGTTACTATCTTGCTTTTCCAGCAGGTAACAAAGAAAAGTCTCAAAATGCAACATGTCAGTTGGAATTAACATAGTATCATCCCAAACAAACATAAACAAGATAGAGGTTGCATCTGATCTAGCATCCATTCTTACTAAAGAGAAAAACCCAAGTTCAATCACACCAACACAACAAGGTTAGCCTCGATACTTATCACTGATGGAAGTTAACTTGTAATGTTCTGTGGGGTTTTGGTTTTAATTTTGGGCCAGCAGTTGGTTGGGGTATTTTGGTTTTTGGGTTTGAGGACTTTTTGTGTCTGTAAGCAAGAATATTTTCAGCAAAAGGAGATTTGGCAACTCTGTATGTTAGAGTGGTCAGCCGTAAACAGTCACAACAACCTTATCTTGAGTGGTTTCTTGGGATTTAGGAAACTATTATTAACTCCTGCAATATTTGCCCACACCTTAACAGAATATTCCACAGCTCCTTTTCAAAGGCACTGCCATTTTAGCAGTCCGCTTCTGCCAGGGCAGTTACGTGGCAGAACTGGCTGACTGAGCAAATGACACATCTCAAGTGTATCCAGACCCTGCCCCATCTCTGCCCTATTTCCTGCAGTCCCACACTCTGTACAAACTCCAGTTCTCCTCCAAGCATTCCCTGTGGCACCACTGCCAGCCCAAACAGTGCCAGCGCCACAGCCCCGGCAGACAGACAGACAAAGGGGCTGGGAACAGACGTGGCACAGGAAGCCACGCTCAGCCCTGGATTTCGACCCTGAATTGGAGTGGGTTTAGCACACATTCAAAGCACTGGTTTGGAATGCCAGACACAGCACAACTCCACCAGTGAGACACAAGGACTGTCTAGCAACTAACAGAAAGCTTCCCCTTCCCCCACGGAAAAGCTGGCAGAGAAAAACTTCCAAGAGCTAATCAAGCTATTCAAACACTATCTGCATATTGTTCCCATTCCTTCTCTTTTGAAGGGAAGCTTCAATGTAAAAATCTAAATGCTCTGTACAACTGTACTGTTTGCGAAATGAGCCCAAAAGAGATTCAACTTTTATCTGAAGCTGGAGTAAGTGTAGTACTGAAGAGTAAACCATGCTTTTTCTGTGGTTTTCAGGAGCGTTCAGGAGAAAAGAATTTAGTTCTCATGCACACACTTCATTAATGCAGTGCACTTCACAATAAAATTTACAAGCAATTTTCCTTTTGCTGGTTGTATTACATGCACTTCCAAGAGTCATTTTAATATTTTAGGGTTAGAAAAATGGTAAGAATAGCATCTACCAAAAGAAAAATCATGAAGACATAATTCATATAAGTGACAAGAAATGAGAATTTTTGACTTTGGCTCCATCATGGAACTGCTGAGGGACAACTGAGAAATAACTCAACTCGAAAGCCTTTTCACTTCCCCTTCCCAAAATAGCCTTTTAATAGCATGCATGACCCTATGGTTACTGCTGTTTACAATGCCTCTCAGGAGCCTCAGAATAGATGCCCCACAGAGTGAGCTCATTATTTTCACACTCAGTCCATATTCTGTTCTCTCAGACATCACACCCTTATGACAGTTTCCACTGCAAATGTATTCACATCATGTAATCAACACCTCCCAAAGGGGATGAGAGCAAGACAGGAAAAATTATCTCAGCTCTTTAATTGCTTTAAATCTGTGATGGTTTTGCATGTATCTGCTTTGGCAATGACTGGAAGTATCCTGACAGTGGAATGTTACCCATCAGCATGGCTTGTGGCTGTGAGAAGAGACAGGTTATGACAGCATAAGGAAGGGGACTGGAAAAGAATGCTAAAGCATCATCTCATACCAGACAGTGATTTTGAATTGGTGATTTAAGTGTAATTTGATGAAGAAAGACAGCTTGAGTTGTCAGTAATTGCCATTAGACATCTAATTACACAGAATGAGAACATGTTAAACAGACCAAACCCCTTTTTGTATGGTTTGAAAACTGTTCCTAGCAATATTTCCCTCCCCCTCCCTGCAAATGAATGATTTGCTTCCTGCCAACAGAAACCAAACAAAACCCAAAGCCTACTGTCTTTAGTTCCTCAAAAGTTTACATTAAAGAGAACTTTTTCACAGATAATTCCTTTTTTGTGACACTTTATTTCATCAGAAGTTAAAATAAAAAATTATCACACGTACCACTAATAGCTCTGCACTTTCAACCTTCCCCTTTTGAAAGGGCTGTAAGTTAAGATCACCCAGTCTCTCATCATGTACAATTCCAATGTCTAGAATTGTGTTTATCATGTCCAGCAGATTATTCCAAAATTAAAGCACCACAAGCATTTCTGCCACTCTACATCACCTGTTTGGAATGTGCATGCTGCTGTTTCATGGTTAAAAAAACACGAGGGAAGAGCTTAGATGACAAATTCATGATTAGGTACCTTCAAAACACTAGCCAGGTGAATGCTTAAAATAGTTACATACAGTGAGTAATATGTGGATGCTTGAATAGCTAAAATTCAAAACCTTATTCTCACAGAAACAAACTGAAGTGATTCCTTTACCCAGAAGTCTAAGAAGCAAGCTATGCTAAGAATGCATAGGCCACTGTGTCTCCCTTGCCTCACAGTTCCTGCTTAGGTACTCAGCTATGTCCAGCTTTCACAGGAATAATAATTCTCATCTTCCCCTTATGATCCCTCTGCTCCCCTCATTTTATGCAGCAAAACTTACCTAGACACGGTCTGAACTACCTAACTAGAGAGGCTGTGGAGGATATCCCTGCAAGTGTCTAAGGCCAGGCTGGATTAGAGCAAGCTGGTCTAGTGGAAGTGCCCACAGCACAGGGCTGGAATGAGATGGCTTTAAAGGTCCCTCCCAGCCCAAGCCATTCTGTGATTCCATTCTATTCTGAGACCACTGCCTTCCAGAATAGCCCCTTTAACCAGTGTTGATGTGAGCCATGCTACAGGGGAGCAGTAGAAAATCTGAATCTGCAACAGCTAATTTCACACAAAGGGTGGCTATGGGTTTCATTTCAGAAAGGGGTGGGGAGAGGGAAAACTGAGAAAGAGTCTAATTCAAGAAGTAAGGAACCAACTCTTTTCACCGTCAGAGTGACAAATTCTATCCAGAGAGGGAATGCTACCATCAGAGAATAGGTTACTGCTTTCCTGGTGACCGTGTGACAAATTCAGTGTTTTCCCCAGAAGTACAATCCTGCTTATTTCACTCGCTGTACTTGTGCAAAAGCCAAAGTGACTTGCCCTGGAATCCTGTCACTGCTGCCAGTCACAGCAGAATAGATTTGTTTCTTTAAACTGCCTGGTCTCCTCCTCAAGCAAAAAACCATTTAACAAGTATAAATGTGTGAATTCCTCAGAAGTCACTCCAAAGGGAAAAGAACAAACTGTTCTTCCCCCTCACAGATAAAAGCTTTAGTTGGGCTTTACTGTATTTCCTTCCAAAATTAAACCTGTTTTTTTGGAATTTAGCATTTACAAATAAAATATTACAGGTCTCTGTGGACTTAGGTTAAGGGTACATGGGACACTAATGACACATACATGCTCCTCAAACTAAACCTAGAAGTGGAAAATGGAAGTGGTTTCAATGGAAGTTGACAATACTCATGCTTTGAAAGCTGGATTGCTGCTCACAGACCATTTTTGCTGAAACAGAAGAAGAGTACACTCTCTTAGTGGGACAGTTCAAAATCACTAGTTTCCTTAAAGTTTTTTTGTTTGTTTGTTGTTTTTTTTTTTTTTTTCTTTTTTCCTACGTGTTCATTTGAAATGAGGAGCTGGCAGGGAAGGAGCTTCAAAGGTCTCTTAAGGGGAAAGTTTGTCAGCAATGAATACCCAGCTATGATCCATGGTTACTGTTACAGGTAACAGACTGCTGGGAGCAGCAAACAATCAGAAATGAGTGGCAAAGAACAGGGGTGGCAATAATGCATCATATGGTGGCATTTGCAGCTTTAAGGTCATGATGAAACATTTGTGAATCTTCATCACACAAAATTTTTAGACAAAAAGGGAGCACAAAATGATGTAATTAGTGCAAAGTCAGAACCTAAAGTTCAGAGTGCTCTCAAGACAAACCACTACAGTATAAAACATTTCTTCATACCTCACACATATGGATAAGAAAACTCTGGCTGGCTAACTAGTAAAACCAGATAAAAATTCTTAGTTAACTATACAGAGCAGGGTGGATTTCCATCTCATTGCACAGAATCTTGTTTTCATAAAAATTTAAATTCTGGCAGAGGTCAAATTGAAGCTATCATACAGCTTCTCAGCAAGCTTAACAAGCGCACACAAAACAACCAAAAAATGCAAGGGGAAGACACTTATTACAAATGTGGACATTGAGATGCAACTGGAAATATTCAAGACACAGCAGAGAGGAAGAACATGTAAGAGAGAAAGAAAACTGTATCTTTTTTAATGACATCACTCATAGATTTAATACTGCTTGGAAGCTCTTCAAAGATGGCTGCGTATCACAGAAATGGGAGTGCACAATCTCACTGCTTCCTCCTGCAGAGCAGGATGAGTCACTTAGCACAGCCAGAAACACCATTTGATTTCGAGCTTCTGAAATAACCTCTTTGCCATACAGCATGAAAGAAAACAAAATTAGCCATATTACTTGATAAACTAAGAAATGGCAAAAGCACACCTGGACCTGTAAGTCACAGTACCTAATAAAAAGTAACATAAGAGCATCTCTCTTTTCTCCACGCCTTCTATACCTCTTCCACAATTCTTTCCTTTTCCCCAAACTACAGATCTCATTGAAGTTTCTGCTGTGTTTAATTTCACTTATCCCAGACATTGGAGCAGTACAAAATAAAGCAGTAACCCCTTTATGGTAACTGCATCCCAGCTACATTTTCATTCTTCACTCAGAATTTAGACAGGATTATCCCTCCTCTCCTAAGACCACAATCCTGTCCATAAGCCTTGGAAGGTGTGGGTCACAGGGAGCTATCCCTGACCTAACATCCATAACCTTTTGCCAGCTTAAGTCTGTGCTGCAACTGAACAGGGTGATCCTGCTTTCCACACATCCCTGCCCCTTCTTGGGGCTGTTGTCAGTCCCAGTGCCACTCATTCCCATCATATCACCACTTCCACTGACCTCACCAGTACCTATTCCAGCAAAAAAGGGAGTCTCAAGCAGGCTTCCCCCCTCACCGCTATGGATTTAGAGTAACATGTCATCTCAGAAAGTTGTGTTCCATGGCATTGTTTCAAATAAGGCTGTATAAAAGCTGCTACCAGAGAGATCTGTCCCACATCCTTTACACACCCCTCCCGCTTTTGGGACAACCCAACACAGGTTTCACAGGGAGAATACAGTAAAGCACATAACCTACCACAGAAAAAGGTCTTCCCACAAAGTAAGCTCACTGATCAAGCTCATCCTTTTGGCAGAGCATGGCTAGGTAAGACTCAAGGAAGAAGGAAGGAAACACAACAAACCCGTTCTGGTGACAGCCCACGGAACTAGATGTAACAAAAGTCATGGTCACCAGCACAATAAAGATTTAAACTATTGACCCAGGCACCTTTACTACTTCTTGCAGACATCTACAAAAAGGTAGATGCCTTCTCTTCACATCATTAAGACAGTATCATATTCTTTATTATTCCTGACTTGTCCTCCCAAAAGAAGGAAAATAGTGAAACAGATTAAAAAAAAAAAAAAAAAGCAGGGATACCTGAGCACCCACAAGTTGCAGCAAGGCTGAGTTCACAGGAAGGAGCTCAATGTCTGTGTTGATAGTGGTCTGGTCAAAGGGACATGCCTTACGGTGGAGCTTGTTGAGGCACATCTTGCAGACAGTGTGGCCACAGCCCAGGCTGATGGGCTTCCGGATGGTTTCGTCGAAAGTCTGTGTGCAAATCGGGCAGGAGAGAAAATCCGTCCATTGTGGAGCTTGTACAGGCATTGCTTCAGGAGTTAATTGACAAGACAAAAATCTAAAGCACAGATTCCACTGGAATCAAAATTTTGCAAAAAAGTCTGTTTGGTTTTAAATATCTTCTGTAAGTACAGACAGTCTGCACATAGTGTGAAACATAACCTAGAAGAAAACAGAAACACAAAGTTAGCATTCTGCACTAGAACAGGCACACGAGCGCCTTTGTGCTAGGGAAGCACCACTCCTCGAGGTGTAGCTGAATTAAACACAGGACTGAGTCATAACTTGCTTTAATTCCAGCTAGTCTCTGGCTCTGGAAAAGCCAGTGTAAACCATTTCTGTGGTTACACAGTTTAAAATAAATCATGGAAGATAACTATCACATTGAAGTTGTAAGACTAATTAGATTTTCATTTTTATGTTCTCTCTTCATAAATGAGCAAATTGACATCAACAAAATGTGAATAAAAAAGACAACTCCACTAATCCACTTTTGTACAATATCTACTGTACAAAATAATTAAATATTTAAATAATTTTGCTTAGACAAGGCTTCATCCAAAGCCTCTATCAGAAGCAACCTTTCTTCAGAGTCCAGTGGGCTCTGGATTGGCACCCAATGACTCCAGAAAGGTGTGAGCTGCTCGAGCCTCGAGGGGGACAGAAGAAATGGCTCCGGGTCAGTCAGACACTGAGCAATGCCGTTCTCACACATCACTCAGTGACACCATGTGCTGCTTCTCCAGCACCTTCACACAACCTCATATGTGCTGAGCTCTGTGGTACCACATGTACACATCCAGACACATCTCAGCTGCCCTGGGAATCTGCATCCACTCTTGCTGGAATGCAGCACTGTTAACTTGCCCTCTGTCTGCCATCCAAGGCACATCCATCCTTCAAAAACTGGACAACCACCTCTAGTAGTCATTTATGACTGGATGACTGACAATTGTTCCTTAACTGTTCCTTTTGTGACCCCAATTTATATCATTCACTGCCTGTCTATAGATTATATTGATAGAGAAAGCAACACCTTTACTCTGTTGAGAAACCACACTGAAACTACAATAGGAGAAAAGCTGGGAGTTCTTTGCTACTTACTGGCACCTTCAAACCAAAACACTAAGAAGATCAAATGTTACTCATTATAAGGGAATGGAGGATAAGATATCTCTTTGGGACAGGAAAAAAGAAGAACTCATATGAGGAAAAATGTACAAGAATAGATGGATCACATGATATGAAAAAAATCATTATAAAAAAGAAAATTGGTAATTAAATAATTTCTGATGTCTGGCTTACTTTCACCAGTGGAATATTCATAAACAATTTTTCTAAATCAAAGAGCAAAATGACAAGAGAAACGCCACCCCAACCACCCATATATATTAGTTTCTCTTTTCCAAGCACTACTGGCTTCAGTCTTAAACCAAGGACTGCACACTTACTTGCTAAGTGTCTGTTCTGACAGAAGTTCTGCCATAAGCAAAAGCAACTTTTTACCAAATCTTCAGCTTAAGAAATGTTTATAATTAAAATCTAAATTCTAAAGGCAAAGAGAGAAACTTTATATCAGGACCAGTGCAATTCAGAGTCAAGATATTTTAAAACAGGAAAAAATTTCTAATGCTAAAATAAACACTCTGAAAAGCCTCTGCCACTTTTTTTTCTGGAAAAAAAGGGCTTCTTTTTTTCAGAATTTAGTGCAATATTGTTCACATTACTTTGCCAAGGTAAACAATGAAGTGTTACTTGTTAAGCTTTTAGCTGAGTTTTATCAAACACCTAACTTTAGCTCTAAAGCTAATGAAAAGGAGTTGTACTATGATGATGCCTCTGAGCCACTTCCAACTCAGGATGCTTTATGATTCTGGGGAAAAAAAACCTATTTCTCTTTTCAAAAGACAATATACAATGCCACACAGCCTCTGGTTCCCAGCCAATAAGGAATCAATAAAAAATCAGTATTACCCAGGCAGGGTGGCACAAGGAAGGGGTGGCACCGTATGTGGTTAACCCTACCACCAGCATTGCACAACAAGATGTCAAGGTTGTTCAGGGTTCCCCCTTCCAAAAATACCTCTTTAATGGCCAATTAGCCATTTTCTTCCATCTTGTCAGCATAGTCTCAAATCATTCTCATTACTAATGTATCAGCACAACCCAAATGAAATCTTCTATACTTTTGGGTTACTACACTGAGAGATGATATCCTAAAGCATTCAGCAAATTTATTTCCAAGCCTTCCCTGGCTACTTGCCCTCTTATATACTGAGTAAACTGTGGTAACAAGCATTCAAGCTAGAACTATCCTTTGTAAACCAAATCTGCAACAGAAATTACCCAGAAACTCCACAGAAATCCTTCTGCAAAGAGCAGTACACAGCTTGGTGAATCCACTGTATGTATGGCTGTGCTATGAAATATCCTTTGGAGATCAAAATTTAAGAGCTGAATCATTGTTCTTCCTTTTGACCACACTGCTATCAGAATATCTAGCAACAATTTCCCAGACTCCTCTGCAATTCAGAAACAAACTGAGCAGTCTACTTAAAACAAATTATTAGCCAAGGATTCAGGAAAAGAAGTTTTGTATTAACCGAGGAGACTTAAAACCAGAAGCTAACATGAAGTTGTACCATCAAGTCTAGAAAGCAGATGTGAGCATGGAGACACCACTATCACAATCTGTGAATTGGAAGGAAGGAGTTGAATGCAACTTAAATGTTAGTTAACTAATTAAAAAACCCCAGTAAACAGGGCCATGTTGTTGCTACCTTTACCTCTGGCGTAATGAAATAGGTCATATTTATTTACAAACAGTTGAAAGAGAAGTTTGGGGAGTCTGGAGATGAAGGGACTAATTAGCGGCATCCATGATCCTGTGCCAAGACAGGTCTCCAAAGGCTGGGGAACAAGGGAAGCAAAGCTTATGCATAAGCACAGCTCTGAGAGACTCTACAGTGTGTGAGCCTGTGTCCTGATGCCTAAATGCCAAAAGAAGGCCATTGACAGTATAATATACAGCTGTGAGAAACCTCAGAAAGTCATCTATTTCAGCACAGTCTAGCTGCTGCAACAGATGGCTAACTGGTGAGATGCAGCCAACCTTTTCCCCACAGAAAAGAAAAAGAAAAGAACAGCTGTTGGAACAATGAGCCCTGTGCTTCTGAAGAAGCTCCACAGCAGATCAGCACAAACCTGTGGAAATTCCTGTGATCCCACACAAGACAGCAATGGCATCCCAGGGACTGAGGATTCACAAGCCACATGCATCAAAGCAAGTACTGCTGGTGGCACAGCTTTCCACATAGATGGTCCCGTTTTCCCCCCAGATCAACCTTCACACAAGGGAGCAGAGCCAAGCACTGAGATACAATGTAAATCTCACAGATGTAAATATCTGAAGCTGCTGAAGATACCTGTGCCTTGCATCAAGGTTTGTGACTCACTGTGACCTTAGAAATAACTGGAAAAAAATCTCTCTAACTTCAAAGAGCTACTTTGAATAGGAGACATTACAAATGGTAATAAAACAGTGGAAATAAGACAGTTTCACTACCACTGTCTGCTATTGGAACCATCACCACTACAGAAAGAGAACACTTTGAACATGTACAGCAGGAAAAGTATATTCATTTTTATAGTATAATGCTTTTCCAAAAAATATTTATCCAGCATTATACCAGAGGTAAGCAAATAATAAAGAATGCAAAAATTTACAAAAGACATAACTATTTAAATAGCCCACCCCCCCATAATATTACATTTTTAACCTACACTCAATCCACTAAGTATTTCACACTCAACAGCTTCTAACACTGTAAAATGTATATCCATACACACTTCTTGGTGCATGATTAAAGAAAAAAGATATGTCAAACCCAAGAAAGCAAAAAACTAAAAAGACACATCCACAGCACATAAACTGCAAGACAAAAAGGTGCAATTAAGAATGAAGATGCCCCACGGCAGAGTTTGAATTCTTCACTGAAACCAGAGAAAGACTGATTTTGTTATTTCTGAGTTTGAAAATATAAAGTACCTGTATGCAAGTCTCATCCTCCTGTTTACCCCTGCATAAGCTGTTTTACCCACATCTAGAAGCACCTGGAAAAACTTCTCCTCTCTTCTGGGCCTCCCAGCCCCCCAAAAATCCTTGAAATTCCATCCTTCAACCCAGACTGGAAATGTCATGCTGTAATCAGATCGGTGACCTGTCTCCTCTGGGACCCTGCCAGTGCTTTAGAGAAAGACCTGATTATTCCATAAACCACTGGAACAACCTCTCCATCCTCACTCTGCTGCACAATGCAGAGGCTGACATAGCCTCATGTCCAAGCTGTGTTATGTCTGTGGCAACCAGAGTCTTCCACACGTCCTCTGCAGAATCAACTTTGGACAAAAAGATGCTTGTAAAACGCAGAACAGTTTGTACCAACGTGCACTGGCATCAAGTTCCACACACAATGGCACACAGGAAAACTCCTCTGCTTTCAGTTTGAATGAAGTGCACTCTGAGGGAGTCCTTTGGTGCAGGATCCAAGCACACCCCAAATTCTCTCACAAACATGTTATTTGGAGGCAGCATGCTCTTGCATGGACACATCACATGCTGTTTCATCACTGCCGAGCTGGCACTGCTCTGTCCCAGAGCAGTCCACACTAAGTCATGGCACAGTTTAAGCAGATGACTCAGCATACCTAAGGGGCACCCTTGGCTCAGGCTCCTGCCCATTCCGTAGATAGAGCTCTTAAGAGCATTACTCCCCCATGAGTTTTATGTATTCCCACAGCATTTCATCACCCAAACAGCATCATCACCTTAACCAAAATTCAGTTAAGCTGAAGCTGGTTCATTTTTGCTGAGTATTACTCCTGGCTAAACCAAGCTGCGTTTCCTGTCGCAGTTACCAGTGAACACAAGTAAAGCCTATTTAGTGCTAAGCTTAACACTACAGCAGCTCCTCAGAGCCAAAACAAACTCAGGCTTGCCAACCGAGCTGCTCCTGCAGATACAACTCTTGAGTAATCATTTTTTATTCTAATAAAGAAAACACCATTTCATTAATTCTTTTAAAGACCCTTACTCCTTGATAATAACTTACACTTTTCTGAGAAAAAGAAACTTTTCTGAGAAAAAGTAACCACTTCTCTCTTCTTTGAGACTGGTCCTGTGGTACATTAACTACTGCAAAACCTCTGACACTTCGAAATTAAAAACAAATCAACAACCTAAATTAAATTAACAGACAACAGTAAAGCAATTCCTAGCTCATAAGGATAACCAGATACCCACAGCACAATTCTAGCCAGCAGCTGAACCTCTTCTATTCCTGTCTATTGCCAAACAGACAAATTTTAGTGAACCTTTTTGTTTTCTACTCCAGTGTGCTCACTGTAATAAACAGTATTTTTGAGGGCACTTAAGTAGCTTTCTTCTTTTCCCTGAGGAAATACTTTAAAAAGTCCTGAATATCATTTTAGGGAAAAACAACCTGACAACCTGTGGGAAGCCCTAACCAGCTAAAAGTAATGTGTTTTTTTTACAAGCACCCTGTACTGTCAACTTCACGGTTCACAGAAAAGGGTAAATTACGTTAGCTATGTTTTCCATATCGAGTTCCACAGAAAAACCTCTGAAAATTTTTCAAAAGAGAGGGAAAGTCCTGACCAGAGAAGAGAAGGTAGAAGAAAAAAAGCATCTTACCTCTGCCTGGGAAGCTCCATGAACAACACATACCATAAGGCCAGAAGAGTTTATGCGACAGATTCAGGGGTTTTTTCCCTTTCCTGTTTGCTCTCTCGAGCTCCCCAGTAAACTCTGCTGGCAGCAAGGGCCCGACTTCCTCATTCCTGCTTGGCGCATGCGCGCTGCCAGCACACACCCAGCACTGCCCACAGTACAGAGCCCAGCTCAGAAATCCCCACCCAACCACAACCTGCACCTCTGTACGTAATGCATATTCCAGCCCTTCCTTCAAAGTGTTAGCTGGGAAATAAAGCTCTTAAAAAAAGAAGCAAAGATAAAATCATGAACATCATCAAAACTATGTCCCAGAGTAACTGAAGCTCAGTTAGATCAGATTCAAGATCTACTTTCTCTTCTCCTCAGTCATTTTTGACTGTGAAAACAGAGAGAGAAATTTATGTCAAGTACCTTAGGAAAATGGGGCCAGTTAAGGAAAAGACGTTAATCCTTATCTGAAGCTCCCTGCCTAGTAATAACACAAGGAAAACAAGAAAACCAAACCATCAACATCACAACTTTACCATAGTACCTCCCCAACAGAAGCTCTGAAAGCAATTTACAATGATTTAAGCTTCCCAACATCCTGTGAGGCAAGACCTCATGTCTTCCGACAGAAAAAAAACTGTTGAATGAAGTTATTTATATGGTGTTTAACAGGAAAAACATGGAACAAAATATATCATTCTCTTGACCCCTATTCTCACCCAACCACCATTAGGGCCATGAACATTAAAAGACAACATGTATAGATGGAATTTAAGTGTTCTTGTTCATGCCCTCCAAAATATAAAACCTACTTGTGAATAAAATCGTAAGTTTTCAGGGAAGATAGACAGAACCAGCTTCATAATTTCTGGTTGACATTATACATCCCTTACAGCTTATTTAATAAAGGAAATAACACACACACACGCATATATATTTATATATCTATATGATATCTATCTATATATATCTGTATATATATCTATCTATATCTCTGTGTGTGTGTATATATATATGTATGTGTGTATCTAAATAGCAAAATGGTTTTATGATCTACCACGTAGAAAATTTTTTCTACCCATAGATGATAAACTCTGGGGAGTTAATAGCAGACAACAGCTCTACAACATGTTCCTTTCACTTCAAATTACGAGTTCTTGTATTTGTCAATGAAAACTCTAACAGTAACACAATGATTAAACCAGTATTTAAACAATCAAGGAAAAACCAAACAGATTAATAGAAGAAAGGCAGAAGGCACTTGAAAAATCCACAGTAGCTTTCAGGACAGGGACTTGAGTTCAACAGGTCAAATCCTCAAGAGCTCTCAACCCTACTGCCAAGTAGGCAAGCTAATAATTTGCTTTTCCCAGAGAAGACACATATTTAAAAAAAACACGACAAAGATAAAGAGGAGAAGCTTGTAGAAGTCTTCAGATTCAAGGGTGCAGACAGATATTACCTCTCAGTGTCAGCTAAAGAAGTCACTCTTTCTTTCCCATTCCTTCCTAAGATATTCCAGCT
Organism: Calcarius lapponicus; assembly: GCA_039654755.1. NCBI lineage: Eukaryota > Metazoa > Chordata > Aves > Passeriformes > Fringillidae > Calcarius > Calcarius lapponicus. The sequence continues at coordinate 8,081,571 of CM077471.1, forward strand.
GGACTGGTTGCATAGTTGTCCAAGCTGAAGTTTTAAATAGCTCTTTATTAATAAACACAGGTAGGCAGAAATGTGGGTGGACAGCAATTACACAACCAACACCTCATTTTAACTAAAACAAGGCAACAAATCAGCCACACAAACAGCTTGTCTAAAATAACCCCAAGTAGTAGACTTGAGGAGGAGAAAGCAATTGAAGTGAGTAGTGCTCTGGACCACCAAGACCAGTATTGTTATTTTCCATGCAAGAACAATCTACAGTTACCTGACAAATACTACTACAGGCATCTGGCAGATGAAAATGAAAAGTTGAGGAAAGGAGAGGGGAAGATCTTGGTGTCACTACAATGCCTTTATCCTTCCTTAGTCATGAATCATTGAGAAGACCCAGCACAAGTTTTTGTGGCACATATATTTTAGCATAGTGGGAGTTCACAGTGACAAAGAATATTTTTTCACCCTCTGAGCCTTATTGTATTTCTATCCATTACACTGTTCTCTCAAAGATTTTGATACAGAATTATTGAACTCTATCAGGTTCAATAAATCAGATCCTTTACTTCATGCACCTGTTCAGTCCAGCATGTGATATCATTTCTGCATTATGATGAAACCGTATGGCACCATCAGCTTCAGAGAAAAGATGCTCATTTACAAACAATGTGCACAGCAGAATGCTTTTGTGCCCACCACAACACAGCAGTTTTACCAAAAACTTGAGGCAGACAGCCTGAGGAGTTGCTAAGAGAAGATAATCCAGGTTTTCCTCATTTCTCTCCCAGATCAGTCAAGTGTAGCTGCTAAGAGAATTGTTAAACATTAATCAAACAAGTGGCCAAGAAGGCCAATGGTATTCTGGGATGCAATATGAAGAGCATTGCCAGCCCTCCCAGGGCTGATCCTACCCCTGCTGTGTCCAGGTCTGGGCTCCTCAGGGTAGGAGAGACCTGGAGCAGGTCCAGAGGAGGCTGAGGAGATGAGGAAGGGCATGGAGCAGCTCTCTCGAGGGACCCGTGGCTGCTCAGCCTCCAGAGCAGACCCAGCTGAGAGGGGCCCTCATCCCCCTGTGTCCCTGTCTGCAGGGAGGGCTCAGAGCAAGGACCAGGCTCTGCTCCCTGGGGCCCAGCAACAGGAAATGGGCGCCCAAGAAGTTCCACATGAAGATGACCGAGAACTTCTTTCCTGTGCAGTGGCCAAGCACTGGAACAGAGACCAGAGAGGCTGTGGAGTCTGCCTCACTGGGGATATTCCAGACCTGTCGGGACACAATCCTGTGCCACGTGCTCTGGGATGACCCTGCTTGAACAGAGGGGTGGGACTCAATGCTCACTGCCATCCCTTCCAACCCGATCCACCCTGATTCTCTGAAAATACCCAAGCTGTAAACAAAGAGCAAATCACAGCCACTACCTACAAGCATGATACTGCAAATGAGATTTAGCACAGCAGCAACAGAATGCAATCTCTCTGAAAAAAACTAATATGTGTTAATCACCTTGACCTCGTGAGGATCCAAACATCCAGACTCATATTTGCATTCTACAACCAAGGAAGACAGACACTGAAACTTTACCTATTTAGCATTTCCAGTACATTTTCAGACATAGGCTTAGAGCAGGACCTAAGCTACTTCACAGAAAGTATTCTCCATGCCCATGCTTCATCTCTGCTATGGACCTAAGCCTATCAAAATCAAATTCTCTTCCTTCTCACATTCACTTCTAAAAGGTTCCAAAAGATGTTCCAGATCTGTTAAAATGGTTAAGAAGTCCTGGAAACAAGGGGAAAAATGTGGGAAGCACAGAAGAAGGAACTTCAAGGCAGACAATTTTAGCATCAGTAGACTTGTCAAGTTCTTAGGTGTAATTTCATAAGCAGCTTATTTGGGCACAACCAGGGCAACACAGACTTTTTATGCATTTCTTCATTAATGGAAGCCATCTTGAAAGTGTTGCCTAAATTTTAACTAGCTACCTAAATGTAATTCAGCAGTCCTAACAATAAGGATGACTACACTAACAGGTTGGAACAATGACAGTAGGTGAAATGGAATAAGGAATATGCTCAATCATTTGTGGAATTGTTACTTTATACTAAATCCACACCAAAATTCCCAAATTTCAAGAACAGTGCTAGATTTAAGCAATGCTTAATGGTGCAAGTTATGCAAATGCAGTCAAAGCCATCCTTTCAGCTCATTGCAGTTACAGCACCGAGTGAAGTACTGTCCAGAGAATGCTCTAACAGTCCATAACTCACATCACCTCACTGCCCCTAGAACCTAGCTGCAAATAGGAAGCAATTGTAAATGCTACAATAGTTGATACAAAAATAGCTTACAGGGCCCAAACAAAACCAGACATACTTCTTTGTTGAGTCCTGTAATAGCTTCACTTGCAAAAATAGCAGGAATATTACTCATCTGTGAAACTCATGTTCGTTATCTTATTCTACCTGTTTTCATGACAGAGACTGCAATTGTGTTTTAATAACACAACCTAATCTACACTACAGCTCTGGAGTCATCCAAGGTCAAGAGGCAGCTGCAGCAGAAATGGCACCAAGCCTGGAGAATTTCAGCTCTCTTGTTAACAACTGCATAAATAAAAAAATAGCTAGTCAACACACTATACAAGATTTTCTCCACATCTCTTGCAGATTTGATGTAAAAATCCAAACACTATTCAGCACTGACAAGCCTGTTCAAGACTTTTAGGCAGTGTTAAATTACCATTCACACAGAGCTTAAAGTCTTTAAGTAGCAGCAGGAGAGGTCACACAACTGTTGCTGAAAAGCAGGTTAATTCAGGTACGTCTGACTCAGAACGTAATTGAGCCTCACTTGCTTTAAATGATACTGGCAGCCGGTGATTCAATTTGTAGCACTGCTAAAAAAAGCAGTTCCAGAGGCCAAAAATAGCCTGGGGCAAGGTACTCCTTTTGAATTAGACTTTTCAGGCAACCTTCAATTACATGAAAAAAATCCCATCCTTAAATATTTTGCAGCCTTTGTGTCAGTCTCACCTTCTAGATTTATAAAAATAGAATCTTTTCTTTACAGCTTGACAACACCATTAAAAGTTGTGTTAGTTTAACACAATCTCGCTTTTAGTGGGTGTGGAGGAAGCCACAGAGGTTGCTTCTGAAATAGAAGCTCCTCGAAATTTCTACCATGTCCAGCAGAGCCAATCCCTGAAGGCTCTGATAATGGACATATTGGCTGGTCCAGTTAGGGAAGTTAGCAACGCCTCTGTGATGACATCGTTAAAACAAAAAAAGGGAACTCAATTCCTCTTCTGCCTCTCCAAGGGGTGGTGAGAGAGGCCACTGGGCCCCTTCCCAACATGGCCATTGGGGCCATGCTGCTGGGGGGACCATCCTGGCACCACGAGCAGCCACAGAGCCGAACCCACAGGGCCAGCGGCAGGAGCAGCCGCACAGCCAGGACCGTGTGGTTGGAATTGGTGCGGCGCCACACGGCCACTGCCATTTCGGCGTGGCTCACAATGAACTTGACTTGCTTAGCAGCTTTTAGCTATGCTGTGAGCAGAAGGGCAGAAGAGGCACCAGCAGCTTTTCTTTTTTGGTGCCCCATATGAGGAAAGGCGCTGAGTGGAGCCAGCGGCCGGTGCTCGCACTGTGCTGGCAGGGACCGCATGACCATGGCGAGCAATTCCCGATGTGCTCCCTGGACAGAATCAACCTTTGAGCACTGCAGCACTCCATAAAAACTTTACAGTTGATAGAACTTGATAACAAAGGAACCTACGGACACCAACTCTCTTCAGAGTCAGAAAAAGGAGAAGGTGAAGACATGTGAGGAGAACAAATGGCGACACTAATGTCGGTGAAAAGGAGGGAGGTGGAGGAGGAGGTGCTCCAGACATGGGAGCTGAGATTCTTCTGCAAGCCATGGTGAGGACTAAAACACAACAGTTTCCCTGTAATTCATGTAGTGCATGGGGAAGATGCAGAATTCACCCACAGTGCGTGGAAAAAAAAGTTGCTCACTCCAGAGCAAAAGCTGTAATCTAGTGAGAAACTTGAACAGGGACAAAGAGAACCCTTGCTTCCAGAGACAGAGGAAGAGGAGCCTTGCTTTTATATGGGAACAGCTAACCCTTAAGCACTGCATCCCACGAACTAAATGGCCCATGAAAAACAGTTGTGGGAAGACAGCTTTGCCCATGGGAGGGACTCACTTTGCAGCACATTGGGCAGGACTGCCACTCGTGAAAATCAGAACCACGTTTGAAAAGTTCAAGACAACTGTCTCCAGTGGGAAAGATCCCTCAGCGTAACAGAAGAGACTCCTTCCCCTAAACAAAATAAAGAAAAGATTTTTAGAACTGACAAACTGACTATAAACTCCGTGTTTTGTCTCCTTGCACTGTCAATGATGGAAAGAGCTGCGGGCGTGAAGGTGTTTTAAAGCTTTATTTTACTTCCCATTATCCTCTTTTAATTCAGTTAACAAATTTTTCTTTATACCTTTGAATTTTTGAGCCTGTTTGGCCCTTAGTGTGTTTTCTCCTAATCCTTATCTCACCCCATGAGCCTTTTAGTTGTTCTTTCCCCCTCTTCTGCTCAACTATAGAGGAGAAAAAGTGAATAGTTTTTTTGGGGTGTTTTTTTTTGTGGGTATCTGGCTTCTAGCCAGTGTCAAACCCATGACAAAATTACCCACCGTTTTAGTGAGTGGTAACAAAAGGCTCAATTCTCACAGTTTCCATTAAACACCTACTCTTAAACCAGTAACAAACATTTCAGGCTTAACCACAAAAATGAAAGCTGTTGCCTTACATTTTTTAATAGAGCAAACAACATAAGATAGTCATGTGTAAGAGAAAAAAACCCCAATCCCCAACATCTCAATGATCTTCCCATCAGGAATGGATAAGAGGTTTATTTAATTTTTTGCAGGAGCTTGAATTCAACTGGGAAAAAGAATATCCTACATGTTCTTATACAGAGGTTTTGAATTATAACCCTAGTTATAGAAGTTTAAAGTTACCTAACTTGAAAATCATTCAATCAAGAAGGCAAAATGCAAGAATCCTGGGAGTAATCTACTAAAAATCCAGTGCCAACTTGATGAATTTTGCTGCTTACGACTTGTAAAAACAGTTCTCCTCCAAACAGGGAATGCTGTCTTTTAAAAGAAACTCCTCTTACTTACTGCTTACTTTGCAGGAGGACATTCTAAATGGAGCAGTCCACAAAGAATTTTTCTCATTCCCAGTCTTCAAAGATTTATCCATCTCTAAAAACATATTACAACTCCATTATTGCAGTATCAGCAACCAGAAGGATGTAAAATAAAAAATACATGGGATACAATTTCACAAACTATCTCACAAACTACTGCCAGAGTTGCCTTACTAAAAAGTACACACACCTCCATGGCATGCTGAACCAGCTTAACTTTTTAAAAGCAAAGTGTAAACTTGCACTAATGAACTTTATTCACAGAAACTTAGACTTCACTCAAGGAAAACTAAGATACTGGACTAGATAAGGCTTATCTAGTCCAGTATCTTAAGATAAGACTGAAATATGCTCAAAAAGAAAATAACAGTAGCTGCAAAATCAAGCAACTCTGTACTTCATTTGGGTGATTTAACTTCCACTAACAATCTCCTTGAAGTAGTGACAGCCCACCATGAGATTTTTAACAGGCATTGTCCCAGACTGCCATGAGATTACAAGTGATTGAGCATTTACACACCCTGACTGCAGTGCTACCTTGTCCAGCACCTTGAGAGTACAGAGTACACCTGATCGATGTTTTACAGTTATGGCACACATAAACTACTCAGAAAGATCCTGCCATGTTTCAAATTTCCTGTTTTTAAGAGTCTTAAAAATAGAACTCAGCTGCCCATTGCACCACTGTTGCTGCAGTCCAAGCCACGACAAATGACAAGCCTGCCATGTACAGCCAATATTTGCATGATTTGATAATTTAAATTTCCTCTGGCTTGTGCTGTGTAAGCCTGGTTAAACAGCAGATATCCAAATATATGGTAAGGTATAGGAAAGGTAAACTAGGCACTGAAACTCTTACCATCCATGCAGTTCCTTTACACATATTCCTGTATGCAGCCACTCGCTGTTTTTGGAATAAAAGCAACAACAGTATGCTAAAACCTAATGACAATTCAAAAGAGAAAATTCTAAAAAGGGGTAAGCCAGAGGCAGCTGTAATAGCACTAGTGTATCCCTCATAACTCCACTGGGAATTTTCAGCATGCAAAACCTTACAAGAACAAAGTATTTAAATGTATTTATTAGCATAAGCATACTCGAGTCACTGGATTTCCATAGGCTTACTGTCCATTTTTATTCTCTAATGACAACTCACATAGCAGCTTGTCACATCAACATCACTGACTATTCCCACTTCTCAAAAGCTATACCAAGTTTCTGAAATTACATTAATGAATTATCAGATGCGCTTGAAGGAAAGGATTGCTGTCACTCACTTCCCCATCCTAAAGGCTCCCAATTACTGTCATATAAACTGGTAAATAAGCAAGGGCTTTTCCCCCCTTTTGTCCTCTCCTGGGGAAGGACAAGCCACATTTTTATTTATCAGGTGAATGAATACCTGTATTACTCACAGGAAGACATTGTAGAAGGTTGGGTTTTCTTTCCAATTGATATTTTTGTTAAAATATACCTGTGACTGTTTTAATACCTGGTGAGTAATCCTGACTCCACACCCCTTTCCTCTCCTGTGGTGCCTAATGCGACAAGCACATCATCACATCCTCAACTGCCAGTACCAAGGATTTCTGTGGAAGCCTTTCCTCCTGGTATGTCCTGAAATCACCCACATCATGGCCAAGCTTCAATTTGACAGAGCTCAAGTTCTGTTCTCAACTGGTCTAGTTGAATCTAAAAACTCACATAAAAACTGCTGTGAGCACAGAATTCTCCTGAGAAACACACCCACAGACATCCCCACCCCGCCCCTGAGTGCTATTTTGTTAGAAACATTTGACAGAAAAGTTCCACTGAGAAAGGAGTGACCAGAAAAGCTTACTACAGATCTGTTTGCTGAAATAATGTAAATCCTCAGATTTACAGAAAATCGGGCAGGAAATATTGCATTTCTATGAACTGCAGTGCAGACATTGACACTTAGGTTATTCTGCCTTAACTGACAAATTTCCAATACTCCTGGTAAAGGAATGAATGCTAAAAAAAAATAAAAAGCCTGAAAGCTACTTGCCAGTGTTGATACCATCTTATTAGTCCTATTTTTATTTTTTTTCCTTTTTGCAAATGCTGCAGAAATGAGAAAGAAAATCATGCATTAAGGACAGATGAAAATTTTGCCAAGTTTCCCCCTACTAAGAATATATTCTACAAAAATCACACTGCTCAGAGAGAAGATAAGTCTTAAGTCTAGTAATAACTAGAGAAAAGGGGTAAATTTAGTACAAGTATAACTTAAGGAATTTATTTTGATTTGCAACCAGCTGGGCTGTGCTTTTTTGCTTCCCGGTTAAGGTGTTTGAGAGCTTTGTGCACAGCCTTTCACTTCATTATTTTAATAAAAATTAAAAGTATCTTGCACTCCAACAGAACTTTTATGCCTACAGGCAGGTCACCAGTAAAATGCTAAGCAGCATCACTGAAGGGAAAACCAAAAAGCTCAGTTTGCCAATGCATTTTGGCACAAGTTAGAACTAAGTTAGTCCACATACCTCCACTCTCATACTGTTATCAACAGGGAACCTCATCTGAAAAAAGAGATGGGATGGTATAGAGGGCTTGTAAACACAGCCAAGCCTTACTTTAGCAGCTTTTCTGCGCACTGAAATTATTCATGTCCCTGAAGATTCTTAACACAAATACATCCTTAAAATGGAATCAAAGGTTCAGGACACAAAACCAGATGCAATCAATGTGAGAGGTCTTCAAACCAAGAAATGGCTTTGTAAAAACTACAAAACAGTGGATAAGAAGCATTAAAAGATAGCATGAAAAGGTATATTCAGCTACCATGCTTAATACAGCACATAAGCACAGGAAACTAACAATCCACACACAGGTTAGCAAGTCCAGAAGACAATCCTGCTGGCTCACATCTCTTCAGCAGACTCTGACAATAGCTGGCAACAAACAGTTACATTTTAAACAGTCTGGTCTACCCCAAACAACCGAAGTTTAAGCAATTCCCACTGCCCTGAATAACATTTTCTTTCCACTGTTATGATTCACTCATAAAGAAGTTACAGTGTCAATCTTCTATCCATAAGGCCTGCTTTAAACAAGGAAAACTAAAATTCAAATTGACTATAGGTTTTTGCAGCACTAATAAGGCTTCCTTTTTAATTAATTCTTCAGGAGGCCTTCTGACACAATTAAATGGCAGAATGACTCATAAAACAGGAAGGACGGCCTGAGTGCCTTTGGCTTAACTAACCCAGTCCATCTCATCAGGCCAGTTAGGCCTAACTTATTTTTATCTTTCTTCACATCTCCTTTCAAATTCACAACAACAAGGTGGTCAAAATATTCCCTAACTTCTCATCAGTTCCAGAGGAAGCAGCGATGTTTCAACAGTCCTCAGTAAATTCTAAGAACAAAGAGTACCACAGGTTGCTCCATTATCCAAAGCACCTATCCTGCAACTCTGAACTATAAAGCAATGAAACAAAGAGGCAAAAAGCCATCTCTGTTACCTGCATTAGCTGGCTAAACTGATGAGTGGCTCAGAGCAGAACAAAGTTAAATGAAAAAAAAAATAGAGAAAAAATAGAGAATACCAGAGAATGAAAGATCATTAAAGAAAATGGGAGAGGTAAAGATAACCATGCATCCAGGAGAAAAAAAATCCTACAAAGAAAACAGAGCATTTTAGCAAGCAAAGAGATAAAGACTCCTTAGAGAAAAGTTATTTCAAGTGTGGAAAGGTACATCAGTGGTATTTCCTTTGCAATTGCTTTACTAATTTATGAGACTTTGCCCTGATCTCATCTATTTTTGATCCCAAATCCACATCCCCTCAAAGCAAGCAAGACCAAGAATTACTGTTCTTCAGAGCTGCTAAATAAGAGCAAGCTGTTTTCCAGCTTCCAAAACTTCCTGGATTTTGTCTACCCATACAATAATTAACAACAATGCAGGAGCTAGTGACAATTTCTGTATGATGATAAACAGCTATTTATCTAGATCTTTGCAATGTGATTAATTAGTTCTGTTTACATTAGGGGACTGGTGATTTGGTATGAAGCCCCTCAGACACATCTAGAACCAACTTCCCAGATACTATGGTAAACAAACAATTGCTCAAGAAATGCATGCGCAACATCATACACAGCTGTGAAGATTTTTCATTTGTAGAAGGTTGAGGCTGAGATTTGCTTCACAATTCCTGCTCTTGCTTCCATACACAGATTGTAAAGCAAGACAGCATCTTGCTATTTCCTATCTCCTCAAACCACCTCAATCTGTGGCACAAAATCCAAGCTTGATTTTCCTACAATGAAATGGGAATTTTAAATTGTGACAAACCACAAACAGAGATGATTGCTTCAGTGGACTCATAAGCAGTTTTTTCAAGATTTCATTAGCATAATGTTCACTTATAAAGGCAGGGGAACTTTTTCTACTAAGCCTCCCAGAGAACAGCTTATATCCAGAAAGGTGAGATTTAATTATCATTAGGCCTGCATAACTGCCAGAATCATTAATGGTCATAAAATAATGTTTATGCAACATGCCACAATTCAGGAATACCACATAAGCTAATCAAACTCACTTTCTACAATTTGCTCTACAATTTGGTTTCCATTAATTTCAAGGTCTCTCCTTCAGTTCTTGCATTTAGCACAGAATTGAAAAAAAAAAACCAAAAAACCCCAGAGGACAAAACACTTTATCTTGCTGTACTGTGAGTGGCTGGATAATGAAATCCTAACAGTTCCATTTGTTGGTACAGTTCTAACATCAAATAGCACCTCAAGGACTTCCATTCTAAAATGGTAACAAAAGGAATGGAGGTGAAGGGGAACAAGCTGAAAGAATGTGACTTACAGGAAAAGTAAGTCAACAGTAAAGGTTTTATTTCAGTCACTTTTCAAGGGCATTTATATTACACAGTGAGTGTAGTAGGACATGGAGAAGTTACTAATTCAAACACAACTGCTACAGAAAGTGAAGAGTGCCAAGTCATTATGAGTAACGTTTACTCCAAAAACAAAGCACAGAGAAAGTTAAATGCTACCAACACTGGGAGTGCTCCACACAACTTGGTTTATTAGGAAGCAGGTGATTAAGATCATCCTCTGTGGCATGAATTTAAATTCATTCCCTTGCAATACCTTCCCTGAACCTGACTACTTTTGCCCTAAAGGTAGCACCTAATTTTGAGATGGGGACCAACACTGGCTGACACAATTTATCAACAATATTTAGTTGCAAATCTCTGAAAACCTCCAACGCACAGCAAAGAGGTGAGATTCCTGCCACAGTAGATATCTCCTTGTAAATAGCAAGGAAGTTCAAAGTTGCAGTTGCAAACCCTTCCAACTAGCTCACTATCTGAACTAAAATAATTGCTCCAAATGAGTTCAGGAGAAAGTGCTGAGGAGACCTTTAGATCCAAGCTAGAAACATTCCTGCTCCATCAGCTGATCAACCAGCATTTTGTTAACAACAACAGGTTTAAAAGCAACCATACCTCAACTTTCAAAGCTTATCCTGACAGAATCTAATGAACACGGAAGCATCCTGAAAAATAATCACATTTGGAATGTCCAGATTTTTATTTAAGATTAACAGCCTGCTTTGAAAGAGGATTTAATTAGACAATTTTAAAAACACCTAATTAACTGGAATAGTAGAGAGATGAGACCAACCAGACTTTCCAACCAGACTTTTTGTTAAAACAAAAAACAAACTAAAAGAAACAAGGAACCACCTGCAAGATCTCATTTTCCCAGCCTAGCACATTTCAGCTACACCAAACACTTTGTTCCTTCAGTTGTCTTGTAGCTGAAGCAGTCCTGTCTCAGATCAATATAACATGCACACCACAAACACCAGAAAATCAGTAATTGAAAATTGATACTTCAAAAAGTGGTTTTGCAAGCAACCTGTAGTGAGAGGGGTCTATTCAGCCAGAGGCAAGAACAACATGTCCTTGTGGTGGTTTCAGTGACCATGGCTGGAAGGCATAACTGTCAGTAAATCCTCCAGCTTCTGTACTGTAGAATTCCAGACTCACCACAGTGTTCCCTGACACAAACACTCTCTTCTGTGTTCTTTGTATCAAATTGCATGGCAACTCTGTCACAATCTAGGTGAAGCAAGTGAAAGATCTGTTCCTCCAGCAACACTTCCACTACTTTTCAGTTTAACTGGTATCTTCCATTTCTTATGTAGCAGAACAAGAAAAAGAGAACCTTTTTGTGTGTCAAAACAATCTTTTTCCCTTGTCTCCCCCTCTCCTCCTCACACCTCTCTCTCATATGAAGATTTTTGTCCACATTCCTAAAAAGGTCTTCATTCTAACAAGGTAGCTTACATTGTAGCTTACAGAGAGCCTTTACCTATTTTGTACAATCAAGTAATAAAGAGAGATCTTATTCTCCATGTGATTTTTAGGATTCCTGGGGGAAGAAAACCTAACCTAGCACGTAGGGCAGAAGCTTTCATGTAAAATCTGCATAGGATGTCCAGGCCCTTTTGTATAAGCATATATGCCCTGATGCATATGAGAAGTCATCTCTGCCCCCACTGGAAGTTTCCCTTAGACCCCCTGCAGCTGCCTCACTTCTCACTCCATTAGAAAGTAACTTCAATGTGAGGCCAGGACACCCATCATACCTGCATGAAACACCTCTCTACACTTTGAACACAGAGCAGTGCACGACTGGTACTGCCTCTGACAACACACATCTACAGCAAATTATTTAGAATTCTTGCTATTTCTATCACCAAAATCTCTTCTCCAGCTGATAGGACCCAATATGTTGCTACCATGCAGTAACAGGAAAGCTGTTTCCTCAAGCACTCTAACCAGAAATTATTTTTATATCAGAAAAATCTATTTATAATAAGCCATCAGGACTTTTGCACCTTCTTGCCCATTAACCCACTTCCACAAATAAAAAACCTCATTAGGAAATCAGTTAGCCCTTGGAAATCTAATACCATTTCAATTTTAACCGAACTGGTAATGAAGAAAATGAGACTGATGCAAAAAGTAATTATCAAGAGATGCACTTCTTCAGCAAAACAAGAGGTCAGACTCAGTGATGGGAACTGCACCTAATTCTGGGCACACTGTGGAACGTGTGCTCAGAAAGGAAAGTAACATAACGTAGGTAAACATTTGTGGCTTTCTTTCTCAGCTAGCAGAGTCCCTAGACTTCATTACTGTAACAGAGCCTACATGGAATCTTGAAGGTCACACTGAAATTTCAGTCAGTGCAGTGTGTTTATATAATAATCTTTCACAATAGCAGCATATTATAGAAAATGGTTTCCCACTTGTTACCTAGAACAGTCCAAGACATGAACTTCAAACTACTAATTCCCCTATGTTTTATCTGCCATGTATTTGGAGTCAGATTTGTTTTTCTGGCCCACCAGCCAATGTTACTTGGGATGCTCCAGCAAACAACCACCTGATTTACTGGGTGTGGGAAAACCCACCACAAAACCACACAGACTTTCACCTGCAAAATGACTCAATTAATCCAGGCTGGGAGAGGAATTTTAAACAATGAGTAGGCTTTGCAAAAAAAAATAAAGTTTTATAAAGGTCACTTGCTTAAAAGATACCTTATAATGGCTTCTGCATCGCTGTTCTGAGCTTCTTGGGAAGTTTGGGAACCTACATGCAGGTGAGTTCTTTCCTTCTAATTCTCCTTTACATATACCATTGGAAACCTATGACTCCACAAGTTCTTTCAAATGGCTGAAACATTTTTCCCCCAGGTATCCAGCATGTAAACTGTAATTCTTGGTGCAGATTAAAAAAAAAAAGCTAATTATCCTTCGTATCACTACATACTACAGACTGGGAAAGGTCAATTTCCTAAGTATCATGAAACAACCTTTTACAGCACCAGTTAGTTAAGAGATAGAGGCCTTAATTAAATGGGATATCAGTTTTTGCCATCATTATGAAAAGTAGCTAGCATCAGTGTCACCCAAGACTTCCAAACCCCACACAAAGTAATTAAAGCATTATTTTAATATACACTCACTGAATCTCAACTTCTGTGATGTTTAATTCAACAAGATTGATAATGGCTCCACCCAGATTGCTGGTGAATCACTGGCAACACGTCAGAAGTTTCCAAAAGCATTCCTGCTCATTTCTCTTCATCTGCTTTAGCAGGAGCACTTTTATATAAGAACACACGCCTCAAGATACCCCTAAATTAAAGTCTGTGTTATTAATGTCTGCAATTTCCAGATTCATACGTTCATCTGCTTACTGGAACATTAGTTTTTTAAATTATCAGCACACAACAATCCCATCAAACATGTCTAAAACATTTCATTTTAAACTAAGCAAGTTTGGATACAAGCTGACAAAAAAACCCTCACAAAAACGAACAACAAAACACCAGAAACCATACAAGTTACTTCCCACTTATGTCGACGAAGGTTCCTGCTGCTCATAAGTGATTGACAAACTTAAGTCTCTGGTTGTCAAAACAGACTGCTCTGATGGTACCTGCCTTTCTAAACTTCCCTCCAAGCAGCCTGTCAGGCTGTCTGCTTTGACAGACCCTTTTCTAGGACAGGAAGGCAAAGCCATAAGCTATCACTGGGAAAGGAAAACGTGCCTGATAACGTCTGCTTCTATTTATGTTAGTGGGAACCGTAATTTCATTACAGCATTGTGTATTAATGCACTGAGGAAAGCCATGGAGCTCCTGGTGAAGCTTAGAAACCAGCAATAATATACCAACTGCTCCTGAACACAGGTTATTTATACAGCCATGAAGTCCCACATTAGCTTCATTGACTTCAAACACAGCAATACAGACATTTATAGCTGACAAAATTAACCACCTCCACATCCTCATAAGCCTGAAAGAAGTAAGAAAACATAAGTTTAGGAATACATTAACTTCTGCCTCAGAGTATTCCTGTATTATCTCACAATTCTATAACCAAATAATGTGAATAGAGTATAAATGCTGCATTTATCTTCCAGCAGAGTCATTAAATGACAGCATTGCTACACCAGTTACAACGATTAAAGCAGCTCAGCTGCACTCCAGGTTACTTTGAACCTGTTAACTATTTTTGCAATTTTTTTTTCCCCCACTTCAGCCATTTTCAATATGGCCAAAAAGCACAGAAAACCGTAGCTTCTGCTGGAGGAACAAATGATTTGTCACGCGTACTTGACTAAAATGTATAAAAATAACAGATACATTCTGGACAAAAAGGCGTGCAGAGGTAAACAAAACATTCCCAATTCCTAGGGGGAAAAAACCAAAACCTGCATCAGTTCCCTGCTTTAAAAGAAGACAGACCTCACAATGGCTTTTGAAGACAAAACCTGACACCAGGACATTGCCAACCACCAAAGCAAATTAAAATCCCAGCTACACCAACACCGCACCCCCGGCATGAAACCCTACCCACTCAGTGGGTGCAATCCAACAGCCAAAACAATGCCAGGGTGGAAAAACTAGTGCAAGTCAGGGAGATCCTGTGCGGTTTCACCATCGTTTGCCCCCATGCAGAGGGAGCCGCGGCCACCTCGCTCTTCCCTCAGGCACGACAGACAAAAGAGCCACAACCCAGGGCGGAGAGGTGTCCCGGGGACGGGTAGGGCTCTGTCATCATTTTCCCTCCGTCTCTGTCGTTCAACGCGACACAGGGACGAGTTTTCTCACGCAGAGGCAGGCAAAGCCCCTGGAAAAAACAACAGCAGGCAGAGGGGGCACACAAAAGCCGCCTGTCCCTCGGCCGCCGCAGCCTGAGGCGATGCCGCCTCTCCCCACCCCCAGCCGGACCCAGTCGCTCTCCGCCTCCCCCCCATCGGGCACAGCGAACCGCGGTCCCTCCCCGCCTGCCCGAGGCGTTCGGAAATCGAGCCCGGCAGGAGCCTGAGGCCTGGCGAAGCACAAAGTCGCGGAATTGTTAGAAGTAGAAAGCACCTCTGGAGATCATCTCGTCCCAGCGCCCGCCCCTCCGCCTCCTTTCTCGGCAAGGCGGGCAGAGCTCTCCCGCCCTATTGTTCCCCGCACCCCGCGGCGGAGGCAGCGCACTCACCACGCGGGCCGGGCTTCCTGCAGCGCCCACCGGCCCCCTCAGCTCCGGCACACCGGGGCTGCCACAGCGCCCTGCTGCTGCTCCTCCAGTAGTACACGCGGGCCCCGGGGCAGCGCCGCCATCGCCCGCCGCCGCCCCGCTGCCACTCCGGCAGCGGCCATCTTGTGCGTCGACTGCTCCTCTCACCGCCCACCTCCCTCCCTCCCTCTCCGCACCACCCGCCCCTTCCTGCGCCCGCCTTCCCCCGCAACCGGGACGCGACGGGACGGAACGGGACAGGACAGGATGGGGAGAAATGGCCGAGCCACGGGCTGGAGCCCTTGAGGGCAGGGCAGGGCAGGGGAACTACCGCCCGTCTCGGGCAGGGTACCTCGCGCTCTGTCAGGGACGGTCTCCAATGTCAGATGCCTTCCTCCTTTCAGGTGGGGTCTTTTTCCCCCCCTCTCACCTCCTCTTGTCATAGTTAGCGGGCTCGGGGGTGGAGGTCGAGGCTTTTCACAGACGGAGTGGCTCCTGGGGAGCGCTCAGTGTTTTGGGAGCTTGCTGAGGGCCCCCGCCCGCCATTTTCTCTCCCTCAGGAACCTCTGTTGACGGACCCTGCGGTTGCCTCATGCATCACACCTTACTGCTTCAAGCCGGTTACTTTCCTTACTTCAGGGAAAAAGAACGCAAATTAAGTTCCCTCTTACGTGGCCGTGCAGGGCAAAATTTTCGGGGTTTTGCCCGCCAGTCCCAAGTGAAGGCGTAGAGGTGGACTCCGTGCTGGAGAAGGTCCCCTGTGGCTTTGTGTGCTGCAGGACACAAATCATCCTTAGCTTTAACCAACACCACAGGTAAAATGTTTGGGGACCCTCCAAGCTTTCCTGTATCACAGTCAGAACTAGTTGGGATACAGAAGACATTTTAAAACGCAATTATAGAATGTTTTGCAGTCACTTGACTTGCAACATTTACTAAACACGTACTGACTGTCTGACAGATTTAAATTGTTACAAGAGCTAATTACTTAGCGTCAGGATATTTCAAGGTAACATCCAAGGTAACATTGATGCCTGTTTATGAGAACATGAATATGGTGTAAAATACTAAGAAAACTATATTTAAATTAAAGACCAAATATAGTATTCAGTGGTCCCATTTTATTGCTCATCTATTTTATCATGTCTATGCCCAGCTAGAGGCTCTGTGGGATCAATCCTGCTGTGATGCCATTGTACAGGATGCTGTGCAGGGAATGACTGCTTTTCTATTTTCTTTTCATAAACACTGTAAGGAGCACCCAGTGTATTATTGTTAGTGCAGTATTGCATGACCTGGAAATAAAATATAAATAGGACATTGTCAAGTCAGAAGTAGCCATGCCCAGAGCCAGGGACTCGAGAGAGCAAGCCTGCAAAAGAAAGCTGGGTTGTGACATGCAGACAGAAGACAGAAATTCCTACACACAGGGAAAAACTACATAGGGCAAGGTTATTCTTCAGCTCTTGTTTCTGACTCTTGTATGGACCATAGACAAATTTTCATTAACTTTACAAGAAATGTGCTAGTAACTAAAAGTGTTATTTCTCTCTGTTTTACTAAAGAAATAATCTCTATTATTTAGCTTTTCCACCAAAACAACCTTAATACTTATCAAGGATCAGTATTTAAATAAAATAGTATTAAGAAAAGCTATTAATTTCTGAAAATTGAGTTTTCTAACCACAGGCATTGAGATCTTACGAACACAGAAGATTAGGATATTAACAAAGAGCACCTTTGACTTAGCAAGAGCTTTACTATGAGTGAGAACATAAGTGTAAATTGGAAATGTCCAAGGCCAGACTGGACAGGGCTTGGAGCAACCTGGTCTAGTGGAAGTTGTCCCTGCCTGTGGCAGAATTTGGAATAAGATGAGCTTTAAGTTGCTTCCAACCACAGAAACCTCTCAATCAACAATTGCCATGTTTTGCAAACTCCTCTTTAAATGTTACAGTAGAAATGTGAACCTTGTTGGAGTTGTCAGTGTCCTGATTAGAAGCAGAAGATGGCATTAGGAATAGCTAAAATGCAAGGTGTTCTTTGCAACCTTGGTTTAATGTCACAGAAGCTAGAAATGGTCAGGGCCTGATCCTGTAACCTCCTAGCAAGTGATTGTACAGTGTCCTGATGTTCTGTTCAGTCTGGGTTTTAATATTCCAGTCTGGGGACTTCTACCACTTTGTCTTTTGGTTCCTGTATTGTGGAAAGGCTTCATTTTTCATGTAGTTTGTTTTCCCTCAACATTTAATTGCATTGCCCGTAGGAACATGCTAACAACAATTTCAGTAGCACAGCATAGGTTACCACAGTAATACATGGTTGAAATTTAAAGAAGTGGGATATCAAATCACCTATTGTTCTTGTTATGTAACACTGCACAGATGAACACTTGAATTCTCAAACCCCACTTTAGACTTCCATCAGTCAGGTTTTTCTAATGTTTATTCTTTGTTATGTTTTCTGAAAGTTGAGAAATTTGTAGATGAGCTTGTTCTCTTGTTGGGATCTGGTGCCACTAGATAACTTATTTTTAGTTATTTTTAGTGTCTGCCTTCCCCAGTTACGCAGCATTTCTTCCTGCGTGATACACTGCTTTCAGCATTTGAAACACAAAGTGTTACTTGTCTTTAGGATTACTGTTTTCAAATATCATTTCAGCTTATCATTAAATCAGCTATAATTCATCTCCACTTATTTATATTGTTTTTTCTTCTATGTTCTTAAAAGCCCATGGGAATTAGTTTTTATTCTAGCGCATATAGTCCCAATTTTCAAATCCTTTCTTCTCCTTTTTCCCATCCAAAAGGGGATAATGTGTAGGCACGGTTCTAAAATCTGACATTTGTGGCCACACTAGTAATGTTCCTCCAATTAAAAATGACTCCCCATTCTAGCCTTTAGGACTGAGAGAAATACCTAAAATACCAGTGTAACTGTCAAATGGTATCATCTCACCATTCAATTTTTATATTACTCCTTCCATATAAAACTGCTCTAGATCTGAGATACCAGGATAGCTGTCTTTAAAAAAAGAAATGTGTATTTTTTAAATGTCTTGGCAGTGTTTCAGTTTGCTATTTTAGTTAGCAATGTGACTTGTAAAGCTGATAAAGGAAAAATTCTCATTTTGAAACCTGTGATATCAGAATGGAAGATGAAATACTTCTCCAGGTGGCTGCATGCATGTCCTTGTATTTCACACAGTGAAAATTCTAAACCATAGATAATAAAAAAGAAAATCCTTAGCACTTGTATATGCTTGACCATCATGTTAAAAAAATTGACCATCACATTAACAAAACCTAAATTCCTGCACTTTTATAAAATTCCACTG
This sequence comes from Calcarius lapponicus, assembly GCA_039654755.1. Lineage (NCBI taxonomy): Eukaryota > Metazoa > Chordata > Aves > Passeriformes > Fringillidae > Calcarius > Calcarius lapponicus. The sequence continues at coordinate 8,100,190 of CM077471.1, forward strand.
ACAAAAGCAGAAGACTGTATCCATCCAGCAATCATTGAAAAAAATTCCAACGTTTATTAAAGAGCATTGCTGACTGTCATCCAGGCCCATGGGATACAGATGCAACTGTTGGAGCTGGTTTTATGTGCTTATTTTAAATAATAAAACAATGTTAGCAAAATACAGTCTTACACTGCAGACATGCTCAGTATCTCCAACATAACACAAAAGGCTTCCATTTCCATGTATAAGAAAAGCCTAGAAGACCTAAAGGAACTTGATGTCCTTATGTGCAAAATGAGTGTTCCTCCTTGAAAGCTTCTCTCCCAAGCATTCACAAATTCACAATTTGCACAAATAATACTGTATAACCCACCAAACACTAAATTTTTTTAAAAAATTTTTGCAGTTATATGATGTTGTTCATAATACATTTGTAGAATATCAATACAATTATTAATATTTGTGTTTCCAGCCTACTTGGAATGCAAAGGTTTATGTAAGTATACCTCCTGATTGCAGCTGTTGTGGAAAAAGAAGAAATTATAAAGAAGGTAAGAAACTTTGTTTTGGTGATTTCTCATTAGAGGTTTCATTTCCTTAAGCATCCCATCTCATCATCCTCCTTGTCCCACTGGTGTTGTGCGATGCTGATTCAGGAGTACCAGATTCTCCTCCTTATTGCCTTTTTTGCTTACATGCCTGCTTTGTTTCAATCCCAGAGCTTCCAGTGTCATTCAGCACATCTCCTCTCTTTTTGGGATAAAAATTTTGAAGCAACTGAAAGTATAAGAATTTACAGCAGAGCAAGTCTGTAGTTCCGCTAGGCAGAGCAAGGCAGAGCCAGTACCACACCACGTCCTTGTCACTCCAGTGCCCTCTGCTGAAGTAACCATCTCCTTGGCTTCTGAGCCCCCTTGGCAGGGGCAGGAGCCTCTGCCAAGTGCCACCTCTTTATCTTGCACTTGACTTCCTTGCTGTATTTCCTTTTCTATTCTGTCGCAACAGAAAAACAGAAGTATGACTCCTTATTTCCTTTCTTTGCTCCAGTGGTACTTAGGTTGAAATTCATTCTTTTCCTTCATAGGATTGCTGCATCACATTTTACAGCAGCCTCTTAATGAGCTTAGGAAGGTAACATACATGTTGGGATGATAAACAATTAAGGCAATTATATTTTATAAGAATTCCAGTGCATGTGTGTGTATAAAGCTGAAAACCACCTAAATTAACAATGTAATTTTTGTTCCTTTCTGGCAGGTTTACTCATGTTCTATAAAACTGGGAGAAGATGAGAGACAGGTAAGGTGATACAGTTAGTACCTTTGCTTAGCTGCATGTAAACCCACAGCCTTTGCAGGGTAAGCTAAATTGTAAAGGTTAAGCAACTTTTCATGTTCACATAGCAAGGAGTGGCAAGATGAGGAATGGTCTGGCCTTCTGTTCCAACCACTCGACTATGTGCATCGTCCACTCTCATGCAAGTTACTGTAATTACATTATGACTAAAGTGCCATCTGAATAATTTTACCAATCAAATTTCCCAGGGAAAGCACTCTTACCACACGTAAAGGTAGGACTGTCTTACATCTCTGTAATCACATCACACTTCTGCAGTAAAGGAAAATGTGCTGATGATTTCCTGGAATTATCCTTGCTTTGTGTTATCCATAAAGACTGTAAGTTTGGTTTGAGAACACCTGATACAAGACCTGATACAAGATACGACTGTCAATTTCCACAGGAAAATCAAGGGCCAGCCTTAGCTAATCCTAACACATGGATACAAAGCATGTTTAGGCATTTTTATATTAGTGTGGATCTCAAGGAACTGCTACTTATTCAGATCTCAATTCTGAGATTTTATTTTAAAAGTGTGTTCAGGAAGTTGCAGAGGGACATGTTTTAAACTCCTTAGTGGCTTTTCAAAAGATATGTAAACAAAAATCAATTTTATAATACACAAATATATATATGTAATATACATATTTTTGTATATGTAGCTGCAGCATATGCTGGAAAAACATTTAAAAATATTTTCAGTGAAAACCCATCAAAATTTGTTTAGGTAGACTGAGATTATTTTTTTGGAGATCATAGCTGTATGGTAATTTCTGTTAGACTTTTACCAGATTGTACATATCATGTCCTCTTTGTCTGGCACACATGCAAACCCCCACGTTTTTTATAAGAATTTCCTCCTCCAATTTTAAATTTCTTTTCAGCACAGTATTCTCAGTTTCCTCTTATTACTGTACTGGTAAAAAGCTGTTGCACATCATTCTAGCAGTTCAATTTCAGCAGGAAACACTGAAATTTCTGTATTGTAAATGTACACCACAGTTTGTTCCTGTTGTGTATGTTCTTCTGGTTTTGCTAAGTTTTCATCAAGAATTACATCATTAATCCTAACACTTAAGGATGTTTTTTAAAATTTGATATTTCAACTATTCTATTTTTGAACTTTCCTAAGAAAATGACAGATTTTGTAAAAAGAAGTTGCTATCTTTTTATTGTTTATAAAAGATTGTTTTCAAGAGTTTTTGAAGGCTTTTATAATCTGATGTGTCATAATAATGTTCCCTACTCTTCTTTGAGTCGAGCAGGTGAAAGAAGCAGCATTTACAAAAGAAGAAGGAAAATCACTGAAGGAAATGTGTATGTTGAGTGAAAGTTAATAATCCTGGAATTGGCTCTTATTGCCAGACAGAAAGAGTGTTTGTGGTTTGGTGAGTTAGTTATTTTTGATGTTGTTTTTTGACATAAGCTACTGATATAATTGCTAAAGAAAAAAACAGTGAAAAGATCAGAACATCCTGTGAGCACAGACAGAACTTACATTGTGTATACATTTTGGAGATATTAAACTCATTTATTTTTAGCAACTGTCATCAATTTCTCAGAGATGAATCAATTCTTTTTATATGCTCATTGAGGCACATGGAATGCACAAGTCCTAGCCTGTTAACAAATGCCAGCTATTTTGAGAAGCACACTTTCTCTGCTGTTAGGGAAACTTCTTGTTCTTGTACATAAGGCCACAGTAGCTCCAGTTTGTTTCTCCCCAATATTTCTGTGGCTTTGCTGGGCCGATCTGTTACCTGCATGAAAAAACATGAGCCATAAAATAACTTACTTACCTTCTGAAGTCCTTGGTAATTGCAACTTGAATGTACTTTGACTTCAGCAATTTGATATCAGAAGGTTGTTTATGTGTCAGTTTGTTACAGACTCTCCCAGGCAGCTGTTTTTCGTATCATTGTTTCCATTAACATAGTGCTCTGGGAAAAGAAAAAAGGCAAGAAAAGGAGTGTCCTGTATTTTCATACACAAACCCCACCTTCTCTTTGGACTTCCTTCCACAGGAAGCACGTAGGCATGTATGCACTTATTTGCATAATTAATAGACAAGATAAAACTGTTTCTACCCTACATTGATGAGTCAAACACTGAAAAGCAGTTGAGGGCAAACACAGTCATTCACTGATCTCTCAGGTGTAGCTGCTAAAACTCACAAGGTTTGGGAGGCAGAGGCTGAAACCAGCTGTACTGGGTTTGCATGGCCTGGTTTTTGGTAGCATGGGGGGCTATAGGGGTGGCTTCTGTGAGAAGCTGCTAGAAGTTTCCTCCATGTCTGGCAAAACCAATCCCTGGTAGCTCCAAAGATAGAGATGATGCTGGCCAAGGCTGGGCCAGTTCAAAATAGTGGTGATGCCTCTATGATAGCAGATTTGAGAGTAAAGAAAAGAAAATAGTACAGTTGTAATTGTGGCTAGAGAAAAGAATAGGTGAAAATATGTTAGAGGAACAGCAGACATCAAAAGGCAGTGAAGAAGGAGAGGCAGGAGGCGTTCCAGGAGCTGGAACTGAGATTGCTCTGCAGCCTGTGGAGGAGACCATGATGAGGCAGCTGTGCCCCTGCAGGCCATGGAGGTCCACAGGGTTGTAGCATTCCACCTGCAGCCCGTGGAGGAGCCCCATGGCAGAGCAGGGGGATGCCTGAGAGGATCCTGTGACCCTGAGGGAGGCTTAGCAACCACTGAAAACATCAGTGTGTTACCAGCATTTTTCTCATGCTCCATCCAAAAAACAGCAGTGCACCAGCTACCAAGGAGAAAATGAACTGTACTCCAGCCTAGCCCTACCAAGGAGAAAATGGAACTGTATCCCAGCTTAGCCAGGATCAGCTTCCTGTCCAGCTCTGCATTCATGTGATGCTGTCCTAATATACAAATAGTTGCCTTTAAAGCCAAGACACACATGAAAAAATGGTTCTTCAAAGTTGGCAAAAAAAAGCAAAACATTTGCCACAAGCTTGATCAGAAAAAGATTCATAACACAACAGAAAACATTAGTTTTGAAATGTTCTACTTCTGCATTAAACAGTCTTTAAAAAACTAAGCATTTTTCACTTACACATTAGAGTAACAAATTTTGTTAAAATTTGATCTTGACATCCATCTTTTTTTGTCTGTTGACAAATCCAGAAAGATTGCTTGCAATGTAAATTTCCTAATTTCTGAAATAATTGCTACTAAAATTTGTTGATAATTGCAAAAATAATCATCGTCTTCAGCAAAATTCCTTCTCCTTTTGTGCCCAAGTGCACCAATAAGAAGAGAATGAAATTACTTCAGTACAAATTTAAATTGACATCTAATATCAAACTGCAAAATTCTTCAAGGATGACAGGGTGCAGCAGGAGTCATCATGCTACCACTTAAAAAGACAAACGTTTTCAACAGATTGAAATGGAGTTTCAAATGTAATTTTAAAAGCAGAAATGTCTTCCTCTGTAAGAGCCTCTCTGTGTCCTTGGACAATAATGCTACAGTGAATTACTAAAGTAAGAAATTCTCACAAGAATTTATGTTCTCATTAACCTGGTCAATTTTGTACAAAACACAGATATGGATCTCTAAAACCGAGCTTACCTTTCCAGCCACAGCAATGACTTGAGGAGATCCTTCCAGCAGTGAAGAGCACACTCTGTTTTACTTCTTTGGCCAAAATTTTATCCTGTTTATATAAATATATATGCAATATATACAAAGCACCACAGGTAACAGAATGTTTTGTATCTTTTTCCTTTCTTTTTCTTATTCAAGTCTTTTAGGAAGAAACTGGAAGTTTCTAAACAAACGCACGTACACTAACAGTGAATAATTCAGACAGTGTGTATTGTTGCAATGGCCTGTTACCAAAACAATCTGTTCACAGTTCACAGGCTGCCTGCAGGACACCCAGCGAACTCCATTCCACAGGTATTTCCTTTGGTCCATGGGACACAGCTCAAGGGTATTCCACAGCCATATTGCCATCAACAATAATCTTCCACACACCTTTTTCCTTATATTACTTCTCAAAGTCAAATAAAAGCAGTGCTTTAAAGACTTATACTGAACATACTCCAGAAGAGGAAAACCTTATATCCAAGAATATTAACTCCCCAAAACAATAGTGTGCCTTCTTTCTACCTCAAACTTAGAATGCATATACTCAAGTCACAAGGCTGATGACCTCCATATCCTAATCATCTTGTCCAATAATAAAATACCACAGAAAAAAGTTTGCCAAAATAAAAATGGGAATATTTATTATCTTTTCTACCAAAGCAATGCAGTTCTTTTGAGATTATACATTGGTCTTTGCAAATGTTTCTACAGCTAAATTAATACTTTTCCATTTTGTAAAAAAATTAGACACATACTTCATAAAAACAAAGACACAGGCTATGTCTCCAAACAACTGCAAGGATTGTAACTGTTAGTAGGGATGAGCAAAGAAAGCTCATGCTTATACTTAAACCTCTGGTATTGTATCATTATCATGTTCAAGTGGGACAAAATGGGGACATTTTCCTTGCACACTTCTGGGTCCACTTCCCAAGCTTTCAGACAGACTGTTAAATACTGAATGTGACCAGGAGAACCTAAACATTGCTCAGCAGTACTACATGCACAAGATACATGGGGAAAGAAGAGTCAGACCCATGCAAACAGTACAAGACAAACCATTACAACTGCCAAACGTGCACTGGACAAAAATTGAAGTTTATGAAAAGCTTTATTTGTTGTCATGAAAATAGTATCAGAAGCAATAACTGTATGTGTTTTGCAAAGTCATCTTCATTTGGCCTCCTGAGCTTTCTTGGCATTCTGTTTTTCTTTTGCCTAGAAAACAAGGGGAGATGATGTCAAGCTTTGACAAGATGAAGATCATTCTGGAGCTTTGAATGACTACCCATTACATTTCTGAATATTAAAAATATGCTGGAAAAAGAAAAATTTAAATGTAAATTTGGACCCTTCAGAGACATCCTATTACTATTTTACTAGGATAGTGTATCAAGCCTTTTAAGAACAAACACAGGTTTAAATAAATTATGCAAAAAAAACTGAGATTACATAACTTCTCTAGGGCAAAAGCACTATTTAAAAACATAATTTAAACCTTCATTTTACATACCTCTATACCTATTTCATTTAACATAGAAAAATCTCTTCCTAATGGAAACATTTTATGTCACAAGAAAACACCACATTCAGACATACAGATGATCAAAATTGAACTGTGAAACGCACCGAGATCGTAGTGGTTTAGATCTTTCAAATAAGTGGAAAAAACCCCCACAAAAGTTCCTGTCAAAATATTTGCAGACAGATTCTCATATCAATCATAAATAGTTCAAATTGGTAAGGAACTGGAACTTTCTTCCTTATGAATTTACATAAGAAACAGATTGGGCAAGAAGAGGGGACAACTCAGAAGCAATACTGGCCAACAGCTTTCTGTCAAAACATTTGTTAATTCTGAATCAGGCTGCTGCTTGTTGCCACTTATTGAAGTGAACAGAACAGCTGAATCTAATGCAGTGATTTAGAATTAAGATCTGTTACCACCAATTCACTGGTAATTTACTTGTGAGAGCAGCTTGATGGGCGTTATCAATGACTTCTGTTAACATGAAACTGGATTAAAACTCCACAAGTTACTCTCTTAAAAACTACCAGCCTGCAAATGTACCTTCCTAAATAAATTCAGCTAAAGAATGTACTCATTAAATAACACACAGCTCTTTTTTCATTATAATAATTCAGAGAGCCTTTCTCATTGAGTATAAAATCAGGGGAGCCTTTCTCAGTGAGTATCAATCAAATCAGGCATCTTGCCTCTGGCATTCAAGCATAAGTGCACACCAGCACAGACCTGAGTACAATTCAAGTACTTGACCAGTTTAATAACCTTGCCAAAGTGGCAGACACACTTATTTATTAAAGTTTAATACAAACCTTAGCAGTAAATCAATGTTAATGGCCAGATACGTTACAAAGGGGAAACCCAAAGCAGTAAATGAGCACAGGAGCAGGGAAATGGAGGGACTGAATTCCCAGCACTGTGCCACGGCTGCCACAGGAGTGCAGGGAGCTGTCCCTGGCCAAAGAACTTGGAAAAATAAATGACATGGTCTCTTTTATTTATAAGAGAAGGTATGAAGAATTATAGTAATATGCTATCAGCTAGGAAATACTTACTTTTTCTACTAATGGTATTAACTGCTGGTGCTCTGCTAGAGTCTTTAACAATTCCATGATAAAAGGCAGGTAGTTATGTTTTCTTCTAATATTTTCAATCTAAAAATAAATTAAAAGCATGAACAGAATTATTATATAGCTGAACTATCTTCTAGTCCCCATCCAGTTCCTTCACATTACTTGCAAAACTCCCACATATATATATATATATAAAAGCTGACTTGATCTTACAACTGTTCCAATAATTTCATCAGAAAAGCAAAGACTACATACCTTATATCTTTTTAATTTTTGGTTCTCTTCTTCAATTAACATCTGGTATTTTGCAACTTCTGATTGTATAGAACTTAACATATTACTACTTTGATCTGTATCCATAGGCTCCTCCTTCCACAAAACAAAAATTTAAATGAATGATTTTACTCCATTTTTAAATTTCACTTTTTTAAAAGCAAGTTTTGTCTCAAGGATATTTCTATCACAGAAAGATGCAGTTTTGTTTACCATTATAGGTACATACCCGGAATTTCTGCAGTTAGTTACAAGCAGGTACTGGGAAAAAAACAGTTCGAGCACCACAGCAAATGAGTAAAGGCAGAAAGTCAAAATCACATGGTCAGCACTGTGCTGAGTGCTCAGCTCAGAGCTGCAGCACTGAGTGCATCCACACTGTGCTGGACACATCTCTAGCAATCACTCCCTCCTTTTTTTGCTGCTGCTCAATTAGGAGCAAGGAAGGGAATTGAACAGTAAAGCAAACACACAGAACTATCAGGGAAATACTTAAGCAATTTAAATTCCATGGCCTACCTCTGCCAGTTGCTGCTGCAGCTCTGCAATCCTCTGCTCATATATCATCTTCCTGTCAGACACAATTGCCATCAGGTTAAACCTTATCTCACCTTCACTGTATCTGAGGAACAGAAAAACAAAATAACAAAGACAAGCTGCTTTCAAAATTAGGTACCAACATGACAACTCAAAAGCCCCCTCCTTGATTTCATTTCATGGAAACAAAATTTTAAATTGTGCTACAGATCCAATCTTGTACAAAATAAAATCAGACCACAAATGAACTCTATCCAATATGTAACTCCTAATTACCTTCTCTCCACAAAATTTACTAATCCTATCTGTGGTCACAAAACAATACTGAAACTGTCTGAAAAAGAAATCACGACAACAGAACTTACAGGAGATGCTTCACACAATAGTTTTCACCTTCTCATTACTATTACATGTTAGAAAATATTGGAGACTTCTCCACACAGTGTGAGAAGTACATTCAACAATGAGACTAGCAGGCCTTTTGGAGGTTAAGTTCTCCAAAAACAACTTGGCAGTCCTGTCTGGCTTATCAATAAAAAAAAAGTCTTCAGGCAAAAACTTAGAATTGTTTTCTAAAAATAGCATAAAATCAACTTTTCTTCTAATAAATTTGGGACTGAAGTTTGGAAACAGAGTTAAGAAGTAGCAAAGTCCCAGAGTATGTTTTTCTAGCTTAAATTTCTAAGACAAACCATTCCTAAGAAAAACTTCAGGTCTCTAAATAGCAGCTGTATGGACAGAATGACTGTCTAATAATTTGAAGTGCATAGGCAAATGTTATTCATGGTCATGACACTCTTAGCTTTCACTCACAAAGATCCACAGCTGTGTAACAGATAACAATCTTCTTTTCCAGAGCACTCGTAGGATCTCTCTTCACTACACAGACACCTACTTGGATTAATTATGCAGCAGCACAGTGTATTTGAGATTTATCTATCATCACATTTGCCTCATGTTGGGCAACAGGCTCTCAAGTCACACAGTGATATGCATAAAGAAATGATGCATAAGTGCCATTGCTCAGAAATTCAGCAGAAATCCTTTAACTGAGGGAAGTTAAGACAATGGAATTTTCAAGCATAGGGAAGAGGCTATATTTAAAGGCATCACGACCATTTACTTTTGTATGCGCTTCTCTATGACGGGCCGCACTGCACTTATCCAGTCATCCTGATGGCATGCACCTGGGGAAAACACAGAAAAAAATCATCATCTTTGCAAAATTTAACAAAGGAAAAAACTCAGTATCATGGCAAAATTTATTTCAAAGTCGATTCGTATAATTCAGGCTTATGCAGCAACTTCAGAGTATGTAACAAGTTTTTCCTTAGCTACTGCAGTCTGAAATTACTTAGGTGGTTTTTCAGGAGGTGGAAGATTAATTAATCTTAATTAATCTATCGTTTTATTAATAACGATAGATAATGCAGTGACCAAAGCAATGGAACAAAACTAAATTTTAAGAGCATAAGCACCTAACCTTTGTTTTGCTGGTAACAAGAAATAATGGGGTGGGGGAAAGTATGTTACGTATATTTTTATGACACAAGGGGAATTACTTGGTATGACAACACTGAAGTAGAGAGCAAAGGAAAACTCTTGATTTTGTCTGTGTGGATGCAATAGAATGTTAAAAAGTCAGGCAGAAAGAAAAACCATAAAAGGATATATGATAGAGAATTCGATTTCAAGTTATATGACAAGATACCCAGAGGTGATTTCCTAAGTTGAAATTGCCTCTTTTGCAATTTCAAGACCTTAAAGTAAATTTAGAGACTCAGGATCTTGTGACCACACAAATGATGTTACTGTTAGGTCTGAAGACTGTACAGTATCTCTGGACAGACTAAAGACAAGATTAAGCAGCAAACTGTTGCTCAGCCTAAACATAAATAAAATTGTCAACAAATCTGGGAAAACACTGGGAATGGAGTGTGGAACCTGTTGCTGACAATGTATCAGACTCTAAAGTACAGACACATGATAGGCACTGCAGAGCTTTTCAAGACTCAACAGGGTACACATATCTCAAGAAACATTACAAAACAGAAGCCTGTCTTACAGAGAACCAAGCTATTTTCGTTTAAACCATTAGGGAAACACTTGCTATCTAAGAAGAAAGAGGGCAGTGAGTAAACACACACCACATTAAGGAAAAAAAGTGTCTGGAGTCAGCTGTATACATTCTCCCTTTATGTAAACTTGTGTCTTGCAACAAAATTATCAAGGTTTTGGAAGGGATTGCAGGACCTGATCATTTGATTACTAAATGAAAAGAGAGAGAACATCAGAGACATGGAGGAAGCAGGGAGGAAATGGTATTTTCAGACCAAAACTAAAACAAAACATGACTGCAAGGAAGTACAAGCCTACAGCACATTCAGAAAACTTTCAAGATATTATTTATTTTAATAAATAATTTGCATCGAGCCTATAACATATGACAAATTTATTGCAAAAAGCCATTGTTAAAATAAAGGATGTTCAGCAAAAATGTAAAATGTTACCTAAATCAATTGGTCCTTCCCTTAAGCCATCTAGCTCATATAGCCTCCCATTAACAGGAACATAGCTTACAAAGTGAAAGGCATCTTCTTCCTTTGCTGAAGACTTTGCATCAAACTCAAACATCTGTTGTCTGCAAAGAAAATTTAAAAACCCCTGGGATTAAAAAGGATTTGTTCAAATTTGGGCCAGATTTAAAACATATGTTACCTGGCAAAACTGTTGTGAACTTGCCGAATCACTTCTGAGTTGCTCAGTGCCAAACCTTTCATCTGAAAGGAAGTAACAAAACACCTGTAAACCACCACAGCTGTAACACTGTGACACTCAAAAAGCAGAAAACACTGGTCACTCACTGCAGCATCAAAGCTTTGGGAAAATTCTTTAAATTCTGACAAGGTCTCTCCTAGATGAATGTCTTGATGAGCACAGTTTAACAGCACACTTACTATGGCTTGAGTTGCACAGGCATTATTTATGACCTAGAAAAAAGCATGGAGAATTTGGTCAGCACTGGTGATAAAAGTTCACTCCAAACTGTGTTTGCTTTTGTTACACACACACTTTCTCTGCTGATTCACATTGGAGCTGCACCCTAACACAGACTGGATTTGCTGCCTGGGTAGCTACAGAAAAGCCTCTGCTATGATAAAATCAGCTCTGCATGGCTGTCAGATACAATTTACTGATAAAACTCATCTTTCACAGCTGTCCACAGAAACTGTCATTCCACTGCCTCACCATCTCTCTAAAGTTATTAAAATCCTTGGATCCCTGTGGAAAAACACACAGTAATATTCAAAGCAAGTTGCCCCAATTGTGTTATCTATGGCCTTAAAAAAAAGTCAACTCTCTCAAGAAAAGTCCTTCAAATAATCAGATCTACCAGGACGAAGAGGTCCAAAAATTTAACTTGACGCAATAAAACACATTATGGAACTTAAAAATTTTATTGAAAGGTTTTATTGGACCAAAAAATTCAAATATTCTAGGGATGAAATAATAAAAGTGTTCCAAGAAGCAGATATTGTTTAAATGATGGTTAGCTGAATAATATACTTGTCCAATATAACTACCCTTTTCAAGTTAAAGTTACTAGTTTGATACTGTTACATTTCAGTGTTAAATATTCCATTTTTAGAAAATATTAACAACCCCCTTTGTATTAAAGCCATGTCTTTAATGCTGTTTACCAATAACTAAACAAAAACACTGTATTTAAAGAAAGCTGAAAAGATTATTAAATATAATATGAGATTTAACTAAATGCACTGTAATTAAACGGTATGAGGTCATAATATAAGACTTTATATTAGCAGTTTTTTCTCAGAGAGCTATAGGTTAGGAAAGACTAATGTATCATTAGTCTTTGAGACTATTTTGCAATTGAAAATGCTACTTAAAACTTTTGGAGGGGATGTGACTTTTGTATAAAAAGATGAAAATTAGTTCAGGGCCGTGAATGTGAAACCACTTCCAACAAGAAAGGAGGGGGAAAAAAAAAAAGAGAAAACCCAAGCAAGTTTCACAATCAAGGCTAGTCCTAACAAAGGAAAACCTAGTATGTTAATACTAAAAGCCACATTATACATTTATTTTCTGTACTTCAGGGTGTTCTCAGTTCAGATTATGTATATACACAGATGATAAATAATCAAACACTTCTTAATTAAGGAAAAATACAATCTAGTTGACTTAAACAGTAATCAAGGGAGTCAACTACACATACAGAACAGATTACACCAGCCAAAACTGAAATTAAACCAAGTGCAGGTACACCAGCTAAGGGCTAGAATACACAGGTGCAAAATAAAGGGCATACAAGGAAAATCCATCAAGGGCAGTGAAATAATGAACCAGCAGCAGAAAAATTCAAACCCCCAGAGCAGCAGAATGGCATACTTTGCATTACACTGTAACATAGGAAAAAGAACTAAAGACTCTCTGAGATACTACTAAAGAATGGTAGCAGAGACAGTGGTAAGGTGGTGCTAGGATGAAAGCAGGGAAATCTCAAGTGGATCAGAGTGGGTGAAGCTGATGCAGTGTAATTAAGCTGATGCAGTGTAATTAAGTTGATAGAGAAGCAGGAGAAGGCACAGACACCTGTGCTGATACACTGTTAGAACTGCTGCTACAATGGAGGAAGGGTCACTACAGCAAATTGTATTTGTAAATGACAATTAATACAGGGCATTATAGGTGAGACAGGACTAAATGGCAACTAATTTTGCTGAAAAATCAAGATGGAACAACCATTTGCTCTTTACAGACAACTCAATAATGGCTTCAAAACAAGGAAAGGAAATTTATTGAGATTTTGTATAGCAGGATACAAAAGCTTGAAACAGAAAATAAAATCAGAAGGAAAATTAGACTTTGCAAAGAATTAATGGGCTCATCAATATTGGCCTTCAAGCATATTTTGTATTCCAACTACATTATGAAACAAGTCTGATGAAGTATATAGGGACCAAACTCAACAAAGTCTGACTGCTAGAAAACACTGCAAAAGATGTGGATCTGAAGGGAACAGCCTCCAGCTGTTGAAATGAAAATACATTACAGAAATACATTCTAGCACTTCACTCAAGTGAGAAGCAGGAGTTAAGGGAAAGGCAGCAACAACAGTCCTGTAGCAGAGGAATAGAAGGAAATGCATGTGATGTGCATAAAAATCCAGTGTGTTCCTGGGTGTAGATGACACAGGAGACCACCAAGCTGGAACAAGGCAATCTATAGCTAGTGGTGGCTCACAGGCAAGGTGAGGAGTGCACAGTGAGGATGTGATATCAGGACCAAACACAGGCAAGTGTGGGATTTATTTGTCACACAGACACAGTGCCATCCGTGCACACAGCCAGTCCAGCACTGCTCCACACAACCTGTTTACCAATAACTAAACTAAAACACTGGAGAACCCTTCAGGATACCCATCTCTCTTTTCCAGTGTGTCTCTTACTTAGGATGCCTCTATTAGCAGAAAACATTCTTTGCATTTAGGTAACATGATAATAAATGCAGATTGTTCCCAAAAGATTTTTATTTGGACTTGAGGATTAAGAGGATTTTCTGCATTTGTCCAGAAATGCCAACATTTGCCTGGATATTTCTGTCCAGGAAGTCTTGGTGAGGTATTAGATTGATCAATAGGCAAGACTCCAACTTAGAGCAGACACTCAGAGTTAAAAGATTTTGTAGGCAGAAGTTCAATGGGTGTTTTACAGTACTTGAAAGAAAACTGTAACATACACAGAAACGTATCAAGAGAAGACTGACCTATCCCCAAGTAAAGCTCAGCTTAAACCAAGGAACCGCTTGATTAGATTACTCTCTAAGTAAGATGCATTACTTCCTAAACATTCACCTTTCTCTAGGGATCACATCTGACCTTCTAGATCAACTTCAGGCAGAAGCACTTTAAATTCTTGACTCACATCTTCTACCTGATGGATTTTGTATTTTGCTTTTCAAAAAAGCTCTGGACAAGCCTGTGCTGCAATTGGTAGTATAACCAGCAAATCCCTGGAATTCACTTACAGAACATTCCAACATTACAGAACAGTTGGTTTTACAGAGCTCAACATGAAAAATTTACAGAGCTCAACATGAAAAATTCAGCATTAGCATGAAGTTCCATAATTTTTTCTTGTTTAGAAACCCAATATAATTTTTTCCATTTAAATTCTGTTGGAGTAAAGATATAATCTTTCTACAGCTATATTCAGTTACTGAAAATCTTTCTGATTTGTTTCATGTCTTGAAGTTGTACTTCTTATAAGTTATCCCAAACTTAGCTTTAACACAGATATCTGGTCTATCTTAATGTTACCAAATCTGAAAAGGTCATTTGAGTTTGAAATCAATTAAGTACTGGAAATGTAAAAAAATACATATACTTCTATTAGTGCCATAAACATAACCAGAGACCAATGGTTTGTTATTAACAGTATCAATTATAAGACACTCCTTCTGAAGGTATTCCCAATTAATGAAATTAATGTTGTCATGACAATGCAAAATAAAATAAATACATGGCACCTAGGAAAGGCTGGTTACCAACAGTTCCATACTAAAAGCTAAAGAATTTATTAAACTCAAAATAAGTAGTTTCAGATCTGCAACAATGGCATTCTTTTTAGTCCAGAGATACTTCTGCAGTGCTCAGCAGAGACTGCAGCTCCAAAGAGTGTGGCAGGGAGCTGAATACATTGAGCAGCTGTAATCATGTATCGTTCATGTGTGAAAACAACAGCAAAGGCCCGCTGAAGCAACACAGAAATCAGGAAATTCTGAGTTAAGGCTGAAACTGTATCCTTAACTCACCTCATGGTGCCTATGTATCCTAGCTCAAAGGGAATGTAAGATCATCCAGAGTTCTCTGGCCTCAACTAGAGGACCAAACCATACCTAGGCATAACAGGGAGGCCAAATTTAACATGAGTGCACAGAAAAGTGACCATTAAAAATATGCATGCATACAAGACAGACTTCAAAATTCAACCCCCCAACACAGGTGTGATATAACTTGGAACAAGACCTAGTTGCCATTTGGAATTCAACTACAACATCACTATGGAAGTGGAAATGAGGAAGATGTGGGCATGCACAAGCTTCTTACCAAAACAGTGTCTCCTAGTGCAATTTAAAGATGTTTTACTAGACAGTTTGAGAGCTGTAGCCTTTTACCTTTAAATAAAGCTCCCCACACTGAAACAATTTTGAAGTTTGAACACATAATAAAGTTGAACAGAAACAAAATTTATCTCCTCTACTCAACTCTTGTTATATATTAACAGTAACCTTGTCTTGCTCACACAGGATTCAGGATGACGCTTGAAAACACGTCTGCAGTAAAACCAATTGTACCAAATGTCTTTAGATGGGAACATTTAAAAGAAGAAAATGTGTGGGAAAAGAAAGAGAGGCAAAGACTTGTTGAGACGTTTCAGGCTCCAGTGTCATGGCAGTTTTGAAGATAGAAATCAATAACCTTAAATGTCATAAAAATTGCCCTAACCAATCCTTTTGTTCTGGGATTCCAGCCTACAAATAAACAGAGTATAATTTTATATCATCCCTTCTGTAATGAAGAAAAAGGTCTTCTGGAAAGACCCTCAAAGCAAGCATAAAATTTGGCTTACAACATACAGAGGAAATAAAGAATACACATGAACCCAGTTGCACGATGGCTGGGAGGACTTGCTCTTTCACAACACAAGTATTCAATACTAATGCTCATCTTGCTTTGTGCTCCTGGGTGACTCAGAAGGATCCAGACTGTGGTTTTGAGAAGTGCAGTATCTTCAGTGCTGCCATAAAGAACCCCCTGTTCTCTCACTTACCAGTTTTGTCCTGTACAGACTTGCTGAACAGACACATCTCATAGTACAGCAGAGACCAGCCCAGATATCATGCACAGAAAACTGCTGGGGGATGAGCTTCACTGGCTCACAGAGTTTCACTGCAGCCTGCTCTCAGCAGCAACAAATCATAAGATCAGACCCTTGCTTAGAAAACACTAAGTCCTCAAAACATTGCTTGTCAAGTTGGATCTCTAACCCAGGCTAACTTTCTTCAGTGTCAAAGTCACCAGAGCTAAACTGCTGTTAAACAGATTCCTCCAAAATATCCAAAGCAGTTTCTTTCTGTTGACTTTTAATAATAATTTCTCTGTACCTAATTCTAGTTGTTCACTCACAATAGCTCAGTCCAGGCAAAACTGAACTGATATGAAACACAAGCATATATATGTCTTCAAGGAATGTCTTAATTTTGCAAAGCCACTGCATTTTACTGACATATAACAAAAAATGAAAAAGATACTAATTCTAAATTTTTTTGCAAATGACTTCTGAAACATCTATTCCACGCCATCAAGTGGCATAACCAGGCAGTACTCTTCTAAGAGTCAACATTTCTAGAAATTGCTTTCCATGCTAAAATTCAGAGTCACTCCAGCACACTCTCTTTAAAAGCAGCAGGCAAAGGAAAGGGACAATTAAAAAGGAGGTTTCAGCTTAAGAACACATGAAAATATGAGTGCTTCAAAGAAAACAGTAAAATAAAGAAGACTTTTCACTGTTAGCCTTTAATTTTGTGGGGCTTGTTATCAAATCTAACACTATCCAAATTTTGTGATGTACATTCTGCAATCTCATCTTAAAGCTCAAGAAAGCTCCTCTTAGCTATTGCCTTTAAACACAGTGTCAAGCTTCAAAAAAGGAAGGAGGTGGAAAAGGCAAAAGAAGTGGAGCAAGCAGACAAATGCTTCAAAACTTTTCAGCATTCACAAGAACAGCAATTCTAGGACAACCTCAGTTACTCACAGGAAACAAGATGGAACCCCTTGAGTGAAGGAAAATTCACCTTCACTTTAAAATAAAAAAAACCCAATATCCTCAAAAAAATCCCTCTCTAGATTCCAGTCAGAGTAATCTCCTCCCACCATGTAACTACCTTTTAAAAGTTACATCAAGGATTTTCTCTGAGTTCTTTGCCTCACAGCTGTTCTTTAGTTACAGCCCAAGGCTACTAACAGTTAAGTTTGGTGAGGTAGAAATCACAACCTAAACCAGTGTCTATGAGAGCTACCAAACTACAGTTAGTAAACTGCTGCTGATCACTGCATCATAAAAATGTTGGGCAGTGCTTGGCAGGACTCAAGAGCTACAGCAGGGGAAGAATGAAGAGAAGCAGCATTGAAAAAGCTGATCCACAACAGCATGATTATTAAAAGGAAAAAAACAGAAGTGCAGGTACAGAGTGGCCAGGATGGCTCTTTGCACTGCTTTCCATATTTCTATACTTTTACCTGGAAGTGTGAAGAGATTGTTTCATATCCTGAAATTTACATTCAAAATTTGCATTTGTGGTGGGAAATAATAAAAACCCAATGAAAAAGATAAAAGCCCCGCAAAACCCCCACCCTAAACACCCCAACAACTAGACCATGTAACAGTCTTCAAAGAAATCCTAATAATTTGCCCTTTGATGTCAATGTTTTGTAATAAATACCCATATTAAATGCTCCTACTTTCATTCTGGTCACTTTCTCTTTCTTGCAAGAAACGCACACAGCAGTCTGTTAACTCTAAGACAAAATTTCAGTACTACTCTGGATTTAGTAAAACACAATGAATTACATCAGCTAAACCGATTTCTCAGTGATTTCTAATTTAAATTCACCTTTCTGATTTGAATACTCAAAACTTGCATGCCAAAATGGTCTGCAAACCCTTAGAGGTAAGCATTATCCTACATATACTGCCCAAGCTTCAGAGCATTTGAGAAAAATAAGAAATAAACACAGGACCAAAATAAATTTCTTCCAACAAGTTGTTGAAAGTGGTTTCAAAAGATGTAATTTGCTCATCCTGCTGAGAACATTTACCAAGTCACTTCTGCACAGAAGACTGAGTTACTTTATGGGTGAGGGCTGACAAATAAATAAGAGCTTTACTCTTCCGTTGCTGCAATTCTTGTCTGACTTGACAGATCTTACTGATTTGCTTTGTCAATACACAGCTCCTACTCTCAGAATTTGTTGATTCAGTAAAATATTAATTTCTGTGTACGTATTAACAAAAAAAAAAGGGTTCTTTTTGGTATTAAAAGCTATGTTTCATGACATATCTGAAACAATTACTTAATTTCTCATACCTGCTTAGCAAAAAATATTGTATCCAGTCTAGAATCTTGGACAACAGAACCCGCTGGCTCCTCTCCGGGCTGCCACTTGAAGAGAAAAATCAGCCCATGTACTGGCCTGAAAAACAAAATTTATAGTAAAAAGGTCACCAATACTGATGAAAAATATTAGAATTATCTGTACTGTAGCTGCATGCTGGTATGGTAATTCTGTTAATTCTTTCTAAATAACAGGAACTTACACTGAAATTTTCAGATATGCTCTCTTAATTAGGCAGAAGACAATTCAGGCTTCTTTCTGTAAGTGCTAAACAATCCCAATCTGAATTAGCATTTAGCCACTAATTTTCAAAAGTCGGGACCAGTTTTCCCGGTTACTGCAACTTTTATAGTTGCAGAACTCTTGTTTGAATTGGTTAGTGATAAACAGCTATCAAAGCATTTGTCAGTCATACACAAGAGCAGGAACATTTTGGTAATCCTTCTAGACACAGATGAAATGCCCAAAGAGGAGCTCTCCCAAAACTTCATGCTTTGAGTTAGCTCACCAACAAGTAAGAGAAACTCAGTTTTCTCTTCTATAATAATGTGTCTTGCCTTTTGGACTGCATGTCTTGAATACTAAACAGCTTTTGCTACACATTGCACTGTATTTAGTATTTCCAGAACACAAAAAATTATCAGTAAAGTAAACAGGTCTTAAAAAATCTTCAGTTACAATAAGACAAAAACCTATTCATCAACTTAAATCTAAGGTCATCACCAAAAAGAGGCCACAAATGGTTTCTCTACAAAAGACAAACATACACCTGTAGTGCACAAGAAACTTTTCCTAAGCTCTGACCAGGAATCTGAGATGCATTTTTCAAATTCTCTCAGTGGACCTGTGTCACAGCACTTGTCACAGTTGAGACTACTACAATTAAATTTGGAGTATCATCATACAATATCAGAAAGCTTCAGCCCATACACATTAACACCATGTCACTTCAGAAGGCTGCAAGCATCCACCCTTCTTGTTCTTCAGCCCAAGCTTTTATCCCCTCCTGTTGATGCCCTGCCCCTGTGTGCCCTCTGCTCCCTTCGGTGTTGCTCAGTGCCCCTGGGCACTCCATGGCTCATTGCTGTCAGTGCTGCTCACAGCTGCAGCTTATCAGGGATGAGGCTGGGCCAGCCCCACTCCCAATCACCACAAACTGTGTGCCTACAGAGCTGCTGTTTAGAAAACAAAGATGCTTCTATATTCTTTCACTCCCAGTGTTTATACATTGTGTAAAATATTGCAGGTGTAAATGGGAAGGGAGAATGGAAGCTGGCCATGCCTCAGGACTAGAAAGACACACATCTCCCAGGATATGCAAAGCTGTCATTTAATGAACAACCAGGTCAATGCTCTGATGGTGCAGACAGCAAATAAACCAATGCATAGGCAACATTTCTGCCATTCAGGTGTTGCTGGTCAAGCATCTTCAGTCAAAAATTCTAGAAGTATATCCTCTGTACCAATTCCTGCATGTTTTGAAAGATTAATCCTACAAGTATGGGATATTTGCACAAGATACAAGAATATGATCCAGGTTAAATGATATTTTCATCTTAAAATCCTGTATGTAAACATGGATAACAGCATGTTTACACATGGGCATCATGGACAAAACATTAAAAGCATTAATGTTGCTTAATGAGGGCAAAACTGTTCCACATGACACCAGTCATTATCAGTTATAAAAAGCCTATTTGCCTTCACATCCATATGGAAGTGGTTCTGCAGGAAAAATGAGTTACAAAGGTATGTAAGTAAGTACTGGAAAAGAATTTAAGACAACAGAGGCAACATCATGGGACGTGAAGAGGGAGATAAAAGCAAGGAAGAGAAATTCACCCAGGAATTTGTTAAGAGCTGTAAGGCAAGCTAATGGAAAATCATTACAAATCTACTTCCGCACTCTAGCTACTATCAGCATTTCTTTCAAAACCTGATTAAGCACCAAAGCATTAATGAAAAGCAATTTAACTGCCAGGTATTCCATTAAATCAAAATCCTACCCAACTTCTGTTGAAACTGAAGGAAAAAACAGAAACACAAAATACCCCACACAAAAGATCCACCAAAAATACACCGGAATTTAGTACACATTCTTTCAGGGACTTCAAACAAATGTGAATAAAAAACATGTGCCTTACTTCAATTTTTCAAAGTTCTCTGGCTCCAAGCTCCATATTTCTTCAACTTGTGCTCCTCGACAGCCTGAAATGAGGAAAAAATACAGGTTTCTTCAACTAACTAATTTAAAAAGGGACACAGCCAGTAAAGACAGACTTATGAAAGAAAACACAAAGACATAATGTAATATTTATAATTAGTACATCCAGGCTATGGCAAAGTCTGTCTGTGGGCTTTAACAGACCTTGATTAAAAAAACCCAGACAAGCCAGGCACAGAGAAATTATTTCAGGAATTTCTGAACCTGTGTATGATGATACTGTCTTTACAAGAGAGTTGCATTTAAAGAAGAAGCAGAGGAGCTTAAATATCTCTGACCACTTAATGTCCTTTGCTTAACTGAAAACAACTGTGTTTATAAAGGCATTATCAGCAAGCCCAAGGCAGAACTTTAAACACCTGTCTCCAGACAAAGACCTATGGTAGTAGACCAAAAATGCTGTATGTTCAAGCAAGACATTTGCTTAATACACAGCCCAAAATGTTTAAATATTTAGTATGTGGAAATTTCATTTATTAGCTAAATAAATACATAAAAGCATGTCTGGACTTCGTTTCTGAGAAAAAGACACAACAAACTATGAATCAGTGAAACATGGAGTAAAATAATTTTCCTTCTTTGGCTGAGAATAAGCTGGCTGCTGTAATAACCATATATTCACAGTTTCAACAAAGATTTTAAATGCAATTCAACACAAAATTTAACATTCTAGAAGGCCAGACAGCTGCTTGCAGGCTACCCAGCCACTGCCAAGCCCCCAAGCTCAGCCTAGGCACAGCCCTTTCTCTCAGTGTCCTCACTCCTGGGGCTCTGTAACCCCAACACCTTCCCAGGGAAGCTCAGACGGGACATTCAAGGAAAGACTGGACATGGCACTCAGCGCCCCGGTCTGGCTGACAAGGTGGTGCTGGGTCATAGCTTGGCCCCGCTGCTCTGAGAAGCCCTTTCCAACCCAAAGGACGCTGTGCCTCTCCGCGGCACGTCCCTGCCGAGCCGTCCCGCAGCAGAGCAGCAGGTGCGGGGCCGAGGGCCGGGCCGGGCCGCACAGGCCGCGCTGGGGCCGGACCCCGCGGTGCCCGCAGCCGGCCGGGCCGGGCCGGGCCGGGGACATCACGGAAGCCGCGCTCGCCGCCGGCAGCGCGTCCCAGCCCCTTCCCGGCCCCGCAGCAACCGAGCCCCGCATGCCCTCCCCGCCCGGCAGGGACAGCGGGCTCGCACCCAGCGGTGCGGGAGCAGCCCCGCGGAGCCCCAACCCCTGCCCGGCCCCGTTCGACCCTCACCGAAGCCCTTGATGAGCTCGGTGAAGACGCCCGGGTCGCTCTCCATGAGGCACCACTCGCCGGCGCTGCTGCCCCCGGACATGGCGGCGCTGCCGCCGCTCAGGCTGCGAGGCCGAGCCGCGCCGCTCCCTTCCCGGCAGGACCCGCGCCGGGCACCGCCATGGAGAGGCGGGGCGGCCGCAGGAAGCGGCGAGCGGGACTGGATCCGGGGCAGCTGCGGGCGCGGGCGACACCGCCCCGGCCGCGGGAGGGCCGCGCCGCGCCTCGGGGACGCGCTCCGGGGCCGCTCGGGGGCGGCCGGCGGCTGCGGGGCCCTCGGGCGGCGCGGCGGGGAGCGGGGCCGGCCCCGCGCATGGCTCCATCCGGGCACCGCGCGGGGGGCGCGGCCCCATCCGGGTCCCGGCGATGCTTTCGGGGCGCGGCGGGCGGGGCCGGAGCGGGAGACGCGGATCCCTGGCGGCCGGAGCGGGACGGCCCTGCCCGCCCCCCGCGCGCCCGCAGCGGCCCGGCCGCCGCTCGGTGTCCCCGGTGCCTCCCCGGCCCTTCGCCCCGCGGCCCCCGGCGCTGCGGCATCGCCCGGCCCCGCCCGGGCCGCGGCCTCGCAGGCAAGTGGCGCTTCCCGGGCTGCAGGGGGAGCGGGGTCCTGGGCCGGCCCCGGGGGTGCGGGGAGATGCGGAGAGGCCCGGGGGGCGCAGCTCCAGAGAGCCCCGGGCGTGAGGGGCCCGCGGGGCGTTCCCGGGCGGATCTGTGGCGTTACGCGTCCTCCCCGTCACGCGTGTTTATCGTCTTTATGGAGACTGACAGCTGCCATCGCAGCTCGCCGGGTATCCGCTTTAGTGCTTCGATCTCCTAATTCTGCCCTACGTCAGCTAAGCTGCCTTGGCCCCCCGTCAGTACATTTTTTAAAGCAGACAGGCTCTTGCAAATTCTGCAGTAGAAATGCGTGGGCTGGTATTTGGTTCGTATAATGGGATATCTGCTGTGCTGCTGTCCACCACTCCACTGGTGATTTGAGAAGTGTTCTCCCGGCATCCCAGCTGACATGGAGGTGCTTATTTTCTGAAGTATGAGAACTATGTGGTCAGAGCTGTAGCACAAGGCTGTTTTGTTGCAACAGTGTAACTCAATGTGATGGTTGTGGTCTCTCTGCACAATTAACTAGAAGACATTCCTTATAGTCTGCGGGTTAATGCTTATACAGAATTTAAAGGACAGAGAAGCAGAATTCACTTCCTCATAGATTGAAGTATATGTGGGTTTGAAGTATTCAAAGGCAGTTTGAGAAGTTGTCTTTAAAATGTTAATGCACTGTCATAAAAGATCTGACTTTAATTCCGTGAGATTTTGCTACAAGTGTCATTAGTTGTTAATGTAGCAGTTAAACTTAAGAACTAAAATTAGAACCTGTTGTTCTGTTAAATCTTTATACTCTATATGGTTTTTTTCATCCATCGGTGACACTTGTCAGACATTTTACTTCTAAGGAAAGCTAGGGCAAGTTGGAGAAGTCATCGAAATTAACAAATGTCAACTTAACTGAGTCATGCTATGGTACAGCAACATAAAAATATTGACTTCTCGCAATGTAACTGGTGTATAGACTGTTTCAGAGCAGTCAAAGTCATATTTTACTTACAAATTTATACGATAGCTGAAATATAGCAGATTTTCTCTTTCATTAATGATGGTGAACAGCCTTGGAGTTTAGTTTAGCAATTTTTGTTATAAAACTCCTAGTCTGGGACTTTTAAGTCTGGAAATTGCTGTTTGCATTCCTGTAGTTCAGAAATTGAAAGTGCTTGTGGAGACAGAATATTGTTGATTAATCCTCCAGAGGTGTTTTAAATTCAAGTTCCCTGATGCAGCTCAGCAGGTGAAGAGTAGGCTTATAGAGAGCATATCCTAAGTGAACATCTGCATTTATCACCTGTTAGGGTGAAAGTTGTCTGTGTTGTACAGGCATCAAGTGAAAAAACAAGCTTGAGGTCTGGGCAGAGGAGAGAGATGGGTCCAAGGGTGGGAATAGCTTTGGGAACTTGTGAGGCTGGGCTGTAATACAGGGTTAAAAATGACTTAAGCAGCTCAACTATGAATAAGTGCTTTTCCAGTATCTGCTGGTGAAGTGTAAATCTGATACTTTTGCTGTGACTGCTTAGTAGTGAGATTGGTGGTTTGCATCAGCTATTGTTGACTTCAAAAGTAACTCTTAAAATACAGATTTATTTTTAAGAATTGACAATTTGTGTTAGACAGTTGTTGGAAATTGTAACAGAATCCAGGTTTGTAGCTTACAGCATATTCCTAAGAAAGGATATTAAGAAGCTAAGTGTCAGAAAAACCGTTTGCAGCAATCTTGTCTATTATGGGTTTGTGTCAGAAGCATATGGATGCAAGTATATGCCTCTTGCCAGTGTTGTGAGTCCATTAATAGCCTGGCCCATACAAAAGTAAACATAAAAATTATCCATTGTTAATATCCATAAGAGTTTTCCCTCTACAAATATCCTCTACGAAAGCTACAGCAAGAAATCATCCACAGTATTTTATATACATGGAGATCTTCATGTCCATGGGTGAGCCTTTATCCTTCCCATAAAGGCTCTTATTTTCCTTCAAGATAATGGTGTTTCTCTGTATCTTTCATGTGCCATTTTTTTCTGATAACTAAATGGATGCTTACTGTGATTTCAGGATTTTTGGATTTTCTGTGTTTATCATGAAACATTATTGATTGTGTAATGAAATGAGCTAATGGAATTGAAATAAAATGTCTTTAGACATGAAAAAGTCCTGGTCTGGTATTCATGGATGGGGAATATCACCCTTGTTATTTTCAGTGTATTTGCATGCTTCAGATGTCAGGGAAAAAAATCACTTCAACCATGATGTGTATTTAAATAGGTTTGGCAGGAAACATGCTTAGAATATATAATTTTAGCTGAGCACCGATGCTCTAAATAATACAATGGAAGATATTTCTTAATAATTTTCAATGAAAACTGCTTTCTTAAACCAGGTGTCAGCATATGGCTTCCATTTTTTCTGATTTTATCAGTTTGTAGAATGTAGTGGGAGCACTGATGATTGCTGTTTAATTCTGGGTGCAGATTAGTGCAGATGTGCAAAATCAGAGGGAAGGTGCATTTCTAGTTGCTTACAGAAAAAGGGAAATTCTCTGTCAAAGAAGTAGGGAAGTTGTTTGTAAATCAGAGTGTTGCTGGAACTGGGTGGGGGAGAGACCCTCTGTCTACATTAGTGACATTTGTTTTTGCTAGCTTATCCTGGTAAGTGGAGCAAAATGGCTTTTGTCTTCACTATCTGAACAAGCAAAAAAAGTCAAAAGTACACAGCTACAATTCTTGAAAATTGAAAATCTTTGAAATATCATTTGTCTGTGCTCAGACTTTAGTCCCTGAATTTCAAGATTTATATGCAGTTTGATGGAGTGGATTAATGGTTCTGCCTTTTTGGTTTTCAGTAGGAGCTCTTAGTGCTATTCAATGTAATTATCTTGTTTGGTGAGAACTGAGTAAACTAAATTTATTATTGTGCTATCAATGTTTTGGAGGTAGTGGTGATGAAGAATTTTCTTACCCTTACCCTGCTAATTTCATTTCACCTGCATTTGCTATATTTTAAATGTCATGGCTTTATTTTTGCTGTGCTGGATGTTCTCCAAGTAAGAGCAGTGGTGTTGCCCTACAAATTTTACAGCTCTTTGGCAGCTTAGGAGTGCATAAATAGAAAAACCTGAATCATTGTGAATTTTTGTGCTGATTTTTGCTTCTTACCTTCAAATGTAAACCAGTACATAATCCATAATGTCCCTGTTTTCTTGGATCTCACTTGGAGCAGCAGACTATTTGAGCCTGTAGGAAAGACAATTTCTTCTTGAGCTATTCAGTTGTTAAAAAGCTGTTGTCTAAGCCTCACTGAAACCTACCATATATAAACTCTCACAAGTCTTCCAACTAAACAGTTTTTCCATATGTTAGGCGTTCATTTTAGCCCCATTTTTCTTCAGTTGGTCGGTATTAGCAATTCTTAAGCAAAATAGAGCAGGGCAGGATCTGAATTTTGAGCCACTTAGTCTGCAATATAAAAATCTACCTAAGAAAGTGATGTAATATATGTGAAAAACGCCAATCACTTGTTTTTAAAATTTTAAAAGTTCAATAGTAATACAATTAGAGTAATAATAATTTGGACAAATTGAATTGGGACAATTTGAGACAATAGAGACAAAATTTACAGACATCTGGGTACCTTTTTCTGGGCAGCACGAGCCTGATAAAGGACACCCATTAACAGAGGATTAACCCTTAAAGCAATAGCCTGTTGCATATTCATACACTTCATACATGATGCATAAATTCCATTCAAACACAGGATTCTATCTGATCTGTGACTTCTTCCTCTTAATCCTCACAGCGCCTTCGAGGTGGGAAGAAGTTAGTTTCTTCTGATAACAGGGCAATAAATTCTTTTTCTCTGAAAGATTTAGGTGTCCTGGGGCTGCTGTCTGGTGCGTCTCATTCCTTTCTTAAAAAAAAATTGCACTAACATCATTCTTATTTTAACTACAAAAGTTACCTTTTAACTACAAGACTACATTTATCATATTATTAAAATATTAATACAGCACTACTAATCAATACATCAAAATACATATGGTAGATATCTGTATAGAGCCATATAATATGCACTTTTCACAATATATTAGTGCCAGAAGGCTATAACACCAGATTATGGGAACCCAGAACATCCCTTTGGCTGTCTAGGATGAACAGGACTCCTGCCAGGGGGCTCAGAGACCAAAACACCTGCAGTTTTGATTATGACCCATGGAGCAAATTACCAACCTTAGATGAAGATCTGCAGGCCATGACAGTTAAAGTAGAATGATAGTGAATTTATCACGGGGTGAAAAATAGATTTTTGGGGTTTCTAGAATGGGGGCTCAGGAGGCAAGATGGAGGGAACTGGGTGTGTCCAGCCTTTCTTCTTCTTCTTGGTCTCCACCTTCTGCTGTGATGTTGGCACTTTTGGGTTGGTTTAGAGTAGAAGCTCGCTGTCTAACATAGGTGATAGGTATTGGAAAGTAATTGTAAATATTGTACATGTAGTTTTTAATGTAAAGACATAACAGCACTCCAGGGGCAGACAGTGTTGGTGCGATTATAGTGCAAGAGTTCTATTGTCATTATATTGCAAAGGTTCTATATTGCTAAAGGTTCATACCTCCTTGATGTTTCTCATAGGCAGCTCCTCTAGGCACTGACTCTTCCTTGTCCTCACAGTAACCAACCAATCCACTCTTTTATAACACTCTTCTTATTGGCTACAGCTGTGGCCTGTTAAAATCAGGCCTGCTCCTAATCTTTAATAATTAACCCAGCTGCAACTCTTTTGGGGGTAAGATTACTTTCTACACTACCTTTATTTGCTTATATTCTATCCCCCTGCACAGTGTGTCTGGAACTGTCCTGTTGGATGGACCTCGGCAGGGCAGGAGAAAATTTTTATAGATAACACACAATAGATAACCTTGAGACTGAGAAATGGAGAACTCCAACTCATTCTTCAAGTGCTCGGGCTGGGAAAAGAGACTTCTAACAATCTCAGGGTTACAGTGACCCAGAAAGGCCTTGGGACCAGATGGCTTTTGTGTGCCGCTTATTGGGGTTAAATAGTTTCTGAGTTGGTTTTAAAGAAGTAAGTTAATCACTGTTATAACTTAGAGAGTTTTTTGTTTCTTTTCCCCTAAGTGATATGTATTACCGGATGCTTGGAGTATGCTTGAATTCATGAACGAAAACTTAAGATGACAAGCTCATAGACACCATGTATTTACTTTGCTAAAGGAGCAGGCAGCTGCAGTTGTTAACGAGAGGTGTTGTCGTTGCAGCAGAGCCCGGCAGTGTGAAGGATGGAGGCAGAGGAGAGCCCCGCACAGCCCCCGAGCGAGAGCGAGGCGCCGGGGCCCGGCGGTGCCGGCTGGGACCTCACGGACAGCGGCCGGCTGCAGCACTTCCTGTGCTTCGGCTCCGAGGGCAGCGCTTACCACGTCAAGGAGCACAAGCTGGGCTTTGAGAACGCTGAAGCTTTGCTAAGGCTCATTGAAGAGGGCAGAGGCTGCGAAGTTGTGGAAGAAATCAAAGCGTTTAGTCAAGAGGGCAGAGCAGCAAAACAGGAGCCCCTGCTCTTTGCCCTCGCAGTTTGCTCGCAGTGCTCTGACGCCAAAACAAAACAAGCGGCGTTTAAAGCTGTCCCCGAGGTGTGTTGCATACCAACCCATCTCTTTACTTTCATCCAGTTTAAAAAAGATCTGAAGGAGGGCATGAAATGTGGCATGTGGGGCCGTGCTCTGAGGAAAGCTGTTGCAGATTGGTACAATGGAAAGAATGGCATGGCTCTTGCTTTAGCAGTTACAAAATATAAGCAAAGAAGTGGTTGGTCTCATAAAGATCTTCTGAGGTTGTCCCACCTAAAACCTGCCAGTGAAGGTAATAAATTTTTATTTACCTGAAAATACTGTGTTTTAAACCTTTTATATTTACTGTGGAAGTATTTTGGAAACCCGTGTTCCGTTGTAGATGAATTCTTAGTGAGGATGTCCTGTAAAGTGCATCTTAAAAATGTGGGTGATCATATCAAAAACCAGACCTGTTTATCTTCGAGGTAAACGGGGTTTGTTCCTTCTTTTCTTCTATATGCCAAGGGAAGACAAAATAACACAACTCCCTCATTTTGTTCCTATTTGCTTACAAATTATGAAATAACAATTTTTTGTTATGTGTGAAGATGTGTTGACTTCAAATCTTAAACTAATAGAATGGTTTGGGTTGCGAGGGACCATAAAGATGATCCAGTTCCAGCCCTCCTGCCATGGGCAGGGACACCTTCCACTAGCCCAGGCTGCTCAGAGCTCCATCCAGCCTGGCCTATAACATTTCTAGGGATGGGGCAGCCACAGCTTCTCTGGGGAATGCAGCAAATACACAAAGCTCCATACTTCTAAGGAGATGAATACAGTAATTAAAAGTACTGCTCTGAATTGTGTGTGGCTGACCTTTTCAGTAGGTGTTTGGCAGGTCTGAGAATGAAACCTGCCAATTCATTTGCATGCTAGAATGATAAAATCCAGTATACAGATGGTAATCCTGCTTGAGAAATGGTTTTCTTTTCCATCAGGAATTGCTATAGTCACTAAGTATATTACCAAGGGGTGGAAAGATGTCCAAGAAGCTTATAAAGAGAAAGCAGTTTCTGCTGAGACTGAAAAACTCTTGAAGTATCTGGAGGCTGTGGAGAAAGTCAAACGCACAAAAGATGAACTGGAAGTTATTCATTTGATAGAGGAGTATGGTCTAGTTAGAGAGCATCTCCTGACAAACCATCTGAAATCTAAAGAGGTAGGTCAACTTCCTTAGTCAAATTCCTCATAGAAATATGAATTCTCTACAGCGAGTAATGCTGTTCGGAATCTTAAGTCTAGATTTCTTTTCAAAATAGCCCTTACGCTGTTTTTAAGTTGTTTACCCAAATAGTTAATTTAAAATAATTAGGATCTTAATATAGTTTGTACATTTATTTTAAAATATACTTATTCAGTGCACAGCTAACAGTTCTTGTACTTTGACAATCTCATCTTTCTGTGTTTCCCTTCTCTTTGATCATAGGTTTGGAAGGCATTACTCAAGGAAATGCCTATTTCTGTATTGTTGAGAAATTTAGGAAAGCTGGCAGCAAATTCAGTGCTTGAACCACGAGGTTCAGAAGTGGCAATAGTATGTGAAAAACTGAGAAATGAGAAACTGCTAAAAAAGGTGAGAACTTCATAATCACTGCCAGCCCTTGTGGATTTTAATTTTTAATGTTTAGTTATGTTAGTGTATTCTATTTAAAAACTGCAGTTTAATGCCTGCAACTTTATTTTAAAACTTCTGTTTATAATTTCTTATTTGATTCTTCACCTGCTTTCTGAAGCATTCTGATAAAATAAGTGTACTGGCAGATATTGGATCTTTTCTTAAATGAGGCCTGTGGCAAGCTTTGCTGGTTGGGTTCACAATTTCTTCTGAGGCTTATGATTTTTAAGTGAGTTAAGAAAATAGCACAGCAGCTGAGGGGGAAAACAAGATGGGCAAGGGGACATTGCTCTTTTCTGATTGCTTTATTGTCCAACAAAGTGGGAGGAAAATCAGAGGGGAAAAAAGGATTCCCCAAAGAGAGAATAACATTTTCAGGGATTTAGTCTTGAGCAGCAGTTTTGTGAGTTGGGAAGATTAAAATCAGAACACTGAAATTCTTTGGCACCAGAGCTGAATTGAACACTACAACAGAAGTCCTTTTCCCCCATCCTATTGCAATTCCTTTTCTCTGGTTCCTTCCTGGAGAAGATTATGGTGCATACCTTGATGGAAGAGAGGCAATGCACAGGCATTCAGATTTACTGAGTTTTGATGCTGGCAGTGATTAAGATAATAAAATGTTGATATGGTTATATAAATTGAGTTTATGAATGGAAAGCAAAAAAAAATCGTTTGGAGTGTTTTATAGCATGAGAAAAATGAATGCTATGTTCCAAAATAATTTATTGTCCAGTGTTACTGTATCTTGTATAAAGCTAGTTTTAAGCTGGTTCTTTTCCTTGCTCAGCTCCTTTCTCTTCAGCTGGGCAGGGACTTTCTTTTACTGCAAGCCTGTGATAGAAAATAGCACTGGACAATCATAGAACTCCAAAATGTTACCAGAATTCTGGTGATGCCGTCCCATTTGGTGTTAATTAGAGGATTCTTGAGAGGAAGTGGGGTCCACTATCAATAACCCACAAGTATCAGTTCATCCAACAGCTGTGTAAAGACTGCATGAACTCTTTAGGTTTAACAAATTTAAAGTAACAATATACTAAACCTGAGATTTTTTTTGTAGTAGGAACTTATTTTCATATTTACTTTGTTACTTTTTTTAGGGAGTTTAACTTTTCATGTCCTTATTTTTGATTTCTACCTGTAGGGTAGAATACATCCCTTCCATATTTTGGTTGCATTAGAAACCTATAAAGCTGGACATGGAAACAGGGGGAAGCTTTGGTGGCGTCCTGATGAAGACATTTTAGAAGCTTTAGATGCCTCATTTTACAAAGCTTTCAAGGTAATAATAGTTCTCAAATTTGTTAAGCTTTCTAAGAATTCTGTGTTTTCTGAAAGCTTATCAGAAACAGTTCCTGGGGTGAGTAACAATTCTGAAACTTTGGTGACAGCACTGTCCTGATGTTACCCAGAAAGAGGAAAAAATGCCCTCTTTAGGAGTGAAAGCAGAAGAAGAAATGAATATATAAATTATGTGTACCTATGATATTTTGTCTATTACTCTTTCAGACAGTGGAACCAACAGGAAAACGCATTGTAATTGCAGTTGATGTTAGTGCATCAATGACACAAAAGGTTTTGGGCAGTGTGCTTAATGCCAGCACGGTTGCAGCAGTAATGTGTATGGTGAGGCTTTCAATTTCTTTTATTTATAATTGTTTTCAGCTTGAATTGCTTTTTTGATAGAAAGGTGCTCTAAAGCTGGTTAGAAATCAAGAGGAAATTCACATATAATATTTTTTGGGTACAGGAGGTGTGACTTTGTGCCTCATTGCTGAAAGCTCCTAGCAACCATATTCAGAAACATCAGTTTGAAGAAGTTGGTTTCTTTTGTAAATCAAAGTCTAAATCAGGGCTGTTTTTTTACTTATCTTAGCCATAATAAAACAGCTTACTATAAGTAAAAAATGATAACTTTATCTTGCACGTTCAAATTTTTTCAGAAGCATTCATAGAAATATACAGATGAGATTAAGAAATATTGGGATAATTATGTCTGTTTGAGTTGTCATTGTGGCTTTTCTTCACAATTACTTTCCCCTCAGTTTAGTATTCTAAAGCTTCTTGTGCTGTGTTCTTTCATTGCAGAGGAGTTGAACTTTTGTTGGTCCTTAAAAATAGTCAAGGTTCTATGTCAGAGGGGAGGAAGGAAAATGGAAGTATCTTTAGTTACAGTAATTAGAGCAGTTGTTCATCTCTTTTTGCAGTGTTTATTTACAGAATATTTATTTACACAATATTTAAAGTGTAGAGTGAACCATTACTGTTTATGAGCAGCCATGATGACTTAAATACAAAAGCATTTGTCGTGCTGTGTGTTGGTAGGGAATGACTCAGTTCAGACAATAAAAATATGAATTCAAAATGAAAATTCAGAGTAATGTAACTGAATTATTTTCATTCTTTTCTCCTTCTTTCTCAGGTTGTAGCACGGACTGAGAAGGATTCCCAAATTGTTGCCTTTTCACATGAAATGGTCCCATGTCCAGTGACAGCTGACATGACCTTACCTCAAGTTTTAGTGAAAATGTATGAAGTATGTAAAAAAAAAAGTCTCAGCAGTTACACTGTATTTTCTTTGTAATCAATCCTACTACCTTGTTTAATCTGTATAGCTCTAGTACAAGATGGAATTTTTTTTGGTGCATTTTATGTAGAGGTAGCCCAGCAAATGTTGTTACTTCATTTACTGGATATTACACATTGCAATTTAGAATGGCAGTGCTATGTCACAATGAGTTAGCTTGAAAAGAATATTTTAAAAAATCCAAACAAAAAATAAATCCCAGACAAACTGAGATAAAATGAGCAAGTTTAACAAAAAAGCCTCTTTGCGTATTAACACATGGTAAAACATGAAGCTTACATTAAAAGGAATTTTTCCATGGTTTGTTAATTTCTGTATTAATGTGTTCCATGTATATTTATTTTTTCTCAATAAGATTCCAGTGGGTACCACTGATTGTTCCCTTCCAATGATCTGGGCTCAAAAAACTCAGACAGCTGCTGATGTCTTCATTGTATTTACTGATAATGAGACCTTTGCTGGGAATACTCCTCCTGCAGTGGCCCTTAGAGAGTACAGAGAGGTAAATATGTTTCTGACTATTTATGGTTAATAAATACTGTGCAAAGTAAGTACCAGCTCTAAAAATCTTTCAGAGATTGAACTGGTAGTGGCTTTCTTCAGTAAATAATTGTATATTGTTAAAAACTTATCAATCCTGCAGTTAGGCAGAATTAGTGCACATATTGCACTACTTGTGTCTACTTAAAGCCACAGAATTGCTAAAATGATTTGTAATTAGACTGCCCTGCTAGATGTGCTCCAATGTTCATGAAATTTTGTTACTCAGGGACTGCATGAATTTCTAAATCCTATATATAATTGATGGAATAAGTTTTTATAGTTGTTACAGAATGATGTTTGACTCTCAGAACTTAGTTCAACTTTGATGTCTGCAGTAGATGTCAAAATGTTTCAGTGAAGTACTTAAGACAAGTGTCAAGAGGATGAGGTGACAGTATCTTGTGAAGAAAGCCTATTGTGTTCTAAAGGGACTGCTCTAATCTGTACAGCTTCATAATATTACAGTAGAACAGAGAAAAATACCTTCTTGAAGCACATTGCTTATTTATTCAGCAAGCAATCCTTTATGCTTTAAATAAACTATTTTTTAAATTACCAAAAATACGTTTGTCAGGCATGGGTGTATGTACTTTAAACATTACATAATTTCCACCCAGTTTAAATGAATACCAAAAGTCTTTAATTTGGTTTCCTTAGTTGAGGTTAGCTGCCCTTCCAGTGCTGATAGGCACCCTGCAGTTCTGATTCTG
This sequence comes from Calcarius lapponicus, assembly GCA_039654755.1. Classification (NCBI taxonomy): domain Eukaryota; kingdom Metazoa; phylum Chordata; class Aves; order Passeriformes; family Fringillidae; genus Calcarius; species Calcarius lapponicus. The sequence continues at coordinate 8,133,909 of CM077471.1, forward strand.
GCATCCCTCTTCAGACAGTGCCTTATGCAAGCGAGATCTGGCCCTCTGGCATATTTAAGTTACTGCATACGTGCACATGTTTTACTCTAGATGTGTTTTCTGACAGTTTTTGCTCTCCTTCCTCTAGAAAATGGGTATTCCTGCTAAGCTGGTGGTTTGTGGGATGACCTCGCACGGTTTCACGATTGCGGACCCGGACGACAGAGGCATGTTGGATATCTGTGGCTTCGACACAGGAGCTTTGGATGTCCTTCGAAGCTTCACTTTGGATCTCATTTAACATTTTTAGGCATCTGCTCTTCCCAGTGGGTCCATTGCTGGCAACAGACTTCACCCTGGGAACTCCCAGCCAAATATACTTTATTAGCTCATGGCATATTGTATACATATCAGAATGTTACAGGAGGTGGTGGCACTTCAAGCATCTCTGACTAGAGCTTCTCACTAAGGTGTTTGTAAGGTTGAACAGAACTTTAGTCTCATGCAAATCTAACAGAGAAACTCAGAGCTGGCATCTCTGGTGTCAAACTAACTGTCAGTAGCCAGTGATCCCCCTGCCATTGGAGGTGACAGCCACACGTCACCGCTGTCACCCTGGGACTTGGCGCCATGCAGCAGCACACTGTGCATTTGGACACTCCTGGCAATGGCTGGCAGTGCATCACATCACCCTTCAGAGCCCTGCAGCATGGCTGGCAGCCCTGCTCCATGCTTCTTCAGAAAGGCATCTCCACTCCTCAGCCACCTTCCTTGTATCCAGCGCCCTCCTTTTCCCAAGGCAGTTGGTTTATTCCTGTACACACACTCAAAGCTCTAGTTGGACTTCATTCCCTGACCAGCTTGGGCTCTGTGTGAGCTGGAGCTCCAGAGAGCATCGTCCCTCGTGTGATAGCCACAGGAACTGTGCTCTGAGTCCTGTGGGCCAGCACCAGCCACTCCGGATCTGTCCCAGGGGTAAACAGGACCCCCCTGTTACGGTGGGATGGTGGCAGGACCACAGTGTACTTCACAAACCCTTGGTCCCTGAGCTTCACCAAAGTCTTCCTGGCTAGCCTGGCCTGCAGCACATGAATCACCCCATCCCTGTTGTCCTCAAGCTCCACAGCATCCACTGCCTTGAGGAGAAGGGTGGTTTTGCCTGGGCCCAAGGAGGACACCACCACAGCAAACGCTTTGTGTCAGCATGCTGGACCCTGCTCCTGCTCTCCACCAGTGCTGGAGTCAGCCCAGACACCATCTTAGCCACATCCAGCTCCTAGCAGGGTAAGTGAAGAGGGCCACAGTGCTGTCCAGCTCCTCGTGGACCTTGGAGTTCCTCTGCTGCAGGTACCCCTGCTGCAGCAGCAGATCCAGCACTGATGAGAACGTGCTGCCTTCACCAGCCCCAGGAGCAGGGTTGTACTGCAGGATGTCCAACTTCCTGTCCCCAGGACTTCAGCAGCAGCACAGACCAGCAGTGGCAGGAGCAGGTAGATCACCTCCAGGGCCCTGAGCATCACCTTGGAGTCATCAAGGAGGGTGTAGAGGGAGCTGAGGAGCTCCAGAGGCCAGACCTTGGCCTTTTAGGACTGAGAAAGTCCCTTGCAAACAATCCTGAATGAAAAGCGGTGCAGGAAGGCTGGATGTTCTTCAAGGATCTTAAAGTTGGAGGAGCAGGCTGTCCCATGTGCTGAAAGATGAGCCAGTGGGGAAGAAGACTGGCCAGAGAGCTGTCACTGGAACTCAGGGAAAAAAGACCTTTGGAAGAAGGGTAGGATGCTCTTGAGGACTACAAGGATGTTGTTAGGTTATGCAGGAAGGTTGGAAAAGTGAAACCCCAGCTAGAAATTATTTTGGCCACTGCTGAAATAGATAACAAAAAGTGTTTTTACAAATACATCAGCCACAAAAAGAGAGCCAAGGAGAGAATCTCCATCTTCTATTGCATGTGAGGGGAAGCATTGCCACAAAGGATGGGAAAAAGGCTGAGGTGCTTGATGCCTTCTTTGCCTCAGTCTTTAATAGTCAGACCAGCTGTCCTTGGGAAAACAGAGACAAGGAACAAAATGAGGTCTCTGTAATTCAGGAGGAAACAGTGGCCTACTGCTCCTACTTAAGTGTTCAAAGGTCCCTGGGGTCTGATGGAATCCACCCAAGCTGCTCTCCACCATTTATCATCAATCCTGCCTAACCAGGGCGGTCTCAGGATGACTTGAGGTTGGCCAGTGTGGCACCCATTGGGCAGAAGGGCCGGAAGGAGGATGCAGGAAGCCACAGGCCTGTCAGCCTGACCTCAGTGCCAGGGAGGGTTGTGGAACATCATGTGGATCACACAGCACGTGCAGGACAGCCAGGGATCAGGCCCAGCCAGCATGGCTTGGTGAAAGGCAGGTTCTGCCTGACCAACCTGATCTCCTGCTATGAATGGTGACCTCCCTGGTGGATGAGGTGGAGGCTGAGGATGTGGTCTGCCTGGGCTTCAGCAAAGCCTTGGACACTGTTTCTCTCCTGTCTGAGAAGATAGATAGGAGCCTGTGGCTTGGACAGGTGCACTGTTTGCTGACTGAAAAACTGGCTGGATGGCTCGGCACAGAGTGGTGGTGCTTGAGTCACATCCTGCTGCTGGCTGGCCACCAGTGGTGCTCCCCAGGGCTCCTGTTGGGGCCAGTCCTGTTCAGTATCTTTATGGCTGATTTGGACAAGGGGATTGAGGCCACCATCAGTTTGCAGATGACACCAGGCTGAGTTGATCTGCTGGAGGGCAGGAAAGCTCTGCAGAGGGACCTGGACAGGCTGGGGCCATGGATTGAGTGTGGCCCCAAGTGCTGGGTCGTGCCTTTGGGTCCCAGTAATGCTCCAGGCTGGGGCAGAGTGGCTGGGAAGCTGCCCCATGGAAAAGGACCTGGAGTCTTGGTCAGGAGTGGGTGAACAAGAGCCAGCTGTGCCCAGGTGGGCAGAAGGGCCAAGGGCATCCTGGCTGGGATCACAGAGAGGGGCAGCAGGACCAGGGAAGGGGTTCTTCCTCTTGACTTGGCACTGGTGAGGCTGAACCTCAAATCCTGTTTGCAGCCAAGAATTGGAGCAGGCTGCCCAGGGAGGTGGTGGAATCACCATCCCAGGAAGTGTCCCAAAACCACGTGGATCTGGTGCTTAGGGACATGGCTCAGTGGTGGACCTGGCAGTGTTGGGTTGATGGTTGGACTTGATCTTAAGAGCTCTTTTCCAACCCTCATGGTTTTGTGATGTTTATTAACTTTTTGTGAAGGGAAAACAAGAAAAGCAGATGAGGAATCTCTTTTTTTATTTTTCCTGTTGCACACAATTTAGAATAACAGTAAGAAGTTTGCTAAAAGTGGTTACAGGGTTACATAGTATATAATTTAATTTCATTTATAGTAGACTATAAATATGGAGAGATTTTTAATTTCCCCCATTGCTGTGGAATGCTTATTTGCAAGAATAAATTCATTAATTACTTTTAGAATGGAGCTGGAAACAAATGGGCTTAGTATTTTTAATAATGGCAGTTTACCAGCAGCTTCATTGAGAGGGACTTTTCTTTGGGCTTTTTAAAATCTTTGTATTTTAAGTGTTAGTAATGTTCAATGGTTTCCATGGCTATGGTTAAAATCTACAAAGGAGTTTTTTCTGGTATGTATTGAGACCATGTGACTGTGATACAGTGTAAAAGTTACCCAGGGACATTTTATACTGCTAAAACTGAAAGTGCAAGAGCTCATGCTAATCTTTTTCTCTCTGGATTATCATCTGGCTTTTCAGGAGGAAATATCTCTTTAGGTAAATTGAGGGGCAGTTTCTGCACAATACCATTTCAGATGCACTAGTTTAGAATTAAAAATGCTTTACAGGAAGTTCTAAAAACTGTTTTTAGTAGAAAAAGACCTTGGAAATGACTGGGATGTCACATTCAGTCCTTGTCACAACTTCAAGAAGCATCAGCACACCTTCAGTGAGCAAGATTAACAAGTGCATGTGTCTTAGCCTGCTCAGCAAAGCTGAGTGGGAGCAACCAGAAACAAAAAGCTACATTTATTTTTTTTCAAAAGAATGTATTCAATGACTCAGAAACAATCTTCCTGACAGGAGAGTATTTCATTTTTTAAAATCTTTTTGTAGATTAGTGTTACTTCTGATTTCATAAATTAATTCAAGCTAACATATTTCAAAACTACCTCCAGTTTATAGTGACCAATTCTTAAAAACTTTTATGAACTGTACAGTTGCCTCCTTCATGTTCACAAAATCTTGTTTAGGAAGTGATTGAAACTGGATTCTTTATTTTTAATTTTTTATTTTTAGTCTGATAGTAAGAGTGTGACAAGGAGAAAGCCAGTGAGTATTCTGCCACTTTGGAACAGAAACTGATAGCAGTTTGTGTGTATATGTATTTAATTCTGTGTTTTCTATATGTGTGTATAGGGGGGAAGTTAAAAGATCTCTTTAGTAGATCAATCTTACAAGATCTGAAAGGTTTTTTAGTGATGCTTTAACAACTTCCTCTAAAACATACGTATTTCAGCCTCTTTTAAGCTAATACAGACTGTTTTAAACAGCAAATTTGATGTTAATTTGAAAATAATTATGATTTATAAAAATATCATGTTTACCCATAGTGGTAAATGACACATAAGACCATATTTTTCTGCCTAAAACCCAAGCTTTTAAATGTAAAATTGAAGTTCCAACTATACTTTTGGTACTTGTAACACTTTTCATTATGCCTCATTCCTGTTGATGATAAATTCAAAGCTTGCATTGTGTAGCTGGGATATCTCTTTTGGTGCTAAAATAGGATGTTACATGTTACTGAAGGTATTCTGCTACTTCCTTACACTCTCCCTTAATGCATAATGAATCCAGAGAGGGAAGCTTTTCCTGACATGAAGCAGGGCTAACAGAACTGCTGGGTAGAGTGTTGCCTTTCAGCCAGCATGAATGTAAGTCACTCCTGAATTCTCACTGCTCTGACAGAATGCTTGGAGACACAGGACTGCCACCAGCTCCTCAGGTGAGTTCCAGAATAAACCAAGTGTTCCTACAAAAGCTAAGACACAGCACTTTGGGGTTTGCAAAAAGAAAACCAGCCATTTCTCATGAAAAATTGCATATCATTTTTGGCATCTAAACAGAACACCATGAGTATGGGGAGTAAACTCATTTGCTCAATACATATTAATAATTATTTCCAGTAAATGCACTGATGTTTTGGGGTTGGGTTTGGTAGTAATGCATTTTAAATGACACAATAGTCAAACATCTGATTGGGTGTTTCCTTCTAAGCTAGAGATGTCAAAAATAACTGATAGATGAGTATCTTTTGCAAGTACTTTTTCTTATTTGCAGTAGTATTTGTGAAGTAATAGGAAATATTTTGGACTAATTATAAAAGGAAAACTTAAAACAGGTGTTTCAAGTAACTTTCAAGTAAATTTATTGCAAATAAAAATTAGAGTAGTTACTAACTGATTGAATGTATGGTTATAGTGGTGTTGCATCTTTGGAAGCAGTCCAGTTTAAAATGCAGTTGCTTGAACTAGAGTGTGGAGGTAAAGATGAACTTTTCAGTAGGAGTGATAGAAATTGTAGATCCCTGTATCTGTTGACACTGGATAGCTGTGACCACTGATAAAAGGCAGTCATCCCTGCTGGGGTACAGAATGTGCTCCTAAACATTTATAGTCCATTTCTGGACTGAAAACCTGGTCAGTGGTTTATGAGATGTAAAACCAGCACTGGTCAGACCATGTTGCCATCTGCTCCTCCTTCAGGGTTTGCACAGAGAGGGGAAACTGAAGTAAATGCTGACAGCTGAAATTTTGTAGTATGTGGACCTTTCTTTCTGGGAATTTCCTTCTGGTTTTGCTCTTCTCTTCTATTAAGGAGCATAGAAGAATGATGCTGCATATTCCTTGTCCATAGACTGGATCTTTTTTATCTGCCCATACACTGAATTTTAGGGGACAGCATGACTCACCTGCCATAACATGCATTTGGCCCATTTCTAGTCTTTAGTTATTAAACTGGTAATTTCCAAAACAACTCTAGACATGTAAAGAGGCAATAATTACTGTAATGCTTGAAAGAGAATAGAAAAAAAAGTGAGTTAAGACAAAATTGAAAAGCTTAAGCATCAGTTCAGTGTACAATAAACAACCTAAAAAGGAGACTTTCAAATTAGTAGTGATCATTGCATTGGAGAAACACTGACTGGAAAAGCAGAAAAGGGGCTATAATTGTGCACTGCAGTTCATCAGTAAGCATTGAGCAGGGACAGGTTTAAAGCTAGTTAAGTTTATTCAAAATGCTGAATGAAAAAGGTCTAAATGCAGAGTGCAGCTGTAGACCAGGCAAATGCAGGTTTCCTGATAGCTAACAGTTACATGGTTTCAGTCTGACTGCCATTTCTCTGTGACCCTCTTGACAATTCTGGAGCATTAGACTATTGTGTTGAACACTGTAATGTGTTCACTTTAGCTTTAGGAAAGAAGAAAACATGTTGTGGTTGGAAGCACAGCAGAAGTGAAACATTCTCCTGTGAGAAATGAACATCCAAGGTCAGGTTTCTTCTTTGAAGGGACACAATAAATGACATGGAGAGAGCGGGAGGCTCTTGAGTTTTTAAAAATAATACAGTGAGCACATCAGCATTGAGTAATAAATTCAATAATGACAGTAATAATTTTGCCAAGAAATAGAATTTCATGTCAGGAATTTTAGACCTGGAGCAAGGAGTAGGAGAGTTCGAGGTGCTTGTAGAATTAGATTGCAGTCCTCTGTGTTTCAAAAAGGAGAAGTCTAAGGGTAGGTGTAGTTCTGAGGTCAGCAGGGCCAGTCTAAATGCCACTGTGTGAGGGCTGCTAATAACTGACACTAAAATACCTTGCTGCTTAAAACCACTGTTAAACCTGTTTGTCAAACATAAGTCTTAAGGATGTTTAGGTTGCTTTTTCACATTGCTCATAAAGGAGTATGCCTTTAAAAGGCTATTCAACAAAGTTCATATTCTTGGCTTAAAAACACCAGCAGTTTGGGAAATGTATTTTAATAATGGCTCTGACTGTAAAAACACTAGGAAAATCTTTGTCTGCATTGCAAATACTGCTTAACCCTGTCCTGAACTCACAGGCACCATAACAGAAGCTTTAATTTTGGTTCCATTTGTTTTGTTTCTTCTTTTGTTGTCTGCTTTTCTCTGTTAGTGTTGGGTTTTTTCCTCCTTTTCCATCTTGTCACCTCAGGCCTATACTTGAATCTTTTATCACAAGCTCTCATCCATTCCTTGTTTCTTTTATTTTTGCCTCTATTCTTCTGCCTTCTTGCTGTCAGTGAGTGTGCTTGCTTAGCTCCCTGCACCAGAACTGATGGCATAGTATTTAATGTTTCTAATAATGAATTTTTTTTTCTGTTCTTTAATTATATAAATCTCTTACAAAACATCAAATTTGTTGTATCTGTCAGATTTCTTGGTAAAACTTGGTGTAAAAATCAGTTACAAAAGTATATTATAGTATATTTATTACAAAAATCCAACAACTGCCTGTGAATGGCTTTATTTGAAAAAAGTAATGATTACAATCGGCTTTTCAAATGTAAAGCTTTTTTCTAGAATTACTTCAGTGATTTGAAACTTCACTCTTTTAAATGGTATCAAGCTGCTGTCATGCAGAATTAGGAAAACATTTAAATTAATATTCCGGATAAACAGGCAGTTTCTTTGCAGTATTGACAAGAGAAAGTCTTCTAAGAATAGGCTATAGAAGTAAAACTTAAGTAAAGAATCATTTGTCTTTCTCGTGCTTTTAACCCTTTCATTTCATTTCTATGAAATTCCACCAGTTTCTAGGGTTTTTTGCTGTTTGCAGTGCACAGATATGCTGCTGTAAGCAGCTGTTCCAGTGACTTTCTTGCTGGAATGGTAGAGATTTCATCTTACCATGACGCTGTGGGGTGTGCAAATGGCTGAGCAAGAGTTCTGGGGAAAAGGTGAAACACTGACCAGGACAGTGTTTTATGGATATGCTGCCCTGAGGGAAATCATAAAAGATAAGCTAATTTCAGCAGAAGGTATGGTGTCTTTAAATATGTGTGCTTACATATCTGGATTTATGATTCTGATACCGCAAAGCGTGGTTTCTTTAGGTATTTCTGCATTCTGAATTTAAGTTTAAATATATATATATATTTGCATATATATGTGGTATGTTGAGAACTTATACAAATGCTTCATTAACAAATAATGAATATAAGTAGCTGTTTTCCTAATGTTACCAGCTTAAAAGTTAAGCACAACTAGTTACATACAAAATGTCTTTTCATTATCCTGTAAAAGTGCAGTTCTAATCTTTAAAAATAATTCTGTATTTAAGAAGCAACACATGGGCACATTCACAGCTCTGTGTGCTTCATTAAATAATTCAGTGTTTGTTTCCAGCTTCTTCTGCTTCTTGGAAGCTTGGGAGTTAAGATGGATGAGCAGGTATCCAGATCTTCTAGTGGATAAATTTCAATATTTAGATCCCAGGACAAGCATATTTTAAGATAAGCAGCTTTGTCCTGGAGACAATGATAGGGAAAAAAAAAAAAAAACAGATGGAAATTTTTAATGACTATTCTTGAGGTTTTTAATTTTGGCTCTTTTTTCCCCCCCTAGATTAGAACCACATTTTAACTGCCATATCATGTTTAATTAACTTAAGCATAACATGGCTTTGTGCCATCCAGTAACAAAGGCACTGTCTTGCTGCTACTTTCTGTGAAATTGTACACAATGAAAAAAGCTTTTTGGATGGGGAGCCTTAATATGGTTAAAAAGAAACATAATTAACCCTTTGGGTGCCTTAAGCTAGATCCTGTTTAATGATGGGGCACTCACTTGCATCTGCAGGCACAGCTTGTTTCAGTGGCTGCAAGAGAATTTGCCTTAAGTGACAATGCCCTGGGATTTCCACAACTTGGAACTCAAAGGGTTATTTTAGACTACTGGTTAAAAAAACAAGCCTCTAAACAGGGAACAAAATGAAAAGGTCTTTGAAAAATTCCTTTGCATACTATTACTATTATTTTTACGTGATGGGTTTATCAGCTTTGGGGACAAAATTGTTGTTAGGCTTCTGGTAAAAACATCACTGGCTGAAGAATTGTACACAGAGAAAAAGAATACTTGGTATTCTTATGTGACTGTATGTGCAAAATAAATTGCTTTATTAAGTGTAAATTCAGAGAGAGATGCACATCTGTGTGTTTACCTTGATGACTGTGTCCTAGCACCACACAGTAAACTGCAATAATTAAAAAAAACCAAGGTCAGTGTGTTGAATTAGCTGATTACATATTAAAGATGCACAATGCAGGTAACTGTATACTAAAGACTTTCTACAAATGATGCAGTTTAAACTTAGTTCAAACTTGCATCACAAAAATGAAGCTGTCAAGTTTAAGTGATATTCTTGCTGTCCTAGTTAGCTGGAATTAAAGATTGATGTTTTTTTTTTCCTTGAGGGAAAAAGTAGTTTAGGTACATGCAGTGCTGAAAGCAATGGAAATAACAGGATTCTTAATTGACAAAAAGTGAGTAAAAAATTATTTGACTAATGTTTTTATTCTAATATGTGCACCTTTAGTTGTGTAATGGTCCCTCTAACTGAAGAGTGGGATATAATTTTCTACTTGCATATGAACTACTTTGAAATAACCAAGAGTCTTGGCATTGCCTGGTCTGGCTTTGGATGTACATTGTACTGAAATGATGGAATTTTAGTCATTCCTGTTAGACATTTAACTGAAAGTTAAAATGGCTAGTAAACTGCATTCTGGCTGTAGAATTTAAGTACTAAATAAACTCTATGCATATTAGACCTGCTTCCCTTGCTCTTATGTTTCATGCTGCTGTTGGATCAGCTGGACCACAGTCTGCAGCTGGGTGCCCGAGCTGCCTGGCCCCCCCCTGGAAGCCATTCCTGAATGGCAGTGCAGGCTGATCCCTCAGAGTGCAGAGGAAAAATGAAAGCTGTCACTCTCTAAAGCTGCCAGAATCTTTATTCCCTTTTCTGTTCCATTGGACACATGATTTGGGAGCGGGGTGATCAGGCACTGCTGTACAGGAGAGGCAGACATGCACACACCAGTATCACTACAAACTGGGTTTGCTTTACACTTCAGTTTGACAGAGAAGAATTATATTTAAAGAAACCATTAAATAAAATTGACAATTTATTGAGACAAAGCTAGAAAGCAAACTAATGTGCAGCAAAACCCACAGGATTCTTTTTGCAGAGCCTGGGCTTCCCTGGAGCAGGATGTAATCACCATGAAATGACATCACTGTCTCACTAAGAGCCCCAAGAGTTACAGAATGTTTGCTAATGACCATTAGGCTTGTGGGAAAGCTGAGGCAAGGACACCAAGTAATTCACAAAGTCCATAAAGTCTGTCAGAGTGATCTGTAATTCAGAAAGCCATGGTTTGAGGTTGTTGACTCATGCTGTGTCTGTGATCTTCCAATTTCATCTGAAATTCTGTTCATACAAAGGAAGATGAAGCTAGAGGTGGTTGCTCAGCAATTTCGCCTTGTTTGACACTGATTAACTAAAGGAAGCAGTTTGCCTTCCTCATGAAGCCTTTGAGCATCTGTTGCGCCTCCAACACAAGTCCCATTGATAAACACTCTTGGGACCTATTAAGAAAACAAAAGTTGCATTAGTTACCTCTTGGGAAAAAGGTAAGCAAGCCCATGTGAACTCCAGTACACACAATCACTGTATTCTTCTAGATGTGTGTATAATATTAGTGTACAACCCATACTTGTCCATAATATTTACAGAGATGGGAAACTTCATGTGCCCCTCAAAAGAGGGATGAAGACTCTGAGTGGGTGATTGTAATAAATTCCAATCATTGAGTCAAATGAAACTATGTAAATTAAAATAAAGGTGTTAAATGCAATGGTTTAAATATACAAATTAAAAATTGCTTTGATACTTCAATTATTTCAGTGTCAGTACAGCAAAGATCAGCTGTGAGGGATAGCCAGAGGGATTCTAGAAGAAGAGACCTCCTGCAGTATTTAATTTAGAGCCTGTATCCCAAATTTACCTGTCTCAAAACAATTAAGGACTTGCTATGGATATAACCCAAGAGGGATGTGTGTAGCCCAAGCTGTTACTTGTTAAGTATAAGAGAATATACTCACTGTTCTGGCACCAGTCATCTGTTCCAGAACGTCTTGGATCTGCCTTCCATTTCTATTTACGTCCAGTTCCACAGCTGTGTAACTCACGTTCAGACCCTGAAAGAGGTTTTTTGCCATTCTGCAGTATGCGCATGTTGTTTTAGAGAAAATCACCACACAGTTGCGTGAAATAATGTCCTGTGTGCTCAAAAGAAAGTTCAAAGTCAGCGAGCTTCAAGCCAATGCACTTAGAACACTATTGAACACTCATGAAAGTAGTACACAGGTTAAAAAGCTGCTGTTAGGGTAGCAAACACAGGAAAATCTCTGCTGGCACCTCTGAAAGCAGGTTTGACCTGCATCTGGCTCCAAACCAGCACAAGGATGGTGGTGTGTGTGGTACAACTCTGCTTTGCAGTCTGCCCAGCTCCCTTTGTCCCCCTAAATTGTTTAGGACAGTTTTCTCTGTCCGTAAGGCAGTTGTAAATTCAAGGGCATTTCAGGCTATCATTAACTATCAGTAAATTTATAAAGACCACAACTTCTAAAATACTTTACTTGATATCAGTAATTTTGCAAGATTCTATCCCTGCTGTCAACGGCAACACTGAATTTCAGTAGAGGTCTAAAAAAAATCATAAAATGGGTGCAGCCTAGGAAGATCAGGTTCCAGGGCTGTGGATAAACCAAACTGCCAGCATGTCTTGATAACCATGACGAACATAGGAACAGGTTCAACAGGCAGAACTATTTACAGTATTTCTTTGTGTAAATAAGAAAAGGTTGGAAGTAATTGGCTTTTATAAATGCTGAAAATCAGTAAAAGCAACATAAATAATGCTACCTGTATTTGATTCACGGCAGCACCACACGACAATCCTACAGAAGCCGTCTGTCTGTTCCCCATTCTATAGCTAAAAAGAAATGACAGTCAGATCTTCGAGCTTTCAAAGGATCGCCACGCTGGCCTGTTTTGTTTCGGTATTTCACTGACTGCGCCATGGAGGTTCCCTTGAGCTGCAGCATGTGCAGCCAGCCCGCTTCTCGTGTGCCCGCAGGGACGGGGAGCAGCGGGATGGCAGCGGCTGGAACAGCCCGGCCCGGGGCCGTTACACGGGAACCGCTCCGCGCCGCCGGCGACAGCCACACACACACACACGGGGGACACCCGCGGCACCGCGGGCCCGGCGCCCCGCACCCGCCCCGCTCCCGGGCCCGGCCCTCATCCTCATCCTCATCCTCATCCTCATCCCTGTCCTCATCCTCATCCCGAGCCCTGTCCTCATCCTGATCCCGAGCCCTGTCCCTCTCCCAGTCCCGATCCCGGACTCTGTCCTTGTTCTGATCCCGATTCCCGCCCCTGTCCCGATCCCGGTCCCTGTCCTTGTCCCGGTCCCCGTCCCTGTCTCCACCCTGATCCCAGTCGTGGTCCCGGTCCCGATCCCTGTCCTTGTCCCCGTCCCAGGGCCCGTCCCGACCCTAATCCTACTCGCGGTCCTGGTCCCGGTCCCGATCCCGGTCCCTGTCCCGATCCCGATCCCGATCCCAGTCCCGGTCCCGGTCCCGGTCCCGGTCCCGATCCCGATCCCGATCCTTATCCCTATCGCAGTCCCAGGGCCGATCCCAGTCCCCGCTCTAGACCGTGTCCTTGTTCCGATCCCAGTCCCGGTCCCGATCCCTATCTCTACCCGTGCCCCGATCCTTATCCCATTCCCATTCCCATTCCCGGCGCCATTCCCGGTCCCGGTCCGGTGCCCCCGGCCCGCACTCACCGCCCCCCCCAGGCCGCAGCCACGCGGCGCAGCGCCCCCTGCAGGGCCATGGCTCGGGCAGGAAGGGGCGGCGCTCCCTCCGCCCGCCCCGCGCCGCGCCCGCAGGGCCCCGCGCCGCCGCCCGGGGCTGCCCGCTGCAATGCCGGGCTGCGGGAGCGCCACCCGCACCGGGACAGCGCGGGGACAGGGACAGCAACGGGACTGCACAGGGACAGCACAGGGACAGCTGAGCCGGCACGGAGACAGGGACAGCTGGGCCAGCGCAGTGCAGCACAGGGAGAGGGCTGGCACAGGGACAGCCCAGGGCAGCGCGGGATGGGGCAGCTTTCCCGGGATAGGGTCAGGAGAGGCATAGAGAGGGGCTGATTTCCCGGGATGGGCTCAGGAGAGGCATAGAGAGGGGCTGATTTCCCGGGATAGGGTCAGGAGAGGCATAGAGAGGGGCTGATTTCCCGGGATGGGCTCAGGAGAGGCATAGAGAGGGGCTGATTTCCCGGGATAGGGTCAGGAGAGGCATAGAGAGGGGCTGATTTCCCGGGATAGCCTCAGGAGAGGCATAGAGAGGGGCTGATTTCCCGGGATGGGCTCAGGAGAGGCATAGAGAGGGGCTGATTGCCCGGGATGGGCTCAGGAGAGGCATAGAGAGGGGCTGATTGCCCGGGATAGCCTCAGGAGAGGCATAGAGAGGGGCTGGATTCCCAGAGGCCCCGGGGCCGCTCCTGGTGTGAGGGAGGTCGGGGGAGCTTTGGCCTCCTGCCCGGCTGACTCCCAGATGTGGGGGTTTCAGCGGTGCCTTTGCTTTGTCCAGTGTAAAACTTACTTTAAATCTTCTCCGTGCCCGTTTCTGTTGCCTGTTCTTCCTCACGTTTCTCTCCTGCCCTGCAGTTCTTCGGTCAGAAGCTGACCTGTGAAACAGGAGCGTTGGGAACAGAGTGAATAATGGGTGGGGAATGAAGAGCTGCTCCTGGTACCTGGGAAGTTGTGTTAGTGGAGTTGGCTAATCGTGTAATGTGTGGAATGTTTTTAGTGGCTCCTGAGGGGGAAAAACATAGGGGAGGTTTTACTTTATGTGGAGGTGTTGAATTTTTTTTTATTTCCTCTGCCCAGTAAAAGCTGTTCAACAATATTCTGTTATTTCATCCCCACATACCCTGCTGTGGAGCCTGGTCAGATGGGTGTCCTTGGCAGAGCACTTCTGTGGAATATCCTCTGAGCATCCCCTCTGGGGTCTGCACAAGGATTTCAGTAGTGGAGAAACTTTCCTACCCCCTCTTAGTTGAGAGGGTGAATTGTGCTCTGGATCACTGTTCAGTGCTCAGCCCTGTGTTTTAAAAAACACTGCAAGGAAACGCACATGTGTGCACACTGATTTGGTTTTGCTCACATGTATCTGTGAAAAAGGGAATGTGTGTTCATGCGTGATGCATCTTTCTGTTATCTTCCTGGATGTTGATTAATGAACTTACCTATAATGTAAATTTGCTTAATATTTTGCAATTTAATTTTGCTTTCCTACAAAACATCAGTATAACCTCTAAAAGTAGTGAGAAAATGCAATTGAAACGTACCCATGTCATATGCTCTCATTTTACTAAATGATAATTTGCTTGCTCATTTCAGATAATGATTTTGTAGCCTAATCTTCTGTGATAAAACTGATAAACTCTCAGGTACCTAACGCCACATGAAAATAGTTTCATATCAAATCCTGATTCAATGATATAAATGCTGGCTAATTATGTGACTATGATCCCCAAAACAAACTGTGGGAACTATTTTGTAAACTCCCAGTTAAAACTTGTAATGAAAGTGTCATGTTAAGAGAAAACCCACTATATCTGTGCATTAAATTTGGCAGAAAATCACCCCCCTGGCATTCCAGCTGCTCCTCAGCTATCAGAGGGGCTGGGACAGCTGGGTTTAGCTTCTGAGCCGTGGCCAGTTCAGCAGCAGACATGCAGAACTGGTGTGGCACTGGAAAGGGATGACCTTTGGAGTTCCTTCCAATCCAGCCCACCCTGTGGTTCTGTGCTGGTGGTGAGTACCCTGTGTGTGTGAGGCCAGGAAATAAACCAGCCAGCCAGCCACAAGCACAATCAGGTGGGAGAGGCCAGTGTAGCTGTGGAGGGATAGACTGTAAGAGAATAGTGCAGAAGGCAATCTCACCCCTGAGGAGTTGAAGCAGCACTAATCACCAAAGATTAGGAACAGGCCTGCCCTTAACAGGCCACAGCTGTGTCCTATAAGGATGAGTGCTACAAAAGAGTGGGTGAGAGAGTGGGGAAGGGAGTTGTTGTTTTTTGGCTGTGCTGAGAAGAAGAAGGAGTCAGTGCTGTGAGGAGCTGCCTGTGAAAAATCACCAAGATGGTATGGAAGTTTTGCAATAAGATGATTACATATAGCAGTAAGGGTTTAGTCACAAACACAGGCTGACTTTCCAAATTTCCTGAGCGAGCACCCGCTACAGCTGAGTGCTGGAGTCTTATCCAGGAGGTGTCCCTGTGGGGAGGAGATAGGCAGAGCCCTCTGACAGTGCCAGGAATTAGAGATGGAGGCTCCTCTGGCCTCTCTTACCACTACAGCTGTATTTATATTGTTTCCAGTGAGTGACAGGAGAAGGTGAAGTTGTGGCTGGCATAATTTCATGTTTAAGTGGAGTTTGATTTTAGTAATGAGCATATACAGGGGGTACTGACACAAAGCTGGGTCATTCCTTTGGCTGAATTCCTGTTACCTGCATTGTTCCTGCCAGAGCATGACCACAGCACCTCTGTGCTGCTCCATCCTTGGTTTCACATCTGCATTGATTTCAGCAGGGCGAGACCAACTCGCTCCCTGCTGCTCCCTGCCTTGTTCCCTCCTCCCAGAGCAGCACACCCAGCTCCTGCAGGGATCCTGCTCCTAGGGATGCAGGCAGCTTGTCCCTGCTGAACTACTGCCAGTGTGCACGCTCTTTGCTGTGCTTTCTTTTTCTTTTCTTTTTTGCTTTGTTCTTCCCAGTGAAGGCAGCCTTAAGTGAAAAAGGAAACCAGAACTACAACACTTTCTGGAAACCTGAAAATAAATCTCTTTGCAGCTGTGTGTGCAGCTGACTGTGTGCACCATTCCCTGCTCCCTGAGCAGCAGAATGGAGCAGAATTGAAACGAAGGGCTTTTTGGTGTCACTGTATCACAGTGACCACGTGTCTCACTGAAAAGAGGTGTTACTTGAGGTGCAGCAGATGTACAGGATGTGTTTCTGAAGAGGTAGCACTGGTTTAGGGGATACACTGGGGCTTTTGGATGAGGCATGGAAATGGGACTTGGCCTGCTGGAAGCATTTCAAGTCCTGCTCCAATTTTTATGAGCTGTAGCTCCAGTCATAATTCCAAATTCAGTTCAGGGAATGATATTGTGTATTCATTATGCCTTTGTCTTCTAAACACGTAAATATTACTCTATACCCACTGACAAATAAATATTGGCAGTGATTGGTATAATTCACCGTGTTACTGGGTGTTGTAGTACACATTTGTGTGCTAGACTATTTCAATACCATATCTGAAGTGTTTTAAATACACTTGTGGTGCTCTGCATGTTGTTGTTCTGACACAGATGGGGATATCACTAACATATTGAAACAGGGAATTCTATAGGCTGTTGGCTTTTAGTCTGTTTTGTCAGCCTCAGCACATGTTACTTACAAGAAGGAAAATGACCCAATTCTGCCTTTTGCAAACTTAACATGGTGTCACGTTTTCTGCCAGTGTTGGAGAGTGTTAGGAAAATTCTGAGCATCAAAGGTTAGAATAGGTCATGATGAGAGCTTGTTTTGGGGTCTAAATCCTGCAACTGGTATTCCCCAGGGGGGTACCAGTTTGTTTGGTTCTGCTGGGAATGCCATGCTCCCAGTTTTTTTGTGTTTGAGCAGAAGAAATTAACCTGGAACATGGGGAGAGCACATGCCAGCTGCAGCTGTGCAGTTGCTCAGGTGAGCAAACAGAGCAAACTGAGCTCTGAGATGGCAAATTCTGCAGGGTAATGTGGGATGTGCTCCATGGCATTACTGTTTGTCCTTCTTCACATTTACAGGCAACATTTTCCTAATGACCTTTTTTTGCTATGGTCCTTTGATGGCTTATTTGTATCAGAATTTTTGTGAAAGCAGAGACTTTTCTTTCTTTTTTTTTTCCCCAGCTTTATATTGAGGATGCAGGAGATTTTCTCTCCAGCCTGCAGAGTGAGATGCATAGACATTGTCTGAGAGAATCAGAGTCACAGAACACCCTGGCTTGGAAGGGACCCACAAGGATCATTGAGCTGCACTCCTGTCCCTGCACCCAATAATCCCCCATGTGTCTGAAAACATTGCCCAAAAGCTTCTGGAACTCTGGCAGGCTTGGCACCATTACCTACACTGGGGGAGCCTGACCACTGTCTGGGTGAGGAACCTTTTCCTAATGTCCAGCATAAATTTCACTGATGCTGCTTCCTGCTGCTCCCTCTGCTCCTTTTACACCATTTTCCTGAGGTATTGCCCTAAACACCCCCAAACCCCTCTCAGGGCCCTTTAAAACCTCTTTAGTGTCACTAAAACCCCTCCAAGTGCACCATAAACCTTCCCAGCACCCCTCAAGCCTCCTCAGCACCTCCAAATCCATTTTAGCTCCCTCAGACTCCTCCCAGCACACCCTAAAGCCCCGTTAGCACCCCAAATCCCTTTGAGCACCCTCTAAATTCTCTTTAGCCTCACTAAAACCCCTCCCAGTGTACCACATGCTATCCAAGCATCCCAAACCCCCCTCAAACCTCAACACCCCCGAAACCCTTTTTAGTTGTGCTTTAGTATCCCAGCACCCTGAAAAACCCCAATAGCATCCCCAAATCCATGCCAGCACCCTAAAACCCCGTTAGCATCACCCACCCCTTCCAGCACCCTCTAGAACCTCTTCTCCAAACTAGAACTCCTCGTTTCCCCCGCCCAACCCATCTCAGCGCGCCCGCGGAGCGCGGCTCAGCCCCGCGTCGTGACTCGGTGGGCACGCGGGAGCATCAAAGCTCCAGAGAAGGGAAGCACGCCGATAAAGTCGGGCAGTGGTTGTGTGTGAAGCTCTATTTCAACATAAAACATAAGAAAGCTCAGTGTGCTCAGGACAGAGAAAGCCGCACCCACACCCCGCGCCCCGCCTGTGCCGCCGTGAGGGCAGCGGGGGCGCGGCCGCCCTGAGGGACAAGGGGGCGTGGCCTCCCCGCCAGCCCCGCCTCCTCGCGGGCGGGGGCGGGCCCACGTCGCTCCCATGGCAACGCGTCCGGCGTCTCCCCTAGTAGGCGGCGCGGCGGCGTCGGTTCAGGCATTCGCGGCGGGCAGCCCGGGGCGCGCCGGCGGGGTCCTGCGGCGGGCGGCGGCGGCCGGAGCGGTGGCGGCCGGGCGAAGATGGCGGACGTGCTGAGCGTGCTGCGGCAGTACAACACGCAGAAGAAGGAGATCGTGGTCAAGGGCGACGAGGTGATCTTCGGAGAGTTCTCCTGGCCCAAGAACGTCAAGACCAACTATGTCATCTGGGGGTGAGCGACGCGGCCGGGGCGAGGGGCGGGCGGGGGGAGAAGTTGCCCCGAAGTTGCGCCCGGGCAGCGGGCACGGGGGTGCCGCCGTCCTTGGCGCTCCGCGGGCGGCGGGTCGGGCGGGCCGGAGCCGCTCCCCGCAGGGCCTCGGGGCCCCGGCGCCCTGCCCGGCCGTCCCGTGGGCGATCTCCGTGCCCTGGCAGCCCGGCGGGGCAGGCAGCGCTCGCCGCTCCCTTCGGGAACGTTCCCGGCTCCTGCCCTGGCCCGGGACAGCCGCGGAGCCGGGCCCGGGCCGTACTTCGGCTCTCGGCGCTCCTGCCCGTGCCGCCCGCGGGGCCGCGTCCTGCAGACTCATGCGATGAGATGGCAGCAGCAGGGAGCAGCTGCTCCCAAGTTTTTCCGGTGTTTGGTGAAATAGACGCGTTGTGTTGTTGCTCGGACAACACTCTCGGGCGCACGGTGGGGTTCTTGGGGTGCTTTGCGCGCGGCCGGGAGCTGCAGGCGGTGATCCCGATGGGTCCCTTCCCGCTCGGCTGTGGTTCTGTCTTGGGCTGTCGGGGCTGCTCCTTTGCCAAAGCACCGGGACGAGGGCAGCGAGGCCCGGACCGACTCCCTCCGATGAGCTGTGCAGGTGCTCTGCCCCCACCTGAGGCCTCTTCCTGGGCAGGACCTGGTGCAGGCTGTTCCCCGGTTGGTCTTATCGTAATAAACACTCTCTCTTCTTGTTTATGTGGCTTACTTAAATGATTGTAGTAGATAAAATGTCTGGTTTTAGAAAGCCTCTAGAAAATGAGGGGTTTTACCTGTTGAATTTTCCTAGTATAGCATGGATTGTTTACGTTGCAAAGGAGTTTTTTGTTTGCCTTTCCTCAGAATTTAGCAGCTGTTGCTTCTTGGTGTCCTCACTAGAAGGGTTCCGATGAATCTTTTTCAAACTTAAGGGGGAAAAATGCTTCTTGTTAAAGTTCAGGTACTATTCAAAGAACCTTTGTTGAAAAGCAGAAATGCCTGCAGATTTCTCACAAAACCCCAAGCTTGCAGTCAAGTCTGACCAGGAATTATTATTTTTTTTTCCTCATAATTATGATATGACTATTACTAGCCTTAGATTGAGAGTGAGAAAGGAATTAAGCCTACTTGCTTATCTTCAGCGTAGGTGGACTTTTAATAGTTGATTTTACTTTGCACCTTATATATTACTAGAAATCTGCTTTTTCATTACCTGTTTTAAGCTTTCAGAAACTACTTCTGGAGTTACTTGTGCTTCCTGGCTGAGTGGGGGGATACTGGTATGTAGACTGAAGAGGAAGAAAAATATTTGGACAAGCAGTTAGAAGTCTTGGCTGTATTTTTGCTGGGCCATGTGTAGATAGATGTGGTGATTTCCTTGCTACAAGTTGCTTTTCCCAAGTGGTAACAAGTAGTGGTTAAGTAGACAAATAAGTTTCATTGACCTTCTGCAGGGAACAAGAAACAGGAGAGCTTGGATTAGACCCAGACATTGTTACCAAAAGCCTAAAAGCAGCTGGAGAGCAAACTTTGCTATGTTCAGCCAGGCAGCTTTATCGTCCTGGTCAAGGAGGATGTGTGGGTGAACAGAGCAGCAGCAGCAGCTCCTGCCAGAGCTGAGTGTGCTCACCTGGGCTACCTGTGTGGTGGAATTTGAGGAGTTGTGTTCTTTAAATCTTGGTTTAGTGGCTTCTGAGCTTTTGATAGAATCAGACTGCTCTCAGTTCACAGCATTTCTTGTCAAGCACTGTGGCATTTTGCATGTCTCAGCTTTGAATTGAAGACACTGTAAAAATGAGACCAGTTCTGCAAGCCGTGCTCAGTAGCTTGAACACCACACTTTAAGAGCTGCTCATTTAGGTAATTGCTACACTCAGGAGGGACTTTCTCAAAAACTTTCGAGATTCAAACCCTTTTATATTCAGGTCACTTGACAGGACCCAAATTATGCTTGTGCTGAGCAGGTGTTGGTGGCTTAATCTTTCAAAGAGCAAACCTCGAGTTCTGTTTTAGGTGTCCCCAGCTGTAATTGCATCTCCAGCCTGAAGAGAGTAATGCCAGGCTGAAGAGCAGCAGTGGCATTTGTCCCTGCTAGAATTAGAAGTAGTCCCGGGAGACATTTAGCTCTGGCTCCTCGGGCAGCTTAGCTGGCAGAAGTCAGCACTGCTGCCCTGCATTGCCTTCTCTCTCTCTCTGTCACCCAAACAGGGGATTGGGCTGAGCAATCATGCCAAGTTAAAGGTAACCTGGAGGAAAAACAAAGTGTGAGGGGAAAGCAACTTTAATCCAGTCTGGTTTCCAGATAATAATTATAGAGATGCTCCTGCTGGCACATGAAAAAGGCTAGGTGGTCTGAGATGAAGTGGTTTGTGTGTTTTGACCTATGGGCCCTGAAGAGTGATTAATGACTCTATTTCAAAACCAAAGGAAGGAATCCATCTACCAGAGAAATGTATTGCTTTGTTTGCCTAGTCAAGGGGCTTGGATATGCAGCTGAGTTTGCAAACAGTGAGCAGCTGGCCCTGGATATTGTCAGTTGTGTGATACTCAGTGTGCTTTGTCTTGTGGTTTTAAAGATTTCTGCTTGGTTTTGTGGATGAGACACAGGTCCTTAGTACCTCTGCAAAACTTCAGGCTTTGAAACAGGAAAGAGGAAATAAAGCTATTAAAAATGAATAAATTCCTGGTGCCCACAGGTGGGAGGTGAATGGATGAGAAAGAAGTCAGTTTCTGGTGTTGAAAATGACCAGGTGAAACTTACTCTCTCCTATTATATAAACATTTTCTCCATTTCTAAGCTGGAGTTTATTTTCTAAGAGATGCCAACTATTCCTTATATTTTTACTTTAATGATTATTACTGGGTTTGTTGAGGTCTGCCCCCTAAGATTTTAATTTTGTTCTTAAGTAATTGATTCTATAACTGAATGTGGGAATAACGGACTTAATTTCTGTTTCTACTTTGGATGTTTGTAAATTGAATGTGGCAAGCTACCCTCAGATCTGCCTGTTTTTTGTTCCTCTGACTATTGAGCAGGAGCACACACTGATGTTGAAATGTTAGTTTAGGCTTAGGTTTTCTCCTTGTATGCAACTTGTGCTTACCCATCTGATGATTTCCTATTAATGTGCAGCATCTTGTGCTCCTAATAAAACATCCTCTTAGAGCCATAATGAGCATGGGCAATTCTTGTGTGTGTGGCTGAAGGGATGAAGTACCAGCTGTGCCCTGCTGAGCTTTGGCAATGCCTGTGGCTTTATAACACTGTATTGTTTCAATTAATAGATAATGGTTCAGTATTTGTTTGTTTTTGTATTTTGTCATTTCTTGCTAAATATTGTAAAGCTTGAGTAGATGACCAGCTGGACTTATCTGTCGTGCTCAGTGCATATGGCGCACTTCAAAGAAATAATGAGTGATTCTGAACTAAGACAATCTAAAGTGTTTGTTTTAAAATGAAGTGACAGCTGTATCATGTGACATCATGGCTTTGCTTCAGAGCCAAGCCTGTGTAGAGGAAGCTTTTGTTTGTGCTAGTGCTTCCAGTGTGTTTAGATACCACCTTATCAAAGATCCTTACTGCTTTGCTGCTTGTTCAAACAGTCCCTTGCTGAGGAATCCAGTTCTGGTGGCTGCCTGTAGTTGTGAAGCCAAGTTTTGGCTTCTTAGCAGTTGAAAGAAAAATCCTGTGTGTCTGCTCCCTTTCCTCTGCAGCAACAAAAAGTACAGGCACTCCACCTCAAGCCCACCAGGTCTTTGGGAGGAAGGGACAGTAGTAAGAGAGACCCTTTATTCTACAGTTTTGGTATCCTAACTCCCTTTTCTCTGCCTGTTTTCAGTACTGAGAAAACAGGCTTTCACTTCTGTTGGTTTAGTAGATTTTTGAGCTCTTTCAGGCTCCATAAAGTTGTGTCTGAGTATTTATTTCCTCTCCCTTCTCCCAGTGAGGTTGGCACTTCTGTGGTGTGTGTTTTGGTGCTGATGATGAGCCATGAGTAAAGCCACTGTACTTAGAGGGAAAACTCTTTTAATGAAAGGGTTTCTTCCTGAAATCTCTTGTTGGTTGAAAATTCTCTACCTCTCTTAAATTTATAGCTTTGGGCTGGTTTTGTGGTGGCTTCTCTTCCTCAGGCTTTAAGGTGAGCCAGCTGGTCAGGGACAGGGACTGGGCCATGTGGAGGAGCCCTGTCCTGCCTGGAGCTGGGGTTTGACGTGTCCCAAAGTGGGGGTGGGCAGTGGAATTGCTGCCCTTGCTGCTTTCCTGGCTGCCAGTTTTGTTTCTCAGAGCACTGGGAGTGTTTAGGGAGTAGGGGGTTTTGAAACGTTGCTTCCCCTACAAAATCTTGCAGTAACACAGTAACAGCATAATGGGTGAGAGGGGGCAATTCTGTTCAACATACGTGAAGCCAAGCTGAGCCAGGCATTTATTTGGCCTTGTTTGGTGTCTTTTTTTTTTTTTTTTTTTTTTTTGGTGAATAGTTGCACAGAACAAGTTCCCTTTTAGACTTAAGAGCTGTATCTTTGAAACAAGCTGTTTGAAAGCTGAGATTGAACTTGATGCTGTTGTGTTGCTCTGATGTGGTCTGACTTCATATGGGAGCTCACTATGATTTTGTATCCTTCAGCATTTTGCTGTTTTTTTTGTGCAATTAGTTTGTAGTCACTCCTTATTTTAATCTTTGGATGCTGTTTTGAACCCTTTGCTCCCTAGACTTTGTGGAATTTATATGTCCCAAGTTCTCACTGTGCTTTCTCCAGTGCTGAGCATTCTGGCCTCTTGTACCTGAAGATGGTGTAATGCTTTATTTCATTTGCAGCTCAGTTCTGTCTCACATGTGGTAGACAGTTCCTTTGATAATCAGAATAAATAGTGTGAATGAGAGGGAATGTATACTTACATTTCCCAAGTCTTGCTTGCTTATTTTACAACACATCCAACTCTTACTTTGCTTATTTTGGGAAGGTTTTTAAAATAATTCATTCAGTGAAGAGGCTGCAAGAACTCATCTCCCTCACCTGTATTTTTTAGCACAATTGAGACCTCACTAGTTTGGAAATAGCCTGATAATAATATTAACTGCTTGCTTTTTAAACTGCCATCTGGAAAGAAAAGAGACCTTTTCTAAAAGAGGGTGTGCTTGACACAGAGATGGAGAAATTAAATGCTACAAACTTTTCTTGTGTTACAGGACAGGGAAAGAGGGCCAGCCCAGGGAATACTACACTTTGGATTCTATCTTGTTCCTGCTCAATAATGTGCACCTTTCCCATCCTGTGTACGTCCGTCGTGCTGCAGTAAGTAGACCATACAAAATGTGATTTTTGTCTTGTGATGATGAATATGTGTGTAGTTATTTTCAGGGAATGATAAATGCACTTGTGTGTATGAATTTGGCTGGGGAAAGTGAGAATGAGATGCGGCAGAGTGTGTGAGTGTTTAAAAACAATCACCTCTGCAGAAGGATCACATGACAAGCCCTGTCAGAGTGGAGTATTTTTCTTGACAGTTCACTTCCTAACAGATTATCTCTTCAAACCACCAAATAATGTTTACACCAAGAGTTTGTTAACCGATTATTAACAGTAATGGCAGCATTTATCATGATTGTCTATGGACATAGTTGTTTCCAGCTCTAAACTATTTCAGGAGTACTTTTGTCCATCTGTTGTGTGGAGTGATCCCAATCTAGATGATCCCTTAGTGCCTTAGATGGCAGGGATCCACAGAATGGAGAAAAGCAGAACAGCTTTGGAGTAGACTTGGAAGGAAGCAATCCAATTAAAAAAATTACTGGTCAAGCCCTACAAATAAAGATAAAGGAATTTTTTAGAGGTCCTTTTAATTTCCATTTGACTGTTTTCTGTGAGGCCACTCTTCATTTTCCCTTGTGTTTCATTGTTACCTGAGACAGCAGTGCTGTGTTGGGGCGGCACAATTGAGATACATGATTTCTATGTAACAGCATGGACTCCTGGCCGGGAAGTGCTTGTGTGTGTGATAAAAGCTAGTTCTTGGTCTTATTTGCAAGTTTGAAGGGAAGAAGGAGGAAGTCTGCCCTCTCTTTTCAGTTTTGTAGCTGGCTGTATGTTTAATTTTGTGTAGCTGAACATCCTCTAGGATGTGGTTGCGCTTTAAGCTTCCTTGGGTGGCAGGACACATGGTCGTGTCTTGGTGTGAGTGAGTAGTTTTCAGTAAAAGTGAAAAATCTTCAGTGAGTCTCTGTGAGGGAAGAATAGTTTAATGTCACATCTGCTGTCTTTTCAGACTGAAAACATTCCTGTGGTAAGAAGACCTGATAGGAAAGACTTGCTTGCATACCTAAATGGGGAAACATGTGAGTGATGTGTTCTTTTGATTTGGACACACAATGCTCTTTGCTGCTTCATATTCATGGGCACAAGTGAGGGCTAGGAGGGGAAGGTTGGGTAATAGGCACTTTGCATCTTAACTGAATGTGCTGAAGCTTCTCAAACAAAGTTGTGATTTCTTGCATTTTTAATTGTGTTCTTAAATTAACTGTTCTGCTTGAATAGGAGCTGCATTCCTACGTGCATGTTTAGAGGTGAACATTATTACTATTAACCTACTCTAGTTAATAATTCTGTGTTAGAGTGCTTAGCATGTGTGTTTTTTCCTTCTCTAGACTATGGGAAACTTTCAGTAGTACATTGATCTTGAATGCAAGAAATGTGTGGGATGAAATGTCCAGTTTAATAAAATATATGGAATCACTGCTTTGTCAGTCTGGCAGATTTGCCTAATATTTCATCATCTTGATTTTTTTTTGTTAACAATAATCAGAAAAAGAGGTTTCTCTGAGAAAAACAGAAATATCACCTTTGTAAGATCCTCTGCTTTGTAGGTGGTCTTTAGATTTTAAGTATCCTGGAGTATGAGATTATTTCTGTAATATGATGAGTAAAAACACTTTATATCTATATATTTTAAAGAGATCAGCAGGTTGTCTTTTTTTTTAAAAAGAAAACCTAGACAAACCAGTAGATCTTGATTCTTATTCTCATTGTGTCTCTGTTTTCTTTTATGAGTGGGATATAGAGATCATAGAATCATTGATTAATTTATGTTGGAATGGACCAGAAGAGGACACCTGGTCCAACGCACTTTTCAGAGAAGGGCCAAATGACCCTGACCAACACAATTTAGCTTTACATTCAGTCAGGTTCTGATTAGTTGCATTAGTCCCAGTTTTTTACCACCTTTGCTACCTAATATGTAGAGTTTCCATTGTTGCACTTCATCTGTTGTCCTTCTTTCTTTTATACTCAAATATTACTGCAAATATTTCCTTTTTAAACTGGATGTTCTGTTTGAATGCAGCAACCTCATCAAGCATAGACAGAAGTGCTCCACTTGAAATTGGTCTTCAACGATCCACTCAAGGTACAGTTTGACTAAAAAATAACTTAGAGGTTATTTTATAAAATTCTACTACAATCTTGCATTTTTAATGTCCTCTTTTTCTTGTAGTTAAAAGAGCAGCAGATGAAATATTAGCAGAAGCAAAGAAACCAAGAATAGAGGTAATGACAGTGACTGTCATCAATACAAATTGTTGGTGGAGGTAAATTATGGTGTTCATCTGTTTTTGCAGGAATTCCATTGGGTTACCTGTCCTTTGGTGTACAGGTAACATGGGAGTGGGAACTGGAAGGGGTTAGAACTCCATGGGAGTGGGAACTGGAAGGGGTTAAAAGTTAGACTTGAAGAAGTCTAACTTTGTGTTTCTTGAGGAAACTTCCAACAGCTTTGCACTTAATGATAATGCCCAGATCAAAAATAATTGGAAATAAAGATTGTCCTTGCAAGTGTGAAGAAAATACTTCTGAACAGCTTTAATTCTAGCTGTATTTATATTTGAAAAGAGAGTGCACAAGAACTTAGACATGACTGTTCCTTCCAGGATGAAGAGTGTGTGCGCCTGGACAAGGAGCGCTTGGCCGCTCGGCTGGAAGGACACAAAGAGGGCATCGTGCAAACAGAGCAGATCAGGTGGGATTACTGTTCCTTATGCCTAATGCTTAATTACAGGATGGAGAACAATTATTGCTAAAAGCAGCCAATTTTACTTCTGTCCAGCAGCTCTCAGTGGAAGTTTTCCTCTTTAATAGTCTCAGTAACGTTCAAGGAGTCAGACCTTGAAACACTTATGACAGTGCAGATTTGAGGCATTTATAAAATCCATAATTATAGCTAAC
The DNA here is from genome assembly GCA_039654755.1 of Calcarius lapponicus. Taxonomy (NCBI): domain Eukaryota; kingdom Metazoa; phylum Chordata; class Aves; order Passeriformes; family Fringillidae; genus Calcarius; species Calcarius lapponicus. Next base: position 8,160,615 of record CM077471.1, read on the forward strand.
CATGTGAAAAATGTGTATTTTGAATGATTTCTTCCTATCTCTTATAGGTATACTTAAAAGGAGACTGTAGGAAAAAAGCCATCTGATTGTGGCATGGTTAGAAAGCATAAGAATAAAAAAAATCAAAAAGTGTGTGTGATTTTGTATAAACTAATAATTTGGATGCTACCTTAAGTGTATTACAACTTTGAAATGCTGCAGTGAGGATTACTATGTGCTGTTTGAATTAGTTTATATTCTCTAGTTACCAGTTCTTTTAATGCTGAATGTAAACAACTACCCCTTTAAAAAAAGTACAAATATTTACAGACAACAGTACAGTTTCAACTCCATTCTTGACCCTGCTGTGCACCAAGCAGCAACACAAACAAGTTCCCTTCCCCATAATATGGCTACAAAGGAGAAAGCTCACAGCCAGTATGGACAGTTAGTATTGTGCAATTCAGTCTTGATCTTTTTTTCTTCAGCTCACCTGCAAAACAGTAGGTCTCACTGGCACAGCCCAATGCTGTGTTTACAGTTAAAAACAAACACACACAGGTGTTGCAGTCTTGGACTCAAGTGAGTTCTCTCAAACTCAGATTAATGTGGACAAGGTTCCCACCATCTGTTTGCTGACCTACACAGTCTGAGAAGGTACCACATGTTCCAAGGGACCAAGTTCACATAACTGCACCTCAGCCAAGGTTTAGAGTAATGCTTTGAAAGCCTCAGATCAGCCAGGGCTTGGTTGACAAAATTGTAATCCGCTAAAAATTAGAGGAAACTGAAATTTGGATGCTGTTATAGATGATGGTGTTAGTCCGGATGCTTTACATTTGGGTTCTTTATTTGGTATAGTTGGGATTTCTGGGTGGTATCTGTGTTAGTACTGTGAGTCTTTTGTCACAAATTGGATTCACATGCCCAAAACAGAAATGCCAAGCCTATATAATATTTCAGTGTATATATAAGGTGACTGTTTTGTGGTTTATAACACAGCCTTAAACTTTGGCAGGATGACGTTACTCATTCACAAATTCTTTTGGAAGAATTGTTTGTGCAATAATTCAGTCTCTGCTGTTACTTTTGCTCATTTAGGTCCTTGTCTGAAGCTATGTCAGTGGAAAAAATTGCTGCTATCAAAGCCAAAATCATGGCAAAGAAAAGATCCACTATCAAAACTGATCTGGATGATGACATAACTGCTCTTAAACAGAGAAGTTTTGTTGATGCTGAAGTGGATGTAACCAGAGATATTGTCAGCAGGGAGAGAGTATGGAGGACAAGAACTACAATCTTACAAAGCACAGGCAAGGTAATGCTCTGGATATGAAGCTGGGTTTTATGATCCCTATGACAAACTGCATTTTCATTTTCTCTATCTAATTTGTTAATCAGAGATGACGGGGGGATTATGCTCACGGTTCCATGTAAAAGGTGGGCTTGCAGGGCTGTTGGCACAGTGACAGAAGAGTTTGTCCTTATCATGTTACAGTAAATCTAAATTGTATCTCCAGCTACTTGCTTCAGCCATTTAAAAAGTACTAAGTAATCACCTAATTCCTCTTAAGCAGAGCTGGCTTGGGCCCTGCAGTGGGGAGGGCTCCAGGAATGGATTGGAAACAGACCAAAGTGGGGAGTAATTGATAGAAAGAGCAACACAAGTATATTAAAAGCACAGTGGCCTCTATATTGTGGAAAACACCAAAGTAGTAAGGAGGAAAAATGCTGGAATGAACAAAACCAGAGAATGTTACCATGAAGAGGTTTTTGTCCCTTGATGCTCCTTTGGGCTGCACTTGGTTATGTGCTATTCTGAACATGTTTGCAAGCACAGCTGACAGCTTGCTCTCTTTGGACAGTGAGGCTTTCTTTATTGCAGAGTGACTTAGCACTAAATTTCTCAAGGAAGCAGTAAGTCAATTTCTAAAATATTTCAAGGGTCTGTTTCCCTGAGGTTATTGTCAAACTGCAGCCTTTGCCTTCACTACTTCTTTTAAGTATTGTCACAGGAAAATAATGTTTAGAAATAAATGAACTCTCAGTCTTCATTTGTCTTATTTTTAACAGTATTTTACATAGCTCTCAACTTCCCAGTATTGTCCCAGAGTAGAATAATTTAATTAATGAATGATGAGGTAATTACTGGGTATGTGGCACATTCCTGTGTGCCACCTACAGGACTGAGTGTTGCTTCTCTGAATCTGAGAGATTTATAGCAGCCTTGCTGCTGAGAGCTGATAAATTGATAAAAGCTTTGATGTTTTAGTCATTGGGAAGATTTGTACCAAAGGAATCACTGTAGCTCTTCTTCCTTTTGTGAATCATTCATGGCATTCCTATCTCTACTTTTCTTCCAAGTGCAATTGCAAAGATAGTAGGGAAGAGATGAATTTTTTTGTTTTAGTATTCCCCTAGTAACAGTGAGATGAGGTTGTGACTTTCTCCCTGGGTCATGTTTTGCTTAAAGACAAGAAACAAGAGGTGAAGTTTGCTCTTGGATGCAGTTACTGTGAGCAGCCTGATGAGTGTATGAGCATAACAGCAAATCTTCTATTTCGGTTTGTGCAGGCTTGCAGGAACATTCTTGGTAGCTTGGACAGCAATCACCGAGTGTTAATGTTTATATTTTCCAACAAGTAGCAGTGAAAGTAAGTAGATAGAGAAACATCACATGTTACTGAGGGCTGTGATTTATCCCAGAACAGCTCAGGTTTTTCATTTGAACTTTGGTTGGGAGGGTTGTTTGGTTTTGGGTTTTTTTCCTTTTTTTCTCTATTTCAAGAACCTTTGTAAAGACCTTGTAAGTTGTAAAGAAACTCAGATACGTTGTCTCAGGCAAATAATTTCTTCCCTTCTTCCCTGTTCATTTTAAGAATTTTGATCAGGGAAGCATGATACTGCTCTGCAAATGTTGCTTTGACTCTTCTGTATGAAACTTGAATTGCTGATGTGCCTGATAATTCTTTTTATTGTAACTTTTCACTATCTGCTTGGTATGGGTTTATCTGCCATCTCTTGAATCCTCCTAGAGTATTTAAAACCAGGATTTACTTCAACAGTATATGCCTTTTTAATATATGAATTCCTTTGGAACTCCTGGGTGAACGGTAACAAACAGTGAGCACCCCTAAATGTAAATTTTGTTGTTTCTTTGCAAAAATTGCTTCAGTCCAAAGCTGCTTCTGAGGCTCTTTTCCACAGAGAAACACTTCTGTGTGTGTAGGTTTTCTCAGTGTTCTCTGTAAATAAACTAAGATGCACAAACAGCTTAAGATGCAAAAAGTCCACAAAAGTAAAAGGCCACAGTAGGCCACAGTACAAAAAAAAAAATTCTTGACCTTTTCAGCTTACTGACAAGTTTCCTCTGCTTTTGATATGTTTGAAGAAAATATTGATTCCTCCAGCAATATGCTCCTCCAAATTCTTCATAGATGTCAAAAATATTAACTGTATTTCTGAAGCATTTACTGTTTCTCCTTTTGGACACACTTCCCAATTCTGAAGTTTGCTTTATAGAACTGTTCCAGGATGTTTTTTTAAGTCTCTGGTGATGTAGTGTTCTTTTTTAACATTTTAAAAACTTCTCATGATACTTGCATTCTGTCCTTTTACCTGCTGCTTTTATTGCCAGCATCTTCTTTGTCACAAATCTCCCCTTGCTGAAATTACCAATTTTTTTCTGGCTGTGAGTTTTGTTTTTTTGGTTTATAAGAATGTGTAATTTGAGTGCATTGATGCTCCTGTTGCAGAAGGTGCTTCAGCACCTGTGTCATTCCCAGTTCATTTGACCCTTAACATTTCTGTGTTGCATCCCACAGGTCTCTTGTCTGTGTGACCTCTCTGCTACCCTCTTTTGATCAGATGTTGCATTGATCCCTGGATGTCTTTTTACTGATTTCTGTGAGGTTCCTATTGTTTGTAAAATCAGACATTTCAGTTCACCTGTCCTCTTTTCATTTTAAGATTTCTACATTTGCATTTATCTGCTTGCTTATTATGTTTTGCTTAAAACTTTTTTGTTGAGTTCTTATTCCATAGTTTTCTGTATGTTTATTATGCAGTTCTACGTCTTTTGGAAAGTCAATGCTTGATTTAATTCCTAGTAGAAGAATCATCCTGCTCTCTCTGTTTTTAATTTTGTTGGGTTTCCCCAAGTCTGTACTGCAGTATTCTAAATTTTTATGAACAATGTGGCATTTTTATGTGATCACTTTTCAGAGCCAAATTGCATCTGTTTAGTATAAAGATTTTTTCCTTCTCATAGTGAATTAATTTTAGAACTCTTTGACAGTATCTATTGTTTAAAGGAATTTAATTTCAGGAAGAGTTTTGAGTCCATACATGGACTATTTACTATCATAAGTGTTTGAAATGTGAAGTTTTGCATCAGTGCTCTGCACAGGTTTCAGTTGTATGTGTGTTTTTAGATAAATGGGAGGCTGTTTTGTAAAACAAACCATTGAATACCTAGGAAAAAAACTGTTTATGCTGAAATAGATTCTTTCTTTTCACATCCTTCCTCTAGCTTTCTTTCCTAAAAATCCTTTTGTTTCTATGATCTTTTGTAGCAGGCAACAGCAGTCCTTTCTGAAGGAAAAAATCTCCTCATTTCATCTCTACTGTAAATGTATTTGGCACTTGAATTTTTCCCATGGGAACAAATTAAAGTAGCATTCACAGGTGTATTTGGAGAGTGTGTTTTTGTCTGTGACTGCTGGTGTACTTGATTTATATTTCATTATTTATTTTTAATCTCCCAGATTGCTCAGAACTATCTGTTAGATAAGCAGGAAGGTAACTGGGTGGGATCTTAAACTGGAATCTTGGAAATGCACTAATACTGGCCTTGTGAATTTGTAACTTTTGGAAATGAACCAGTGTTCTGATATGAGCAGCTCTGAGCATTTCAGATATTCTTAAAAAAAAGAAAAAAAAAGTCTTTCATCTGTGGGGTGTGGTGGGTTGACCTTGGTTGGATGGATGGCAGGTGCCCACCAAGCTGCTTCCCTCCTCAGCAGGATGGCTGGGAGAAAATAAAATGCAAAAAAAAGTGTGGGTCAAGATGAAGGCAGTTTATTAAAAACAAAGGATGTGTGAAGCAGCAAAGGAGGACAAAAGATGCATTCTCTGCTTCCCATCAGCAGCACGAGATCTCCAGGCACTTCCTGGGGAGCAGGGCTTGGGTACCTTGAGCAGTTGCTCCTGAAGACAAATACTGTAACAAGAAATGCCGTCCTCCTTCTTCTCTTAGCTTTTACTGCTGAGCAGATGTTGTGTGATGGGGAATATCCCTGGAGTCAGCTGTCCTGGCTGTTCTCTCAGATCCTGTCCAGCCCCACTGAGTGGTGAGGAGGCAGCCTTGGGGCTGGGTCAGCACTGCTCAGCAGTAGCCAGAGCGCTGGGCTGCTGTCAGCGCCTCTCTGCCTACCAAGGCACAGTGCAGCACTACCAGGGCAGCTAAAACAGAATTAACTCCTCTCCAGCCACACCCAGTTCAGGGGAAAATGCTACAGTTTATTGCTGAAACTTTACATTTTGGTCAGTGCTCTTCAGTTATCTTTTCTCACAGTTGCAAGTATATTAGAATTATATTTTCTCAAGTGAACTCTAACTCTCTGTACAAGGAAATAACATAATCCAGCCTGTCAAAGATATGGGAAGTCTTAAAGGTTATAGCACATAACCTTTCTAAATCTCTACAGCTAAAAGGCTGAACAGTGGCTGCACACTCCTGATGTTGATGCATTGTCCAGGCAGATGCATGTACACATCTGTCAGCAGCTGGCCCAGATGTGGGTGCATTGTCCAGGCAGACGCATGTATGCATCTGTCAGCAGCTGGCTCAGCTGCTGCTTTGGTGCATTTCTCAGCTTTTAGCACATGTAAATGTAAATGTTTTCACTTCCCTGAGCCTTGTATAAATCTTTTGAAGACTTTGCTAGGCACTATATGGCAATGAGTGACCTGTATGGCATCTGAACATTACTGCCTGCCTGGAGACAGTCCAGGGAAAAGCTCTGAAGTAGAATCATGTAAGTTGGACAGGAGAAATTGGCATTTCAGGTATACACATTTCTAATGGAGTTAGGTGTGTGTCAAATCTAAGAATGATGGGATGTGGGCTCTTTCTGCAGCTGTTTATAATGGAAAACTGTTAAGACTTGGTATGGGATCAGAGTTAGGTGGAGCTGAGTCTCTGTAGTTTCATGACCTTTACATCATGAAATTGTATCTTTCTGTAAGTGTAACCTTGTTCCTTTAACTGTGTATTACTTACAAGGTCAAGGTTGACGTGTTGAAGCAATGGTCTGGTTTTTTTTCTTGCTGTTGCTTCGCTGCTGCAGACTGGTGAATTTGATTCTCTTGCAGTCTGGGTAGTTATACTCTCCCTGCTTAATATATACAAAAAACTTAAGAAAATATTCTAAATTACAGCTTTTTAATGTAAATTTTTTAATAGGGTATGAACTAAGCCTGAATAAAATAAAATATTTTCCTGCCTTGATCCTTATAAATATATATTCTCTGTTATGTGGAAGACTTAGACTGGGCTATCCAGCACATTTTCTTAAGTTTTGTGTTGAAAGCATAGAAATCTTATACTGTATAACAAGTAATTTGATTAAATAAACAACTTTGTTTTTTAAGCCTCCTTAGATTTTCAGCTTTTATATCTTTAGTTAGTGCAGCCCTGTTGTAATGTCCTAGTTACCTGTACTTTTCTTTGGGAAGGTTACCTGATGCCTAATGTATTGTTATCCATGACACAGAATGTTAGTACAGAAGGGAATAGACTTTCATAGCTCTTGACTGTGAATTTTATGTGTTAAATTTCATAATTTTGATTTGTGTTTTCCCACTGTGCCACTCCCAGCTTCTGGGTGTTTTTGTGTGCATGGTGAGAGAAGAGCAGAACTGAGCAGGATGATTGGAGTTTATAGCTGACCTAGCTAGAGGGGTTGGCATTTTCCTGCTCTGTGGCATTTACCTTGGATGTAACCCACAGCTGCAAATTTATCGAATATAGAATCTGAATGATTCCAGAATGTTATTTTGTGGTCTTCTCTATTCTTGTACACAAATATTAAAGAGCAGAACTGTTTTTTTTTTTCCCTCATGTGTAGCTTATCTTTGTGGTGGTCATGATTTTTAGTTTTGTGTTACCACCTGCAAAATATTACTACTGCAATTAGTACTTGCATATTTTATTTTTAAAATTCATGCATTTTCTTTATAGGTTTGATCCTTTTCACAGTAACTACTGTATTTGAAGTAAATGTGGGAAATCATAATTTTGTTCTGATTAATCTTTACCATTCTTACTAGTGAAGTCACCTGTGAGGAGGTTAATACTACAGTTGTAATTAAGGTTTCAATAATTTAATTTAGCTGGAAAAACAATTTTGAAGCTAGACTAATAGTATTTAAATCACTTTAGACAACTAAGAGGTCTGAGAGTACAATTTTGCTTATTTTAAGAGAAATTGATTGTAAAAGCATTTTTATGTGTGGGCTCTAGGTGGCGGAATTGTCTCACGCTTCTGCAGTTCACAGCAGTGGCACTTGAATATCACATTGCAAAAGTAGAGGTGTGCCAGGCTAAGAGGAACTGGTGTCCTCATCAGTGCTCCAGGTGGAGTAGGAGGTTGGCTTTGGAGGGGCTGTGCACAAATGTCACAGGATAGCTTTAGTGCCCAAACTCCAGTTCATGCAGGACTGGTTTCCTTAGTAAAACTAGGCAAATTATTTTATTGCTGCCAGGCACTACTGCAAGCATTTTGAATGTAGCACTTTAAAGGAAAGATGGGTCAGATTTTAAAAATTGTATTTATATTGAGCAATAATAAATCTTGTTAAATCTTTACATGCCTTGAATTCAACCAAAAAAGCTGTAGAATAAAGCATTATGTTTTGTGGAAGAATATTTAGGTCAGGTATTAAGTAATTCCTTAAACACTACTCTAACATAACTATTAAAAATTAGGTATTTCCATATGCTGCGTTCATAGGAGAAATAAACTAGGATTATGTGTCAAGGGGATTGGGATTTTTGAGATTTTATGTTGTACTGTATCTTCAGGCTGTTAGTGTTGCTGCTGCTCCACACTTCTGAATTAGCATTTCAAATTAAATGTTTCAGTTGTCTTTCATATAATATTCTTGCGATAAAAATTTAGTGAAGATAACATGGAACAAGTGAAAATTGCACATTTTACTGAACACATAGTCCACAAATATACAGGGAGCTGTACAGGCAGCATAGTCCACAGCTATACAGAGAGCAGATATACTCACAGCCGTGTTTTCAGTTCAGGTTTAGTAATTCACAGTTAACTTATTGAGTGGAACACAAAGAAATGCCCAGATTAACTTTTTGTGTAAGGAGTGCCTGATTTTTATTTTTTTTCCCCAAATGGTTAGTAGCAAGTTCAATTTTTATCAACCTTTTTTATAAGCTCCGTAATCTGAAGCTTGACAGTGTCATCAGGTGCTGTTAGTTGTTTAGTAATATAAATTCCAGTAGTGTAATGTGAATTTCTTAAATTACCATTGTCATGGAAGCAGGATTACAAACACCTATTTATCCAAATGGTTAATCTGCACTCTCCTGTGTGGCAGTGTGCCTGTTGTGTCCCCCAGCATGGCTTGTCCAGCTCCAAAGTGTGCAGAGAGCACTTTGAGGGGTACCAGGAGTCCCTGCAGTTGGGAATTACAAGAGCAGGGAGGAGCAAAAATCAACTTCAAACTTGGTGAACAGTTTGCAAATTGAAGATACATAGATACATATTCTGAAGGCATAGGGGAGTGATGCCTTAAATGATTTTTTACTTTTTGATTTGAATTTGAGATTTAAATATGTACTTTAATTTTAGATGTGCAAAATATTTTGTTTTAAATATACAGTTTATCACTTCATGTTCCTTATGAGCAGTGTTTTAATTTCTGCTGTACTTTTATGAGGCCATCTCAATGCTGTTTTCATTTTTCTTGTCATGCCATATATAGGAGTTACTGAGAATGTGTGATAGGAATATTGCCTTTTTGGCACAGCATTGTGCCTTTCAGTCTGCCAGTGGCTGTAAAGGATTTAGCAGTATGTCTCAGCATATCAAGCAAATGTGTAAGGAAATGTAGCTGGGGCTCAATTCCTCCTTCTCCAGCCCTACTCTAAGTCTGGACAATGTTTTCAACCTTCTGCAGCTCTTGATTTTCCTGGGATGCATGTCCAGGAAATCCTTACTGTCAGCTCAGGAGTTTTTTTGAATTTATATGTTTTTTTTCGTCCGTGCCTTTTTCTCTGCAGTGAAACACGAGAGTGTAAATCTGATGAAAAACTGGTTACAACTTAGCTATAGGAAACTTTTGAAGCACTGTAAGCCATATTGTGTAACAGGATATATACTTCTAGTTTTACATGTTAGATTTAATTTTTGATTAGATTTTGATTTTTTTTTTGTCAGATGAATGAGATGAAGTATACTTCAATTCTTTTTCCTCTAGAATTGTTTTCAATGAAGCTGAAACCAGTGTTTATCCTTGATGATCACTGTTAGAAAAATATTTGTTTATTTTTGCTAGCATGATAAAGCTGCTGTAATGACTAGAAGTCTTTGTTAATGAGAGGGTTATGGTGGGCTACAGAATTAAAAACTGCAATTTTTAGAATAAACTGTGATATATTGTGATGGAAGTGTTTTTATTACAGAAGCAATTTACTTAGTGATGTGACTTCATTAAGCCTTCCTCATCAGAGCAGTCTGATCTGACTGGCCCTGGGATTTCTCCACAAACATCCTGGCATTAAATCACCAGCAGTGATAGTAACTTGAGTTGATGTGTGTTAGTCACTGTGTTGGCAAGGGATAGAGCATCTGTGAAGAGAAACAAATATTTTGATGTTTGGGTTTTTTTCCCCGTCTTCTTTTCTGCTCTGTCCCTCAGACCAGAAGTTTTTGGTAGTAAAAGTGTTGCACTTGGTTTAACTAAGTTTAACTAAATGTAGGGCAGAAGCTAATGGATATTCATATTCTGATCTCCGAAGGGATGAACAATGAAAGCGTAGCAGTCTTCAACTCTGCAGGGCTTTACAAATCAGCAGGTACATGCAGTGCTCTTGCTGCTCAATCATTTTTCTGTCACAGTAATATAATCCCATATCCCTGACCAAGCCAGTGACCAGCAAGAAGATGATGTTAGTTTGAGTGCTTGTTAAAACACTGCTGGTTTTCTCCCCTTCCAAACAGTCATTAGTTGTGGCCCTGGGGGACTTGCATTTTCATGCTGTGGAAAAGAAGACATCTGATTCCATGCTTATTAGTGGCTTGTTTTCACCAGATGGGAGAAACAACCCAGGGTTTTTTACCTGAGTTTGGTCCAGGATGTGCAATTTAAGGCTATTCAAGTCCCATGTGTTTAAAGGCCTTGGAAAAGTTCATAATTTGAAGTTACAACTCCTTTTAAGGCTATATTAACTGTAGGTTTTATGAGTGAAATATGGATGTGAATGTTGGTTGTAACTTCCTTGTGACTGGGAGATTTGGGTTCCACAGGGACAGTTGCTCTTAAGGCATTGCTCCTCTTGTTAATTAGTTCCTCCTTGTGAGTTTCAGAAGATGGAGTAGCCTTGTTTCCTAGAGACAGTGTGTGATAAAGCACAGCAATGACAAGAATTTTGATTGATATGATGCCCAGGCCACAGTTAGGGAGAAATTTGCAGTAAAAGCTTGTAGTTTAGACTTTGAGTATCCTTTTATAATTGATATGTGCATGGCTTGCAGCTCTTGAAAGTCTTTTCCCCTGGGATTTTTCTGACTGAAAAGAACTTTAAATACAGTTTTATGTGAGTTCTTTCAGACTTTGTTGAAAGAACTGGGTTTGCTCAGGGGATGGCTTTGCCTTCATAAGTGGTTTCTGGTGGTTTTCCAGTTCCTGCCCTTGGTGGCTTGCAGTGGATTGACAAGATGGTCACTGAGGTCAAGTGAGCAGGATTAGGGAAGCTTTGCGGTACAACTCTCTAAGTGATTTCTACAAAATTCACCCCAGAAGTCTTTGTTTTGTAATTCATGTGTTTGTTTCATGATGCCAGTGGTGTTAACACCACTTCAGTGTTAATATACAATGCTCTGGAACTGTGTTTGCATTTTGTGAATACTTCATATTATTCTGCACCAGTAAAAAAAAAAAAGCTGTTTTCCCTAATTAATAAAAAGGTTTCTTTTACTGATGAACCATTACTGAAAGTTGACATTAGTAGGAGACATTGTGTACAATTAACTCTGTACCTTACAGGTCACAAGTGCTTTGAGAGGAGTTTGGTTTACCTTGTGACGTAATGAAGCCAGTTAGATTTAGCAGGTGTGGGCCTTAAAGAATAGAGGGTAGCAATGACACCTTAAAACCCTGATAATGTTTGGATCCTGTCACAGAAGGTCAGAAATCAACTATTTAGAAAATTGGTATACCAGTTTTGGTTTTTGGTGAAACAGAAGTTAACCAATTGGTGTCTTCACCTGGATGGTTATGTGAATTGCAGATGGTCAGTAAGGTTTACAGGTACCTGATATCTTTTTCAGAACTTTGCCAAGAATATTTTTGCAATTCTTCAATCAGTTAAAGCCAGAGAGGAAGGCAGAGCACCTGAGCAAAGACCTGCACCAAACACAGCACCAACGGTAAGAGCAGTGTGTGGCTGGACACCAGGGCTGGGACACCAAAAGTGAGAGTACAGTCTCTTCTCACTATTACATACACAATTTGTTTTGGTTTACTTCCAAAAAATGCACATTTTTCAAGCATAATTTCACAGCTATTCTTTGACTTAAGTTGCATTTATTGGTATTTAAAGAGTTGAATATATTAGTTTAATTAGTTCAATATGCTCGTTACTGAGAGATGAATCTGCTAGTGCCAGCTTCTGCATCTATCAAGCATTAGCCACATGCTGCATCTATTTGCAAAAAGTGTATTCCATGAGAGTGCTGCCATTTCAAATGAAATGTTTTGCTGCTTTTCTGACAGATAGGGTAGCAAATGTTTAAGAATCTGGAGCATGACTCATGAGTGGGAACAGCTCGAACCAGCTTTCTTTTGCCTGTAATAAATCAGGACAGACTTAGAGCTGTATTGTTTACTTCTATCCAGGTATTAGACAGGATTTGTTTAGAAGTGTGGTGTTTACTATTGTGTTCTATTAAACCTAATGTATCTTTGAGCATGGTGGTAGTCTGCTCTAAAAGCTGTTTAATTGTACTGTGTTTTGTTTTTGCTGCTACTGCATTTAACAAAGAACTAAATTTAAATAGCGAGATGAATTCCAACATGTAAATATTTGCTTTGTGTTGAATTTCTTAAATTGTGCACGGCATTATTCAAATGTCCCACTCAGAATAAATGTGAATACATAACTAAGCCATCCACAAAAAGGATTGAATTGATATTGAGTGTGCCTCTAGATTGGTGCTTTTTAAAAACTTTTTTCCCAGAATGCCTTTTTTCCCCTCAAAATTTGTTTTTATTTATTTTATTTAGCATAATTTTATCTTAATCAGGCTGACAAGGGAAATTTGGTGTGGCTGAAGCCTTAATCATGAATTGTCAGTTAATGATTTTTTTCCTCACTAATTCTTTAAGTATAAGAAAAACTCAGTAGAGATTTTAATAATGTAGTTTGTTACTGTTTGTTATTTCAGTTTTGCCTCTGGTTATTCTCTTTGCATTCAGTACTAAACTGTTTCTGTAAGACTGTAAGGGGATATTGAATGGAAATATCAGAAGTTTTCAAATGCATTGAAACTCCTATGAAAATGAACTGGTTTTATACTCTTGAGTAGTTCTAAGTAACTCTTCATGAAATTCAAAAACCATCAAATACCTTTTAGTATGTTTTACAAATGTTGTTTAACCTGTTTTAGGATCCCACTTTACGAAATAAGCAACCTATTCCAGCTGCCTACAACAGATATGATCAGGAAAGATTTAAAGGCAAAGAGGGTAAGTTGATTGCAATGCTTTTTTCAAAATTAAAAAAAAAATAATTGAGAACTGAAACTGATCGCTCACCAAGTTCATATTAGGGGATTTTCTTTGCTATTATTTCACAAACCAATGAAAAGACAAAAAAAGAGCTGTAACCATGCCTAAAGGCAGCTTTCCAAGTAATAAAATCCAGAAGTATTATTTTGTAGAAATTGTTTCTACCTCTCAGGAAGCAAACTGAAAGCTTAAAACAAGAACTTCTTGGGGGAAAAAAAATTGTTTGGGGAGGGTCTTATGCAATTAATAAAAATCACAAGGATAACTGTCAGGTGCATAACATGTAATAGATTCCCTCTCCTCAAAGAATCACAGTTGCTGTAAAAGTTGCCTTCAGTAATTGCAAGTAAATATTATCTAGTTGTGTTTATTTAAATTAAAAAACAAATTGGGAACAGCAGTGCAAAACGCAAGCACGTTCTTGGAGAGGAGATGGAAACAATCTACAGTATTGAAGAATTCTCACCGGTTTTAAAAGATGGTGAACATTGAACTTGAGTGATGATTTGTCTTTCTAATGCAATTTTTCTCCTGTCCCCATTGCTTTTTTTATCTTGTTTTTAGCACAAGTTGTGTTACTTCACTTGCATGTCTTCCTGTGGTTTTATTTTGCAATCTTTGTTTGTTGTGCTTGGATGGTTTTGTGCTTTTTGCAGAAGGTCATGCAAATTTTGTTACATTTCTGAATTGTTTCTTCCTCTTGTGTGATTCTGAGAATGTGGTGTTGGGGTTTCACTTGGTGCTGAAATGGGCTTGACTGGACTGCAGCAATTTTTCCAGTTGAAAGATTCTTTTGTGATGAGGTCATCTTCTACCCGCCTAAAAAAAATAACTCAGTGTCACACTCCATTCTAGAGAGTGTTTTTCTGCCTTAACTTTCTGGTTACTTATATTTGGTGTAGTCACACAAAGTTAATTTTGTATTTCAGGTTTCTAGGGATATTTAAAGAAATCCATAGGTTAAGAATACCCTGTTAGCTAAGTGTAGGCTAGCACTGGAAATAAAAATGAGGTGTTGGAAAGAAGGTATTTTAAACATGAGGTTGACTTATGAAAGGTATTGGTACCTCACTTACAGAAGTTACACAGAATTAGTAATTAACATCTGGATTTCTTGGGAGAGGACCTAGAGATATTTGAGATCTTCTTTGGCTTCAAATAACTTCAGAAAATAGCAAAAAATCTCATTTACTTCTAGGGTATTCTGTTGTCAAACTATTACCTTTTAAACTGTACTCTAACTGGACTCTGAGTACAGGTGGTTTTCCTGTCATAATTAGGCATTAATGCTCTGATAATGTCATTTGCTTAAAACTGAATTATGCACATCACTTACAGCTCTGTCACAAGTGAACTCATTCTTTATGGGATTTTTCATTTAGTTGTGCTCAAAATGAAGCTTTGGCTCCCAAATATTCAGTGTAGAAGTGAACTCCAAGCAGAAAAGTCATCAATAAAAATAAAATAAGGGGTTTCTTTTTCATTAAACATTGTTTTTTCACAATAAGTCGAGTAAGAACTTGTTTATGGAAAGGTTGCAGTATTGGGACTTCTTGGGAAAGAATTCTGAAGGAAAAGAAAGATAATTAAGTTCAAAGGGTAATAACTTGCAGTCTTTATGCCACTGTGTCCACATTTATTTAGTGATGGTGGATAACACCTATGATAAAGCTTAATCCTACAGGTTTCCGCCATTCTGAAGGGTTCCCACACCTTGCCCTCTCTGCCTGTGTTGGCTACCAACAGTGGAGGGCAGGATGGTGTGGTGCTTATAGCAATGGGCACAGTGGTGGGCTTGGCTAAGGAGTGACACAAAGCCCAAGGACAATGTCTCTAGGCTTTGTTCTTGGCCCTTACCTGTTTGCTCTTCTCTCAGAGGTATTGAAATCCTAGCAAGGGTTCACAGTAGTCCTCTTCAAGTTGCAGCAGGATTGTGGCACATTGCCTATATTCAGTTTTGTATGGTACTACAATATTTAAAGTTTAGGCAGCAAAGAGGTGAACTGTTTTTCTCTGAAAATTTGTGGGTTTTAATAGAGTTTTTCCATTAGCTGTCTTGTCCTTAGCATAAGAAATTCAAAGCTTGTAGAGCTAAGAGAGTAAATTTAGGAATTTTAACATGCATTAAGTAAACTGTTGAGTTGCAGCCAAATTTCTGTGCTTCTTGTGGTGGATCATTATTTCTGATGCAATGTATCAGGATGCCTCTCTGGTAGACTAACTTAAAATTTGCCTGCCAGATGGGACAGGCTTTGCTGCTAGAGTGGTTTAACAGTCAGTGTGAGGGGGTGGTGATTGTGCTGTTCTTGAAGAGCAAACACTGAGTTTCAGGTGCGTTCAGTGGAACTGCTCAGCAGCCCAGGGACAGGGCCTGGTCACCTTTTGTCCAGGGGAGCCTTGTTCCTGCAGCTTTGGTCAGGCAGGACAGAGAAACCTTTCCCTTGACATCCTTCAGGTTCTGTGATGCATTAGAATGTTGTTTGCAGTAGGAATTGCACATCTTGGATGTTTCCACATCGAAAGTGGAAGAACACATTGCCTGGCAGTGCACCCATCCTGCCCAGCTGCTCAAATGTTTTGGAGGTGAGGAGGTGAACTGCTTGCAGTCACTTTCCTTGGGTGCTGTTGTTTTGCTGTTGCTTTGGTTTTTTCCATGCTGGCAGTTAGTGATGGTATCTTCTCTTGAACAGCACAGAGCTCCATCCTCTGCTAAACTTCCTCTTTTTACCTTCCTAGTCCCATTCCTTTCCTTTGTATTACTTGCTTGAGTGGTTTTTTTACACTTTATTAATGTGCATTTTCATAACTTGAGAAATTTTTCCAAACTGCAGTTTGTCATACTTTCTTGACCAGAATAATTTTAAAATCTTGTTCAGGATTTAAAAATCCTGTGCTCAAATGCCATTTGATACTTTAGGAGCTTATTTTGAGTCCTCTCCTGTGTGCCTTAATGTTTAATATTTAAATACACATTATTGATATATATGTTTTGGTGCCATTCTGCTTTTAGATAGATAGATAGATAGAACTAGATAATATTCAGATGCTATTCTGTCTTTTCCCCCCATTTTCTTGGGTAGCTTTACCTCAGAAGATTTTTTTCACATGCTTGTTTGATCTGTAATTTCCAAGTGTGCAGGAGTGCTGGGATGGCAGCCTTGCAGATGTAACATTTTTGTGACCCACATCTCTCAGTATGGATGGCAAAGTCAAATTTCCCTGTGCTGCTTCAAGGTTAGGTCTTTAAGGCTTGTTCCAGGAGTGTTCCTGTTGTTCTCAAAGTTTCAACATAGTTGCAGCCAATTGTTACTACTCCCCCCAAAACAAAACAAGAAAACCCCAAAACACCCAGCAACATCAATCCTATTTAGGGTAAATAGAGAGTCTTGCTGTGTGATTTCAGCCTGTAATGGTGAAAAGAATATTCCTGTGTTCAAATGTTTCCTTCAGGCAAGTTTGCTGTTGACTTCATGCTATTGTCACCTTATATTTTATTTATAACTTTACTGGATGTTCAGTCACAGCTGCCATTTTCTAGAAGTTTGTCAGTCCTAAGTGCTAAGCCCAGGGAACAGAGGACTGTGAAATGATTATATTTGAGGTGACTCTGCACCTAAACATTTTGTTTCTCTCTCATCTACATTGTTAAGAAAGTTTCTTTATGAGACATTTCTCATAGGTTATTTTGTTTTAAATTGTGTGGTATCCTTTTGCACAAGGAGGGTAGAATTGGTAGCAGGAGATAAAATGTTCTAAAGTTTTACTGGTCAGACTTAGTTTGACTGGTTAAACTTTCATTTATTGCATTCACTTTAAGCTTCATATGATTCTTATTTTTCCCTAACAGAGAGTATGTACAAGAGATGCACATTTGGAAAAAGAATGTGGTCTATCTGTGTTTTTTGGGTTGGTATGGCCAACTAGTTTAAAAACTTTAAACTTTTAGCACTGCACATTCAGTTCTATGCTGGAAAATGCACATAAATTGCTTTAACGATACACATAATTTGCTGTGAGAAACTTAAGATGGTGGTGTTAATTACTAGTAAGATTATTACAGAGCTGTTATATATGAACTGTACAGAGAATTTGTAAAGTAATTAATGTAACTTGGAAATTTAGGTGTGAAACTTACTTGTTAGGATACAGTACTGTAAAGGAGTGCTCAGTAAAGTCTCATGCAGAGTGACATTTGGTGTCAAGGATTAAATTACTGGGGCTGTGAAGTGGGGTAGTGAATCATTTCCAGGCTGTATGCAGAGTGTTGCTATCTGGGGCTTGAAGAGTATACAGCTGAAAAAAGAAGTGGTTATTCAGTCTTATTCATCCACAATTCAAACCAAGGCTTTAACTTGAGCTCTTCAGTGTCTGTGACATGCTGCTTTGTTCTGTTTTTATTTCCCTTGTCTTCCTTCCAGAAATTCAGGTCTTTTTCCAGAAATTGAGTCCTTTTCAAGCTTTTATTCTTTTGGTAATGTATCAGAGCTCGTTTGTAGCTGGATTGGATAACTGGAGCTGCAGAAGGTGCAGAATCAAAGTGCAGGGTGACCTAGATGGATGTGGAGCAGTGGCTTTAAGCAAATGCAAGGCACCCTGAGCATTGATATTATATGCAAGGAAACAGAACGTGCACCCACATGCTCATTCTGAATATCATCAGTCCAAAAAGCTGATGCATTAGGGTGCCTATATTCATTTCCAGGTGTAATTATTTTAAATAAGAAAAGGCACTCAGCCTGATGCATGGGGATGCTAGAAAGGTAACTTGTGATAAACTACACTGGAAATGTTTAGGGTTCTTTTACCAGTCTTGGGGTCATGGAACTGAGAAACTGTGACCATAATACATGCAGTGACTGAAAAAGAAAAAAAAAATGTGGTGATAGGTTGTTTTTAAGGCATTAGATTTGTTTATTCAGTTCTAGTTAGTATGTTTACATCTCAAGATGTAGTTTTAAGGCATGTGTTGATGTTGGTCTTTTTAACAATGCATATATTTCTAAAATTCATTCTATTTGGCAAACAAAAGGTTGCAGTACAGTTTTTAATGACAAAATTATTGTTGGGCTTTGCTTGCTTTCTTTAGTCCTTAGTGTTAGACCTGTGATTGAAGCATTTAATATGGACTGCTCTATGTCTAAAGGAAATGTGAGTCATAACTTGGTAGTAATTATATTGAAAATTCCCAATGTATACAAGACCCTCAATAAGTTTTTTAAAAGTCATTCTGAATCTAATTCCAAGCTTAAAAGCAAGAGTCTGAAGTCATACCTTTATTTATGAGGCTCTTTTTTCTTAAATACCTTTTTCTTAGTCGATGGTTTATCATTTTAACTGCTTCTATTACCACAGCGAAGCTGGGATTTTGAAGCAGGAGTGATAAACGAATTCTTGGCCAAGTATTACCATGTCAGCTCACTGCTGGTGCATGACTCAGCAGCACAGGTTGGAGCTGCTTTTCGAGGGAGAGGAGAAGCTTTTGTGTTCCTGGAGGGTGTGGCACAGCGTTTGTGCTGATCAGTGCTGGGGGCATGGCCTGGGGTCGGTCTCTCTCCTGCTCCTCTTCACTATGGCTCGGGGTTCCTCTGGTATGCCAAGTCTGCTTTTGAGCAGCTGTATCAGGGTCAGAGCCTGGCTTTGGAGAATAGCCTGCTCCTTGAATATCTTCGACAGCATTCACCTGGCTGACACCCTCAGCAATTTTTCAAGTGGGAGTGAAGCTGGAAGTGTGGAGTCCCTGACCTGGAAACATTTGTTTCCTGCTTTGCCCAGGCTGGGCACAGTGAGTGGAGCTGAGGGTGCTGCTGGATGTGTACAAACTACTGAGAAATGGTACAGACATGCAAGGGCAGGGCTGGTACTTCTGGCAGTGTTTATTTCTGTGAGAGAAGTGATTGGCTGACAGGTACAATACCACATGGTGTGTGTGAGAGGATTGAATCAATAAAGCTGTGTTCTGACAAATGTGTCACTGCTGTTCCTGCTTCGGGGGGGTTGCTATCCCCCTCTGGAAGCTGGAGATGCTGAACTCTACTTCTCCAGTTGCTGGAGAGTTTGAGGCAGGAAGCTGGAGAGCTGGTGGCACTTTGGGAGGTGGTTTCTCCTATGGTCCCACCCTGCTGCAGGCAGCAGAGTGTGGGCCCTGCAGTAGCTCTGGTAGAGGCTGCAGTAACTTTGCAGGAATGTGGGTGGGTACCTACACTGACCATTTAACATGTTATATATTTGATTTAGTGCACAAAGCCACTATGCCATTGTTTGCTAATTATCACAACTGTTTTATTTGCTACCTGAGTAGCTTCTGAATAGTACTGGGGCCCTTGTGTAGCTGCTGGGAACATTGATCAGGCAGGAAACTGGGGTTTGCTGGAGGCAACAAGTGGCTCTTCATCCAAGTTACTTCTGCTAGAAAGAAGGGTCAGGGCAAGGCTGGGAGCAGGAAGCTGATGAGTGCCAGAGCTGTGGTTTGTGGCTCCCGTGGCTCATTAAATGAACCAGGACAGATTTTATGAGAGACTTGAGAAGACTTTTGCAAAATATGAAACCAGTGGCAGTTGAGCAGAGATTGGTTCCCTGCCAGGTGCCTCTCTCCCCTTTGATTTACTTTCTGACTGTGCTGCTGGCTCTGTGGGCCTTTGTTCCCTTTGCAATGCTGGTGGAGACAGGGAACAAACATGGAGAAATAATTATAAAGTCAGGGTTTGTACTGAGAGGAAAGAAGCCACAGCAGGCCAGGCACAACAGAGCATGGTGCTGTGCTGCTCTTGCTATGGGGTGTCTGTATTCTTTGGAAAGAATATCTAACTAAAATAGTTGGAAATGCTCTTTGTCACAGGCATGAGGAACCCATAATAGCTTAGTCTGAAAAAGACAAAGGTTCTTCTGCTGGTGCTGTTCTGAAATTCACAAACAACTGTCAGCCTATATTAGACACCTCTGATTTACATCACTACAAGTCAGCAAAAACATCCCTTCCATTTAGGGAGTTCTACCAAGTATTCTGCAAGGCTCTAGGCACCACCTGAAATATTAACATGCTCCCTGCCCTGCAGCAGTGACCTATATAGTCACAGAGCAACCTGTTCTCTATGGAAGTGTTTGTGCAGTCACATCTTGACCATTCACGTTCAGTGGTGTGACCTCTGAGCTAAGACTCAAGGCATAGTTATAGCTTGGGCTTGAGGGGAAAGGTGGGAATGCCTATCAGTTAATATAGGGAGGCAGTATCAATTTTTATAGGGAGGCTAGGCTGCTTTCTTTGGGGTTTTTGTGCGGTTTTTTTTTTTTTGTGTGTTTTCTTTTAGTAGGAAAGACAGAATTCATGAGTGTCTGTACCTGCATTTTACTTTCTCAGAATTATGTCTGTAGTTCAGAAATGTTAATCTGGCAGAAAGGGAGGGGTGACCTTGAGGAGTGAAACTGAAGAAGAGCTGGAACAGAGGGGGCTGTGAAACAAAACATGGTCAGTGACATGGGGCATCTTGGTTTGGTAGTGGGTGGCAGGTTTGGCATAATTGAGGGATTGAGGGGGGAAACGGTGCAAGCCCAAACTGTTCAGTAAGTAGATAGCTGTCTCTGTGGTGAGAGGAGTATGATAAGTTCCAAACTCTGGAGAATCTTTTTATAGGCACTGGAGAGTTCTTAAATCTGGGAAACTTTTTGGCCTCGTTTCCTTTGAGTGCCTGATGATCTTCATCTAAGGAAGAAAGGATGAGCAAGCCACAGATGCTTCCCACATCATGTGAATTGCTTTCAAGGTTGTCTGGGTTTCAGTTTAAGTTAATTTACTCGTGATGAGAGCAAGAAGCTCTAATGGGTTTGAAAATTCAATATTTTTCTTGGACTTTTTTTAGATTCGGGTAGGAGCCATGCTTTGGTTCTGCCTTATTTCTTTGTCTATCATGATTTTGGGCTGGTGCACAAAATGAAGGGGGTGTGAGAAATGACAAAAACATACCAGTTCCAAGTAGCTGTTTCTGCACAGTATCAGTTACCTTTACCCAAGTCTAATTGAAATAGCCCAGAATTGCTTAGATACAGACAAATGCTTGTTTATCGTGGTTTGAGTGGTGATTATCATGCCATTTTAGGTAGAAATTTTTGGATGGTTGTGTGATGAGATCAGTTGATGGTAGATGCATGAGGCTAGGGAATTCACAAAAGGAAAAAATGTTTTCTTGGGAGTCCTGGTGGCACTATTCAGGAGCTTACTTTGATCTCAAATCGCTGAGAACAGGGGGACCGGGGAGTCTGCAAAAGCAAATAGGCTGCTGGCAGTAGGTTTAGTCATTGGGCAGTTGCAGGCTTGTGGCCCTTAGCATAAATTCAATCTAATTAAAACTAATTTAAAAAAACCCCACCCCAAGAACGCCCCTTTTTATAACCTTTAGTCTGGTATTGTGCATGTTATGTAGATTCTGTCCTCTGTATCATACGAGAAGGACATTGTTACTCTTCAGCACTCCAGGAGTAAATTTATCAAGTAAAAATGGCCACACTTTTATAGTTGGCATGTAAATTGGTTTCTTAGGTGTATTTTTCCATTAATGCAGGTTAAATATGTTGCATTATGATGTATTCTGGGAATATGAATGGGGCTTCTCAGTCTTGTAGTGAGGAAAATTTCTGAGACAACATGCAAGTTGTAACGTATTCTCACAAAGACTTAGGTTTATAACTTTTCTCTGAAGTGCTTCCAATTATTCCATGCAGCAGGAAAAGTACTATTTAGAAGCTACTGAGGTAACAAATAGTTCTGATAATTAGCAAATTATGGTATAGTAGCTTTTTGCACTAATTCAAGTATAAGATATGTTAAATGGTTCGAGAAAGCAGCAACATCAAACTGACCTCTGTCTAAAGAAAGCAGATTTCCTAGTGACTACCCAGGTTTTGTACTGGGAACAGAACCTAAACCACCACCCCAGCAAGATGTGTTCTTTGACAAAAGAACTCCACAGAGGTTCAGTGTTGTCCATTTAGACAAGACACTGCTGTGCTCACAAGGATTTACAGAAGTTTCTTTCTCTTGGCAGAAACGGAGGGCTTCAAGATTGACACCATGGGCACCTACCACGGCATGACTCTCAAGTCTGTGACGGTGAGTGGCAACTCTTGGCTCAGATTTGTTTTATGGACATGGTTGTGAACATAGATACAATACATGTTTGGAGACAGAACCAGCTTCTCCTCCTGGCCTAGGCTCTGGAAGGTGTCTTAGACTGAGTAACAATTGGTGAAAGTTCTTGTCTGTGAAAAGCCAAAATGTGTTTTGTTTGATCTGCATGTTCTAGAGGTCTGTGCCCCAGGGATTTGTTTGTCTGCAGTAAAAAGTTGTGCTGGGAAGGCTTCTTGAGGTGCAGCCTTTTTCTGTTATACTTTACTTACCTGGTTTTTGCTGACTTTAGGTGTGTCTGGAAGAGACATAAGTGGTCATAATCAAAATTGATAAAACTGTACTCAGAAAACTGAAGTAATGAACCCAGGTTTTGGAGTATTGCTCTGTTCCCACTCTGCATTTGATAAAATAAAATTTTTTGCTGGTGAAGACCTCAGCATTACTGTTAAAGCTTTCTAACCTGGTGAGATGGACTTCTATTGTATGGCTGTACAGTGCTGTCAGTGGGAATTGAAGCATTCACTTCACAGATGAGAGAGAGACCCTCAAACAGATTCCCTTGTCTTTCTTTGGCCAATGTTTGTCTGCTTTTGTGCATGTGGGTTGAATGCTCTCAGATAAATGCTATTTTGATCTGCTGATAAGTATGACAGATGCTAGGAAACTGCTGTTTTGCCCTAATTAAGGTTTTTGCCAGCTGAATACCTATGGAAATGTGATGAATAGACAGCACTAAACACTCTCCTAAACCCATGCACTACTTCCGGTTTGCACTTCTCATTTGAACATAAAATAGGATTTTAAGTAGAAATTTCAGAAAAACATTCAGAGGTTTTTTGTTTGATAAAAGTCCTTTCCAAAATTGTTCATTCCCAACTCCTCGTGACTTAGGGTACTGTACAAGAAAATGGAAGGGAATATTTAAGGAAAGAATCTACTTAGCAGTAAATAGTGTAATTCCTAGATGAATTCAGAAATTGATTGGATGAAGAAAAAAAGACAATTTGTTATGTCTGAAGATTTGTTCTTGAACTTTGCATGACTTTTGGGCTGCTTTATGAGAAACCAAAGTGTTGTTATACCAAACCAAGGTTTTATGGGATATCATACCTGCTTCAAGGGGTAGGAATTTGAAATGGGTTAATAAATGGGTTCTGTTTAAATTGCTCTGTGAGGAGCAAAAAGAAAGAGGAAAGAGAAAAGCAAGATTGTAGTTAAGCAGAAATGTTGAAATGTTTTAAGCTTGTAAGTGTAAAATCTGTAAAAGTGAAGGGATGCACAGCAACTCTAAAAATTATATAGTTTTTAAAGATCATAAAATAAGTAAGGTTTTTTGTTCTAGGAATCCTACCTCATATATTGAGTATACTGCCTAGGGTTTTGAGGTTGTTAAACTGTCCTTGTTGGTTTCTTCCATTTAGGAAGAAAATATAATAGATATTAAATAACAAGTAAACCTTTTTTTAACATAAACCAGAATTTTTTCAAATAACTGTTTTAAGAGTGCATGCCTGCACATAAAGCATCATCTGGTGTCATGAGAAATATTAAAACTCCATCTGTTACTCAGCTTTTGTCTAAGAAAGAACTGGTAAGGGATTTTTGGAGCCTCATTTTCCAGACTATTAAAAAGGTACCCTCAATATTTAGCTCATTCATAAATTGCAGTGACATCCTGGCTTTGTGTTTCAGATAGAGGAGAAATAAATCTGTTAAATATGTTCATCTGTTTTGTCTAAACTTTGTCATAGTGATGGACCACTCAGTTCAAACCTTTAATGTCAGATGATATTTTTGTGGAGAATAGTTAATCTCCTGCCATGAAACTATGGAACTATGAAACTTGGCAAGTTTCATATTTTGCTTTTACTCAAGGTTTTTTGTGGTTAGTTTATATTTTTTATGCTAGAAAAAATTAGGGAGGAAATGGGAAAGTAATTGCTTCCCTTAGGTGTTTAATGGGAAAGTACATTATACTCATTGGCTAAATCACAGGAATATGGAGGATACCATTGGAATTCATTCACCTGCATTATCTCATTGCTGTCCTCATAGTATTGGTATAATTCCTGTAAGAAGTCATCAAACATCTCAAAGGAATTGAGAGTTCTAGGTAGCTCTTGGTTAGAGGTTCTCTTCAAACTTCAGACCTCTGATTTCCAGACAGATGCTCATGTTTGAAGGCTTCTTTTTTATGCCGTTGTTCTCCTTGACATGATGGCTCCTCCATTTTTCCTGTGGTGTTTGCTTCCATTAATGTATTTCTGGAGTGTGGTCAGATTCCCTTAAAACTCACAGTTCTTACCTCCATTGTGTGAAGTGATCCACTGTTTGGAGTTGCCCACCTGTTTCTCATACAAAATTTGTAAAAGGTTTTTTTGTTTTGTTTTATTTTCCCTACACTTGCACTCTGTCTTGCTGTGATTCTTTGTAAATGATTTTAATGAAATGTGCAAAACTTATGTTTTGTGTGTGTTCTTGCTGAAATGTGAGCTGTCCTAGATGCTTGTTCTTTTTAACAGCAAAACAAAAACTTCTTCATCCTGACTGCTTTCTTTTCATCAGTGATGTTGGAAACTTTCTTAGCTTTCAGAATTTGTGCCAGAGCAGATGGTGAATGGTGGGCTTTTTCTGAAGTAATGTCAGCTAAAATAACTTGTGCTGCTGGCAGTTCTTCCCTGTAACAGGGTTTTTGCTTGATTGGCACACTACCTCTTAGGAAGAACTGACTTATTTATTGAATCTTTATTGTGAAGGCATGATCTCATTATTCTGGACCTGGAATTGTTTATAGCAAGGCATTTTCCTCAGAAAGATTTAATTTTTTTTCCCTTATTTTAATACCTGTGGCACCTTCTGTTTGCCTGGATTGATGATATTTTGGAAAATTAGGAAGTAAGCTAGTGGTGGTAGCTCTTGCTGCTGGTTCCCCAGCAGTTCAGGTAGCAAACTGTTCAGCATGACTTTGCAAAACCTGCAGATCTCCCTGCAGGCTTCACTTCCAAGCATAATCCCTTGTGTAGCAGAACAACTGCTGGTTTTTATCCAGGAAAGTTTGGTGTTTGAGGTGGATCAATCTTTGGAAGAGAAGTATGTTTGCATTTCTGTACCCCGCAGGGTGTGAGGTGATGCTTAAGCTGATATTCTGAAGATTTTTTGTTACTTGTCTAAATTTGACATATTTGGGGCTTTAGCCTTTTACTTTTCCAAAGGTTAATGTTAGCTCGGAGGCCAGTGTCATCTGGTGGAAGCCTAGAAGGTGGCTCTCACCTTTTACATACAACACATGGAATTTTGGACTATTCATTTCTTTAACTAGGACATGTGAAACATTGAACTGCTAGTGTAGCTCAGGATGTAAAGATCAGAACAGACCAGTCAGCTTCACCCAGGGCAGCACAGGAAGCAGTTGCTTGTTCTGTGAGCACCTGATAAAGCTAAACTCTTCCAAGCTGAGGGCATCCTTTGTATTGACTGTGTGCACTTGCAAATAATAATTGTTTATCCATTACAATAATAGTCATGGTGATGCTGGTTTTACTCATCTTTGTGCTTTTATCCTTGGGTTCTCATGGCTTTAATATGAAAGAAAGAAATAGCATGAAAGGCTGTGGAGTTGTGTAGGGTGATTTCCTCTGAGTTCTGAGTGCCCTGGCTGGTCAGGAGCTGTGATTCAGGATTCAGCTGAAACTTGAGTCCAAGTGAACAAGAACTGCACAGCACTACAATGGGCCCTTGTAGAAATTTTGTTTGCTGGAAAAATCTCCTGTTTTCACCTTGGGGTTTCTTTTAGCATTCAGAGCTGCTGAAGCTTGGGAGCTTCCTTTGTCTTTGTCTTTTGCTGCTAGCAATGGAATGTGTCATTGATCATCTGCACTTCTGAGCAGCCAGAGCTACTGTTGGCATCTTCCTCTTCTGTTCAGTGAAAGGCAGATGCAAGAGCTCCTGTAGGACTGAGCTGATGGCTTTCCCAAAGAGGCTGGAGCTCCACCTGGATGATCAGTATAGTTAGTGGGGGACTTCACTTAAAACAAACTCAAATGCAAATTTCTGTGGTGTATTCAAACTTTGTAAGGAAGAAATTCTATGTAAATTTTCAGTGCTTCTGAGTTGAGTGATATTTTTCCTCCAACCTGACAAAAGTAACGTCCCTCTTACCATTGTACCCTGCCAGGCTTTACAGCAATCTCTGGGTAAAAGTGCTCTGAGTAAACACATGGGAATATCAATAATTAAAGTAAATGCACTACATTTCAGTTACAGCAAATACATTTCGTAATCCTAGCAGAAACCAAGTAATTAAAAAGGAGTTCCTATGTAAACCACAGTACAAGCAGGTGTAATTTCAGAAGAACTGGAGACTTGTTTAGCCCCCCTAAGGTCAACAGCATTTTTCAGTCAGTATCAGATTTGGGGAATTAATTAATGAAAGGATTTTACTGTTATTGCCCTCAAAATCTTTTGAATTGGGTATAACCTCTGTAGTTTTTTAAAGTGAGAGGTTGTTTAACCACCTCTGGTGTATCTTCAAAGGAATAGTGTGTGGTATAAACAAATGGAATTACTAAATTATGGCACTTTACAGACGGAGCCACTGGGGAGGAAGTGGTTGGGGCAGAAACAATTAACATGGTGTGTGCATGTGTTTTATATAAAAGACTTAAGAAAATGGATATGCTTCTGTGTGAGGAGGTAAATCCACAGGATCCTATAATTGATCGTGAGGAATTTGTGATTCAGTGCCAAAATTCAGAATGGCTGTTTAGAAGCATATGGTGGAGTTGGATGTTGTCTCTCAGTGTTCAGATAAATAATGCTTTTAAAAAGAAATAAAAGCTCAATACATCTTTAATATTAGAGACAGAAGAGAGATACCATCTTATCCACATCAGCAGTTTTCTGTGTCATGTCCTAATCTCATTAAAATGTTGGGGAACAGTGGTATTGAGGGAGGAGTCAGCAAAACAATGAACTCTTTGAAATGTTTGAAACAGGCTCTGAAGTGCCACATAATTTTTGTGCAGCCTGTGCATAAGGTGGTCATTATTCCCAATGTGAGTGCAACAGCAGCCTGCCTACACCCTCGCTCCCCTCTGCAGGCTGAGCAGCATTCTGTGAATTCTCTCTGTGCATCCTATTCAGTTTTTAACCAGCAAGAGGAGGTGAGGAAAACTGTAATAATATAAAATCATAAAGTTACGTAGATTTGCCTGGAGGGCAGATGTTTTTCTGAGATGATACTTGAGGTAGATAGTTGTTTTTATTTGGCTTGTAAATCATTTTTCACCATAACTATACTGCTCTGTAACTAATCCAGACATACCCACGAGGTCCTTGGTCCATTAGGGTTAAGGGCCAGGACATGACCATGAACTCCAAAAATCCTATAGCTGGAGAAATGGATGTTTCTCCAGGACAGTCTGCCAACAACCTAACACTGCTTTGGGGCAGCAGACAAGAAGGTTTTGTGTGTCTGTATTACTCTAATGAGAGTGGATAAAATGCAACCAAGAACTATTACTGTATTTTATATTTAAGGCCCACACAACAGTTTCAGTGGTTGGCATTTCATTGCCTCAGTTGTGTTTGAAATATTAAATTGCTTTCCCTTAAAGAGTTTTAGTGTAAATAGTGAAGCTGATACAGACCAAGAAAAATCACATACAAATGCTGCTTTCAAGAAAATGTGTTAGGTTAAATAATAATGCACTCGTTTTCTTTGGGATGGGAAGTTGTGTACATCTGTGCCAAGATACCTGACTGTTGTACTGCATTGCACAATAACTGCCTGGTTTGTTCCCTCTAATAGCTTTTCTTTCATGTTGGGGCTAAGAACTGCAAATTTAGCTAAAGACAGAGATGTTGTATAATCATTCATGCCTCAGGAAGGTAGGCATTGCTGTGTGGCACCAGAGTGCTGCTGAACAAGAGGGAGCTGGAGCTGTGCAGCTTTGCCCCTGACCCAGTGCCTGGGTCCCTGCTGTGTGCACAGCTCAGCTGTGGCAGTGCCCTGTGTGCTCCTGGCATGGCTGGCAGCTCCTGAGAGGAATGCTTGAAGGAGCTGTTTAGCCTGGAGAAGAGGAGGCTCAGAGGTGACCTTACTGCTCTCTACACCTTCCTGCAGGGAGGCTGCAGACAGGTGGGGTCTGTCTCTTCCACTGGCAGCACTGACAGAACCAGAGGACACAGTCTCAGGCTATGGCAGGGAAGGTATAGGTTGGATATTAGGAAGAAATTTTTCACTGAAAGGATAATAAAGTACTGGAATGCTCTTCCCAGGGAGGTGGTAGAATCGCCATCTCTGGATGTGTTTAAAAAAGACTGGACATGGCACTTGGTGCTATAGTCTAGGTGAGGTGTTAGGGCATAGGTTGGACTTGATGATCTTAGAGGTCTCTTCCAACCTCACTGTTCTGTGGTTCTGATTCTGAGAGGTTGGAATGGAGGAGTGCCAGACAGGAGAAGCCAAAGGATTTTTGACAATACATTCATTGAGAGCTTTAGACATCCAGGAAGCTTTAGTTAAAAAGGCTTGAGAGCCTCAGGCATGCTTGGTATGAGCTCTGAGATGACCTCCTAGACCTGTCTTGATCCAAAGCTGCATGACAGGAGTGTCTTCGCCAACCCTAGGGGTATGCCCTGAGAAACTCATCTGCCATGCACACTGTGCACTAGGACTTTATAAATGTTTCAGGAGTCACTCTCATTTGGAAACCTAGCCCCAAATTATAAAACTGCCTAGGACACTTTGTGTTCTTTGGGTTGGATATCCACCTTTACTTGAGCCCTGTATAGAATTCTGCTCAGATTCATTTGTGTTTCTCGGGTTTTTGGGTTTGTGTGTAATCAAAGTTTTATAGGGTGCTGCTCAGTGCTACCAACTGAGCCTGTGCCACAGATTTTTATACTTTGTCCTAAGAGTTCTGAGCAATCAGACATCATGCACTGCACAAGCTTATTTTAAACAACTGGGTCAACACCTTTCCCTCTACAAGTTATCTCCAAACATCTCATGAATGTCTGTCAGCTGCATCTTCACCTGACAGTTCTGGGGAAAGAACAGCTCTGCAGCTATGTAGGGTTGTAATTTATTCACATCTACTGAAGGTAGTGTAAAGGTCTTGCAGACCCAGTAGAAATGAGCATGTGTCAGATGGGGGATCAAAAAATAATTCACTTTAACACACCTCCTTCTCCCTGCAGGTTATGGGTAGCCATCCTCATGTCTCGGAATTAGAGTTTTAGCAAAGTTTTGAAGGTTTCTAACACACTTTGCAATTCATAATACAGTAACTAAATTAGAATTACAGTTAAAAAACTTAACAATCATCTGGGTAATTCATGTAACTGATGTGAGAACTGAGTCAAGATTTCCTTCTCTGGTCGGTTTTTGAGATTATACCATTGTCATTAGGCCCTGTGACACTTTACTATTTAGTGGCTTGCTTGCAATAGAGTAAGGTAGAACTCATTATTTGTGAAACAAGTTTTCTGCTTTTTCTACTTGGAGTAGTTGCTTATATTTAACTTAGTGCCATTGTCATACCTTCTTCTGAACTTGGAAAGTAGGGTAGCTTGTTACTTTAGCAATATCCATAGGAACTGCCTCAGAGCCCAGGCTCATGTACATTTACTACTACTTAGTTAAGCTAGAGCACACTTTCCTTTGTGATTTGGTTATAATTATTTTTATACATTCTGTGCTTAGTCCTTACTGTTGCCCTCTTTGAACACACTTGAGGATTGTTGTTTCAATTTGTGGACTGTGTTCTGGTGTTGTTCTTTTAATGGTCCTCTTCCTTTCCTTTTTCTTGTGCTTGTGGGTTTATTTTGTTGTTTAGTTGAGGTTTTTTCCCCTTCTGTTGAATTCTTTCAGTATGTGGCTGGGAGTGTGTGATACCAGAGGGTGTCTCTATCTCAGTGTGGCAGATTTTGTTCACAGGTACAGAGTTATTACAGCAGTGTGGTATGGGCAGGTGTTCTTCAGTCAGAATATGTAAGGCAAAGATAGTCTTTTCTAAGTGCCTTAAACCTGCAGAGCTCAGACAGAATTTTAGAGGCAAATGTTGATGGAATGCTGAGACAAGAGCCCTGGTTCTTAGTCCTTTGGGGGATGGATTAAAAGTGGTGTCACTGGGCACTATTTCCAGGTAGAGCAACATAACCAATGAGAAGATCCCATTAGAATAGCAAAAGAGAACATATTTTTAAGCTTTTTTGGCAGTTCCTTCTTGCACCATTTAAGAAGGTAATTAATTAAGAGTGACTGTATTTAGGTCCTGAAATTTGTGAGGTTTTAGTGTTCCATCTAAATCCAGGTGTTAGTATCTGCCTGTGTCCTTCATTCAGTCACACTGTTTCTGTTGAATCAGCATCCTCACTTTTAGGGTGTCTGTAGGCCAAGTCCTGACTTACTCAGGTTTGCTCCTGGTGGTTCTGGCTAAGTCTGCTCAGTGCAGGCTTTCTCATGAGGTACATGACTGTAAAGGCCATATAATGAACTCTGCATTAGTTATGGCTCACTCACCTGGCATTGGGGCAGCAGTGCTCATTCCTCCTGGAATGTACCTGTGCCTGTGGGCTGCTGGGCTGCCATCTGGAGCTGGATTTGTGCTTGCACTCAGCAATATGCTAGTGCTGACACCACTCACATCACTGCTGCTGCAAGGGTGGCTCCTGGCTCTTTATTCATCTCAAACTCAGCTAAGCTGAGGGAGTTGAGGTGAGATGTGTGTGTATGCAAGTGCATGTGGGCAGGCTCTGAATGATGCATTGGCTGGTTTAATTCTCATTCACCACTTTCTCTGTTGGCCCTCTTTGATCCAAAAGGCTTGTGGGATTTTCTGGAGATTTTTGGTTTGGGACTTTTGTAAGTAACATGAGCCTCTTGCAAATGGGGGTTAACGCTGAAGAAGGTGATCTGGTAAAAATAAATCTGGTTCCTTACCTTTGTGAATCAATAAATGTGTAGCCTGAATGCAAATTTCTTTGAGAGACAAACATTTTTATTTTCTTTAAAAATGTAAAAGGCTAACCTTGGATCTACGCATCTGTAGTACTTAACTGTTTTGAATAATGAAGGTTTGTCCAACGTACTTAAAATGTCAAATTTATCTAGGCAGTTGGTAAATTGAAAGAAATTTATAAATAACTATGAGAACTGTGTTTTTTACAAATACATCATTTAATTAGCTGGCCTATTGTTATAAATGACCCAGACCCCAAGTGGGAATGAGTTATACAAGTTTTATTGAGAAGAAAAAAAAATCAGCAAAGCAAAAGGGACAGTGCTGGGAGTGTGGCAAAATGCCAGAGGCTTGTGCTCAAAATGGTCTTCACCTTTTACCCCCCTGATATTGCATCAGCTTTATGCAAATTTACTTTTGGTTTTATGTAGTCTCACCCCATGTCACTCCTTTTGGCACCAGTGTGGTTTCATCACTGTGGTTATCAGGGTCCTCATTGGATGAAGTTCTCGTCCTTTCAGGTCATGTCTCAGAAGTCTGGCTAGCAACAGTCTGTCTGTCCAAAGCAAACTCATGAACTCACACTGCAGCACACCAAACCATGATGTCCTTGTGAAAACCAATTTCACAACTAGGCTATTGTAACAACATTAACCACTTTATAACATAAATTATTATCTTAATATTAACAACATTATAATGTCAATTCAGATAATACTTTGTGAGATCCAATTCCCACTAACTTGTTCCTCACACCTATAAAACTGTTAGACTTTATACAACGTGAATATTAACAAAGCATGTTTTTATTTCATCTTACATTTCCATTGCATTTGGCACATTAAGGTTTAGGAAGTCCAACTATTCAGCTGGTTTGCTGCTTTAAGAAACTTAGGATGTATTTTTGGAATTTAAATCTCTTCCTTTCTGTCTCTCCATGAAGATATATGAGTCAGTTTTGTGCATGAGCAACAGATATGCTTTTAAAATTCAGTTCAAGTGCGAAGGAAAACTTGGTGTGACTAAGCAAAGTGATGTAGTGGTGTGATAAGTTTGCTCGTAGTTAACTGTCAGTCCACTGGCTGTAAATTCATCCTACTTTTAATTTAGAATATTGTTAAAAATTCTAGATTTCTTCAAGTGAGATGAGTGTCTCCTTGTGCCCTCCCTTGGCCTAGAGGGAAGTGCAGCTGCTGAGGTACAGATGGGAGATTTTGGGTGGCTTGGTGCTGCTGTTTTGAGGAGACAGAGAAAGCACTGCCTGCCTTTCACTCCCTGGGAGCAGTAATTTGAGGGTTTAATTTCCCTGGCCAGCAATTTTCATAAAAGTTGACAAAGGCAATAACTTTTCTCCAGGTTTTATTGAAATTGGGAAGTAGTTTGGAACCATACTGTGGGAGAAGGGAGGGAGTGTTACTGAAGCAGACTAAGAGCTTTGTTTGCTGAGGTAGGGAAAAAACCAACTCTGCTTTTGCTTTAGCATAGGAGACTCTAGGGTGCTGCTATTATGCAGCACTATCCATCAGCCCCACTTCCCAGCTGGTGTAAATCAGGCAAACAGATTTACATATAGCTGAAATAAAAATGGAATACACTCATCAGTAAAGCAGATAACCTGCCTGATTAATTGTGTTTTATCATGGTTGCTAGCTAACAAAAGACCTATGGATGGAAAGGGCTTTATAATGACTTAAGACAAATATTTTGTAGCTAATAATACATAGAATATGTTATACAGAACATATGCAGCTACCTCATCTGGGTCTATAAAAGCCATTCTGTTTTAGGGTGATGATGTGTGCTGTAGCAAATAATGATTTTCATAGTAGCTTTCATATCTATAATTATGTCTGGAAAATAATGTCAAGAAAAAGCTTCCAAAAATATCTGGACATGAACAGCAGGTGAAATGCAGATTAAAGTAGTAAAATACATATTAAAATCCTAAATGGATTTTAATGCTGTTCAGAGTCCTTTTAGATTTTAATTTGTAATATAAAATCTAAAAGGACTCTGAACTGCCTGAATGTTACATCTCATTTTAAAGGGTAGGTTTATAGCTGGCTCAGATTTCAAAGGTGAAGTTTTAATAAGTAAATCAACTTCCTTGTTCATAGCTGACATCTTTGGAAAACTGTGTTTGTTGGTTTGTTTCAGTTCCCATTCAGAATAATGCAAGCTCCTAATCAGGCAGTTTGCTTACCTAAGGTGAGCTAAATATTTAATATGAGTAGCTTGCATATGTGTGCTATTGTAGTGCACAACAAAACCACAGATTCAATGTCTCTTATATTCCTTCCCCTGGCAGGGCTCAGCAAGACTCTTAATGTCCTTTTATTTTCTTCTCTGGAAAGCTGCCTGCATGTGGCTTGTAATGCCAAACACTGAATTGTAAGCCTTTCAAATATGAATGTGGGTATTAGATAATTTTCAAGAATGAGTACCATAACAGTAATCCATATGCAGGGAACATTTTATAGGTGGAAATTTGCAGTACACAGAAAATATTTTCAACTATTTTATTACTCCTTTATATGGAGCTGAGAGAAATAGAATATAAAAGGTAATAAATACTCAACATCCTCCAGGTTAAGATCCAGAATGGATTAAACACTAGGATAGTGTTCCTAATATTAGTATACTAATATTTGTGAAAGTTTTCAGTTATGAATAAAAGTCATACCTTTAAGGAAATAATGTATCTTTTTCTGATGCCTCTCGTAAGTGGAATGGAAGTGATTGATTAACCTGACATTTAATCTTAGGCATGCTTCAGGGAGTTTTTGTCATATGTTCAGTAAAGTGGTGTTTCTTTAGTGAAGTCATATTTAAACTATGGTAAAATGCATAGGAATGTATTGATACTTAATAAATGTGGCATAACTAAAGAGTGCTCACAGCTTATGATGATTTTCCCTCTCCTCCCCTCTCTTTTTCTTTTTTCTTCTTTAAACAAAAGACTGACTTTGGCTCAAATAGGCTTGGCCAGTTTTCTCTCCCATCACATTCCCCAGAAGGAAGCTAAATTAATTCTGTCCATAAGAAGATTAAAAGCTGATGGGGTGGGCAGATGTTTGATTTTCTCAGGGGTGAAGGAAGTAGCATGAGCTTCTCTGGCAAGTCTGAAGATAATGGTGTTGGGAGGGAATGTTTTGCTTCTAGTTAAATTTCAGAAAGGCATTTATACCTTTCTGTAATACATTTCATGTGCTCTTTGACATTATCTTGCTGGAAAAATAAAGATGTATTCGGGGTTTATGTATTAGCAGTTCATTTACTCCAACACTGATTTGTAGTGAATCTGTTATGCTTCAGGATAAATGTAGGTGTTACTGTGAATTTTATTTGCTTTTTACTTCTTTGTTTTTCACTTTTAAATGTTTAAAACTCAGAATTTTCTTACATTATTTATATCTCAGTTAATTTTACCTAGTTTAGTTAGTTTTCAGTTCTTTTGCTTAATCTTCTAGTATTTTTCTTTTCTGTTGATAAAGCCTTGGCTGCAGTCTGGCTTACTCCTTATGACCAAGCTCCTGTAGGAGAAACTCCTGGTGGACCCTGTGTGCTTTAGCAGAATGCACAGAATTCTCTTCTTGGAATGAGCTGATTCTTAACCCCTGGAGTCTCATCTCTCTGAGGTGGCCTCCAGCCTGGTGCTGACCTGGGAGCTATGAAATAATTTAAAATGACAAGTTACTTCCTTTCTCATCTCTGGATCCTCCTGAATTCCAGGCTTGTTAAGGGATTTTGTGACAAATAAATAGGTTTCTGGAGGTGCCTTTGTGCTCACACAAAATACAATTAAAAAAAATAGCTGTGTAAAGCTTTGGGGTGAAAAAAGCCCTTCCTGTGTCTGAAACATGACCGTGGTTCTTCTGGTAGTGTCTCTGTCAGTCAGTGCCCTTCAGGGGCTTGAAGACCTTGTGGAAATTTCTCCCAGATTTCTGTAGCAGCTCCTGAGCTCCCCAAAGCAGGATTTGTTTCAATGGATTAAAATCTTAATGCATATTTCATTTGTAATAAAACACATCAGGACTTTGCAGGGTGGAGCTGTTGCCACCTGAGCATGGCTGGGAGTCATTAGAAAGTTCAGAGGCTTCAATAATGGTCTGTGTTTTCCTGTTAAAGCAAGTACTTCATAGTTCTGCCATTCACAATCAACCTTTTCTCCTTAATACAATGGATGATGCAATCTAAAATGGCAATATACAAGTTTTCCTTAAGGCTATATCTAGATCAAGGCACTCAAGCAAATTAAAGCAAATTACCAAAGTGTTCAACATCAACATTCATAAGTTATAATGCATTAAATTGCCATTGGCTGGTGATGTCTTTAGGAATAAAATTAATTTAGTGAGCTGTATGTAGTTTAATTTCCTTGCTTTACAGTGAGTGAAGGCCAGTTTACTTCTGCACTGGAAAACTCACATGGGAATTCAGTGCATTTAAATTAATATGTTTTGATTTCTCACCTTTCCTTGAATCTTGATAAACCTTCAGATCTTTGTTCTTCTATGAAGTTTGGGAGCAGCTTCCCCAGGCTGTGATTGCTGCTCAGCTGCTTGCTGGGGTCCCATTCCTTAGTGCAGTGTGTAGCCTACATGGGATTACAGATGTGATCTGCACCAGGACCACAAATGAAATTCCCTTGCTGCTCTTCATTGCAGGCACTGATGGCTGGGTTACTCAGAGCCATGTATTTAATTAACTAACCTGCAGAGCCTGCATGTTTTCCACAAGGCACAGTTCAGGATCCTCTGGATCTCATGGACATCCAGCAGGAAATTCAAAACCTTCTAAGTTTTCCATAATGCACTTGTTCTGTGTGTATTTATAGAGAGAGTTAAAATTGTAAAGGTATTTTTAACTTTGGGTTTTATTTTGGTTGGCAAGCACAAGGGTAATTTGTTTTGCTTTCAGTTTTATGTTTGGGGTGTTCAAGTAAGAAAGGAATAGGAAATTAAATTACTGTGGATGCTTAATAGGCTGTTTATTTTTGGGCATAGTCAGTGCTTTCACACTTTACCTCAATTGTCATTACACAAGAAAAAACACTCATTTCCAGTACTTAAACTGATGAATTGAAGCCTACCACTTAAAATTTGTCCACTTATTTACTTACATAAGCTCTTTAGGGCAGAATATTTTCTCTTTTAAGTGCTTGTCCTGCCTGTTTATTTCCCCTGAAGTATGAGTTTGTGGGTTTTGCATCTTTTATCTTCCTGTTTAATAGAAAGAGATGTACTGTGCAATACTTACTCAAGTGTCACAACTTACAAAGTTTGTAATTACTGTCCATTATTCTAAAGGATTTCTACTGGGTTTTAGAAACATTTTCCATTTAGTGCAGTTAGCAGCAGTAGAATAAATGTACTGATAATTTCTGCTCCCATTCTGCATGTGTGGAGGATGGTACAGTCCCAGATTGCAACATCCCTATAGCTAAATCTGTGTATATTTTTTAGTAAAATATACTGGCCTTATATTTTTCAGTAAGTGGGAAAACTTGGGTAATATTTCTGTGACTTGTTGGCTAAATTTTACCCACTGTTTAGGGAGGGAGTATTGCTAATAACAGGTCCTAATCAACACTTATTTATATTTAGGTTTTTTTGAAACAAGTAATTTTGATTGATCTAATATTATCTGATGCCATTGTTGAGTAAAGAGTTGATCTGCAATATATGATCACTTCTCTAAAGGACTGTGTATTGTTAGTAAGCTTTGAAAATGTTCTATAGAAAATTCAGAAACTGTAATTTGGTATTTATTAGAAATAGACAGGTTTGTGCCACCTCTGGGAGTCATTGGTTTTTAGGGAGTTAGTGCTCATTTGTTTAGAAGGGCTAGTTACAAGTTTCTCTGAGAATGAATGTTTAATGGATTTTTGAGGTGTTGGGGTGAGGAGGGAGATTGTTATAGGGTTTGTATAGAAAACGCTTCATTTTTCATATTGCATCTTGTGAAGACTTGCTTCTAGTGGGTTACAGCATCTCTGATAACTTGAGAAAACCTCTAGCTGTGAAGAGGTAGTTGTAAAAGAGAAATAGGACAACAAGAAAAGAAAGCTTTATTGACAGTTGGAAATTTTTTTTTTTTTTTTTTGGATTTCCCAAAATCCAGGGACAAACACACTCTTATCTGTATTGACCACTGGAACAAATGAAATACCAAATATTTGAGGGGGCTGTTGTGGGAGGCAGCCTTTTTTTTGTTTTTTTTTTCTATGGCAACACATCTCATTGTCATCATTTTTCACTTCAAGTAACTGACAAAGCCAGTGTGAAATATGTTCAGCAAATATGTAAAGCTATTTTTGCTCAAGTACTTAAAGTGTCTTAAAAAAAAAGCCCCACAAAAAGGAAATTGTCCAGCACCTTGGGTTACACAACTGAACGTGATGAAGAGAATGAGGTTCAGCAAGGCCCTTCAGCAAGTGGGCAGTCCCAGGCTGGGAGAAGGACTGCATGGAAGGACTTGGGAGTTCTGGTGGATGAAAAGCTGGGCTAGAGCCAACAGTGTGCGCTCAGCCCAGAAGGTGAGCTGAATCCTGGGCTGTGTCACAAGCAGGGTGGCCAGAGGTGAAGGGAGGGGATTGTTCCCTCCTGAGAGCCCACGTGCAGGGCTCATGCAGCTCTGCAGTGCCCTGCCCAGGACAGACATGCTGGGCCTCTCAGAGCAGGTCCTGGAGGTGCTTGTGGGGCTGGAGCTGCTCTGCTCCAGGACAGACTGACAGCTGCAGAGGAGAAGGCTCTGGGGGGACCCCACTGCAGCCTTCCTCAAAGAGGGTTTGCAGAAAAGAGGGAGCATGCCTTTTGACAAGGGCACACAGGGATAGGACAAGAGAGAACAGTTTGAATAAACTAAGGGGAGATTCAGATTTCAATTCAATGTCAGGAAGAAATTCTTCCCTTTGGGGATGGTGGGGCACTGGAACAGGGTGCCCAGACAAGCTGTGGAAGAAGTGTGCATCCTTTTAGAGTGTGAGCATTGTCCAGCTGCAGTTTATGTTCCATTTAAACTGGATTATAGCCGTGTGTGCTGAAATGGCTGCACTTGGAACTGGAGCAGAAGAACTTTGCTGTGTTCTAGCCAGGATATATCATCATGGACTGCTTGCTGCAGTCACAACAATTCTCAGAACAATTCCTTTGTTGTGAGAAAAAAGAAACAACAATTAATGCTCCTGAGCATCTGTTGTGTCATGAACATGCTATGATTTATCTGTTCCATGGGTGAATCAGGGTCTGATGAATTCAAGGACTATGTTAGTGCTTCAGGTACTAATACTCATAAGTCCAGGAGGATATTGTTATAAGAAATAGGGGAAAACCCACTCTATTCCATGTAAAATATTTGCAATGAAAAAAAAATTAATACAAGGTTCATAGTTTTTCTTTTTCTTACAGAATTGGAAGAGGTGAAACATTAATACTTGACTGGTTGTCATAAGAAATCTCACAGGCAAAAGCAAAGTAGTGTTTCATAAAACTCTCAAATTATAGAATGTGTGCAGGAGATGCTACTTAACAAAACTGTGCTCATGCTCATGGGTGTAAATTTTTTTAATGAATAGGAGGATGGGTAGGGAAGAAATGTCATTGTGTAGTTTATTCTAGTTTTTCCATTCTGCTCTGTTAGCATGAAATTTGGACAATAAATCATTCAAATTACTTAACTTCTTCTAGTAGAAAATATGAAAATGGTGGAAGGGAAAAAAGAAAATTAAAATGTTTGAGGGATCCAGGCAGTGCACTTGTTAATGACTAGGACAGCATTATATTTCATTCAGGCTTAGTGCCTCCAAACTGTTGTCACTGGGCTGTCATTCCTTTATTAACATTAATGAAAGCTGGATATCTGAAGTTGTTTCCAGCATCCATTTCTCAACTGAATTTTGGTTAGAAAAAAAAAATCATACCTTTGATGGATGTAGCAAACAGATGTGCCTGCTTTTTTAAAAGGGGATATTTCACAGCTGGATAGTAGGCAGTAGTGACTACAGCTTTTAACTCAGAAAAAAATTTAATTTTTTGTAAAGTAAAAGAATTGTGATTATCTATCATTCTTGCCTATTTTTTTTTTACCTTTTTGAGAATTCATGGAAAAGATTACGCTTCTCAATTAATCTGGATAACTTCCAGTATAGTTAAATCATGTAAAATTTGATCAAATAATAAAAGCAAACTGCTACATCAGGTTTTAAAGATCATTTCACATTTGGAAGACAGAATTTTGTCATGCCATAAGTAGAGATATTATTGAAAATATGTTACTGTTGAAGATAAGTTGTATAAGAAAAAGGTGATTTCTGGAGGTTTCCTGGATTTTGGTTGGTTTTTGCTTTTTCCCAGTGAGGTCTACCTCACTGTAGGTACAGCATAAGCTTTGTAATTTGCTTTTTGAGCAACAGAGGTGTCAGTTGTTCTCTCTGCTATGTATGAGTTACTTACCTTTATTTTAGAATCTTGAGAAACATTAAGAGCACCTCTGAATTGTCTCATTTCTTTACATTTTTGGGACATAAAAATGTTAACCTTTTCTGCACTAAAAGCCAGTCAATAAAATACAACATTTTAGATTAGTGAAAGATGATGCAATGGGAAATTGCTTCTCTTCATTCAGAAGGCTGGATAATGGAGCTGAACTTTTATGGCAGCAAAAATCGATGTCTAGGTGGACTTTGAAAGAATGCCTATAAAAGGACTGGCATTTGCATTAAGTAGCAGCACTAAATTTTTGACTGAGTCACCGATGGTACTTTCCAGTGTTTCTTTTTTTGTTTTGTCATCTTGTATCAACCTGAATGTTGGGGCAAAACAGGTTTAAAATGTGATGTAAATTGATGCTTCTTTTGAAAGTGATGACAGTGACACAAATCCTGAATGAAACCTGCAAGATTGTAGGTTATTCTTAGTCTCAAAATAGTTCTTATGCAGGGTATGTTAAATATTTAGGAAAGGCAGTGAGGAAGGTTTTAGTTTCCTTCAGTGTCTTGTGTGCTATTTTAATAACAAAGGATTCTTGTGGCAGTTGTTTTTTCTTGTTAGAAGCTTTGAGCCTGATTGAGATGTGGGAACACTTGGCCTTTCCAGAAGAAAAGATGTGGTGAAGTTGTGGTTTTTCAAGAGTGTGAAGGGATT
Organism: Calcarius lapponicus; assembly: GCA_039654755.1. Classification (NCBI taxonomy): domain Eukaryota; kingdom Metazoa; phylum Chordata; class Aves; order Passeriformes; family Fringillidae; genus Calcarius; species Calcarius lapponicus. The sequence goes on from CM077471.1 coordinate 8,200,859, forward strand.
TGGTGGTTTTAGGATGGCATGGATGTTTTTAATTTTTAATTTAGTATAAAACTTTAAGAAGTGTTAACAGCAAAAAAAACGGGGAGTACTTTACCTTCTGAGGACTTTTTTTGTGTTGAAAAGATTTCTCTCTTAGATCTTTGCAAGCATGACTTTGTCTTCTGAAATATGAATTTTTGTCATCTTGGGAAATTTTTAAAGATTTCACACTGTTTTCAGTATCTTAATCTTTTTTCGTTGAATCTATTGCAAGACATTATCAAAGCTGGTATCCTTAAAATGTTAGGATGACAAACATGTTTCACACACTTCACTTTTTAATGAGGTAAAGAAAAAGAGACTTCTCCATTATGCCCACACTGAGCATCTGGAGGATCAGAGTGAGTGGTTCATAGAATATTCCTATTAAACAGTTGAAATGCCACATATTATTAGCTAAAGCTAAATGGGCTAATAGGAGGTGGAGGCATTGCTGTGATGCCCTTGTCCTCAGAGCACACTGTGGATTCCTCAGTGCCCTTTGGCCTCACTGAGGTAGAACAGCTTGCAGTGTTTTGTTATTTAAAAAAGTGTGTAGTGGCTACAAACTGATAAAGATTGTATAAAAACACCAGTTTTTTCCTCCTCCTCTTTGCTTCAGCAAATGACATCTTGAAGGTCAGCAAAATTTCACTCCACCCTTCAGAAAGTGGGTTGTTTCCTCCAGCCTTCCCAGGCTAATGAAAGCCCTTTGAGGAAAATCTCATCAAAGATTTTAGCAGCCTTGACTTCTCCACCCTGGACCCTGCTCAACTTAAACATTCACATGGAAACCTTTGAGAGTACATAAAGCTTTAAGCCACGAGTACTCCCTGAGCTGGGGGGACTTTTTCTTTTTTGAGCGGTAATTCCAGGTTACTGTCTTGGTCAGAACATTTTGACCAAAAGTGCAGTCTTGAGAAAAGTGAAGGGAATGGTTCACACCCTGTGGTTATAGAGCAGTTAGCTCATGAACCAAAATGCATCATTACTATCATTCAGTTAGTGTTATCAGGAAAACTGTCAGGTTTACATGCTTAAGAGCGCTCTTGTAACTGTTGCCATGGCAATATCAGAAAAGCAACGTGGTAATGTTCATCCATATCCCATATTCAGTTAAATTCCTTTGCAGTCTTTTAACTGGGAAAGGAAGGTAACATATTGTAACAGGCTCTGTTTCTTTTGAGCTGGAACAAATGAAGGCTGAATTTAACTCTCTGTGTGAAGATGAAGTACAAATCCTAGGCACAAGTGGTCTCATTTGCTTTACTCTTGGTTTGCTTTACTCTTGTGTAGTATGTGTAAAGTACTCTCTGTGGAGTTACTGATCTGATGTTGGTGCCATGGTGTCATGACTTGGAATTTGGTTCGGGCTTTAAAAAAAACACAGGCACTGCAGTCACAAATGAAACATTTTGTTAGAAGAATGAATTTACCTCATATGTAAATCTTCTCTAAGTGCAGAAGTGTGAACACTTATGACTAGAATTCCAGATCCTGCTTTCTCATTTGGCCTCACTTTTGTAACGCTTTTCCCTGCCACTGAACCTGCCCTGTGTTTCCAACCTGTGTGGTGTTGATCAGCTGTGCATTTTTAGTTTCACTCTTTTGTTTTCTGACATTCAAGCTCCTTTTTCACTGACTTGCTGCAAGAAGTTGTTTTCCAGAGCCCTCCCCCAGCCTCCTGCCCTGGAAAGGCTTTGCCTTCACTCTTGGTACAAAGCAGAGCCCACGTCCTGTCCTTGCTGACCTACATTTGCACAGTGCAGCATTTCAGAGCTGGTCATGCAGCTCCCCTGCCTCCCAGGGAAGCTGGGGCTGCCCATGGAGGGGCTGGGGAAGGGCAGGCAGGGCTGGGTGGGCTGGAGATGGGATCTGCAGGAAGAACAGCCAGTACCATGTCCGGTACATGTGCTCAGCAAAGGGGTGATACTGTGCCCCGAGTCACATCCTGCTTTGGAAGGACAATCTGAAATGAAAAGGACAATAATGCTCTTCACTGAGAGGTGCAGTTCTCACACTGTCACAGAGTGATTGTCCAATATTTGCTGATTTGTGCTACTCAACAGCAAAAGAGAGATGGAGAAATGGCATCTGAAATTGGGAAAATATGGTAACAACAAGTGATGTTTTTGCAAATCAGTTACAAGCCTGTTCTTTCCAAAAGCACAAATGGAAGAAGCAGTAGCTCCTCTATTAGCATCTTCCCTCTCCCTTTCATTTCCTCCTAGGAAGTTTCCATGCATTGCAATCAGCATTACTTCAAGAGAAAAGGTTTTCTTGCCCTGTGGGATTATGTAGGTATTTTAGATTGATGTGTGATTAGGGACTATGTTAACATAGCAGGAAAATAAGTGGGAAGAGGGAGGCAGTCTAAAGTAATGGCCTTTAGGTGCTTGCCTCCCCTCCAGTGCCTGATTTAGCCTGGGTTTGGAGACAGCTAATGCATGTCTTAACATGTTGATATATTCTGAAAATATTTTGTAAATGAGGACTGACATATTTAATATTACTGCACTGCAAAGAAAAGCAGATTCTAAATTGCTGTTCTAGTAAGGTTAACCTGAAAAGCAGTCTGTCTCATCTCTTCTAGATCACTGCCATCCCATAATTTAAGTTTATAAATTTAAGTGAAGATCTTAGTGGGCACTGAATTTTCTCTCAGAACAACCACTGATGGTTGGAAGTACCTTGACATGTAATTTTAAAAATTTAGAGCAACTGCAGACTTTACCCATGAAAGATCTCTGTGACTGGGGATCGGATCACTTCTACTGCACCAAAAGCTGTAGTTGCACATTTTGCATTCTGAATTCTATTGGTGTGGGATGTACAAATATCTCATACCATTGTTTGAATTGGAGATGTGAAAGGAACAGTTCTGTTGTTCAATAACAACTTTTTTTTTTTTGTGGGATTTAATTTTGGTCCTATAGTATCAATGTGTAAATCTTCATTAAGCTGAAAGTTAAACAAATATGGGGAAATGGAATTCCAATTTCCAGATCTTGTTGCCAGGCCAGCTTTTCTAAGGTTTTTCTTTGCCATAATAATGGTGCTGAGGATGTCACGATTTTTTTCTCCCATCATAACTTTTGAGCCATTATGACTTTTTATATTTGTTTTCAACCTGAAGCAGATATACAGAGAAGTAAAAACATTTAAAGCAAGTATTATACAAACTCTTATACTTCTGTATTCAATGAATAGTTATATCCTTTTTTTTTTACTGCATTGCAGACATGTTAGAGTTTTTAGCTACAAGTTTGTATGCTATTGCTAATGAAAAATGCTTTTTTTCTTGCTGTATGGGGAAAGAAACTGAGAGAACTTGTCCAAGCTTTTAATGATATAATTAATTATTGCACTATTTTTAACATGAACTGTTTTTATATTCTAGTAGAGTGAGCAAATAGCTTAAACACAAGCTAGAAAACAGTAAAACATTCGGAGAAAAGAATGTAGAGTGTTCATTCTGTAATTGCATATTTCATCGTACAAAATGATTCCCTTTTGTTTCTGAAAGCCTTGCAACAAACTGGGTAAGAAAACAGTACTTGGATGCAAATGTTTTTAGTAGCCTTTGACCATCTTGATAAGGATTCAAGTATGTTTATAGAGTAGTTTCAACTTACACCCAAACATTAATACAAATTAAAAAAAAACATGTTGGACCCTTAAAAGGGCATTAAGAATGGCTTTTTATTTAGCATTCTGGTGCTCCTCACTAGTCCTGTGAGTAGCAGGAAGTTTGGTATGCTGAACTCATGGGCTTTGTGCCGTGATTCTGCCAAGCTCGGGCAGATCAACATCGTGTAGGAGCTCCAAAGCCCAGCACCCAAGAGGTGGTTTGGCTGCCAAACTTGATGATTCCAGTGCCAAACTATTTAAGGTTTAGTATTAACCTCCTGGACTACACCCAGGAGCCAGAAGAGCATTTAGGACTAGCCAGAGTTGGTAAAATCAAGTCCATCGCAGTGGAGCTGGAAAGTGCCAAGGGCTGGGAGCAGGCTGAGGTCCTCTCCAGGAGGCTGGAGTGTGTCCTTGGCCACTTATGGCATTGGACATGTTCCAGAGCTCAGTCCCCTGCACAGCTGGCTTCCTACAGTCACTCTGGGGTCTGGAGCTAGCACTGCAGGGTAGAGCCTGCTCCAGTGCCCTGCAGCTGGGAGCGAGCAGCACATGGAGTGGGGAGATCTGCACTGGGGGCTGAGAGCACACTCCCAAACATCTGTGCAGGGCAGCTCTCTCACATGAATGCCGACAGGCATCATGTAAACTCAGTGTATGAACTTTCAGTTTAGTCAGAGAAATCTCTGCAGAAGAGAGTTAATACTTTTACAGGTATTTGCTTTCCCCAAAACCAGACATTTATATGATTTGAGGTGTGTTGAAAATGCAGAAATGTACAATTAGCACACCCCAAATACAACAGAGTAAAAACTTCAGTGGAAGATCACCAAAAAAAAAGATGTTGAGCAAATCCCCATCTCCACCTTCTAGAGGACCTGCTGGAATTGCTTCAGAGGTTCATCCAGTGCCTTGCAGTCTGTTCACATGTGAGAGTTGCTGCAGACAGACAGCCCAAGAGCTGCTGAGAGTGGTCAGTAATATGATTTGTCTTCTTATTACAAAGGAGAAAACCCTGCTGTGATCTCTGTACTGTGCATGATAACCAGGATTCAAGGATAGGGAACACTAGAAAAACCTAGTAATGCTAAAGTTAGAAATTTTTCTTCCTGAGCAGCTTTCCCAGAAAAAGTAAAATCTTAAGACCATAAATATAATCAATTTTATTAAATAATAAAAGTACATCAAATATTTGTGTTTTCTCCAATTAATAAGTCCCAGTCAAACAGAAAACTAATTGCAGTTTGATCATTTGCTGATGATCAGAGGTGGGTATTGCTTACCCTGGCACTGTGACAAGCAGTAATAACCTGAATTTGATACAACTCTGCTGTAACAATTGGAAAATAAGCTTTAAAAGTTCAGTTTGTTAGAAAACTGCAAACCTGTAAATAGATTTAACCCACTTCTCTCAATTTATTTTCAGTGGTACGTGTTGTGACTTTAAATTGCTTAGGCTTTGTTCCTGCCCATCTTGCTGGCTGGAACTCTCAATCTTATTGTGACCTAGTTTTCCCCACCTATAAACTCAGGTGTGGGGCTTCATTTTCTCCAGCAGATGTGCTTTCACTTGGCTGAGCCTTGCTTTTTGTCAGACAGGAAAGAGCAAAACAACACGTTTGATTAATTTTCTCCCGCTATGCAAAAAAATGAAATTTTGTCAAGAACGGTGCAAGACTGGAACTTATGTTTTACATTTCTCATCAGCCTCTGAGTTACCTTGAAGTTATGTAGGGAAATTAATAGCAGATCCAATGAATTTGCATGAAGGTTCCAAGTGGAATGAATGTTACTTGGCACCAGATCTTAGGAGCTGGCCCTGTGACTTCTAGAGAATGAAGTAACTTTCAGTCAGCTCTTTGTGGACGGAAAGTTGCATCCAGAACACCACTTGCATTTCTGAAGGCAATGTACAAAGCAACTTTGCAACTTTGATTTCATTTATCACTCTTTCCAAACCAAATAAGCAACCTTCTGAAAACTGGATCTACTTCAAGGGAGTACGTTCTTAGTGCTTTAGAATTTATTGGTAGTGTGTTACTAACTTGTGACGTTGCTAAATGTGTGGTACGTTAAAGTAGTGTATAATAATTGTCATGTGGCATTTGAAGGTAAAACTGATCTGCCCTTTGTGCATTTCCTTAGTTTTTAATTTTCCATTTTATAGCAGTTCTGGATAATAAGAAATTACATGGAAGAGAACTAGAGCTATGAATGCACTCCTTAAAATGAAAATTTTAGTGTGGAAAATATGCTCAATTATATTTTACTGGCACATGAATCAGCAATTGTACCACCAAAGTGTGCATGCTTATTATTGCATGTTAACACAGAAATCCTTATATACCATCTTGTCTTTTTTTTTCCTTAATCTCAAATTTGCTGGGAAAACCTTTTGGTTATAATTTCATCATATTCAAGAGCTATAATTTTTTTTTAACTTAAAAAAATAATTTCCCTCCTGCCCTGTGTGCTGGGCTCAGAGCTGGGGCTGCTGGGTGTCCCTGTTTCTGTACACGTGCCGCGGGCTCTCAGTGCAGCCTGCGGTGGCGGAACCTGCCGGCCTTGTCTTTGGCCGCGTTGGCGCAGGCGTTGTGCTTGTTCTGCTGCAGGTGGTTCCAGTATTTGATCAGCTCGCTGGGTTGGAACTGATGGGAGGTAATTAGGTGGCTGTATTTACAGCTGGAGTAAGAAACTCGCCAGTGATTGAAGACAAACTCGTTGGGTGGGGGCATGGGGTCAATCCGCAGCTTGGCGAGACAGATCCCCACGTACACGTCCTCTAAGTGTAAACGTCTGATGCTTAAGGAGACCTTAAAGATCTTTTCTGCTAAGTCTCCAGAAAAAACGTAACCAGTTCCAGAGCAGAATACAGGGTAACGTTCACTTGGATATAAATCAGGTGGCATATACCACTTGCTATCCTTGTTCCTATTAGGTGCATAACCTCTCATTAAATAACCTGTAAAATACTTGTGCCTCGGAGGAAGTTCTGGTTTCAGAAGCTTGTGTATTAAATACTCAGTATTGACAAACATATCACTATCAGTTTTCATAACATAAGGAACATGTGGACAGTAGGTTGCAACCCAGTTCATTCCCATCAGAGTTTTTATAGTTAAATTATAGTAGGTGTCGAAGTATTCTTGTTGAATGATGTCATGGTACTGTCTGCTTTCCTCAAGGATGGTTCTCTGGAGGTATCCATCTACCTTGGTGCTTAAGCCCAACAAAAAAATACGCACGATTTGGATGCCAGGTGTCAGGCTCTCGTTGCCCCAGGTCTGCCGAATTGCTTGTCTGGCCTCCACCTGGCCTGGCTCTGCAGCTATGAGCAGTATTAGAAAAGGGGTTTTTTCCTGGCACTTGCCAGGCTCGTTGATGACGTATCTGAAATGATAGGAAGTTGGATGCCCAGTGCCTTTCTCGTTGTAAATACTCCCATTGGCACTGAGGGTGTTTTCCAAACCGGTGACACCCTGTGGGGACAGATCCGTGTTGTTGGGGTTGGTGACTGTCTGAGGCCGGAGTGTCTGAGGCACAGCATCTCTCCACACGTTCCTTAGAGAGCTGTGGTTGGTCTCGCTTTTTGTAGATCTAAATCCTCGGATGGTATAAGACATGGGATTTTCTCTGAATCCAGCCTTGCCTGGCAGCCAGTCGTGGTGGTTAAAGAACAGAAACATGGCAAAAAGAAACACCAGAGAGACCAGGCCAATGAGATGGGTGCGAAACAGAGACCTTTTGGTATTCCAGGTCATCTTTGCCAAGCAGCAGTGTCGTCTTCTCCACTGAAGCATGTTGTAAGGATCCAGTGATGGGATATGAGACAATGCTCAAGGGAAAGGCTTTTCCAATTGGTTTAGAATCCACTGCTATTCTTTGGTATTCATTTTCCTTTGAGTTGAGCAATCGTCTGCAAATGGCTTGCTCTGCAAAGAATAAAAAAAAATCAGAAATCTTTCATTTTACACACTCGTAATAGAAACGGTTACAAATAGAAACTAGATATAAACATAAAATTGAGTTAAATCTACTTTTTCAAAGAACAGCCCATGTCAACGGAAATAAGATTTGACTGAGGCTAAAAGCCAGCCTTGTTTTATGATTTAACTTGATTTGTTAGCTTTTAAAAATGCTTTTTGCCTGTTAAAAGTTTCGATGAACATCCTGGATACCAAAGATAAAGAGGCAAAAAAAAAAAAAAAGGATCATGTTAGCAGGAAAAAGTGTGAAGTAGATGTAAATAGCTTCATATCCATGGCTGTGAAATCCTTGTAGAGTGTTTGAGAAGGACTGAATGAGAAAGCCTTGCTGGCAGATGGAAGGTTTAATGGCATTAATTAAAATTGATTTGACATGCAGAGGCTAGGATGGCTGACAGTTTTACAGCCCTTTTTGCAGACAGCCGTGCCTGGTGGTGGGACAGACGGCAATGGCAGAGCTGTGTTAGTCACAGGACACTGCCTGGCGCGCCTCCACCGGCCCCCACTGTGCAAGGAAGGGCACTGAGAAGATGCACCTGTCAAAATTCATTTTCAGGGTCCAGTAACCTCACTGCACAGCCCTCAGATGCCAGCGCAGGATAACATTCCTGGTCACTTCTCAGGCACCTTTCACCTTCTACTCTGCATTGGAGGAAAACATTGAATGGAGCACTGGGCTGTGGTGCCAGGCTCAGAGGCAGCTGAATTAAAATTAAGCTCTTGATGTTTAGTAGACAGAGAACTTGGGTAATGATCATGTTAACTGGAAATCAAATTGCTCAGGACTAAGTTTCTGGCCAACTATCTGATGATCATGATACTGGGTTGGTTTTTTTCCCCTCTATAAAAATATATGTAAGTACTGCACATAGCAGTTGGAAATTTCAAGTATTCTGACCAGCAGCTGTAGGAAAAAGTGCCAAAGTAGTCTGTGCTTCATTTTCTCTTAAATTTTTGTTCATATTCAGCAGCAGAGTCAATATGGCAGCTTCATGATGCTGCATATTAAAAGCTGATCACATCATCTCGTAAATGAACTTTCACTGTACAATAGCAATTCGTTTGTGATTTTCAATTTGCTCTAATTTATTCCTGGGCCCTAGGGTCTTGTATAGGAAAAAAGGATGGCAGTTGAACAAGAGTCCATGGAAAATGCTGCTCCTAATAGAAATATGCGATTTATTAATTGCTTCACTATCTTCTTAAACCAATATTTGAATTAATTTCTGCATTTAAAAACGAAGTGATATGTTACATAGGAAATTACGGCATTTAACGCTGTAAGGGAGTAATTTAAGATGAGATGTCAATCGAATAATAGGATATTAAGCTGTACGTATGTGATGCGACGTTGAGTCTGTCCTGTTCACGAAAGGGCATATTTGTGTTTCGGAGGGGCGGGGAGAGGGGTACAACTGATGTTTATTTTACTCACCGCCGGGATCTTTACCGTCACCCTCCGCATGAGCGGGAGCTGCCTCACGGCCCGCCGCCGGCCCGTGACCCCCGCCAGGGGGCGACGCTGCGCGCCCACTGTGACGCGGGAAGGCGCGCCGGGATCCTGCGGGAGCGGCCGAGCCCGGCCCGGGAGCGGCCGAGCCCGGCCCGGGAGCGGCCGAGCCCGGCCCGGGAGCGGCCGAGCCCGGCCCGGGAGCGGCCGAGCCCGGCCCGGGAGCGGCCGAGCCCGGCCCGGGAGCGGCCGAGCCCGGCCCGGGAGCGGCCGAGCCCGGCCCGGGAGCGGCCGAGCCCGGCCCGGGAGCGGCCGAGCCCGGCCCGGGAGCGGCCGAGCCCGGCCCGGGAGCGGCCGAGCCCGGCCCGGGAGCGGCCGAGCCCGGCCCGGGGCGCTCCGGCTGCTTTCATGCGTTTGGTTTTAAAATCTGATTTTCATACTTAGCTATTCGGGGCTGATGCCACTTCCCGGAGACTCAGGTGTGTCTATAAAAATCATAAACCCTTGTGTCTAAACTAGTTGAGGAATTAACCTGACACTCCATGCTTGTGCTGCTTTACCTGAGTATTGTCCTTATGTAAAAGAAAACAAGCTCCAAACGTATGAGACTCGTGTTTATGTGACCATTTGCACCTGCTTTCCCCTGCTGGAAAAACAGAAGCTTCCCCTCCAAACTCGTAATTGTTAGTTTGTCTGCGGTGTGCAGTGAGTTGTAGATGAACGCTCAGGTATTGGGGAATATCTGTGTGTAAGCAAACAGAAATGTCACTTCAAAGGATAGCCCCGATCTCAAGGCAGTTCATTGTCTGATTGGAGGGCAGCAGTGGGAGTGTTTGGTTAATTATTGTTCCACTGCATGCATTCACAGTTTAGGAAGAAAATCAAACACAGAATTTCACAAATGTGGAGCAGCAGCTAGAACTCAGTTTAATTTTGTCACACTGAATTGTTCGACTTATAAAACTACAGTCATTAGATGGAAATACTTCAGCAAAAAGTGCACTGCACTACTAACCCTTGTTTAATCTGAGGCAGTGTTTTGATGAGCACCTACTTGGATAAGGCAACAGGCAAAAGTGAGAATCTTGAGTTACATAAATATTTGTGTAAACTGACAAAGGTTTGCAGGTGCTGTGTTTCCCTGATGCACTGATGTCCCAGCACAGGCAATGGCCAAAGCCTTTCTTTATTAGGCTGCATGCTTACATAATGCATATGAAAATAAGTTTTACAGTGAGGGACAGAACTAGAATCAGAAGACATTTTAAAAGAATCATATTTCCTTGATTTTTTTAATGTAGTTGTTTGATTTTTCAAGGTAGGAGTGTCTAAGAAAATCTGTCTCTGTTTGCCCTTTAAAAAGGCATTTTATGAATAGGAAAAGCACCCACATCTGTATTTCAGCTTCATAGAGCCATTGACTGAAAAAACCCAAATAACGTGGGCTCATTTTCTTTCCTGTTATGTGTACAATATTTCAAAATATACAGTGGGATGTTAAGCATTGAAAATACAGCAACAACAATAGCACCTTTGAAAAAAATACTACATGCTAGGCTGCATTGTTTAAAAATAATGTATAAAACTGTCAGTAGATATTAAACCCACCATCTAGTTCTATAATAAAAATATTATTTTTTCTTATTTAATTAGGATTAGAGCATTACTTTTTTTGCCCAAATACTTAAAATTCCATTTCAGAGAATGGTTATGAACAGGCACCAACTATTGACAGTAGATAAGAAAACCTAAGTACAGCAGAGGGTCTCTAGAACACTCACCTTGTCCTCAGGGAGTGTGTTGTTGCATGTAACTGCATTTTGGAGATGTTATTTGTGATAATGCTGCTTCATTTTTGGCACCTGGCAGTGCAGTCACTGATGCATTATCAAATGCCAAATACATAAACTGTGAATGCCTCTTGAATTTTTATTTGTGGTCTGTGCTCTGCTGGTGTTTTGGTTCCTGGTACTTGCAGTTCTGCTCTATAATTACAGCTTTGAAAATTGAAGCATTCGACTTCCTATTCACATGTCTTGGATTTTCATATTTTGATTAGCTGTGTGGGCAAACTCTTAAATTAGAGGGAAGAGTTCAAAAGGCAGCCAGAGTCTATATTCTGATGAACAGCAGTTGCATATTGGGCCTCATTTAATGTGCCTGGCTACCCTTACAAGCTCCATTAATCTTCTGCACGAAACAGTATTTGGGATAAGGTTTGATGTGCAGCTTTTTGAATGCCTGATACCAATGTCTTAGATTAACCAGGTGTGCTTCTCCTGGAGTGTTGCCTAAAGATACATTTTTTTTGTTGTTGTTTTGAAAGTTCTCTCAAGTGACTTTATATTCTAAATGTCTTAAAACTGATTTGAAACTGGTGTCTGATGTATGCTGCATCCCTTGCTTTGTGAACTCCTTCCAGCTGCAGTTGTTTTGTTTCATATTGGCATTGCCTTGGGCAAAGAAAGCACATTTATATTGACATGTAATGATTTATTATAGCTTATTGGAAGATTCTGCAGATAAGCACTTTCTTTATGTAGTCTATTGAACTGCTATAGATTTAGGTCTTAAATTTGTATTGCAAATATTCACCTTTTCTTTTGTCACTAGTGACAAAGTATTTAAATTTCAACAAAAAATAGGAATGAATGGCAATTAGATGGAATGTCATTTTACAATCCAAGTTAAACAGTCAGTGTTTTCATATTAAACAGAAATTGCAGTGATGGCAGGAGATAAGTTACGTGCTTACCATTTTGAGTGTGTAGTGTTTGAAGGTTTCCTTTTGGGAAGTCAGGGAGCCTGATGTTACTTGTAAATCGTGGTGCCTGATTGCACTGCTGATGGTTTAAACCATGCCCAGTCTTTTGCACGCTCCCAATTTTTGCTTGGCTGGTAGTGCCCTTGTAACATTTTGCTTGTGTTAAGGGGGCAGAAAAGCAAGTGTAAAAAGGGCTGAGGGGACTTCTAAGATAATGTCTTTTGACTGTGTGGTCTGTTTTGATGGTTCAGTGCTCTCGGTATGTCACATTATGGCCATTTTACCATGCTTTAAGATTACTTCAGATTAGGATTAATTCTGACCTAGTTTGAGAGGATTTCTAACTGGTTTTTCTGTATTGGAGAGGTTTGAGTTTTTAATTTCTCAGTTAAAAGCAATCATTACGGGAACTCCATTATCCCTTTAATCCTTCCTCTCCAGCCACAGCAGCCTTGGCAGACTGTGAGCACCGCATTTAGTCAGTGTAAGGGAGTGACATTGTGCTGGGGGAGAGCAAAACCTGCTAGAATTCTTTCTCCCTGCTCTGAGACACTGTTATCTCAGCGCTCTGCAAATTAGGAGCGATCATTATCTGGAATGGTCGAAAAGGTAACAGACAAGCGAATGAATATCACACACAAGGGTTTGACATACCTTCCTTGGTCAGGCCATTTATGGTGCAGGATTATACCCACAGAAAATAGTTTGGGCACGCCATCACTTCAGCAAAAAAGATGCTCTCGACCATGCGCACATCCCCCAGCAGCAGCAGCCCTGCTTCCTGCGCCCGCCGCGCTCGGGATCCGCTCTGTCCATCTGTCTGTCCGTGGCCGTGTTACCTTCCCGGCTGGCCGGCGGCGTCCTTGGCTCGGGGCTTTCTGTTCATGCTGCAGACAAAGGACGGGAGCCGAGGCTGCTCTCACAGCTGCTGCCTCGCGGCTCGGACAATGCAGGGCTGTGCTCTGCTCTCCCCAGGATCCATATTCCTGCTGGAAATGTTCGCGGGGAGTGCCTCAGTTGGCTTCAGTAATAGGATCTCCCTCTGCTCCTTCCTTCATTGTTGCTAGGCAGTAATAGAAATGGTTCGGAGTTGTTTTAACCCAGAATTGTGGTGTATAAAATCCATTCCGTAGTTCTTGAGCTGCTGCACAGGCAGGCAGCAGTTTAAATGTGGGCTTTGACAGATGCTGTCTTCTGACAGAGCAGAATTTAACGTCACTGCTTGGCTGAATCCCACGTGATTGTTTGCATTCATTTTGACTAAATCCGAAGGCAGACAGGAAGCTTTACAGGCTCTTGCTCTTATTTGGTAACTGATACGTACTCAGTTCATGCACAGTGATAGGTGAATAGTATAAAAATTGTATGATCATTAAGTGAAAAATTGAGGGTTTTTACAGATTGTTTTCACTTTTCCTTGATGCTGCAACTTAGATTCTCTAGGAGATTTTTAATGCTAGATGTTTTAGTCCCATGTTCCAAAAGCTGTTCTGCAGTGGAACGGAGTTATAAGCATTTAAATGCTGAAGCTTGATTTAACCCATTTGTCTCTCTTGGAGTACAAATGGTCTGTACCTTCATGGAAAGAAAAGATAGAAGTGCCTTTCTTTGCTCATATTTCCTTTACGCATTCTTACTCTTTAAAAGCTGCTTTTTGTTATCTGAGGTTATTCAGTTGGGCTGATCCACACTGATTTATAAGCACATGCTGTTAAGCTGCCTCTCTGCTGTTAATAGCTTTCTGCTATGGTCTGGCATTGCAAACTCAGGGCACTTCATTTCAATTATTGATGAACATAAAATGTCTTTTGTCTGTTACAGACACACCTATGTCATAAAATTTGTCTTTTTGGTCCTAAGGAAACCTGTGTTCCTTTCATTTCTCTCCTTTCAATGACTGACCCTTCTGTGCTAAAGCATCTTATTATATTTACTATATAAATAAAATACCATAATACCTGAGAAATAGAGACCTAGCAGCATACTTAGCCAGGTATTTATTAGTCACTGTGTTTGCCCCCTCTGTTTTAAAAAGCTAATGACTGGTTCTTTAGACCTTTTTTTTTTGACAAGGAGTAAAGAAACTGTGATTTATCTGGTGTGTCTGATTTGTAGTGGTGGGGGTGGGCATGTCCCTTACTGGGAAATAAGGCTTCCCCAGGCAGTCAGTGTGTTTTATTATTCTATATGCATAATATGATAGTTTACTAGAAACATAATCAGATTTAGATCCTCCTAACTAAATCATCTATGTACACTAACTTTCTCTATTAATTTAGTCTTGTTTGTAATGCATGAGTTTCCTAGCCTCATAACGATTTTCACAAATCCTTTGATCCTATCTGAGGACATTTTAGGATCATGAGCATATTTCCTAAATAGTAATTATAAATATTAAGTGTGTATCGCTAAAGACTTTGTATCTCCTCCAGTCTAAACAAATCAGTGTTTTAAAAATGGAGGGGAGGGGTCAGTGTGGGGGTGGAGCATGACAAGAGGGCTGTGTCCAGCACCACTTACTGATGTGGGACCTTGATGAATAATTGAGAATCAGTGCATTGAGACATTGCATATGTGCCCAGATGACTCCATTTCCCACCTAGACACACAGAGCTTTCTGCTGCCCTGTGTAATATCCAGAATTTGGTGTAGTCTGTTGCTGGAACACACAAACATGAGAGTATGACCAGGAGTCCTCCCAGTTTGCTGCACTCTGGGCTCTGGGTGGGAAACCAGGTGGGTTATTCTGTGGTCAGTGCATCCAGGCAGAAGAAATGAATGCTTTTGTCAAATACAAACATGTAAATCTGCCTCTAAATTTGGAATTTTCAGACAAGACTCGTTTCCCTTGTATTTAGGAAACAAGTTCAGATCTCAACAGAATGGTTATTAAAATCTGTGCTGTTTCAATTTAATTTATTTGCTACTGCTTCACTGTACCTGGTTCCTAAAGCTTGGGACCTATTGGAAGGGGGAGAGCTGTTTTTATTTTTCTATAAATGCTCATTAGTAAATATTAAAGGTACAAAAATCCCAAGGGCTGTTTTTCTAAAGAGAATCCTTTTTAAAGTAAATTTAGAGAGGAACAGACATCAGCTCTGGCTTTTAATTAAATGGCCGTATCCCTTGTGTGTAGCCTGTAAAGTTCAGGCAGAGCTGTTGTCTGTTGGTATGTGTAAAAATTGTCATCTTGCCTTGTGAACAAATTGAGTATTGAATTCTTAAATATTAATGACCAATTTCTTTTGTTCATTCTCTATTTTTATTTTCAAATAAAGTATGAGCAGTTCTTTGCTCATCTTACAGAAAAGTAAGAAAAACTTTAATTTTTGTACTGCTTTCCATCTGGGAGTGACTGATTCAGCTTTAGAGTCAAAGTTTTGGGAACAATTTCCTTTTCTTTTATAGCGCTTTTTTCTTTGCTACTTTCCTAAGATACTGTGCATTTGTGGGTATTTCAGGAGGGCAGGTCTTGCTTTGGACTGGGAATAGGAGCTGCAGGTTTTGCTAATCTTGCTGGGCTGGAGGTTGGAATGAGCTTTATTTCAGCCCAGTCTCAGCACGAAGGGTCAGTTGACTGCTTGTTCTCCATGAAGGGAGTAGTGTGTTCTGTAATGTTACTATGGTTACATCCCAAATTAGAAGCTGCAGTGTTAGTGCTTGAAAGGCTGCCACCTATTAAGGCTCCAAGGAGTAAGTGAAGATGTAGAACCTGTGTGAGGAGCAGGCAAAGTTACTGTGACCAGGAGCTGGAGTGCTCAGCAAGTCCTGCACAGAGAGCAGGGCAGAGGAGGGGGCTGCTCACAATTCCCTGTGCACCTGACCACTTGGAACTGAGCAAAATGTACCAATGCAAAACAAACTTGTGGTGGTTTGGAATGTTCTCTTCAAAAAACTTAAACTCTTTATGTGTAGTTTTTAGAGGGTGTTGTTAGCACAGCTTTGTCTAACTGGTTTTATAATAAACTCTTAGGCTGAGCCATTCAGTAAAGTTCTGTCTTGACAACATTAGCAGAAATTCCTCAAACTCATTTGGATTAATTGCAGTAGTCAGGCACGTACTGCTTGGCAACTTCTGCCCCTTGAGAGTTGAAATACTTAGGCCATGGGTGACCTATCACTGTTCCCATGTGGATTGTGCATTCTGGATACTCCATGAATACTTTGCAAAGTTCATTTTATCATAGTAAAATGGAGTATTATATCAACTGTAATGTGTTGAAAACCTTTCAAGGGACAGTTCAGAATGATTTATGGCAACATTTTCAAGGTTGGTTATTCTTGTTTTTAAGCTTTACTTTTACCTTTTGGAAATGTGTTAATGCAGAGTGTCATAAATGCTTAATTTTAATTTTCCATGTTGAGAATTATTATGTATATGGCTAGTGGGTATTCTGCTCTTTTCTTCAAAAGTAATACTTCTCCAGTAAGTTCATCTAAAGGGGAGACAGGGTTGGCAAATACTTGGAATTTGCTTGGCTACTTTGAGATCCCAACATGTTTCTTAGCTATCCCAGACATGTTGTAAGTGAAGGAAAAATAGCAATCTAGAAATGACCACAAGTGTCAGTATTGCCTGCCTTATTTTGCTTAGTAGATTTTCACCATTGCTTAGCTGGTAATGAAACCAGCTTTTATATTTGGTGCATTTTTTTATAAACGGTCAAGATTTTGCTCTCTGTTTTGATAATACCCAAGCCATAAACTTGGTGATTTCATTAACCTACTGAGTGTCATAACTTTAGAACCTGAATGCAACAATACGTATCAATCTACAGAATTAGAAAAAGTTCCCAGTTATTACAAAACACGGATCAGGTTTTGTTCAGTTGATTTTTTGTATTTTAGTTCATAAGGAACATAAGCATATGCTCAACTTCACAAAGTTGTGAGGGGGGGGGGAAAGTCCAAGTGATGTTTTCAAGTCAGAAGGGTGTTTCTTGGGAAACATTTCAGGGAGATGTTCTATAATTTTAAAGCTTGTATTTTTTTTATAAAGTAAACTGATGTTCTAGGTGTCCAGCTAGAATTCATTCTGTTCTCCTATCACAGCTTCCTTAGAGGATCACAGATTTGGAGTGATGCAAAATTCACTCAAAAAGCCAAAGTACAAAATATAAAGTTTTGGTCTGCTTTCATTCAGTTCTGGTTTTGTGTGTTATGCAAATGTATATGGACTACTTTCCAGATGTGTTTCTTTCTTCAATATTGTGTCGTTTGCTTTATCATATCTTTTCTTTCTTCTGTATTCTGATTTTTCATCTCTTCCCCCAGGCGCTGCATGCAATTATTGCTGATCTCAAGTGCTAAATGCAGATTTTATTCTTCCAGAGGTTGGACAACATAATTTCATTTGTATTGTGCAGAATTTTTGGTTGTGAGCTTCTCCCCTGATGAACTGACAAGCCAGTGCCAGCAGTAATATTTTCTGCCTGTCACAAGTGTTGCTTTTGCATTCTGAGGAGAGCAGGGACTTTATGAAGCTTTGATTCAGCACAGCAGGGGAGAGGAGGGCAAGCAGCTGAAGTACCAAAATTCACAAGCAGCTTACAGTGGGAAATGGGCTGGAGTTTTCCCCCTTACCTCATGGGCTGTTTCATCCTCCTACCTGCACTATATGATCAAGGTACCCCTAACACCTACCCCAGCATGAGAATGAGAAATAAAACCTCCAGTTCTGACAGAAAGTGGAACTCTCATGGAAGAACTGGTACTAAATATCCAATTTCAAAGCATGGCAGATGGAATGAAGGAAGATGGCGTCCTGTTGGAGATAATAGGCACCAGCTTTTATGCTGAGAAAGGAAAATGTCTTGTTCCAGTTGCTGCCTTTTCTGCCCCCTTTTCTGCCCCTTTTCCCTCAGGCTGTCTTCAGGCTCTTGAGGCATCCCACACTTCTCACCCAATAATTTAGAGAATCTTGGCTCATCAGGCTGAGCAAAGGATGCAGCCATCCTTTCCTGCCCAGCACTCTTCCATGGAGGAGCTACCTAGGTTTTTCTTTTCTTTTGTGTGGGACCAGTTAAGAGATTAGCAACTGTTCATCCTCTCACTAAGTTTTTTTTCCCCATGTGTGTGGCTTGTACAGGAATATGGAGACATTTTGTATGCCTCCAAAATTTTTAGTACTGAAATTGGTGGGACATTTGTTTAGTGAATGTTAAATAATGTGAAATTGAAGAACTGGACTTTCAGAGCTGTCAGAATTTCCTGTGACTTGGGGTTGAGACCTGTACTGACTCTTTCCATCTGTCACATTTGCTCAGTAGCTTTAGTATGTTAATTCCTACAGCTCCATCCTGGAGATAGCCTCATTTACAGCTAATTCTGGGGGACATGAAAGGTTTACAGCAGAAATAACAGAGATTTAGCAAGTGCCTTAAATGCCTGAATCCTTTCCTTCAAGCAGAGATGCTTAAACTAGGAAAACCAACAAAATCTGTGGAAAAAAATCCTTTCTCCAGGGACTCAAGAGGTCCTATTCGTGTAATAAATTTCAGCAATATTTGTTCATAGCCAACAGGAAACCTGGATCATAAAACGCAGAATAAATCTCCTTTTAAGAGAAATTCCCTACTGCTTTTTTTTTTGACATGTTGGAGAGACTGAAATTTCTCCAAACACTTTGCACATCACCCAGATCTGACTGAGCTGCTTCAGCCGGGCCAGCTGGGGATGTGTCCCAGGTACTCCCCATTTTACTGAATGTTGTTCCACCTTCATGTTTCCCTCAATTTGCTGTAGTTCCCAGTCAGTGGAGATTAAGCTGCAGACTTTCCACTTCTAAAATTCACATTAAACTTAAATGATACCATTCCTTGAGTGGCTTCCAAGGAAAAGGAAGCTCTGCTGTGGAAATAATGGATTTTGTCTGAATAACTGTGTTCATAATTCCTTCAGTAATCTGTGTAAGACTCTAGATTAATTTCATGAGCCTGAGGATTTTTTTTCACATAAATTACTAATGTAGAGTCAGTAACCAGGACTCCTAGTCCTCAAATGCTTGATTTAGAGGAAATCCTCAGGGTCTGGTTTGTATAATGTAAATTGACAGAGAATATTGATTAAGAACTAGAAAATTTTTATCATTTTCTGCTATCTTTAGCTATATTTCGAACTGAAATTCCAGGTGGTTTATTATCTATAGTATAGTGGCTTCTAACAGAAGAAGAAATCAGAGACGGCTCTCTTGCATCTTGTCTGCCTCAAGACGTAATATTAAGAATAATCAATGCATTCTGTAGGGAGGTGTGTCTGTAAAAGAAAAAAATATTGGTTGTATTTAATATAATAACATTGGACTCATAAAATTTGGCCTAAAATTCAAGATTATATTCTTCTGTTAGGTATATAATCTTGCAATTCATAATCAGCATCTGCAAAGAGTTCTATTGTTGATCTGTCTTACTAAGGTAAATTCACAGAGAGCACTTGTCATCTAAAAAACCCCAACTCTGCTTCTCAAAAACATACCAAAACGTGTCATCCTCTTAAAAAGCCCCACAAAATCTCATGACCTTGGATGATGCATATTGTAGATTCTTTGAAGTCTTTTCTTCTTGAGGATTTGTGTAATCAAACATTCAGACTTATACAAATGCTTTTTCTGTAAGTTTTGGTTAATGTATGCTTGTTTTATCAATGTGCAAGTGTTATGGTTTACATTGCATATCAAAAGATTGAACTGTGGATGAGACCAAATCTGACCCACTTTTTTCTGCCCCCCCCCCCTTTTTTTTCCCTCACACCTTTGTATCTCCATGTTAGTCTTTGCCTTGGTGTTCCTTATTTTGCCAAATATCAAAAGCCCTTCCATAGTATTTCTAGGTAACAAGCAAAGTAATGAATAGAATAAAAATACTTTATTTATTAAGGCCTGGATACAGTACAGAAAGGGAATTCCTTTGTTTGAGAATCTAGGTCACTTCATAAGGAAAAGGTTTCCCTACTGTGAAAAATTTACATTTGCCTTTTTCTTTGTTTTTTCTTTTTCTATTTTTCCTTACGATGTGCCACAATCTGTACTCGTATGCTGTGTTTGCCTAATGACAAGAGGTTGTTTATTCCATGTAATTAAATGTCACTTCTCTGGGGTGCCTGGGAGGAAGGGAAGTGAGCAAGGAGGTATGTCAGTAAAGTGGGAAATGCTGGGTGCAGCAGGAAAGGTTAGAGCAGCTCTCTGGAATCCCTGTTCTCCTCTCCCTGGCAGGTTGGCTGGGACCAGAGCCAGAGTAAAATTGGTTGTGTGTATGCCCAGGATGATGCACACCATCTCCTGAGCCTTGTGCAGTGTCCTCCATGTGGGAATAGATGCAGCAGGCTGCTCAGAGCAGGCTGGTGCAGCCCTGGGTGCCCTGTGGCTGATGGCTCTGAGCAGAATTTCCTCCCTTCCTCAGAGCAGGGCTGAGGCACTTGGAGATTCTGCAGGAGCTGCAGCAGCTTGTGCTGGGTGCCAGGGCTGTGGCCTGGGAAGGAGGTGAGCAGTGCTTTGAGAAGCTGCCCTGAGCAAAGGAAAGGGTGAAACCTGAGGCATCTCCATCATCTCCAGTGGAAAATGTGTTGCCTGGAAATACCTGATCCCAGCTGATTGGGATCTGAGGCTGATGGTAACTCGGGGTTTTTCTTAGAACAGCTTTCAGAGTGGTAGTGCCTTCAGATGTTTCTTCCAACTAAGCACTAGTCAGTGACAGAAATGTCTGTTGGAGGAGATAAGGATTTTTGCTCTTCCTCCAGAATAGGCACACATTGATTCCTCCAAGAATATGCCAATGCAGAACCTGCAAAATAAGGAAGAAATATGTAGTCTGGCATTAACTCTGGATTAGTTGCTTTTTCTTACATTTTCCAAATGTCTGTTTGGAAGCACAGGAATAAATAGAAAAGTGTGAGGTCCCTGGTCTGTGTACAAATTATCAGCCTGTTGAGCTACATGTAAAATTACTCTGCTGCCCTTGCTCAAAAGGCGATGCTGTTGTTTTGTTTTGGTGTTTTTCTCGTAAAATAGAGCACGACCTGACTAAGGTAAGGAAGTTATTGGATGAGTATCTATGAAATTGAATCTGTTTGTGACTGGTAAAGCCATCCTAAGCACGTACAGAAAGTTCCAGGGTGTCATAACAGAGGAATCTTGTTACACTTTGTGTTGTTTTTTTTTTTCCTTCTCTCATTGAAATCTTGGCATTGAAAGCCTAAGTGTATTCCAAAACATTGTCTCTTCTTAGTGGTTTACTCATTTTTATTTCCTGACACTTTAGTGTTGAGTTTTCTGGACTGAGGGGATTTTACTTTGCAACACATTGCTGTAGGGAAAAAAAAGAACTTATTTATTTTTTTATGAACTGACATTAAACTTTTCAAAGGTGAAACAGCTATTTGGAGTACCAGGACAGATGTGAGGGCTGAAGGAGAGCTGAGGAGGTCTTGATGCTCATGGCAGATTTCCTTCCGATAAACTGTGAAATCCCCAGGATCATCATGGATGACTGATGGTTGCTAACATGTGAGGAGCAGAAATAATGGTTGTAGTGAACCTCACCTGTGAAAGTGCTGACTGGCAGTCTGTCATCTCCAGTGGCTGTTCACAGTGGGAGGTTCTTAAAAATGAATTTGTGCGTCTGTGTGTGTACAGAGCAAGAGGGCACAGCCCTTTGAAAACTTTCAGAACCTGTTTTGTGAGGCATTTTGGAGTCTGTTCATTTGACAAAGGTAATTTTTTTGCACCAATGGATGAAGCCTGTATAAAATTTACAGTGTAACAGGAAGATCCTAAAATCCGTTGGTTTTGTAGGGCCCTTATCCTCATCTTTGGCTGGCCCCACACTATGTGAGATTGTGCCAGTTGACCTTTATTTAAGAGGATGCATTTATGCACTACCAAAAATACAGCTGAGAACAGTCTGTGATAAACCAGTTCTCCTAATGCAATGCTAGAAGCTTGGAGATAGTCTATCTAGTGTATGGATTGTGTTTAAAATGAAAAAAATTAAAGTTGAATGCTGTCATCTTAGTGCTTTGAGAAGGGCTTAATTTAATCTTCTATACTAAAGAAAGAAGAATAATGGGGAATTTAGATATAATGCCAAAGGAAGCTGAAAGTAGAGGCAGAAGGCCAAATGGAAAAATTCCTCTTTTGTGAAACAGCCAGAAGCCTTCCTGTATTTTAACTTAATGCATGATTTATTGCCACTACAGTTAGTTTTTGATATGGCCATGTAACATCATCAGCTCTTGTATGCTCCAGCAGGGAGTATGAATGATGTGTTTCTTCAGGATACCAATACCAGCAGCCATTTGCACAATCTCTTTGGTGTATGGTATTACAGCAATATTACACAGATCCTGCTGAAGCCATGCTGGCACTAAAAACCTTGAAGGCACTTCTTGAAACATCTCCATTTCTGAAGAAGCATACAAGTAGGAAGCTTTGTTGCTGTGATGCAAATACAGTATATATTATTCTATTGTTTGTCCTCAGTATATGAATCTGTGATGTGTGACTGGGATGCTTCTGTGTCCCAGGTGGCTTTGTTAGGTGATGATTAATATTGTGATTGTGTTGTTTGGTCCCCCTGTGTGATTTCTTTTGGAAGGAAATCAGCCATGTCCATAGGCTGTATTGCTTTTGGCAAAGAGCCAGGCTTTTAGGACATGCTGAAATGGAGACAACTGAAACTTTAATGTATGTTGTCTGTTTGTTCTCTGGGTATAAACCAGAAGGCTTTAATTTGTTGTTGTGTTTGGGGGATTATTAGGTTGGGTTTTGTTTTCTTTAATTTTGGAATCTGTAGGGTAAGTATAAAGGCTTAATTGAAGAAATGCAGAATTTTGGGTTCAGGTGGCTGCCTGGCTTTCTGCTGACATGTACAGTAGTGTGATTTTGTGCTCTGTAGTAGTGATACCTGCAAAATACTTTAATGTTTTTATCTGCTTACATCTGTACCCAGGGAGGGAACCTCCAGGCCTTTTGCAGTTACCCAGTTGCACTCAGTGGAAATTTCTTCAAGAAGGGGGAATAATAAATGTTTTGGTCTAATTTGAGTGCTCCTTCCTAATCGTAAATAAAAGAATATTTTAATTAAAACAGACTTCTGGAACGAGAGATCTGCAATGAAAAGTATGTGTTGGAATGGATCTCCCAGGGAAAGCTGGAGGCAGAGAGAACTGCAGGACAGGGTGATAAATGGCACATAACAGCACCAAACCCTGTGTGTTTTTATGGGGGGTATTTGATTATGAGGCTGCATATGAAACTTGGGCATCCTGCAGCCAAAGCAAAGGTAGTCTAGCAGGCAGTTTTTGTCAGAGCTGCTGTGACTGGTGTGAGAGGAATGCTATTACTGCAAATTTTGGAAATGCTGACTTCAGAATATTGTACTGAGAAAAATAGGTTAATGATGTTGACTCTAGGTGGGAGAAGCCATTTGAGGACACTGAAGAGCACAAGGTTTTTTTTTTTTCAATGATCTTTTATTGTGTTAAATATCTAAGCTTACCTATGGGAAGCTGCAGGTAACTCCTAAAGTGTAATATTAAGATTGAGGTACTGTTCATACACTGCTTAGGAACTTTCTAGGTTTGAAGTTTGTGTTTGAATCCCAGATTGCTCCTGTGCCCTGTGGGAAAATTATTCCAAGGGTGCGTTTATATTATTGAAATTGGAATATAAACATTTAAATCCAACAATAGATGTGTTGTATTGACATCTTTTGTTTTACTTGATGAAAATATGTAAAGTCATGGGGCAAAAAGAAACATTGCCATCAGATGTCAGCTGTGGTCATAATGTGTAGCGTATATGGTATGTAGTATAGGAGTTGTCAAAATAAGGCTTTTTCATGGGCACCTTATAGCAAGCCTGGCCATTGGAAATGTAAAGTATTCTGTTCACAACAGCTGCTTTCTGTGATTTAGTATTTTTAGTGAAATAGAAGTTCATTCACAACTGGACCAGTAACTTCCTGTTTGGGGACAGATTTTCCAGTTACTTGTGATAAAATCTGAGCATTTCTCTGTTTCTGTGAACACATTATCAGCAAGGACTGCTCTGGGCCCTCAGTTTGGGAAGGACGTGGAGATGCTCAGGGGGGAACAAGGCTGGTGAGGGGCTGGGAACAAGCCCTGTGAGGAATGATTGAGGGAGCTGGGGGTGTTTAGCCTGGAGAAAAGGAGGCTCAGGGGTGACCTCATCACTCTCTACAGCTCCCTGAGAGGTGCCTGTAGTCAGGTGGGGTTGGTCTCTTTCTGCAGGCAGCACTGACAGAACCAGAGGACACAGTCTCAAGCTGCACCAAGGGAAATATAGGTTGGGTGTTAGGAAGAAGTTTTTCACAGAAAAGGTGATAAAGTTCTTGAATGGCCTGCCTGGGGAGGTGGTGGAGTCACCATCCCTGGATGTGTTTAGAAAAAGACTGGATGTGGCACTCAGTGCCATGGTTTAGTTGAGGTGTTGGGGCATGGGTTGGACTCAATGATCTTGAAGGTGTCTTCCAACCCAGTCATTCTGTGATTCTGTGACTGTTCTGGGGCTGCCCATGGGCAAAGGAGATGGGGAGCACAGTCTGGGCTGGCAGCATGGGAGAAGTGGCACCCCCAGGTGGAGGTGGATTTGGTGCAGAGAGCTTTGTTTGAAGCTTTTGTTCCTCTGCATTTTATCCTTGCATATGCTGTGAGTGTGTGCAGTGCTTGGACAAACATTTCACAGGGGCTGTTCCAGTTGTACAAGCTGTAGATGCAAAGCTCAAGTTCAGCATCTAAGGGGAAATGACTAAATTGTGTTCTTGCCAGGGAGAAGTGATACCTTTTGCTGCCACTGTGATCAGGGGTGCTTAGCTACAGTGTTGTAGAACAAAAAAAAAAAAAAAGTCTGTTTGCCCATTGTCCTCTCACCCCCTGTCCTCCAAAAAAAAACTCTGCTTGTATCCTGATTTGATTCACTCTCTGTCTTTACGGTAGACAACATATTTTCTTTCTTTCAGTCTGTTAGGTTTGTTTGGGTTTTTTTTGTTGGTGTTTTGTTTTTTTTTTTTTTTTTTTAAATGAGTTAAAGCAATAAAATCTGTAGAGTAAGAGCTGGATAGGATCTGGAGGGTCTGTGAATTGTGGTGTACCTTTGGTTAATTTTAACTTTTTTTTCCCCATATGACAACTGAAACTGAACTTGTGAACTGAGACAGCTGGGGCAGGACAAATGTTCAGAGACAGAATTCTGGTTATCTTATAAGCAGATTAAAATACCCAGTTTTCTCTGTCTGGGGGAATTACAGGATGTGGATAATTGTAGCAGGTGCAAGTCCAGAAATCTTAACACTTTTATGCTGGACTAAAACTCAGAAGTTTTTGCAGAGAATTACCACTCTGTTTCTAAATTGCTTGTCTCATGTTGTACAGAACTCTCTTGTGTCTCAGTATCTTGTCAATAGTTACCAGCAGCCAAGACAGGGAATCTGCTCTGTCTGAACAAGACAGTTTGTTGATCCAAGGGCTTTAACCAATGTCATGCTGGGGTTTCATTACTCTGCTTGCAAGTGACATAGGTAATTTCTGTAATACACTTACTTTTTCCTTTTTCACCTATACCTACTGTTGTGTCACTTTGCTGTAGCTATTGAAGGAGTGGGCATCCCACAGGAATCTCTTGGGGTGTGCTTGTGTACAAGTCACAAGGTAAAAAATACAAGAGTTGAGAAGAAAATCTGACATAGCAGAAGTTTCATGGCTGGTATTACTCAGCTGACTGCCAAGGTGTGGTTTAGTATTACCAGCAGCTTATTACAGTTACAGCAGATCTCACAATCATTACCTCTTGGGCATTTAAAAAAAAGTATCTTTGCCTTTTCATCTGAATTTGCATAGCAGATGAGCTGTTGTTCATCAAGGGAGCCTGGAGTACAAGGCACTCTGCAATTTGGACATTTTTTTGCCCTATTTCTGGCCTGTGGCAGTTCAGAATAGCCCTTTCCATATCCAGGTGGTTACAGTCTCTTGAATGCTCACATCCATCGCTGTCATCACTCAAGCCCCCATCTCTTGGCTTGTTTGTTACAATTTGTTATAGCTGCAGCTAAAGCTTTTGATCCCGAAAAACACATCTTTGAACTCAGCGGTGTTTTTTCAGGCAGCACAAACAACTTGGAGTTCATTGCTCTACTGTTCAGGTTTGCACATTGGCTCCTCAAGGAATTCAGTTTCAGGATTTTTCCCCAGATATTTTATGTTTTGCTGGGCGATTACTTGGAAAATTGCTTTCATCTCTCCGCCCATGACCACCCATGATAATTGTGTTTTCTTGCAACATAATGTAATATATAAGCATAGTGCTGGAGTTGCTAAAGCTGGCGAGGTACAGAAGAATAATATTTAAACTACTTTTTAGTGAATAGAAAGGAGAAGATCACATCAGGATGAAGTACAACTGGGAACAACTGGTGCTGGATAATTTGTTGAACAAGCAATCATGAAATAACCCAAGGTCTTTCAATAGCTGCCCATGTATTAGAATTCTAATGCAGCATCCCCTGTGTTGTAGCAATGGGAGTCAGTATAAGCAGGGGAAGGCTGGAAAGAGCCTCAGCAGTTTCTGTTGCATTGAGATGTTTGACAGCATCCCACAAAGTTATTCAGTTACTTGGGTCTTGATTCATTTTGGTTTTTTTTTTTTTTTGGGGATAAATTTTGATACAGAAATCAAGAGTCCATCTGTATTCATTTAGGCACCTGCAGAGCTTTTAAAAATATTCTTCTCACACAAAGCATTTCATGAGTCTTTTCAGAAGTTGCAAAGGACCCTCTCTGAGGTCACTTAGACCTCTGTTTATGTATTGCTTGCTCATTGGGTACAGGTGTAAGTGGGGTCTTCCTGCTGCTCTGTAGTGAGCAGCATTTTCTGTAATCTAAATGTGACTGTTGCCTTGAATTCCATTTCCCAAGCTGAATCTGAACAAAAAACCAATAGTGCTTCTCTATATGTTTGGAATTTGCATGCCAGTTGTGCTGTTGGGCAAATGGATTGCTTGAGCCCCATATTCTGTGCCATTTTTGATAAAAAACACTTCCTGTGGGCGACCAGTGCCTGTCCTTAGAGGCAAGAGGCAGTACTGGAACCAGATAGTTCTGAATGTGTCAGGCTGTAAATTGGAGACTCAAACAGGAGCCAATTGCAGTAAATTCAAATTAGATACAAATTCCAGTTCTGTTGAACTGATGTATCCTGGGCTGATTGTGGCATGCAGAAAACCTGTAGGGTAGAAACTTTACACCTGGCTTTAGAGAAGGATGAAACAATCCCTTAATACTCAAACTGTGCTTCTCAAAACCCTCCCTGGCTGCCAAGAAATAACTGTGAGGCTGGCTTAGATAACTAACCCAAAGGGAAGGAAATCTAAGCAAAAATACTGTTTTAGTGATAACTGCCTTTGTCTTTTCACTCAGTTCATGGAAATGAATAATTAAAATGAACATAGGGAGGTATAGACAAGCCTTTATTTTCCAAACAAACAAACAAGTCCTCTGGAGTTCTCAGGATTAAGAGTTCTTGTTTTTGATGAAAACAGCTTATCCCCAGGAAAATGGAAGTGTTTACATGTTTAATCTTTGCTACCAACATCTCTCTTCTGCTCAAAAGTTGCTATTTCTATAGCAACAGTTTGAATTTATGTGGCTGATGTAAATTCAATACAAAGGTCTTAATTTTACAGACATTCTGTGCAAGGATGGATCTCTAGCACACTTCTGAGAGGACTCTTCAGAGGGGTTGGATAGCTTAACTTGGGGGGTAATGGTTTTAAAGCATCTCAGTAGCTGTGGCTTTGATTAATTCTTTTCAAAAGCTTCTCCAGTGATTTCCATTATTATTATTATTACTGCAGCTTTTTTATTTGCTTTTGTCCCCAGCTGCTCACTAGTCACTACAATTTTCTTTCAGATTCAGTTGTGATTTGGTTTGTTTTCTTTGCAGAACCAGAGTATTTCCTAAGTTATCAATAAGCAGTCCAATTAATTCAGTCACATTTAAAGCTAATTTCTTTTGACCTGGTAATGAGCAACAAATTGAAGTGAATATTTTTAATTCAATGACACTCATTGCCAGGTCTAACCTGCAAACACCCATCAGTTCTGTTTATCATTTTTAACAGTGTCAGGGTTTCCAAATTTGAGTCATCTTGTCAGTTTTAGTTCTGTAAAGAATTAATAAAGGACCAGATTTGTAAGTGAAAGTTGAATTTGCATAGTAGGGTACCACAGGTGTTAAAGTTTGGGTAGTCCCTGGGTGGAACCAGCAGAGTTTTATTTGTGCCACCTTCCCCTGGTCCTCCTTTCCCCCCTCCTCCATCCCTGTAGTGCTGTGCTCATTCTGATTTCCCTCTTTTGTCAAATTTGGTATATGGACTTCAATATTTAGGAAACTATAATGAGGCTTCTATTACCTTTGTAAGATTGACACTGAGTTTTGTGGCATGAAACTGAATTTCAGGATTGGAAGCTTTCTATGCTGGATAAAACATGATCTTAAGTAAAATACATTTTAATATAATACACTAAAGGTTGGACTCAATGAGCTTGAAGGTCTTTTCCAAATTTAATGATTCTATGATGAGTTTTGTATTTTGAAATAAACACTTTCTATATTTTTTTATAAGTCCTCTTTGTCTTGTCACATCAGTTTTTTTGGTTGTCCAGGTATGAAAAAGTGAATCTATGCTGTTATTTTATTAGGTAGTTGGTATAGGAGTCTTTGATAAATACTGGTAAACTATTCTTCTGTTAAAATTTGTTCTGTAAAAATATCTTTAATTCTGCTTAAACTCCCACTCTCCCTTCCAGAAAAGAAGAAAGCTGAAACGATAGAAACAGTAGAAATGACCTTTCCATTAATATTGCAAACAATGGAAGTGAAAGCAGCTATAATATTAGAAGTATTTGCACAATAAATTCTATTTTTGACTGTAAAGTTTAAAATTAGGAAGGCAGTTAAAAGCTTGCAATTTATTATTTAAGTATGTCTTGTGGGACTGCATGCAGATTTGTGTGTGCATAGAAATATGAAAATAAATGATACCAGTTTGATGTATAAATAAAATTATGATCTGAAACACTAGTTAAAATATTACTAGAATTTTCTTGATGCAGACATAAATCAGAGAATTACTGGGAAGACTGCAGAGGCAGATCCACTGAGTTGGATCATTTTTGACTCTTTGAAAAGCTTGGATTTTTTTCCAAGGCTTCTATGGGCTTTAAATTTTTTGAACAAAGCTCTATGTTTTTAGAATCCAATTTATATGAAATAGATGTTTCTATCAGGCTTCAAGTAGGGCATCTGGACCAATTTTTAGATACCTGCTTTGAAGTCAGCCCTTTGTTTTGGCTGTTTGTTCATACATTGACATATGCAATATTTAATTTATAGTAAAGTTGTATTCTTTTTAACTTTGCAGTTGTTTTGGGTTTTTTCATAGTTCTTTAGGCTGGCTTTACTAAAATTTTCAAAGCTTCAATACTTTAAGTCAGGAAATGATAATAGAGTTGCTGGTAATTAAAGTGGGTTTTTACAGTCTCTTGTACCTCAAATTGAATAGATACATTGAAGGCTGTTCTTAAAAGTAATTGTACAGGCTTGCCATCCACATGCACTTCTTTTCTTTCTCTTTTGGATCTGAGTTTTGCTGTGTTCCTCTTCACAAACAGAGCTGTGTTTGGCTGAATTCTCTCATGGCTGGAAGCTGCTCTGTGTTTGACATGCAAGCACTTGCTAACACTTCTGTTACTTTTTGCTTCTGCTGCTTCTGGGCAGGAGCATGCAGGCTACCCAATAATTTTCACATTTTTTGGTGAAATTCTGGGACTAATTTAAATATTGTTAAGGAACAAGATAGTAATTAAATTTACCAAATTAAAGCCACAAGATGGCATCAAATTGTAAACTCTATCCTTTGCTCCTTATGTTTTTTTAATAAAGGTCAAAATACTACAGGCTCTTATGATCTCTACAGAGAAACCAGTTGGGAAAGGGAATATGCAATGAAATAGTTTTTCCTTCCACCATTTGGACCTGTAAAGCTGCCATAAGATATCTTTAATAATTTGGTTTTAAACAGGAGAGTTTATTTTCTAAAGTGTAGCAGGAGTTATTGTTCAGGCAATTTTTCATTCCAGTTGAGAAATGAAGGTAACCTAACTATGGATGTTAATGCTCATTTAGAACCTAAGAAAACCACTAAGTATCTAAAATACAGACTTTTCCCCCTAAAATATTGGAATATAATAGTTGGGTCCTGATGAGTCTATCCAATAAATATTGGTAATGGGTAGTTTCGGCAAATTAATTCACATAATAGCTGTTTTTAAAAATTGTTATTTTTAGAAAAGTCAAAAAAAGAGGTTTAAAACCAAGAGGTTTTAAAAGGTGTCCAAAAGAAAACAAACAAATAAACCCCCAACAGCCACTCTTAGGAAACTTAAACCCAACCATGGCTGTACTAACCACAGGTACTGAGCTGTTTCCCACTCATCCTTTGCTTTGTGAGCCCAGTATTTTTTAGGTGTTTAGGTACAACAATGCTAAATAGCAAAAGGAATACACTGAACACAAAAACATTGTTAGTCAGAGGTATTTTAAATGTCTGAAATGACAGGGAAGAGAAGCACTAAAATGAGTCCCACAGAGAAGCAGATCCAGCCCTATAGGGAAATGAGGCAGTGAGGCTCAGGGAAGTCTGGAGCTGATGACATTCTGTGTTAGGGTGTTGCTTCTGAATGGTTAAAATGTAAAGCATAAGTAAACTCTCTCTATATAACCTTCTATGGTAAATTAGCAGAAGTAAACCAAGTAATATGTTTTTGATTAAAAAACAACGTTAAGTGGTTGTCTTAAAGAAGATTTGTATTTTTCAAATTACATGGTTTTGTTACTAAATTAGTTTCAACTTATGAATATTCATAATATACTCCTTAACAGTGTCAAACAGCTTATGCATGAGAATTAGGTATGTCATTTTCAAGCAAAACTGTCTAAGTATTCAGAAATTTTGAGGAAATGAATGTTCTTTAAATAGCTAAACAGTGATTTCTGCTGCTTGTGATGCTTAGGGTACAGCTGCATGAACAAAAGCTCCCTTAGCTGGAGTTCAAATTTGCAGCGTGCTGGTTACTTAAAAGCAACTTTTAGATTAAAAATTTCACATGAGAAGATTTGAAATACCTTTGTGTGTGCTCAGTGAGAAGTAACTCTGGCCTTTACAGGGAGTGAGAGTGTGCAAACCAGGAGTTACCTCTGAGTAGCTGAGAGACCACAAATCACCAGCAGCACCCCCTTTGTGCAGTTGGATGAAGCAGCTATAGAGCTTACTCTGTCTGATGAATACTCTTTTTCCTCTGGGAGAAATCCTGGAATGGACTTCTCTGGGTTATACCTCCTTAAGAGGAGAGCTTGACTTAAATCAGTGTGTTGTCATAGGAAAAGCTTATATCTATATCTGAATGCTTTTGAAAAGCAGTAATTTTAAATCCAAACTTAGCAGGACAAAGGAAAATACTAACAAATTATCCTGATAATGACTTCCTTACTGACACCGTGTTTTCCTTTCCACTTGCAGGTCTTGTCAACCACCACAGCTCTGTATTTCTGTTTTTTTCTCACCTTAGTAGTATACATTTCTCCTTACAAATCTTCTGAGAAATATGGGGTGAAATATTGATCAGAGTTTCTTTTGCTGCATTGGCTGCAGCTCTTACAGAACAGGAGGTAGTGGTTAGATCACTGAAAATTGTAAAAAGAGAAGGGGTGTAAATCACCTCCAAAGGATTGATGGTACACCTTCAGTGAAGTGACAGCTGAGCTTTGGGGATACCTCAATATCAGGAGTTGTGAGCTGAGGGAGGTTCATTGCTGAGATTATCATAGTCTGAGGTACCAAGTTATACAAGTAAAAGCTGTGACCTCCATAATTTATTGATTTGCAGAATTTGGTCTTACAAACAGAATGGTCCTAGACATGGAAGTGGTATTTACTAATTTAAATGAATTTATTTCCTACTATTAATCAGATATTTTATGTGGTTATTTTTTTTCTGTGCTTTGTTTTTCATTTGGAGAGCTGTATTTTGTTTCAGTTTCTCAAAGCCTTCCTGTTTTGTTTTAGGCTCCTGCACTAAGTTTCCTGTAAATCACTGTAGGGCAGGCAGTTCAAAAGAGAGTGTGAAGAACCCCGAAAAAGATAATAGGCCAGTTATTTCATTAGGCTCAAGCCACTGGTTTGGCTGTGGTTCTTGTTTGGGTATAATTCTTCACCAGTTTCTCTGCAGCAGCTCCTGGGTGCCTCCTTCTCTGCAGGCTGTGTTTGAGCCATGGGAGGCACTGGGGGAGTGGCAGAGGAGGCAGCAAAGCTGCCCTGCTCATTGCATTGGGGTGGAAGGAGGAATGAAGGTGTGGGACAGCACACAGTAATGGTTATGCATCTAAACTGGATTTAGAAACTTGAAACTTGGCATTGCAGGAGTTGATGTTGCTTTAGCTTGATAATTTTCTTTACATTTCGTCAAGTACTGTGAATTTAAGGAAGTGTTATGGGGGAATTCTTGGTTTCTTTGAAATGAGTGACTAGTGCAGCACAGAATCATTCTTTTGACACAGAACATGGTATCTTTCTACAGAAAGAGGTGCAAAAAGTTTTATTTTTGCTCTCTTGGAAAGTGGAAATAAAATGAAAGATGCTGTTTCTCAGTTGTGAGGCTTGTCTCAAAGGTAGTGAGCCTTTGCTGCTCCTCTTCCTCTAGAGTGTGGTGGTATTTTCATTTTTATAATTTTCTGAGTAATTATTGTGAAAGGACATTGGCAAAAATACCTTTCCTCTGCTGCTATAAAAGTAAGTCTTAAAATAACAGGTACTGACTCACCTGCCCTACATAAATGTTGGTATTTCAATAACCAGAAAAGAGTACAGCAAAATTTGGGATAGACCCATTACTTGCAGTGCAGGGTTAAATCCTTATTCTAAAGATTAATGAGAGGTTGCTGCCTGTAAAAGTTACAAAAGCTGCTCCCTGCACCAAATGTCAGCTCCAGCTTATTGTAACTAATCATGGGTGGCTTCACTAAGGCTTAGGGAAGAGAGGCTTTGAGTAAATTTGTGTTTTCTATGGGCTTCTGTGGGAGCTTCTATTTGTACTTCAGAGATCATGAGATAGAGAGTTTTAACTTTCATGATGGAAACTTAAAAGCAGCTCCTCTAAGTATTATTTAAATCATGCAGTGAGCCCTCTCATGAGCTTTCTTTTATTTTGCATTACAAAACACACTGTTATTTATGCATGGAGATAGAAGTCTGATAATGCCTATTGGAGTCCTTTCCAACAGGTTTTTCTCTGAGTGGGATCTCTGACCTTTCTCAGTGTCTCATGCTTGTAGGATACCTCACGTAATGTTTTAAGCAATTTTCAGCTAAAACCCATGGTTTCATGTTAAAAAGGTTTTTTCCTGTCAACTCTGCAAATAGAAGTGGCTGGAATGTGCTGCAGCTTTTCAGCATGTTGGTGCTATGTGTTATGTTCAGGGAGGTTTCACAGCAGAAACTGAGAGCAGAATTTGTTCTTGCAGGAATTGTGTTGCTCTGGAAGCAGACATGTGACCTCACTGTTTTCTTTGGTGCTGTGTTGACTCATGGGAGTTAACAAGAATAAACAGTAGTGCAGGTCTTTTGTGTGTTACATTAAGGTAATTGGATAAGGCATGAGCAGAACTAATTATCATGAGAGTGCTATTTCTGGGCACTAAAACTCCTCAATCAGGAATGCAATTTCTTGGTGGTTTTCCATCCAAAGCATAAGGGGATCTTGTTTGGAAATTGCTACAGCCAATTGCTTATATTTACATTACTAACCTTTGGTGAAAGTGGTAGTAGGTAAAATGAAGCAACACTGTAAATAGGAAAGGTTTCTTTGAATGTATATTAAAAAAAGTTTATGATTGGTTAAAATGTAAGACTGTACAAGTTCAAGGTTGTTTGTCTTCCCTAAACCTAAAACAGGATCTAGAAAGAGTTTGGAATGTCTTCTCTATTTTCTTCCATCTCTTTAGTGGAAACATACTGCTGTCATTATCATGATCCTTTCAGTACCTCTGTGATTATTTGAAAACTCGTGTACCTGACACAAAGCTCAGCTGATCATGTTGTTTTTCTGTCTTTCCAAAGGAAGGTGCATCTGCCCGAAAAACACAAACTCCAGCAGCACAGCCTGTGCCACGACCAGGTAAGGTGGCCACTGTCCCACGGGCTTCTGTCCCTCATGTGCATGAGTTTCTGAGAAATTCTCTTTGAAACTTTTGTTAGCTCAGAAATGAAGTACAGGTCATTTATTTTTGGCCTTGAACTGCTTAAATTGGAAAAAAACCCATAGCTTTTTGTTTAATGTTATACCATGGGACTTGGGGTTGTTCTCTTGTTGCCCAATTAGCCCATTGAAAAGATGCACTGCTGAAATTAAAAAGTCAAGAACTTCTCTTGGTTGTGGGTTTGGTATGTCAGCAGTTAAAATTTCACAAAATTCCCACTCAAATATCTAACAAGAGCTGGTTAATACTCCAAGGATAAACAAACAGAATACCTAATCTCAAAAAGAGATGTATTATTATTTCTAGGATTAATATGTCAGAAATAAGCAGTTCTCTGAATGTGTTATCATTACTTCTTCACACTTCTTAAGCACATATTTGTAATGGGGCCAAAATTCTCAACTGAGTTTTTAATTCCCATTCAGTAAATTTTGGCTGCCAAGTCCATTTATCTGTCAGATGGAATCTCGAGTTTTGATGCAATGATGTGATGATGAATGTACTTTGTTTAAATAAGAAACCCCTAGGATGAGTTTTTAGAAGCATGTAGGACCAGTACGTGTGAGGGACAGTGTTTGCAAACTGATGTGCAGATTTGCCCCTGGTTTACATACTTTGAGAGTTGAGTGGTTTGGTGGAAGAAGGTCTCAAGGGAAAGGTGCTATTTCAGGAAAAGATGATGTTATGAAGGTCCTGGGGAGATTCTGGGGGTCTTGGAAGCAAAGCTACTAGTTAAAATGAATATACTTTTTCTAGAAGTACTGCTGGAATACTGTATATCCTTGTTGAGACTCTAAATGCTTGCAATGTGTGCCTTGCTAATTCCTTGAGATTTGTTTGCAGGATTTAATGCTAAGACTTAATATTGTAAAGCTGCTTCTTCCTCCAAAATCCATTCTAATATTGAATGTTCTCAGCATGCCCAAATGCTGTTGTGCACAGATTCTTCTGTTTGGTTATTTTGGAACTGGAAAGGTCATGCTGCCTGTCATCCTTATCTCACTAGCCCTGTTAAGCATCCTAATGCAGATGGAGTTGACAGACAGCAGTATGAAAAGGGTAGAAGTGGCAAGAAAGGAAATGTGACTGAGTTGTCACAGTCCCTGCTGCTGGCTGTGACTTCCTGGGCATTTCCTGCCAGCAGCGTGGGCTTTGTACATGATAGAGGTGACACTGATAGTGCCCTGCTCTGAGGCCAGCCCCATCCCTTATCTTGCATCTACATTGGAAATTGGAGAGAGAATACAGAAGACAGGTGGAGTCAGAAGAGGTTTCTCTTTCTGCCTGTCCTAGGATATTTTTGCATTTTGATATTTGGATATTTTAAGAATTCAGCTGTTCTATTCTTAGCAGTCAAAGCAACTAAACCTGCTATTTCCAGGAGGATGCTACTTTACACATAGGAAGCATTAATTAAATTAGACTAAACTGTTGTACAGTAGTGATTTGAGGAAAATACTTGAGATGCATTGTTAAATGATATTTCTTGATGCCATTTTGCATTACCAACTTTTCTCCTTACCTGTCTTTGTACAGCTATTTAATTTCTTACAGATGCTTATTCTCCCTCCCCCTCCTTTTTGTTTTGATGTTTTTCTCCTTGAGACAGCTGGTTCTGCCCATAATTTCAAGAATATTTTTACTTTAAGGAGATACCTAAATTAAACAAAAAAATTAAAAATCACTGAGTAGGTAAAGTTCATGTAGTTCAATATAGTGTTGCCAATTATATCTGTGCATTTGACAGTGTCAGGAAAAGATAATTAAGGATATGGTCTCAATATTTCAATAATGGCAAGTATGTGCTGTGAATATTTATACTGTTCTAGGAAGTTTCTGAAACAGTTGGTCATAAATAAACATGAGCAAGTTGGTGCTAAGCAATTGGAAGTCAATTAATGAAATTTGTCATGCATAGTAGCAGTTGAGACTTGAGTTAGTCTGCATCAATCTCTACTACTCACCATTTTCTGAATTAGGATAAACATGGATGATGATGATGATTATCAAGTGCTACACTTCTCTCCTGAAGCTAGGGCTCCTGAAAACTGAACTATAATATGTTGATTTGGGGAAACCAGGCAGGTCAGTTGGTAACCAGGGAATAGCACCAAAGTGAAGAAACAAAGAGGCTTTTCCACTCTTGGAATGCAGTGTCTCCTCTACTGAGGTGGTCACAGCTTGGAAGACTGACGGGGAAACATTTTGCAGGAGAGGTGGGGGGCAGTTTTTTGCTTTCTACCAGTCCAGCAGTGGTTTGGTGGATTTCTTTGGTGGTTGAGGGTAATTTTGTTGGTGGGTGGGTTGGTTTTTTCTTTTTCTCTTTTTCTTTTTCTTTTTTTGGTTGCTTGGATGGTTTTCCCCTTGAGTGTCAAGTTTGACTGTGTCTGGCTCCTGAAGACCTCATGTAACTCCAGCTGCAATCCAAAATTAACCTGAGTAAGCCTGGAATTCAGGTTTTGATTGTTGAAGTTCTATATATGTTTGGGATGGCTAAATCCCATGGATATCATGTGCAATTATAACTCCTAATGAAAAGGTGAAGTGTAGAGATCAGTTTCTTGGGAAGGTTTTCTTGCTGCTCCAGCACTACTGAACTGAAGATCTACAAGCAGCTTTTTTTAAGATTGCTTGGAATTTTTGTCCATGGTGTTGTGTCCTGGCCTTTTGTGGAGGATGGAGGGGGATGAGTAGCTTCAGTAAAACTGGGAGAGATTGACTGAACTCTACTAATATCTGCTTCAGATGGTCAAAAGCTGTTTGTTTTCTGAATGCTCAAACCCAAATTATAAATCCCTTCTTCATCTTAGTGTCTTGCATCTGTAAAAATTATCTGATGACTGTAGTGTGATTCTTCCCTACTCCTGCAATTAAACAGATGTCTTGCAATGACATTTGGATTGATGTCATAGTCATTCTGCTGTTTTGGTTTTTTTCCTCAGTTTCTCAAGCAAGACCCCCTCCAAACCAGAAAAAAGGTGAGTCAGTTTTACTTAGGTGATCCTTTTCATTTTTGTGTGAATTGTGCTCACTTTTCCTTTTTTTTTTTCCCTGACACTACAAGCAACAATATAAGCAAGCAGTGGAATATATAGCATGCATTCTGTATAGCATAATAGCATTCTATTGTGCTAAATATGGGTCCCACACATGTTGAGAGACTCGTGATACAGGGATCTGCTTTCTTGGTGAATGAAAACCTTGACTTCAGAAAAGCTTTACTACGATTTTCCTTTACTGTTTGTCCATGATTGGGACCTTGTAAGCAAGAGTTTTGTTGTGTACAGTTCCTTTAATGAAAAAGAAGGGGGAGGGGAGGAAACAACAACCAGATCACAACAAAAAAACCCCTCCAGGCAAAGTCTAACTTTATTATCTCTACAGGATCTCGAACTCCCATAATCATTATTCCAGCAGCCACGACCTCTTTAATAACAATGCTTAATGCAAAGGACCTTCTGCAAGATTTGAAGTAAGTAGCTGATTAGAACATACTGTATAACAATTTGTTTTCGGATAGAAAGTTATACTAACACCTAATTAGTGATTAAGCAAGAGTGTTCATTTACTCTCTTGTGACAAGCTAGTTTTACAGACCAGAGTATAAAAGAAATTAATTCCTCTTGACTAGTAGGAAAAAAAGCAAAAACCTAATTTGGAGTTTTGCCTCAGTTGTGACCTGTGGGCAGATTTAGGAAACTTTTGCAGTTGGAATGTGTGCAGTGCTTTTCTTTGATCTAACATCTCCAGCCACATGCAAGTGAACCCTTCCCATGGAAGAAGGCTGAGAGAAGCTGACCAAGGGAGCTCCTGGAGTTCAGAAAAGATTTTGGAAAAGGGCTTCAGTCATTGTAAAGGAGAAGGTGACCAGGTGGGCTGTATCAGCCAAGCATCCCAGCTGGTTGTGCAAACAAGAAATGTTTTCTGAAGTTCACATATTGTCATTAAGTATTGATGCAAATGCATCCAGGGAAATTTCAGTGAGTTACTAATACTTGTTTGTCACATCACACATCTGATTCCAAGATTTAATTCAGTATGGGTGAATGAATCTTTCTGCTTGTCCAGCAGATCATGGTTTTTAGATTTGCCTATCAGTAAATATCAGGTAATTTTGGGAAACAGTCGTTTTCACAGAGAAATTCACTGTTGTAGGTTGTCTGCAATGGTATATGCAAAAAATAGAGGGATCATCTTTCTATCACTTCCAGCACTCATCTTTCATGATACTGTTACACTGCTTTTCATCCAAACCAGGCTGCTGTGGTGGTACAGCTTCTGCTGGAGTTGCCCTAAAATTGTTTAAACAATACCAGCTACTTTCTGATCCACAGTTCCAGTTCTGTCTTAGTGCCACAGGCCATTAAAGGTCCAGTGAGTGTCCTGGGCTCTCAGTGTCTCTTCTGAAATACTTTGAGGGAAGGCTGGCTTTTAACATTACAGTTCAATGTGCAAGCTGTCGCAGCGCTGATCCAATTGGATTGACAGAGGGTGTTTGTTTATGCGGGTTTTTAATATTTAGGAAAAAAAGTAGACTTAGCTTAAATAAAAAAGCCCTGGCTTTTCCAGCTGTATAATTTGTGACTTCGTGGCACAGGTGTACCCAGAAAGGAATGAAGCACCTGCTGGCCAAATGCCAGTGCACTCAGGAAAATCATCTACTCAGCTTCCTCTGCTGTAATTGGAGCAGAGGAGGGGAAAATAACCAGGTAATCTAAAGCTCATGGGGTTGAGGTAAGGATTAGGAGAAAACGCTTTAGGGGCAAAACAGGCTCAAAACTTTAAAGAGTGTAAGGAAAACTTTATTAATAGAATTAAAAGGAGAATGATAAGAACTAAAATAAACCTTTAGATCACCTTACCTCCCCCCAGCCTCTCTCTATTTCCCACCTACATCTTAAAGAGACAAAACATGCGATTTGGCGTCAGTTTACCACTTCTAAAAATTAATCTTTCTTCAGTTCACTTAGGGAGAGAAGTCTCTCCTGCCGTGCCACAGGAAACAGTTTCTTGTGGTTTTAATTTTCATGAGCAGCACCCAGCCCAGAAATCTGCAATCCTGAACTCCCTCCCACGTTTTGTCAGTCTTCTCACAACTGCCTCCGTGGGTCACTGGCTTATGGGGTGCAATTTTTAAGAATGAGGTATTTTAGTATAGAAGCAAAGGTTCTTCTTCTGTCTCTGGAAGCGAAGGTTCTTTCTCTCTCTCTGTGTTCAAGTCAGATCACAGCTTCTTTCAACATCTGTATACTCCAGTTCTCTTCTGAGCTGCAGATGAACACTGCATCTCTCCATATACTTTATGAATTACAGGGAAATAGTCTGGTGCGTTATATTCTCACCTTGGCTTGCAAAAGGTTTTTCAGCTCCTAAACCGGAGCATCTCTTCTCCTTTGCTCTGGGCTTTGGCTCCTCCTTCGTGCCTTCGCCTTTCCTTTGTTCTTCGGGAGACGATTGGCGTCCATGAATTATATTTGTTCCCAGATGGAATTTTTCAGTGCTGAAAAGGTTAATTTCTCCCGGGCCCTGCCTCGGGGCCGTGGCTCTGTGTGTTCGGGTGCCCAGCCCCGGCTCCGCAGGGATTCCCAGCTGCAGAAATCATGGGGGCAGGGAAGGGGAGGGGGGACACGATGACTTCTCTCTTCTCTAGAAAGCAGGAAGTAAAAAAGAGCATTCTGTGGGGTTTTTTTGTTCTTAAATATGATTTATAGAGGCGTGTCCAGCTTCTCTAATTGGCTTAGCGGCGTATCAGTTTCAGAGCCAGCTAGCTGTTGTTTCTGTCAGCTGTGAAGGAAGCTGTGATGTCTGTCACGGGGAAAGTCACTTCTCTGGCTGACCCTTTTTCCTCCTCACCAAAAATTCAATTAAGGCAAACCCAGGACAATTGGTCTGTCATGTCTAAGTGCATCTGTGCCAGGAGTCAGAGTTTTCAGCAGACAACTTGCCAAGGCCTGTCCCAAGAGGTGCTTGCATTTAGAGTGCAAGGAACATGATCCAGAAAAAGCTGAAAGGAGGGGTTCAAAGGATGCCACTGCATAGTTAGCCTGTGTGAAACAGAAAGGGGAGAAGCAAGGTATGTCAATGAATCAGAAGTGCAATAGCAGAATTCAGAAGAGTAAAATATTAATTTAGCCATGACAGGTCTAGCACTCTTCTGGAAAATGTGCCACCTGGCCTGTATTTGTTTGCATTCAGATTTATGGAAGCACTTTGTTCAGGAATGGCTTCAGGGTTTGTTTTTACTGTTAAGTTATGCAGAGTGTAGAACTAGCCTTGATGTGGAGTGTGATTGATAGATACGTGATGGTTTTCCAAGGAAAGAAGACTTAGCTAATTTCTGCCTCCAAGTCAGCACCTTCTTTAACTCATTCCCCACTTGCAGCTAAATTTGAAGAGCAGAGATTTCAGTGACTCCTTTCATTGCCACGAATTTTGGGATAAAGAAATATTGTCCAGGTAGAAAAGACACACCTAAATGAATCTTCCCTCCCTTACCCTTGCTGAGGAAGATGCAGGTAGATTTGCATTTCTTGTATTTCTAGAGATAGTCAGCCTGCTTGTATTTGACATCACAGGGGATTGGTGATACAGCAGAAGGAGGAGAGATTTTTGGAGCTGCAAGGTTAAGAGCCATTGTAGGGGAGACTGTGAAGAAATGTAGCAGAAACCTGGGAGGATGATGCCCCTGTGGTGGTTGGGATATGGATATCCATGAGGCAGCAGAGTCTGTGAAGTGTTTGTTCATAACAATGAGAATTGGGGTTTCATAAATCAACTTCTGTAATTCTGTCCATTTAAATGTTTCTTAAAACAAAATAAGGGAAAAAATCAACTGAAATTAAAGATCAAAAACAGAGATCAAAACCTACCATCATAGCTGGGAATCTGTCTTTTAGGATATTTTTTGTCTACAATTCTGAATTGGTGTTTTTTTTAAGGAACTGGACTGCCATATATACTTTGGATATGAGAAAAATTATTTGTAGTATAATTGCCAAATATTTTAGGTTGGTGGTTGTTAAATAAACAGGAGATTCTTCATCCAGTTCTGTGGTAGGACTTGAATTGCCAAGAACTGAGAGCAACTTATTAATTATACCAAGATTTTTACTAAGCCTATTTATAGCTCTGTAGTGTATTTAGTTTTTCATGCCAAATTTGGCTGACATTTGTATGATGCTTAGCATCTTACTTTATCACTTATGTTAGGCTCTCTTTTAAGGTAGAGATATGGAAAGCAGGAAAACTATCACTTGTAGAAGGAAACACATATAACAAACCCAAAGCATAACACTAGTTTAAGGTTCTATTTTTAAGAGATCTGATTTCTGTACTCATTATATTTGTTGCAACATAGATTTTGAAGGGAGACATTTGTGTATGTGATTGTAATATATACATTTCACCTGCTAAATAATATGCAAATATTCTTGCTAAGTTTTTTTGAAAGGTTACTTTTCTAAGGAGCCAAGTACAACATAAAGTAAAGAGTTTCTAAAATAGTAAAAAGATAAAATTTAATTTAAAATCAGAACTGCAGTACATTCTGGTATGTTGTGACACTTCTTAAAATATTTTATATAATACATTTTATTCTTACTCACTATCTGAATGTAATACTGGGTATCACAGTTACTATGTGAAATTGTGACTCAGTATTTGAGAATACCTGGAGTCAGACTTTTCAGAGACAAGGTTTCTGCTTTGCATGGAGCCAAAGTGAAGCAGGAATTCCATCAGGCAGATGAGAATGACTTAATGGTGATGATGTATTTTTATTATGATGAGGCTCTTGCTTGTGGTACATTTAACCATACGTGGCCAGGCAACTTGCTGGAGGTTTATCCAGCTTTGATACCAACTGAAGTATCTGGGATAGATTCAGGCATGATGTAGTGTAAAAAAGCTTTGTTCTCTTGCAAAAATAGGTGTCTAAATCTTTGGATACTGTGATTTAACAGAGGTACTGAGAGGGTGGTAGAAATAAGTCTTCAGTTCTGAACACAATCGAATGTGTATTGCCATGATCTCAGTTGCTGGTAAGTTGCCTTATTCTGCTTTCATGCATTTTTCAGTGCGCCTGAGCTGGGGGCCAGAAAGTGCTGGTCTGACCTCAGTGAAAGTGTTTTAAAGGCGCTGCTGCCAGTGGGTGTGAGTTTAGATCCAGGGCAGGAGTAGCTCAGGCAGTTCAGTGGATGATGTCCTGCCAGTTACCTCCCAAACCGGATGGTGTTCACTTGCTTGCCTGTCACCTTAGGGGAGGGACCTGCTGCCTTTGCAAAGTGAGAGTGCACCGTTTTTCATGTGGATAATGATTTGGCAATTAACAGCAAGGGCTAATAATTTCCTACCCCTACTAGGGGCATAAAAGAGCATTCTAAGTAGATACGGATTTTTTTTTTAAATAGGGAATAGTAATCTGGAGAAGCAGCAAGAAACTGTAAGCTCCTGTACACTCAGGTTTCAGAACCTATTTCTGATGTTTAAAAAGCTGTCAAGTACAAAGGTGTAGTTAAGCCACTGGCTATTGTATTATGTAGTAATATTATAAATGATCTCCAAGAGAAGATGGGATTTTTGGTGTTTAATACTCAGTTTTCTTACGCTTATGGGTAGTGATGACCTAGGTCATAAATATATTTATAATCATCCATTAATTTCTATTGATTCTCAGTTCTTGAGCACATGACTTTTGCTGTGCTTACTGAGTCGATGATTCCCGGAAATGCAGGCACAGATTCCATAAACTTTCTGTAAGCTGTCCTTTATTCCTGTACTCTGTGTTTATCTGGATGTAAGTGCTTGCTTCAATGCTTGCTTTGTGACACTTGTCTTCTCTGCTGTGCCATTTGAATCTGCTCATTGATAGTTTGTCCTTAACAAGATATCTTTGTGTTTTGGCCTAGAGAATTGCACTCAAAAATTCAGATTTTTTCCCAGGAAATAAAACTGAAGTCATTGTCTAGAAGGGACATAACTGAAGCACAAGTGAA
This sequence comes from Calcarius lapponicus, assembly GCA_039654755.1. Taxonomy (NCBI): domain Eukaryota; kingdom Metazoa; phylum Chordata; class Aves; order Passeriformes; family Fringillidae; genus Calcarius; species Calcarius lapponicus. The sequence continues at coordinate 8,244,024 of CM077471.1, forward strand.
TGGTGCCTCAATGGCTGTAACACAGTTTCTAGCTGAAATGGGCTGAAACTGCCAAAAAACTGGTGTTGAAATGAATTCTTAAACACAGAAACATTTAAAGCAGAGAATGTGGGAAGACTGAAGAGTGGTGAAGTTGTTACTCTGTGGCACAGCAGTATTGTCTCTACTCTCATGTGGCAGGCCTGCTTTGCTTTCCTGTTTCCATTTAAAATGTGTTTGCTTCTTCACATTTACAAATTAAATTTAAAATGTGACCTTTTAGATCCCTGTTCAGATGAATACTTGATTATCACTGTAATGTGTTTGGTTTTTATTTACATATTCTCTAAGAGTTTCTTCTTGTTTAATGTAGGGGATGGAGAATAACAAAATTCTTCTCAAGCTGCCCAACATTTGGGGTGACCCTGGTTTTTCCTATAAACACTGCCAGTTGGATGAAAGGTGTTTGAGGGCTTGTTTCTCTAATTTATTTTTTTAATTTATCTTCATTCTTTTCAGCCCAGATTTCTTCCGTTCTAATGGGTGATGAGGAGAAGAAACTCAGTAGTTTTCTTAAAAGCAAATCCTCATTTTAGGTTCCAGAGTTTCCTATCAGTTATTGTTGGTAGAGCAAAGCCTGTGACACACTGGCAGGACAGGACATTAGGAGTGCTCATGATGAAGGTGCACCTCACTTTGGAGTTTTTAAATTAGCAAATTGATGAGAAATACTTAAATTCTGGTTCCACACTGGGTGGCTTTTTCCAGTGCAGAACTCAGCTGGATGCTTCTGTGTAGTGTGCAATTGTATGTGTCAGTCTGTTGTGATGGATAAAATGTATGTAAATATTAACTGTTTACTAATTACTTTTGTTATTAGGGAAATTATTATCTTAAATTCTTAAAAAACATATTCTAGGGGGCCAATTTGTACTTGTCTCCCAGTGTCCTGTACAGCTTTTTTGCCTGTATTTCCTTTAGAATGATGGTGTTTCACCTGTACTAGACAGACAAGCATAATTTAATTTATAGCTGCTCATTTAACACCTGTAATGCTCTCTCTGTATCTACAGTTCTAGTCAGCTTTAATGCACCATTCCTAGTTATTAGCAGATGTTGGGCTTTTTTTAATTTCTCAGTGCAGTTGTATGAATTGAATGCATTTGGACACACATTTCAGAAATTGCTTGTGACTGTTTTTGAAACACTGTTAAATCATGAGGAGTAAGAGGGGATATAATCTGTTAATTTACATTAGGAAAGTAAAATGGTTTTTCTGGGAGGTTTATTGACAGTTTTCACCTGCTGCCTTAAAACATGTTTGGTGTCCCCCCCCCCCCCCCCCCCCAATACCATTTTCTGATTGAATATCTAGTGAAAACAAGTGTTTTCAAGTTGGCTTAATAATGAACTTTTCTTCATATTCAATCTTGTGTTCTTTTTTCCTGTTTATCCAACAATAGGAAGTGCAGTGTGCCTGTTAAAGCACACATTCAAATTTGGTTTTTAGTATTCAAATAGAAATAAATTGAAGAGAACAAATAGAAATGCTGCAAACAACTTACCCAAAAAATGTAGTAAACTGCTCAAAAGCACCATGTGCACTGTAATGAAGAGAAATGTTACCAGCTATGTACTGCGCTTTTAAAATGTACCACAAATCCTCCTGCTAACTACTGCAGTTAAGGGAAACAGAGTTTTATTTTCATCAGGAGCTTTGGCAATGAAATGTCAGCAGCAGACAGGGTTGTAGTGCAGCTGGGTGGTTCTGAATAGAATATTAGAGCACAGCCCTGAACTCTGTTCTTGTGCTGGCCTGGAAGGTGCTGCTGGTCACATCAGCTTCCCTTGCCATGACACACTTCCAGTTCTGTGAAAGACAGGACTCTGTTAATTTTCTTTTCTCTATCTCAAAATCCACTGAGGTTTATCACTAAAAAGGCCCACACTGCTCTCACATTTATGATGCCGGTTTTGAGACTTGTTCTGGGTATTTTATTATCACCATAAAGAGGAGTGCCTTGAAATGCAATTGCAGTTGTTTTTTAAGGTGAGGGGGCTGAAAGATTAAGGATCTGTAATTAATTGGAGGAAGGAAAGCTGTGTCACATCTTAGCATTTATTTTTGTCATATGGAGGTAATATATGACATGAGGGCCACATTATCTGGATTTTACAAGCACTTACTCCATCACAGAATCTATTAAGAATGAAACCCCAAAAAAGTAGTGTCATGCATCATAGTAACCAGATGAATCATTGATAATGTAAAATCACCATTCTCCAGAAAAATAAAACCTCACTCAAAACCATTTTTGACCAAAAAATCCCAGCTTTCTTGAGAAAATTATAATTGGCAGTAATTCTAATGGCTCCAAGAGATCTTAAAATTTGCTCCTGGAAGCAATTGGTTTAATGCCCAGGTTACCCTTGGTCACTAAAAAGAAGAGTTGGGGTCAGTTTGCAGTTGTGATCTGGCTCCTCATCTGCAAATGTATTTTGTAAGGTCCCAAATGTCTAAGAATGGGTCCGGCTGTATTTTTGAGGTACAGAGGACCTTTTAGTGTGACTGTTTTTATCATGAAGGCTTCTGAAACATTATTCTTACATTTTTTTGATGCTCTGAATGAGTAGCGGTGGAGACTTGGGATCGAGGTGTCTTCAGTGGCTGCTGTCACTAATGCCAAACTCTGATAAAGCTGTTACTTTTCCTGCTGATTCCATCAAGTAAATTGCCCTTGTCTACTGAGGGGTTTGTTATTCCCTAAGGTTTGTACCATCAGATGAGAAGAAGAAGCAGGGCTGTCAACGAGAGAATGAGACTCTAATACAGAGGAGGAAGGACCAGATGCAGCCGGGGGGAACCACAGTCAGCGTCACTGTCCCTTACCGGGTCGTAGACCAACCTCTGAAACTCATGCCACAGGACTGGTAAGAATATTTCTCCTTTATTCAGTTTCTTACCCCAGACAATGCAGAATTTGGAGGAGAATAATAAAACAGTCTGAAATCTACTGAAAAGTGAAGGTACAGATATAAGAGTCTTCAATTTATTAACTGTAAAAGAGTCTTCAGCTGAAAATAATATGAAACTAAATTAATCTAAAAGATCTTTAAAAGTTGCAACACTTGATTTTAACAGTGTGGCAGCACAGTTAATATTATTGGGTTTGCCAGAAATGTTCCAGAAATTCCAATAGAAATGTTCATATTATTGTTCTGGTTTGTGGTGGCGTAACGTGCAAGTCACTGAACCATGATATGCAAGCAAACCCCTCCTCTCCTGTCTGCTTTCTGAGGGAGAGTCTGTTGGGAAGATGCTTTTGCAGGCCATCAGCATCTGACATTACATCTCTTTTAATAGTTACAGAAAAAAAATACATCAGACAGTAAAGAACTGTGATTCCAGTATTGGAGCTATTGGAATTTTACTTTGGAAGGAAGAGCCCTAGTTACAGAAAGGGAATTGTAGATAGTTTTTACTTTTATGAAAAAGCTGGAAATGGATTATTTGCTCTGTAGCCCATTTTTCAAGTCTATTAAAAATGGCTCTCTTTGAACAGAAAAACTCTGGAGAAGTTTTTATTGTTGTTTGACATCTTTTTGTTATTTGATGACATGCATTATGCAGCATTTTTACTTCTTCCTGACAAGTGAGAAGATCTGGGACGTGGACAATGACATATTTGGTGGTTTTGTCATTTTCAAATTGGATTTTAATGGAGATGAATACTTTGAAAAGATTCTGTTCTTAAATCAGTTTTTCCTCTGTATTTAGAACTTGAATTAATCAGAAATCAGTGGATTTAAAGTTCGGAATATTAAATAGCACTTAAAATGTTTAATGTTCAAACCTTTAAGGACCATCTAAACTACTTTCTAAAGTACTTCTGACCAAAGATGTGAAGTGGTGTATGTTTTTTTATCTTGGTTTTACCCAAGGAAGCCACTATAAAACCCACAAAAAACCAAAAAAACCCCAGACCGCAAAACTTCGCCTTGATTATTCTTTTTCATTTGGGATTTAGTGGGTTTAATGATAGATTAAATTTGGGGATTAGATTAGAGAGATAATTATTTGTTGTGGTAGGTAAGAAACATGGTTGCATGAAGTAAATGTTCAAGAGAAAGATAGACCATATGTGGAGGAGGTCATTTATTCTCTAAGGTCAGATTTTAAAAATTTTACTAATGCAAAAGCTTAATCTTAATCACAAATTTATTTTCTTAGACCACAGGTAATGGTTATGTACTCTTAAAATAGCTGAAATTTCACTTTGCAGAAATTTAGCAGCTGTTGCTTCTCATTAATTTTCAGCCTGGAAGTCAACAGTTGAGAATAAAGGCTTTTAAATCTGCACATCTCAGTTTCAAGTATTGTTTGTAGAACATTATCTCTGAAAATGTTGAGGCACTTTTCAAAAGCAAATTAATGATGACCACAAATAAAACACTGCCTTCTAAAAATTGTAACCTAAGAAACTGAGCTACCTTCTGCAAAAGGGCAGGGCTGAAAGCCCAGAGGAATCACAGGAATGATTTTTTTTCTTTACAAGAGGAAAAACAGTTGTACTGGAGGTGTGGTTGTTCAGTGTGCTCTCCTGCTCTATAAAAGGAGCAGCTATGCTAGGGCACACTGCCTGTTCAGGACAGCAGTGAGTGACATGTCCCAGGCCGTGCCCAAGCCATGTCCATCCCTCTGTGTGTTCCAGGGACCGCGTGGTGGCCGTGTTTGTCCAGGGCCCTGCCTGGCAGTTCAAGGGCTGGCCTTGGCTCCTGCCGGATGGATCTCCTGTTGATATCTTTGCAAAAAGTAAGGGGTTTATTTTGTTCCATGGTTTGAGGTTTGTTGTTGTGTTTGGGGTTTCTTTTAGGGTGTTTATGCTCATGACAGAGTGCTGCCAAAGGTGGATGAGCAGGCTTTGGGCTCCTCATGGTGGCAAATATCCCATGCCCTTTGTGGTTGTTCTGCTCTGATCTGTGCAAGCTCATGGAAAGAGCTCTCAGCTGCAAGAGTCACAAATAGCTGGTGTACAAATCTGCTTTCCACTCTTCTAAAAAAGGGTGAACAGACAATGTGTATTCCTACAATTCATAGCTAACAGGTTTACAGGCTGGCTGCACATTCTAGTGCTATTTTTAAGAGAGGATTAATCACCTAGTGAACCACTAAGAAACCATTGAAAATATGATCTGGTGTCTGACAAAAACTTCAGAGTTTTTAAAAAGTTGAAGTTTCCACTGAGCTAGATGTTAGCATTGTATAGATCTGAACAAGTTTTTTGGGTCCCCACAACTGTGGTGCTTTGAGGCACTTCTCTGGCACAGTTCACCCATCTGAGAGAGAGGTGGGCCATAGTATCTAAGGAATCTGTCAGCTTCTCTTCTCTGTTGCTTCAGTTTGGAGTTGCCTTAGAAAACAGACCTTTTGATGGTGTCCTGTGGTTTCAGATACAGACATAACCAACGCATATGCACCAAAAAACCCCCAACCAAACAGGCAACAGACCCAAACCTACCTTAGTTCAATTCTGTCATCTTGCAATCAATGTGATGATTTGTTCAGGTTTTGTGTGTGCCCCTCTTTGCTGTGTGATGTAGAATTTGGAAAGACAAAGCTACTTTGGTGAGCAGCAAGGAAAAAACTCAAGGGTGGGACAGAAAGCTAAGGATGGGTCTGTGAACAAGAGAATAGAATGAGTCCATTAAAGGGGGGATTGAGAAAGAGCAGGGAAAGAGAAAAAGAGCCTGAAAGTCATTGTGAAAATAAAACTATGCCACAGGAGAGAGTTTAACAGAAGAGATTAATGAAAGAAGGAAATAGGTCTTCAAAATAAAGATACTGAGAAAATGGCAATTGTGAAAAGCAAAGCCAAGAAAAATGCAGTGAAATATTGAAGGTCAAGCTAGCAGTTACATGTTGCTTCCTATTCATCTTATAATTTTTGTATATACATGTATAGAAGGCTGTAGGAATTGTTCTGACTTGCTTTGACATTCCTGGTCTCAATATGCCAAAAGATCACAATCACAGCCTACACAGTTCAGGCGGAAGGTGTACGAATTCATACATTCTTCAAATGAAAGAAGGATATCTGGTCTTAGTTCATACATTGAAATGGATCTTCAGCTTAGAAATGCATTCCATTCCTTCAAAGCATGGTATTTTGAAAATATTTTCCTGATAAAGTCTATTTCTAGATCTTTCCCCAATGACGTTACCGATCCTTTAAATGAAAACAGGTGAATGAAGGGAGCACAGACAGCATCAGTCCAGTTTTATGTATCTGTTTTTATCTGAAGCTATTGTTTTGCCATACTTTTAGTGTTCACTAAGTGAACTGGATGTTCACTTCACAAATGTGGTTTCTGGGATTTGCAGCTGTCCATTGTTTCAGCTGCAGTTTGCATTTCATTTTCTCTGTCTGGGTCTGTTGTGGTTACCAAGTATTGAAGGCTGTCACTTGGAAAACAAGCAGGTAGCTTACCAGAAAGAACTCCTCAATAAAATGAGGAGTACTGGGCCAGAGCCTGCCAAACTGGTTTTATCTGAGTAATTACTTTGTCCCAGAGCATTTCATTAGCTGCGTCTCTAAAACGGTGCTCCTTAGTTTTCCTTGTGCATGGTGTCCCAACTGTTTCATGTTCGTGTACCAAACCAGCCGAATTTCACATTTACAAGTGAATGTTTGTGATGAAACTAAATGCTGTCAGTTTCATGGACAAATATCTCATTTTGACTACCATTTTAAACGTGTTCCTCCCAGAGCACAGCAGGAAGCTTTAATAGTGATTTGTTTCAAGTTCTGAAGTGGATCCTCTTGTGCTTAATAACATTTAACTGAAATGCAGAGACTCTGTCAGATATTGATGGAGTTTTCTGCAGAGGCATGGCCCTGGTATATCTTTATTTGTTTTTTCTGAAGTTATGTGAGTACATGCAACAATGTATAGTGGAGATAATGTATATGTATTCTTAATCACAAAAGAAATTTATCTGTCAGAGATACAAGTCAGATGATAATTTTTTCAGTTTGTCAACAAAAAAAATGCTAATTTCACATACCAGCCTTCTAGGGAGTTCCCAAATAGATCTGGAAAAGAGAACTGATTTTGTGGAAGACAAAATTAAGAGTGTGGTATCCAAAGAAGATACAAGCATGGCATTAAAAAGAACTAGTTTCCACAAGACTGATGGCTTGGTTTACTTTTCCAATACTACTAAAATCATCAGATTGGGTTACCAGATAGGAGTTGTACAAGGCTTAAATATGTTTGTTTTAATGCTCACTGTGTAAATGCTTAGCCTTTACCTAATTCACATGTGACAATATTTCCCAGGAGAAAAGTAACAGTTAATATTTTACCATTTTTTAACTGAGTACTAGACCAGCGGAAATTGGCAGTTACTAAATTTCTTAGAATGCTTTATGCAGCATTTGGGGGTCGCACTGGCATTCTACTATCAATCATCTACAGATTCTTTTAGAAGCTAGCCAGGCTTCCTACTCATAGGTCTCAGAAATACCTTTTTGATTATTATTTGAGTCTTTGGCAGCTCAGAGATTTTCAGAAAGAACTTCTTTGTTTCTCAAAGAGAATGTACTTGAATTGGCAGTGTGTTTCTGCTATTCCCTTGGAATCTGTGCATCTAAAAGTAGGGGCTGCCCTTTCCCTTCACCCTGGAATAGCCTGGGAGCCATTGACCTGTATATTTAACTGTGCCCTTCAGTGAGTAGTTGACTTCTTTGGATTATGGGCTTGTTAATTTTACTCTCAGGCTTCATTCTGAAAAAGGAAGAGCAGGCTGGGAATTTTCTTTGACCAATAAAGAAACACTAAAGTCCTCATGTGTGTACCAAATGCTGTCCTGTTTGCTGTAGTTAAAGCTTTTCATCTCAAGTACGATGAAGTGCGCCTGGATCCCAACGTGCAGAAATGGGATGTGACAGTGTTAGAGCTCAGCTACCACAAAAGACACTTGGACAGGCCCGTGTTTCTACGCTTCTGGGAAACCTTGGACAGGTATGGTTCCTGATGGAAGTCCTTGATCTTCATGCTTGTATGCTTTTGGTGGGAATTAAAGGTTCTAGCAGCCAGGGAATTGTTTACAATTTGGATATCTGAACAATGATTTAGCTTGGAAATACTGCTTGCTTTGATTTCCCTGATGATACAGTTAATAAAATGTAGTGGTATATGTTTACAGACTGTAAATAATAATCTCCAAAGTGTGGATTTAAAGGAAGGGTGTAGTTACCATTAATCATTGATTAGTTCCATGATTCCCCACCTTCTTACTTTGATTCTCTGGGTCAGAACCCTGCTGAAGGGGAAGTTCACTGCAATACCTTGTTCAGGTTGTAGAGAAGGAACTTTATTATCATGAAGCAGTTGAAGAAATATTGAGGGAGGGGAGAAGCCCACGTGTTTCATGAATGTTTAATTTTTTCATGTTGATTCACAGTGAACTGCTTGAATGATTGAGTGAAAAAGAAAAATCCTGTGGGAATTGTCAAAATAATTCCAATCATCAAACTTTCCATGGCTTTCTATTGAAAAGTCTCAGGTGAACAATATATCTGAACTCCCAGAATGAACTGGTTGTCTTTACAAGAGTCTTTCAATGTTAGAGGTCATGCAATGCCTTGGAAAGCTGAGTTTTCTTTGAGGCAAGGCTGTAGCCAGCTGTTATTTAGTGGAAGAAATCCTTCACACAACACATTGCATCTCTTTGGCAACTTTCTAATTCCCTAAGAATTCTCTTTTAACAATGCCTGGGTGTTTTGTTCCTGCAAGTAAAATTCCTGTAAACGCCACAAGAGTAGTAACGCTGTCTTCTGTTAATTTTTTTTCAGGTATATGGTAAAGCACAAATCTCACTTGAGATTCTAAATCCTTCAGCTGCCATTTATTTCCTGAAGTATGGATTGAAAAAAATGGAAGGGGCTCCAGTTTGGAGACCAGAGCTCGCACTATATACGTCAAGAACTTTACAAATGAGGAAGGGTCACAGTTTAAACTTTTTATAAAATCTTATTTGGATGATTCATGCTATGGCAGGTTGATACCTGTTAATCAGAAGCAAAGGGGTTTTGCTTAAAACTATTTTTTTAATGTTGTTAGCCTTCTAGTCTGCAATCCAAATTGTATATTTTGATAGCAGCAGTTTCTTCTCTGTTTTGTTAAATTAGCCACCTTTTTAAAGACTGTGTTTTGTTCCCCAGTAGAGGATAGCTGGATGTCCACGGCGGGTTCCCCGTGTGTGTGTGCATGGGCGGGTGTAAATATATGTGTGCCTGTGTCTATAGATATAGTGTACAAAGAAGTTATAGACACAGTGATGCACACCTAGGTGTTTCCAGGCTTTCTAAACCACTTAGCTTCTGAGCTTAGTTTGGGGTTTCTTTGCTTACTGTTTCACTTACTGAAAATATTTTGTTGTGAATGATATTACATTTTAGTCAATAGGACTTGCGAACTGAGCAAAGTGAAAGTTGTTTTCGATAAATCAAAATGTCAAGCTGTATATGTATATTCTGTCAGTCTTTGTTGAAAAAGGGAAGATCAAAATCTATTAACTCTTTTTTTGGATTTGTAATGTCCCAGTTTACTAAATCTTGAAAATTTATTATAGGCATACCTTCGAGTCATGGTAACTCTAAATTGCCATTCTCCACACACATATCTTTCTTTAAACTGAAAGTATGCATGTGTACATTCCCATCTAGCAAATACCTTTGCATATGAATCTAAATGTTACCTAGATTAAATGATGAATAGAGGAGGAGAGAGCTGGATTCTTTTTTTTCATGGAACAGCCACCACAAGGAATGAATAATTTTAACTTCTTTGCATTTATACCTCTAATATGATTTTCTCGTGACAAAAGTAGCCCAGACTGTCAACAGGAGTTGTAATTTTCTGAGCTGAGTGGCTAATATGGCCTCCCAAGAGTCTGCATTGGAATGGAAAATCAGCCTTCTCAAATTACCAAAGAACAGATTTGCTTCATCTCCAGTGTGAGGCCAGAGGATCCTGGTATTTGTACCAATTTACAGCATCTCTGTATCTATGGAATAACGTTAAGTTGATGTTGCATACCGGTGAATGTAGAGAATGATCAAATACTGTAACACCTGCATGATTTTTTTCTGGGATAGAAAATACATGTTTATATTCCTGTTCTTGAAATTCCAAACCATGTTTTTTTAATATACTTTACATTTAAGGTTTGACAAAAATAAAATGTTCTACCTATTCTGTTTTGGTTTTTATTTGATGTTAACTTCATTTTTAATAAAACCCAAAGTCACATATCCATAAGAGGTTTTTAAAACTATGTCTGGCACCTGATTGTGCATATTTTTGTCAGTCTTAAAAGTAGTTATGTTTAAGTCATATATCCATAAGAGGTTTTTAAATCTGTCTTAAATTTATGAGGACCATGAGGTCTGACTTTTAATTGTATGTATCCATCCCTGCTATATTGAGACTGTATCTTCAAATGGTCTTAATGGAACTGTAAAATCTCAAACCACCAGAACAGCCCTCCATGAATCCCAAGAGTAGAAGCAGCTGACCCTGGATTTTGGAATGGATTCAGCATGGTGACTGGGAAGACTGGGCACTACAGAACTTCTGGGATGTCTCCTGTTTGTGTGGGTAGTTGGGCAGTACCCTGTTACCATCTTTTCACTGTACTTAAGCTTATTAGAAATGTGTCCATGTCATACTAGAGCTGGCTGAAACATTGAGTGCTTGGTTTTAACCTGTTCTGTACAGAGCAAAGCTGTAATGGCTTCTTCCAACATAGCAGCTGCTACCATGTGGTAGCAATTTACAGTTCATTTCTGCTTTAAACAGTGAGATACCATGTATGCTTTTTTCAACTTGAGCATTTCCAATTAGAAATGTCTTTTTTTTCAGACTTAATAAGTACATCATGGCCTGTGCTGTTTTAAAGAGACTTCTAGCAGTCAGCTTGAAAAGTAAATTTTGGACAAGTGTGTGCTTCACATGCAGTGTGATATGCAGACCATAGAGTGGGTTTGCAGTAGGCAAGGGACAGTTATCTTTTCTGTATCCTGTACTTCGCTGTGTTTTCAATGCAGGTGTAATTCCAGATCCAGTACTGTATGCAGGAGATGGCTTGATTTAGATGGAGATTTATGTATTTATTGGCAGTTAACTCCTCTGTAACTACTGATGTTACATGGATATGGAATGGGCGGAAGAGCAATATCCATGAAATCTGTGTGAACTGTGTTTGTTTTTATGGGTTGAGGACAGACCTTTAACATCTTAGAATTTTGTACTGGCAAGCAATTTGTGACCCAAGTTATACAATATGTATTTGTGAAGGAGCTGGCACCTGATGGTGCATATTTTTGTCAGTCATAAAAGTAGTGATGTTTATAAAATGAGCCATTTTGCAATCAGATTCCTGCTGGCATTATTGGAAGTTTAATTAGGTTGTCAGAATAGCATTCCTGCTGCCTTCATAAATAACTGCACATAGATTATGAAACTACTTGGACTTAAAAAATTAGCCTTACAGCAGCATTTTGCAACACAGCTGGAATTTTAGACACTTATGTTATGCTTAATTTGTCTGCACGTTAATGTAGAGTAATAAAGAAAAGTGATACTAAGAAGTGGGGAAGCTGGAGGAGCAGACATCTGTTTTACTGAGCTGCTTTCTTTTTGCTGAGCAAATTGGACACACTACTTAGAGGTGTATAAAGTGTGTAAGTTGTATTCAATTAAAATGTACGGCTATAGCTGAGCTGCTTCCCTGCCTGCAGTTTATTGAACAATAGAATGACACGAGTGTGAGACTCGGATATCAAATTGGCTGTTCCTGTTCTGCACCTTCAGTGTTATAACTCTGCACTGTTTCATGAGGGTGAGATGAGTGAGGTGAAGCATGATAAGTTGGGAACTGGTTTGAAGTCTGTGATTGGGCTCACATACTGTCAGCAGGTGATTATTGCTTTTAGTAACAGGGTTAGTAGGGCCAGTAGTTGTACCTGAAGTAATGGTTTTGTATTAAAAATGAAAATACCTGTGATTTATGCTGTTTGAGCTTTTGTATGTTAGTCTGAACAAAGCAAACAAAAGGGGAGTTTTTTTGTAAGATAAAGTAGGGCAACTGCAGGGACTTGCATACCTGAAGAAATTGCAGATCAGCAGCCTCCACTGAGTAGGCTCAGCTATTTAGCTATTACCTGGAAATTTTTGTAGGAAGATGGTTTTACAAATAGGTGCTAAAGTCAATGCTTGAGCTAGACAATTGATGGAACTGTTCTGCAATGCTGTAAACCTTTTTATTTCTGAATTCAGAAGAAAATATAGATAGCAAATTGTGTGCTAAGTTGCCCTTCATCATAAGTTAAACTATTATGTTATATTTGACAGCAAATTTGGAATAGCAAATTTGTTTTTGGCTTTCATTTGCTGTGCAGTTGGTGTATGAAATATTGCCATTCTCTACAGGGACGTGCAAAAGTAAGTTTTATTAATACAGCCTTTATTCTTTTGCTGGTGAAATATGCACTTAGTTGCTAATTCTTGCAAACACTGTACCAGAAAAGAAAAAAAAACTGATCAAAATTAATGGCTTAGAGGTTTTAAAATTTAATGTCATGAATGCATTTTAATTCAAAAGCCATAACTAATGCCAAGTACTTTATTAGAGCAATGTGTTCATGAAAAATTAAAATCCCTGCCTGAAGAAACTGCTGGCCAAGTAGGTTACAGTTCAGCTAATGTGTGGAAAAATCTACCACAAACTGGAATCTCCAAATGTCCTATCCTGAGTTGCTCATTTGTAGCAGATGGATTTTTTTGAGAGGTGGCAGTTCTGCTTCCTTTGCTAGCAGTTGCACACTTCAATCACAGTTGTGTAGTTTCCTGTCCTAGGTTTGGGGTTTGCATTGAGGGTTCTGAGGCAGGGACAGAAAACAGACCACTGAGGATGGATGGAGTTGTTGGAGCGGAGCTCAGGCACTTGGCAAGGATAACGATGGTGTCTGAATGGCACTGTGATCCAGAGGGTGACATCTGATGATCCTTGTGGATTCTTCCAGTTCAGCACATTCTGTGATTGCTCAGCTGTCATTGACTTCTCTCTGGATCATTCTTCTCAGTGGTGATGCTATCACAGAGGGCAGCTTTGAGAATGAGATTTAATCCAGCACAACCTGTTGGTGGGTAGTACAGAGTGGCAAGCCATGTATCTCAACTTCTACTGTGCTCATTTTTCTTTTAACATGAATTTAATAATTTTTAAAATAAGAATGCAAATGCAAAGAACAATCTCAAATGTTTCAAACTTTATTGTAGATGTCAGTTCACTTGTAAAAATGAAAGATATGAGGTGGTACAGAAAAGCTGTAAGAAAAATAACTTAGGGTCTGTTTTTTATTGCCATCTGTAAATTCTTGTGGTGTGTTTCAAATGTAGAAAAACTGTTTACTTGCTTTACAGGGTTCCTGCATGTATCACTGGAAACTGACAGAGGTAAATCTTCAGTTGCAGAAAGGTTGTAGATTTTATGAGTGTGTGGGTTATAAGTTCTGGCCTGTGTCAGTGGGCCCAAATTTTAATAGTGGTTTTGAAGGTTGAAATTCAAATGAAATCTCAGAAGAACCCTATGGGAACAGCTACTATTGAATCACAGAAAAAAGATCCTTCCTATACGGCTAAACCTTTAAACTATGACATAACTGTCATAAACTTGCGTTTAATAGATTGTTAAATATAAATATTTGGAAGTATCTTGTCACAAGACCATTATTTAAGATCTGAACTATAATGATTTTTTTACAGGGTTATAGTTCAGCATTAGCTCAAGTCCAACTTTTGAAAATTCCTAGGAAAAATTCCTTGCAGACTTTAAAATGTGGAATGTCTTTCTAATTGCAACAGTCATCTTAGCCCTGAATGAAGAAACAAAGCAAGTTTCTCATCTTCCTATCAGTTAAGACCAAACCTGCAGTTTCATAACACTGAATGTGTTTTTATTGGTAAAATAGGGTGTAAAAAATACCTTAAAGAAACAGCTTCTAATGTTTCACTTGTTCCTTCCCTCTTGAAATCCTTTCAAGATACCTATCCAGCTACTCTTCTGCTTCCCTGACTTGTTCTTCCTGCTTGTTTCTGCCAAACTGGGACTGTTCCTAGCCCACAGTTTTTATGAAGGCACAGCACTAGGAATGATTCTTCTGCCGTATCAGGGCACAGGCAAGGCAGTGGAAGCACAAGAAGCACGAACTTCTCCCTATTGTGTTTTAAAGCTGTTTACAAACTAAAAAACCCCAAACAAACAAAAGCCTCAAAACTAGGAAAAATGCATGTATGACCTACTGAATATTTCATCCTGCTTCTTTCTAGTTTAGTTTTGACCTGGAGTAATGAAGCTTTGAAGTTTTGAACATAGAAATACCAAAGGCATACTAGTTGTTAGTATTTCCTTAATTACTGGTATGTCACTAATTGTTCTCCAAGGACCTTTAACTGCGGAGTTCTCCCTGTTACTGCAGATTAGTCTTAGGTGCAGAATGATTATCCTGAGCTCCACTGAGTCATTCTTAACCTGAGACTGAGTGAAATCTAAACACTTAATTGCCTGACAGCCTTTGTTCACAGCTGGCACTGGGTTTGAGGAGCATCACACTTGTTTTGTTACTGATTTTGTGAGACAGATCAAATTAAAAAAAAAAATATGAGCAGTGAAAAACTAGGAGTTTGATACCTGTGGATTTGATGGTTTTCCAGGGCTAGAAGTTACCAGTAAATTTTGCAGCATGCCCTTAAAAATTTCAGGTTCTCACAGAAAAAGAGGGTGTAGCTGAACAGCACCTCACCAGCTGTGTCTGTAGTGGGACATCTGGGCTGAACCTCTCCTCAGCTGAAGTGTCCATACTTGGATTGTAAGTTCCACTGAAGACAGGGCATCTTTTTACTCTGTAATAAAACTTGTAGGAAAGAGCCCGTGTTTCATGCACAATGGAAGCAATTCGTCTGGTTGCTGAAATGTTGTTAAAAAGGTAACAATGGGATTAAAGATTAAAACCAAAAAAAGAAACAAACAGCCCCGCAACCTGCAAAAACTATCAAACAACGAAATCAAATTAACAAAAACACCAGCAAACCCAAACACAGAAATTACTAAACTGAAATACATTTGGAACAATGCATTGTGAAGTCCGTATACAACAAATTTATTCTGTATGGATTAATGCCCTAAATTGTGTTCCAAATAATCTTGTTTTGCCTTTGTCAAGTTGACTGGTCCACAAATTCACTTACTGATGTAAAATTCCTCTTGAATTTTGTTTTCACTTCATACTGGACTTTTCTGGCTTTGGTCAGTAGCTATTGGTCTGTTCACCTTGTCTTTTCTTTCACCCAAATATCAAGGCAGCTGGATGATCTTGTAAGTACAGAATTAGGTAAATAAAAAGCAACAGTTAATTTTATGTTTATGTGGATGTACATTACTGTTCTACTGAGAAATGTGCATCCATCGTGATGTCCGTTGTCATTTTTTATATAATGACTTCTGTAGTGTATCAAAATTAAAGTGTGGTGTTCTCCATGTGTTAATTCCTTTCAGAACACAGGTGAGACTTGACCATACAGCATGAGACAATAATCAGTACCTTAACTAAGCTACATGAGAATCATAGGTAAGGAGAATTCTGCATTTAGCAATTTGCCTCTCAGGGGCTTGTTTTTACTCTGGTACAGACTGAAGGTTATTTCCAAGAGCAATAAATAGCCTTTGAGAATTTCAGGATAATAAAATCTGCCAGAAGTCTTCGAAATGCATGGGATATGTCAGGGGTTTACCCATTTGATATGAAATGTGAAATGTCAAACAGGTGTCTTCAAAACATTCTCATCTCTCACATGTCAAGTCTTCAGAATGGCAATAAATTTACCATCACTGGCCCAACAATTCTTTGTGCAACGTATTTTCAATGCTTCTCCTCTTATACCCAGAAATTGTGATTTGTACTGTTTTTTCTGGGATTAATACCTTCAGGTGTGTTACCAGTCACATCAGGGGGCAGGTATTTTATAATATTTTGTAATTTTTAGCTCCCTTAACAACCAATATCTCTTGAAACAGGGGTTTCAGTCTAGTCCAGTGCAGATAGCAGTGTGTCTGGGAAGAGTTGCTTAATTGAAAAACAGGAAAATACCTGGGTTGTGGTCATTGCTTCATTTAGGGGGCACAGCAACCCAAATGTTTAGGAAGTCATCATTCCCACACTGTCTCAACCCATGGCTAGATTTTCTTACCTCTTGTCCAGTGCTATTTTACAGCATTTACTTCCCATTGTTCTCTCAGGCTCTCCCACCTTTGTACTGTATTGCAGTACCTGCCCACTTTGTGTAAAAATAACTCAGCTGGCCAGAACTATACTGCTAATCTTATAAACAATCATGGGCCATCTCATATCTGTGTCAAATATTTTTCTGTAGTAGTAAAAGATGATATAAATTTTATATCTGAAATACAGAGATAAATGTCTGGTTTTCTTTAATGCAGCTCTTAATGTTCCGTGCCACACTTAGCAGTGCAGTGGACGGCATTGTATGCAGACTGAAAGACTCCTTAAAACCAGCAATAACCTTGAAGCTTTTAGCATCCAGACAGAGAAGTGGGGGTTCTGCTGTGTCATAAAATGATGATAAGGTGAGGAGGTTCATACCATCAAAGGAGTCGTATTTCTACAGTGCCCACAGGCAGTCATGATTTATCATGGCTTAACTTTATTTTGCTGTGGTTTCATGCTCTGGAGGTTAGATGAAGCCATCAGTAGATTCTCTGTAATATATCAGAAAAAGTCTATATGTGAACTTTTAGGTTAAGATTTACAAGCTAAAAAAATGATACATTTTTTTTCATCATGCCATTGCCTTTATTACAACATGCAACTGAAACAATCTTAATGAAATGGTTGTCTGACTCAGCTAACTATTGCATCCTTCTCCCTGGTAAGCTAGCTGACCCTGCATAACTTAATTTAGGTCGTGAGGGTAATTGACACAGCTTTTACATTAGCTGAGTATGGAGCTAATAACTGCTAAAGACAGCAGTTTTTCTATTATTGGAAATTGATCGCAATGTAAAAAAATTCATTAAGCATTTTGATGTTAGTAGAAAGCTGCAGGTCCTCAGCAGTGTCAGAAAGCAGCTGCTTGCATGGGACCGGATTCATTTTTTATCAGCAGTGCCATGGCCTGACTGATGTAAATGACATTGTAAAGCACTCTGTAGATGACTTGGAATCTTTACATTTTCCAGAAATTCAGTGCTTTTGCCCAATGACACTAGTGTTTGGTAACTCTATTTCCCTGCGAAGGTAGCAAGTCCAAGCATTGTATCATATGTTCCTGGGAGGCAGAATTTCTGCCTGCTGACTGCTGGAGAGTGTGAATGATTGCTGTTGACTTACACTTGTAAATGGCATGCCTTGTGCCCTTTGGAAAGACATTCTGTTCTATTAACTTCTACCTTCCTGTGCACCCCTTTTAATTCTAATTACTTGCAATGATATGTGCATCTTTAACACAATGATGAGCCCGATTTACCAAACTTGCAGGGTAAAGTGCAAAGTCTAATGTAATTATCTGTGTCATGCAGAGCTAATATGATTTTCCTATAATTTTCCACAGATGTCTTTTTAACTATTATGCTTGTGAAAGAGCATGGAGAAAGAAAATTATTGATTGTAGATCAAGTATTTCCAGTATTAATGTAAGTTTCTCTCAAATTAGATGTGGAATGTCTACATAGAGACATACTACATAACAACAGAGAGTGCAAGCAAATTAAGCAGAGAACATCCAGACTTTCTGTGGGAACATGTTCTTCACCCGAACTGCAGCACTAATGTAGGTGCATCCTTTGAGGCTTATTCTAGATAAAAATGGTCAAGAATGGTCAAGATCAAGTAGCAGATTTCTGGAAAGAAAATCTTATGGAATTTAGGCTCTTGCTAATTCAGTTTCTGTGGAAGGATCTAAGCCTTCAGGGCAATTGAATGTCTTGCAGTCTTAGCCTAAAACTTGTATTTAACTAGTAGCCTTCATTTTGAGTTTTGGAGGGCCAGTTTGTGCCTCTAATGCAAGCCCTGCTAACTAATCCTTTTGAGCACTTCTCTGTTGGACAAAACTATTTTTAAAATGGAGCTTGTGTATTTAGATGGTTCAATGTAAACAGATTATTCTGTTTTCACTTTCAGGGGTAGTGCTGTATTTTTTTTTTTATTTTATCTAAGAGAAATGCCATTTGTTTGGATTTGTTTGTTTATATAGGATGTTTCTCCTGTGTTGACACTGGTTTCATCACTGGGAGAGAAATTAACGTGGGATTTTTGAAGGGTAAGGGGAGGTCTGTTGTGTTTTCTAGTACTTAAAAGGTAGCTGAGAAGAAGACGGGTTCTTTCTTCACGAGGATGCACAGTGAGAGAGCAAGAGTAAACAGGGACAAGCTTCTTCAGGGGCAGCTCTGTCTGGAATGAAGAAAAGGGGGAAAAAAAATCTTCATTACAGCAATTAACCATAGGAACTGATTGCCCAGAAAACAGTAGAAACTTCTTCCCTTGCTGGAAGTACTCCAGACTTGGCTTTTTGGGCCCTGGTTCTCCTGGTCTGTTGCCCTGCTTTTAACAGGAGGTTGGACCCAGGGATCTCCGAAGACCTGGACTTTTCCATGAGCCCACAAATCCTCTGCGTTGTCTCCTTGCTCTCTCACCTTGTTTCAAGGCTACTGACCATTCCTTTATGTGGTAGAGATGTACAACATGCCATCCAATATTAGGGCCCAGTTAATCTTACATCTGCCTTTAAACAGAAGTGTGTAAAGTTAGTCACGTGCTGATGTTCCTTTGTGTCAATGGCTTCCATGTCAACAGAATGGAACTTTCCAGGGAAAGCTCCTCCAGGGCCTTGGGACCCTCAGGTACATCAGGAACCGCCCCTGCTTTAGGTGTGTCAGGAACTGTCTCCCTCTCAGGTGCCTCGGGACCCCCAGGTGCCTCACGAACTGCCCCCCTCTCACCTGAGGAACCACCCCTGCCCCAAGTGCCTCAGGTGCCTCAGGACCCCCAGGTACCTCCGGAATTGCCTGTGCCTCAGGTGCCTCAGGACCCTCAGGAACTGCCCCTGCCTCAGGCGCCTCAGGAATTGTCTCCCTCTCAGGTGCCTCAGGATCCTCAGGAACTGCCCCTGCTCCAGGTTTCTCAGGTGCCTCAGGAACCACCCCTGCCTCAGGTGCCTCAGGACCCTCAGGAACTGCCCCTGCTCCAGGTTTCTCAGGCGCCTCAGGAATTGTCTCCCTCTCAGGTGCCTCAGGACCCTCAGGAACCACCCCTGCCTCAGGTGCCTCAGGACCCCCAGGTACCTCTGGAATTGCCCCCCTCTCAGGTGCCTCAGGACCCTCAGGAACCGCCCCTGCCCCAGGTTTCTCAGGTGCCTCAGGACCTTCAGGTGCCTCAGGAACCACCCCCCTCTCAGGTGCCTCAGGACCCTCACGAACTGCCCCTGTCTTAGGTGCTTCAGGACCCTCAAGAAGTTCCCCTGCCTCAGGACCCTCAGGTGCCTCAGGAACCACCCCCCTCTCAGGTGCCTCAAGAACTGCCCCTGCTCCAGGTGCCTCAGGTGCCTTAGGAACCACCCCCCTTTCAGGTGTCTCAGGAATCGGCCCAGGACCCTCAGGTGCCTTAGGAACCACCCCTGCCCCAGGACCTGCAGGTGCCTCAGGCTGCCTCTGCCCCGGGGCGGCGGTTCACCCCCTCACACCCACCGGGCCTGCAGCTGCCCCCCATCTTTGAACAAGAACCAGGTAATTTTGCCCTGTGTGGCCATGAGGATGGGATGCCTGGCAAAGGAAAGCAGTGAGTTTCAATTGTCTCCTCAGTTTAATCAGTCAGTTTATAATCAGCAGAGGGTGGTGGTATTTAAATGTTGTTCTGAGTAATCTTCTAATAATGGCCAGGATGATTTTGCTATGTAAATATTAACAATCAAGTTTATTTGCTGATTGTTTCCCCTGCCAATTAGCAGCGTGGCTTTATTCACACCTATCTCAGCTTCTGCAGCAAAGAACAAGAGCTGCTTGCTATCTTTCCCAGATCCAGATGGAGAAAGTTACTTTTTGCACCTTAAACACAAGCCTGTACCCATAACTGGTTTGTTTTGTTTGGTGTTTTGTTTTTGTTTTTGGTTTTTTTTTGTTTGTTTGTTTGTTTTGTTTGAGTTTTTGGGTTGGTTTTGGGTTTCTGTGGAAAATTAATCACTGTCTCCAAGTGTTAGCTATGCTTTTCTCCCTGCTATTATCGAGATAGCCCATTTGCCTTTCTTCCTTGATCCTCTGACCACTGGTGAATTAATTGTCAGTTTAGGACAGTATTTTTAAGTTTCAAGTTATTCTGAGAGACTTCTGTTTGTCTCTGGCAGGTTAACAGGGTAATCAGATTTTTTTAATGAAACATGAAGACTGGTACTCAGAAGCCACTGCCTGTTATCTTCATAGATTAACTTAGGATATATTCTTTCTTCCTCTCCAGCTGAAGAGATTGACTGAGACAGGAGCAAAAGTGGCTTTGATGGTTAGGGTCAGTGAGATGCAAGGCAAAATTATGTTATCCAGACAGTTTTATGTGTCTTAGGAACCTTCAGAGAGTTTATTTTTTCCTGCCAAATCTCAGAGGTTTTTGAAGTTCCACTGGTCTAGTCTTACTGTGGTTTGTCTCACAGAATCAATCCTCTTCTCAGTGTTATTGCTCCTCATCAGTAAAGGTTCTTTTCACTAACAGCAAAAAGACCTCTGAGATGCATTTACCTCGCCAAGTGAAACCAGGTTTTCAGCGTTTCTCATTACTGGAACTGAGTATTGAATGTTGGATTAATCAAGTTTAGCAAGCTCCAATTTCTCCCTTGTATGCTAAGTGAAATGTAGTTGAGCTCTGTTACCTATCAGTTTACCAATTTCAGGAAGCATCTGTTTTTTCACCCTGTTGTTTCACAGTTCCTGAGAAGGTTAACAGTAAAGATCTCTCTTCCACGGCTGTCTAGGGAGGGAATTCAATGGGAAACATCCCCATTCCTAACATGAAAGGAACCATTAAAAGTAAACTCAACATTTTCATGAGGATTTTTGCTGCTGTTAAGGCACCAGGGACTGTTTCAATGCTGGTAGAATTCTAGTTTTAATGAACTACAGTAACATGCCCTGTCTGATAATTATGAGGGTGTTGGATTCTTGCTTGCAATGATCCACAGTAAAAATTGATATCTAATTTATTTCTTGAAGTCAAAAGAATGTTGCTTGTTAACTACTGAGTTTCTTCAAGATGTGAATGGAATAATAAGTTTTAGAAATGAGTTAGATATAGGAATGACAGGATTAAATTCTCTGATTTATTCTGTGGGAAGCTGGGTGAGGATCTCAGTCTCTTTTAGCCTTAAAATGCAGTGATATTTTAAATGGTTTGCTTTACTGTACAGAAAAAATTTGAGAGTTTGCTTTACTGTACCAGAAAATACAATCTGCTGTAACTGTCACAAGAATGTCATTTGATATCCAAAGTAGCTCAAAAAAGGAAAAAGCAGAACATATGAACCATTTACATACTCAGGCAGGTTTATTTGGACAATGCCAAGAGGAAATTTAGTAGAGCAGGTTCACACATGTTAAAAATAGCAATTGCTGAAAATGTCTTGCCCCTGAAAGATTTTGAACCAGGGCCAGAGTTTGCTCACTTGATTAAGACAGTCTTTATAGGGGAATGCAGTGGATTAAAATGGAACAAATTCCTGTGCGGTGGCACATTGCAAATGGAAGGGCCCTATCTGGCTTTCCAGAGCACATTATCAGCTAAAGAACACTCTATCTTGGGACACTGGGTTTGATTCTGGGCATTAGATTTTGGGTTAGAGCTCCTACCTTACCATGATTTGCTTAGTTCTTGAAGCAGACATGTTAGAGGTGAAAAGCAGCTGTGTTGTCTTTCCAAGCACCCCTTACAGATGCCATCAATATATTTGCATTTATTAACAGTCTGATGTCTTTGTATATGATATTTTAAAATTTCCTCCCTGACCTCAGCACAAGTCTTTTGTTACATATTTCTAATTGTTCAAAAGAGCAGTCAAGAGAGTTTTGGGGCTGTGGAATTCTGTAGTTATCAGAATGCAGGTAAGCAGCCAAGGTAATTATCAAAATCATTATCAAATTGTAGCACAGATTAGAGGACAATCATGCTTAGAAAATGGCCAATTCCCTCTGACCAGAGGTAAAGTGATAAGGTCCTCATATCTGCTACCCTTCAGAGGCAACCAGGAATTATGAATAACACTTAAACTCTTACCACTGTTGACTATTATTAGCCGTAAGATTTGAGCACCAGGGTTCTTTACATATGCACATGTTACGTTGTAATTGCTCCATTATTTTTACCTTCAAATTATTAAAGAATCTGCCCACGCAATCTGCTGTATTTTATTGATGCCGTAACATCATGTGTGAAAGAACTCTTTCGATAAGAACAGAGCACAGAAGTGTAATCCTTTTTTCTCTTTAAAATGTTTCCTCCTTTCCCAAATACTCTGTCAGAATAAAGAGTTTAGAAAAGGAGTTCAAGCCAAGTTTTTAAAAAAGTTTGCTAAATGTGGTTTCTAAAATCTCTCAGCTCCCACCGTCCTTTTGTTAGAGCCCAGAGCTGGCTTTAGGATCTTCCTAAAGGTGCATCTCTGCTTTGCATGTGACTGCTGAGCCAGGCAAAGGGGGCACGACAGACACAGAAATATGTGATGGAGAGAGAGAACATCTGGAGAGGCCATTTCAAAGAACAAGAATGACAAAGGAGTTCTTTGTACAGTCTAATTGCAAGGAGGAAATACTTCTCTGCTGACTTTTCAGGGGAGAGGTTTGGTTATCGTTTTGTAACAAGGAATCTGTTTTCTTCTCTGGGTCTCCCCCTCCTCAGTGTGGTTTCTGTCTTATTGCTCGGATCAGGGGAGGTTTCAGCTGGATAGAGATGAAAGAGCTTCCTTGGCAGCCAGGGCCAAAGATGGGCTGCAGCTGATCCATGAGGTGAAGGAGTTTTGTGCTGGGCAGTCATTGCTGCTTTAAAGCAATCAGATCCAGAAGTCACTGGCTGAGCTAGCAGCAGTTGGTGCTATCGTACCTCCTTTAGGAGATGGAAGGCAGTTTTTCCTGCACAAGTGAAAGGCAGCTTTCAGACCAGTTCTTTGGAGTGGGCATATGGCAATATTGGGAGTTCTTTGTGCAGCGCAGACCGCTTCAGAGTCGTCTCTTCCTGAAATAAAAGCAGCACTTTATGGTAGCAGCATATGTTTCAAATATAGTTTCTGCCAGAGACTAGTGATTTGATGTGACTCAGTTTTCTCAAGAGGTGTCAGACTCTGTATGCTATCCTAACATGAGGGCCCAAAATTAACTTTATCAATATTTTGCTATCCTGATAGCTGGAAACAGCTCAACTGAGATCTCAGGCTGGTCTCAAATTGAAGAAGGGGTGTGGAGAGGGGGCTGTGTCCTGCTTGGGTTTTTTCCTTGCTTGGGAAAGCTTCACTGCTGATGCCTTGGGTTGGCAGTCCAGGACTGCAGTGCTTTTCCTCTGGCACTCTGTTCTCAGGGGAAGGGCAAAGAAGGGACACACAGCAACACCTTTTAAAAGGACAGCTGTTTATCTCATGTGCATTTCTCTGTGGATTTAAAGGCTGGCAAAGCTTTGCTGTCCCTACAGTCTGACTACATTAAAAAACAAACAAACAAACCTAGATGCCCAAACCCACCAAACTCAGGACTTTGAGGTTCAGTCTGTGTCCCAATTTACATCTTAGCTTCAGAAGTCTGCAGAACTCACAAATACCCAGAAGTGTTTCTATCTATACCTGGGAGCTGGTTCTGTATTGTAAGGGGAATTTCCCTCATTTCTAGCTACAACAGCCTTTAAATCTCGAGTCTTCACCTTCATCTGACCACTGTCTTTCCTCAACGTAGACATTGTGTGCCTTGCATTAATACATACTCTTTTACATAAATGAATTCATGTTGAGGTGATGGCTGACTTCTGAAAGATCCAGCTCTCAGGCAGGCTCATGGAAACATTCTGTTTAGGAGACAGAAGAATGACCCATTTTATAAGGCACTTATAATTTGATTATTTCAATTAGAACAAATGCTTCTACTTCACATAGATATGATGGCAAATAAAAATCACTCTTGGAACAGCTCTTTTATCTCTGCTTTTCTATGTCTGAAAAAAATTTGCAAGAATATTCCTAACAGATGACTTGTAAGGGCATTCAATTTTGGTGTGAAATGATAAAGCACAAACAAAACATCAGGAATTAAGGAAAAGGGACAGAGAAGAAACCTATGGAGTAAAAAGGAGAGAAGCAAGAGAAATTACAGAAATAATTTTACAAGGGGCCTGAAATTTGTACTAAATTACTGATAATGAGTAAGCAATGCTGCTTTCCATGTTTGTTGACCAATCTAATGAGATAATTTTAAAGATTTCAAGATTTCAGTCAAACTGAACTAAGAGGTACTGACTAAATGTTGGTTTGGAGATGTGGGGCCTCTGGGACAGCATCAGGAGTTTGACAAAGCAATTCCCAAGGGTACCATTTTCATCCTGACTGTTGTGGCCAAGCAGTAGCACACGGCTGTGCACACTCAAATACAACTGATCCACATGTCAGATGACACTAAGGTTGAAAAAAATCCAGTTGATATTTAGAGAATGTGCTTTTAATCCCTTTGCAGCGACAGGCAGAAGTCAGGAAGGAGAGGTAAGGTGCAGCTCTGAGGGAATGTCTCTCCTTGCTCAGCCTGGCTCAGCACTCTCTGCAGTGGGGTGTGTCCAGCTGGGACATCACAGCCTGCAGGGTGAACGGCAGCTCTGCCAGCCAAAGGTGCCTTTTGCTGCTCCAGCTGTGCAAACTGAGGTCAGTTTATATTCAGCATAATGTGGTGTCTTGTCACAACATATTATTGGCTACGCCTGTATTTAATGCCACTAAACTTCTGTGGAAGTTAAGCAATTTTTTCTTGCTTCTCAGAGAAGTGTGACTGTCTCAGAACAGTGGAAAATAGATTATTTGAATGGTTTATTTTCATAAGGTGAAGTTCTCAGGTAATCTCTGGAAAGAAAAAAAAAAAAGGAGCCTTATGTTCTCATCCAGCCTCTATTCTGCAATCCACTCACTTGTCTTCTGCCGAGTACATTGGAGCTGTGCCTTTTCCCATACTCTTTTCCTATGGAGTGAAAACTGAGCTCACCGCTTTTCAGTCACCTATAAATACTTCTTGTGTTATGAACTCAAAGTGCTAGAAAGTGCTGAACTTCAGATCTGCATAAAATCAGCATATTCAAACAATAGTAGAAATGAAGGACGAACCTAGTTTGAAAATAAATTTCACCTTGAGATTTAGGAAGAGAAATATACATGTTCTTTTAATAGCTTTATTTATACTCCTTTAAGGCATAATAAAACTCCCAGTATTCAGACAAGAGCAAACACACAAATATTCTCTAAAACACAAAGAATTATAAAGAAAAAGGCAGTACATTAAAAAAAACCAACCACCTGGGAGGAAAGAAGGCAAAACTGTTATCTTAATAAAATCAGGCATATGCACAAGGCTTACTGGAGCTTGAGAGATTTTTCTGGTTATTTTTAGGGATTCTGTATAAAATTTTTACCATTACATCTATAAGCCCGTGTCTGCTGGACCTTCCAATGAGCGCCATTTCCATTTTCCAGCACTAAGGAATAAAAAAAGACAACCCACAAGATTTTAAATAGGCAGTAAACTTAGTAGGGAAGTTTCTTTCTTTGCCCTCTCCTTCAAGTTTTTAAATAGAATTCTGAAACACTTTTTAATACAAACAGAATTTAATTTTTAAGTTCAAATCCTCAAAGCCATGGGCATAGTAGGAAAATTAATTTATACAATATTTAAAAGTGTTGACTGAAATTTTAACCTTAAGTAATTGAATCAACACTGGTATTGATATGTAAAATTCTTACAGTTTCTGGAAAAATTGTCTTTCTGCTGGAAAACGCTGCATCCTAGGAATTGTAACGTTCCCTAGGACTGCTGTAGTTTTGTCTGAGCTTCCATCAGAAATCAGGCAGGGAATTTCAGTAACTTTGAGAAGCCAGCTTTTTTTGAGGCTTAGACAGAAGAACTTTGATTTGAAAGAAATGTAATAGAGTTGAAGCAGACAGAAACAGTTTTTTGGTGGTGGTTTTTGTTGTTGTTGTTTTGGTTTTTTTCCCTTGAGTTCTTCTCACTCCTTTTTCCATGTTTAGCTTTGGCTCATTTAGGGTTGGTTTTCCCCCACCTACTCCAGCAAAAGTGGAAAATATTTATGATGAATCCTTATCAGCCCGGATGGCAAATAAAAATCACTCTTTGAATGGCTCTTGTATCTTCTTTTTGAACACCTCTTGTTTCTATCTCCATCTTCTGAAATGAATTTGCCCTTGATCAATTCCCAAAATATAGAATTCCCTAAGCTTCAGAACAGCTTGCTGTTTATGTTTAATAAACCAGTTCCAAAACTGGTTTATTTTTTCTTCCAAACTTCTCTTACTTGCTATAGACTCTTCATGCCAAGATTTAGAAAGGGGGTACAGAAGATTATTCATAAGCCTTTGTTAAAAGGAAAACACTCTAAGATGTTCACCATAAGGCATTTTTTAGGCAAAAAAAATTGCCTTGATTGTACTGTTCTGTTAAAGAGTTGCAGAGAAATCTCCAAGTTGAAACATTAATTAAAGAAATGACAAAACTGCTCTGAGGGCACGGGAAGGAGCATGAGAAACTCAAAATCTTTGAAAGAATTTCAGCAGGAAATGCTCTGGGGTGACACAGGCTACTGAATGGTCAAAGTTATGGCCTGAGTTCTAGAGAAAAACAAACTCATGGAATCCCTTCCTGCTTTTTGCCCTGTGCCTGTTCCATGTTTTACAGACTTGTGATTCCTAGAACGTTATTTCTGAGGATTTTGATATGAGCCTCTTTGTGTTTTAATAACTCTCAAATTCCCAGGGCCCACTCATGAGTATTTTTAATCATTGTAGCTGTGAGGATACTCTTCAGATAAGACTGAAGCATAATTTGTAGGACTACACAAGCAGAAAAATCCAAACAAGCTTACTCAGTCCCAGTTTTCAGATCATCTTATTCTTTGTTAATCTGACTCCTATTTGAGATATGTGGAGGTGACAAACATTTTTACTGCTGAAAGTTAAAGAGAAAATGCTTGAATATTTACTCCTTTACTCAGGATTTCTGTATCAATTCTACTTTTGGAGTTTAATCTTCCATTAATAACAGTATGAAGCATTTTAGTCCTTGAATGCTGAGAGACTGCCTCAGATTTTATTGATCTGGATTTCTGAGAATCATAGAATCATAGAATGGTGTGGGTTGGAAGACACCTTGAAGATCATATAGTTCCAACTCCTGCCATAGGGGCTTGGAACATAAGCCATACAAATTTAATTTATCTCTTAATAGATTAATAAAAAGAAAGGAAAGATGGATATTAATGGGAAAAAAGATCCCATCAAGCCAGATATACAGATGCTCTTTAGAGTTAGCCTGGTCCATGGAGCAGAAGTAACAGCTGAAATCTTACCTAAAGTCATAATAAACTGGGAAACAATAGGAAATTGCAGATAGAAGATGATTATGTAGTGACAAAAGGACCATGACCTACCTCCTTTTGCCTTTTTCTTAGCTTTGGAAAGATGTGTATTTAGCACAACACTAAACATTATGAATCTTCCTTAAACTAATGCAAAGTAATCACAGTTATTCTGTGGGGAGTGAGCTATTTATTGGCAGAAACCTCAAAAGTACAGCTACACAAGGGCACCAGAGCTAAGCCTGAGCTTACCCATGGTCAGCAAAGGAATGCAGCCCTATGAGCAGTATAAAACCAGTTAGAGGGGTTATAAAGAGAGCAGAAAGCACTCACAGATGTGACACACAAATGTGAACCAAATTCAGTTGTAGTGAATGTAGAACAAACATAGAGCAAGGTGTAAAGCATGTGGAACATACAGGGAGCTGCTTGTGAAAAGCAGTAGGGAAATTTGAAAAGGAACAAAAAGCCAATCTTGAGGTGACTGAAAAGAACAAATTAATCATCTAGGCATACTTTACAATAAATGTCATTGTTTAGTGATATATATTTTTCTTTTTCACCTTCTATATCATAAAATTAATAATTATAAAACCTGCTACCATTTAAGATATGAAAAATAATAATGTTGGATACCCCTATGAAACTAGAACTGAGCACTGTGGAAGAGTTGTCTTGAGATAAATTTAGTTTTGGAGTTTATAGTGTTAAAATTTGACTTGAAAACAGGTTCTGAGCTGAGGTAAAGGTGTTCCATGGGAGGTTAGATTATTGCTCACTCATGTAAACTTTTGCAACACATGAGGAGTGGTTTATGTGAAAGTAGGCAAAGCAGGAGCCTTTGGACTTGGAGTGTCTTTCCTGGGCTCTGGCTGGATGCCCCCTGTTCTGTGGCAACTGATCATTTTATCAAATCCCTTCTCTCTCCTACTTTCCCAGTCTATAATTCCTTTCCTTATCTGTTTTTCTTCCGCTTGCCTCCCTTACTTTCTCTCTCACTTGCTTTTGGCATCAGTGTCCCCTTTTTTCCCCCCACTTCTTTGGCTTATTCCTAGCTTACTAACCTATTTTTTTCTTCCAAAGAAACAAGAATAACTCCTTGATCAGTCTGCTTTGTGTTTATATTCTTTCCTCTATATTTT
Source organism: Calcarius lapponicus (assembly GCA_039654755.1). NCBI lineage: Eukaryota > Metazoa > Chordata > Aves > Passeriformes > Fringillidae > Calcarius > Calcarius lapponicus. Next base: position 8,272,861 of record CM077471.1, read on the forward strand.
ATCTGTTTTGGCTGCTCAGGCTCCATGCTCTTTGCCTGTAATGGGCTAATCTCATACAGTGTTTACAATACTGAGTCCTCACTCTGGGCCAGCCCTGAAATATGAGTTTTATGATTACACTTGGTTACTATGGTTATTTTAAAAATAATTAGAGAGCAATTGCTTAAGGGCATATGTAAATACTGAGTGCTTAAGTGTCAGTTTTGACTCTGAAGAAATCATTTGAATAAATGAATATTCTTTAGAATTTGAGTTGACATAGTGAATTGATTACTAATAGACTGTGCCTTAATAATGAATGCTGTGGTTTTGAAAAAGTAATTTTAGATGCCTAATTTGGAAGTAGGAACCTTGATTATCAGAAGTCAAATGTTCTTTGGAAAGCAGCTTTTGGGGTCTAATGTGCCCAAAATTGAATGTGATCAAAATTATATCTCTCCACATAGTCCTGGCCTACAAAATTGAATCACCTTCAACTCCTGCTAACTTGAATATAACAATCACAGTAGAATGTGATTTATTTGCCCGTTTCCCCCATTCCCTCTTTAGGAATTCAAAGTTTCTTTCTTGCTCCACTGAGCTGTACCTTTTCCAGTGGTATTGAGTTGTTGTTTCTTTACTTGCAGAGCTGTACATATTTCAAACAAGTTGAAGGAATTTGGTCTGTGTACCTTGCCTGTTTAGGTACTCCCTGCATGGATGTCAGCAATTCCTGGTGACCAGGGTGGTCCCTTCTTGAATCTAGGCTGCCTTGGACCACAACCAACCATTAGAGAAGGAGGAGACAGATGCTTCTTGCTCTGGACAAGGCCAGGCACAGCAGCACCATGCTGAAAGATTCCTACAAGAATGCTCATTTTGTGGCAGAATGCTGATGCTCCTATGAGACCAAGTCCTCATGGATCCTGGCTGTAACAGGTGGCTCTGCAGTGTAAATGGATCACAAGTGTGTTTTGGTGTTGCAGGAAATTGGAGAGCTGGGAAACAGGACTGACTCAATTGGTATGTGATGTGAGGAGGTCAGAGCAATAAGTGATAGAGGCCACAGGGGTTTATCTGACACCTCTTGGAACTGGCTCTGCCCTGAGTACCTGTACTGGCCACATGCAAGTACCCCAAAACATCAAAGCATAGTTATTGTATCAATATTAATGAATTTTTGCCAATTTCAGTTTAATATTGTGCATTATTCACTCTTTTCTATGTAATTTATTGCACAGGGGAATCTTGTCAGGATCACAAAGAGCAGATTTGTGTGCCTTGCTGCTTTCCCAGTGAGAGATGAAGTGATTAACAGAGCAGGGACATGAATCCTGAGTGCCTGAGTTAAACTAATGGGAGCTCAGCTGTTGCACCACCAGTAAATAGGAAGAGAAACTTTTCATCTTCCTGACACTGAAGAGTCCTGCTTCATCATCCCCTTTTCTCTGCTTGTTTTCATTGCAAAATTCTCATTATCAGAAGCAGGAACTGACATCTGCTGGAGAGAGTTCTTATGGATGACTGTTTTCCTGATAACAGGGGCAAAAATCTGATGGGCAAAAGAAAGGAAGGAGACTGTATTGACACTGTTTCCCCTGGACTTGAAGGGGGGAAACTAACAATACAATTTAATTATAAGGCCTATTCTCCATTTGCTGGAGGATAAATATATGTAAAAAGCTTCATAGTTCCAACCCTATCCAAGGGGAAGTCAGATCTGCTTACATTCCATGAATCATCTCATTTTTCTCTGAGTATCCATCTTCAGACTTGAAGCCAGAACAAAAGGGTAAGTGGGATAAGCAGTTGGAAGGATAGACAGATTTAGCAGAAAGGAAGACTAAAGGTGTGGAGAGGTGTGAGAAGACGTGACAGCAGCAATGAGTGAAGGTGTGTGCTCAGTGGGTGTGGTCACATTGCACAGATGGCTAAGGGGGAATTACATGAGAAATGCCAATAGTTGCAAGGGGGACCTTTCAGGAAAGGGAATCTCTCAAAGCCTAGATAGCCATAATAATATTACTATATAATAGTGAGATTACCTCGGAAATGGGATCAGAAATATCAGCTTTGGGTACAGACAGTGCCCTGAGCTTAGCTGGATTTCACAGGCGGTTAACGGGGAGCTAGGTGAGAGACAGTGAAATTCACTGATAATTGGAGGGGGACTTTGTGGGAGTGAAATCTTACAGTACCAACAGAACTTGGGTAACCTTGTCAATGTGTAGTAGAAAGCTTAGATGACCTAGGTAATGGAATCAGGAACAACAAACGTGGGCATAGGTGCAGCAAAATTGGAACCAATGGGAAAAGTATGCAGGAGTGGCTTTTTCCTCCAGGGGAAAAGGAAGGCAGATGCAAGTGGGGGAAAGAATGAGCATGGAGAAAGGAGAGAGCAGGGAGATAAGAAAGGCTGGTTAAGGACGAGCAGGCTGCTGGTCAGCACTGCCTGCTGTCACCACGGCTTGCCCAGCGTTTAAGCTCTGTTCCTGCCTGTTTTCCGTGTGAATAGGCTGCCCCTGTGCCTGTAGGCACCCAGCTGACCCTGTGCTGCGGATCTGTGCCCCTGGCTCTCTGGCCTGCCACAGGCCTGACCACCAAGGGACGGCAGGAGCCCCCGCGTGTGACCGGGCTGGGAGCAGCCCTGGGGGAGCGCCCCGAGCCCGGCAGGGCAGGACGCCTCCCCTGCATCCCCACCCTCCAGCTTCCCCTTCGCTCTGCGCCGGGGAAAGCGTCACTCGGTGTGCAGGGAGGGCAGGATTCAGTGTGAATAACCACCCCCCAGTAAATTTCCTGTCTCCTTGGACAGCGTGCTCTATGCATCAGTAGTGATTGCCATGGCATGTTACAGAAATAGCTCCCCTCCCTCCCCTCCAGGAACTCCAATTCTCGCAGCTGGGTGCGCAGTTGTGACAAGCCAGCCGCAGCTCAGCTCCTCAGGGCACACAGCCACGGGCAGAGTCATCTCTCGCTCTTGCTGTCTGCACCACGAGTCAGAAGGAGCTCGGAAGAGGCCAGATTGCCTCTGGAGCTCCTTTCCCAGCTCTGTGGTATGGGTATGGGTCTGTGCTGTCCCCAGATAGGCTCTGGCAGAACCATCTGGGTGTGCTGCAGGTGATAGGAGCTCGGGAAGGAATTAGTTGCCACAAGTGAGCTGGGGAGGCAGGTAACTGTGGTATGGTGAGAAGTTCAGGGGCAGAGAGAGGAGCTCTCCTCAACAGGAGACAGATACTGGGGATGGAAAAATGCAGGAGTTTAGGAGAGGATGCCACGCAAACCCAGCAGAAACAGGGTATGTAGATTTGGAAGGCAGGTGAATCAGAGCAGTGAAAGCTTGGCAACGTCAAAGATTTTCTCTTGTGAGTCTGTGTGCCTGAAGCAACAAAAATCTCAACTTATCTTCTGCATGGTTAGGATCTTCCTCCAAGCTTTTTTCTTAAAAAGTCTGAAACTTTTTCAAAATGCACACGCAAAGTACACTAAACCTCAGATCTAAGACTGCTGCAATAATTGCATTTCCTCTCCTTATTTCCTTTAATTCACCTGAAGATGTTACATGATGTGTTTGTTACTGAAATACCATGAAGAACTGGGGGGTTGCTAAAAGTGCCCCAGAATCTTCAGTGGAGGAATGAGAGACTTGGGCTCCTTGTGCAGCTTGGGGGTTCAACAGAGTCAAGACCTATTCCTGACTTATTTTGAGACTTGAAACAAAAGCTAAGGATGTGTTACTGGCTAAAGCCTTTTGGCTGCGAACTAAAAAATGATGGGAAACAAGGTTAATATTTGCTAGTTTTATTTGGGGTTTTGGGTGAATATGAACCATAAAGGCATTATTACCATATAACTAATAAGATGTGCTTTTTTATAGTAGTATTAGTTCACTACTAAAGTAATAGATTTCTGTAAGTCATTAACAGAGATACTTGATTGTTTTATAATGTGTTTATGTTAATTTATAGTATGAGTACTCAGAGGAGTGGCCTGTTGCCTTTGCTAGGATTACTCCATCTTTCCTAAGAGGTATGGATCAATCACTTTAGCTCATTCAGTGATACAGTGCAGCTTGTTTAATGCACAGAAGGGGTGGTGACATGCAGTCTTCTTAATCATGATGTCTGTAACATAAGAATGGCGCGATAAATAAAAATGACAGTCCACTTAGATTCTTTGCATGGCTTGTCAGTTCTAATTCTCACCCATGTTTCTAAGTATTCTCAAACATGTCAGGATCACAACATGCTTTGAATAACTAAAAGTGTCATTTAAAATCTATCAGAATCTAATGCAGATCAGCACTCCAGTCTCACTGCATCTCGTGCCTTAAAGATCAGCTGTGCAGAAAACTGCTACCCATGGACCTGTATTTTTTTTCCTCATTGATTTGTACACATGGTGTTGATATAAAAATATTTAAAAACCTATCAGTAGAGTGTGTCCACCCATGTTTTACTGACTACATAAATACCAGTGTGGCTGAAGCCCAGCTGAAAACTAGGACATTTTCTTCCCTTTCCTTGAATTTTGACCACATAATTATCATGAGTATCAATAAGATATTTTGGTTTTGGTGTTAAAGGCCTATACAGACTGTCATTGTTATCTAAGCTAATCCATGAGGCAACGCAGGTCATAAACTTCACCTTCAATCAGTCTGGGGGATAAACTGGAACATATTTTTCAGAAAGAAACTCAGACTTGATTTGTAAAGGGTGAATAACGGAGTTGCCAGTGCACACCTTGCTGAGGTGTTTCAGCAGCCGTTGTTTCTCAGGGTAAAGTGTGACCTTCCTGTCATTAATTTTGCTGATGCTCCTTATCTGAGTCTGCTGATTGTTGCAATGATGCTGAATATTGTCTGCTAGATTAAATAAACCTTTTCAGTAGGAAAACTCTGTGTTTTGCTACTATCAATCTATAAAAGCTTTTATCAGCTCTTACAAAGCTTTCCTGCTCTTTTTCATTCAATCCTAGTAAAGTCAGAAATGCGAATAAATTAGGTGTATTTCACTTGAGTCAGTGTTTTCATTTGACTTTGTAAAACCATTCAAAAATTGTCTTTAGACAGAGACCTATGTTTTAAGTAAAGAAGGGCTTTTTAGTGAAAGCTGAAATAGTGAAAAGCTGCTGATGTTGTGTAAGCTTTTCTTTTTTCGTCCTCATTGCAAAATCCTTTTTTGAGATAAAATATAAAGGCAGAACAGATTTAAAAAAATGTTAATATTTAATAATTTTCTTTCTTCTTAAACTTTCTTTCTTCTTTAACTTCTAGAGATAGAGCTTATTAAGGTTTACTGTAATTTTAGTACTGATATTTAAAGTTAGAAAGTTTATCCCACTAAAATTAACTTTGTGACATACATGAAGCATTCATAATGGCAAAAATGGCCATTAGTGTGTGATGGTAGGCTGCATGATGGCTTCAGGGGGGAATTGACAATTCTGTGCTCTAAAATATAATGATATTAATAGTAGTTAGAAAGATTTGATTTCAATCCTAAACGAAAAAAAAATAAAGTGTATAAAAGTCACATTTTTCTCTACTTGGACACAATTATTAACAGACTTTTGTAACTCTCTCACCCTGTAATTGCCCCTTCAAGCTTTCCCTCACCTCCTGGGGGATTTGCTCCCTTTATACCCAGACATAGGTGCTAACATTTATTGCTATATATTTTTATTTCAAAAGTACAATAGTAGCTTGCAAAGGAAATTGATCTTTCATAATATTGTGTTTCAATTTGATTCAAAGAAATTGATGATGAGGCCATCAAATGTGTCAGAGCAGCGCTGGGTGATGGTGAAGTGTCCTTCAGCTAAAACGAAAATCATTATATTGTGAATGAAAAATGATTGTTAAAAACTGAACATTGCCCAATAGATTGTCACTTTTAAATGCACCTGGGTGCTTGTGATTGACAAGTGAGATGATATGCAGGTCCTGAATTAAGTTCTAAAACTGATATTGTACTTAATATTGGAAATGACTATTCAAAAATAAAGCCTGGTAAGCATAAGTTGCTTTTCTTCTTCAAGAATATGCTCAAACATTATTTAGTTAAGTATTTCAGACTAAATTTGAAATTGTTTTAGACTAAGCTAATTCTTTATGTGTGCATGAGACTTCTGTGTGGTGAAAAAGTCTTACAGCATTACAAACTTCTTCAAAAAGAGAACTGCTCCAAGGGCTGTTGAAATCCTCTTTTTATTTTCTTTTCTGTGTTAATGTAAGAAGGAATTAATATTCCGAGATGCCTATGGAGCTTCTTTAATTACCTCCATTTAATAACTTTTACAAACTAAGTGCATGTTTTCATCTGTTGTCTCAGAGAAAAAGCTCTGCATGGAGTAGCAGATGGTAAATATCTTTCAGAAAGGAGATAATTCCAGGCAATCCATATTTTTAATATATAATTTTTGATTATATAAAGAAGATATATGTCCATAATACTTAAAATTGTCACTCTTTTCTAAAAAGACTGTTAATGTATCTCTTTGAGTAAACTGCAAGACAAAGAAAAAACCAGAAAAGGACTAGTTTATGTTACATGGATAGTCATACACAGACATTCAATGTACTGCCAAAGTTTCTATCGAGTATTCATTGCCATCCTTGTTCAGAAGGGTCACAGAAGTGTTTTCCAGCAACCACGTCCCCAGCAGTAAAATCTGGATGGCTGAATTGCATGTTTATGCTGTTGCTATCTTCTCTTTCAGTAAAGGGAGTTTAATGAATAGTCTGGACTTGAGTGTCCCACTGGTTGCGGTCCTTCAGATTGTAGTCTAGATGATCTTAATATATTTAAGATACTCACCCCCCATTTATGAACTTCTGGTTTAGTTCAGAGAGGCTATTGCTATGTGCAGGGTACTATTGTGCTTTTCAAGCTGCTTTTTGAGCAGCTAATACAGAGATAAAGGAATTGTTATAAAAAAGAGTGGAAATATTTTTCATTTAATAGGTTTCTACAAAAATTGCTTGGAGCTGTTTGATTTCTTTTCCTCAGAAGTTTATATGATAGAGTATATAACTCCACAATAAATATCTATTTGGTCCATGGGTTTACTTGTAACTTCTGCCAATTTTCCCCTCTGTTTTCCCTGTTTCCAGCAGGATCTCAGCTGCTTGTGGCTTTGCCCTCACCCTGTGTCTGCTCCACCCTGGATCTCTGCTCCCCCTGTGAGAGGCTGCCCCAGAGAGCCCGTGAGGAGCTGCAGTGCTGGACATTGAAGCAGCTCCCTGCCCACTATGTTCCCTCCAGGAAACACCACTCAGGTTTGCATTTCTGGGAATGGTGCCCGTATTTTATTGACTTTTAGGTGAAGTTCATGGCAGGAGATGGTTCCCATCCTCCTGGCACTGGTAGCACATGGTGCTGCCAGGAGTTGTGGGTCAGAGCACAGGTCTTAACTAGAACATGCTGCCTCCACAGCCCACTGTCCATTCCCACATTCTGGGGAATGAATGCCTTCTGAATGAGTAAAGAAGTGGTTTATAGTCTTTGGTTTACAATTTGGGATACACCGAGGAGTAAAAATTCTTCGATATTTGTCCCGTATTTAGTTTTTTTAATGAATATTTTCCACAATAACTGTATGTTCACCAGCCCTTGGTGGGTAAGTGGTTACACACAAACAACATCAGTAACCCAGATCTGTGCAAAGCTTTGCCAGAGTTACCTGTTGCCTTCTTACTTTAGGCTGTGATCTCTTCAGATCTCAGAAACAGCAGAAATGGGGTATCAAGCACGGAAAGTGTACAAGCAGAAAAGTCCAGGCTGTGATGGAAAAGAAGCAGACAACATTTTCCATTTTGAGGCCATTAAAACAAAACAGGAATCACAATGTCTCTCATGTCAGAAGGGCCTATGCTTCCATAGATACCATTTTCATCTTTCTTTTCAAATGATAAGGCTTTGACTAGATGAAATCAGTCAATGGCACCTGACTGCACCTCAGAGGAGTCACTTATGAGCCTACTTCATTTGTTCATAGCCCTTTCTCTGTTTCAGCTGACCACAGTGTTTTTAATTTCCTGACCTGAACTGGCACTTGGCATTGCAGGGTGCTGCTAACTCTCAAACCAGTCTCTCACTTATTTAATTTAATTTCTAACTTTTAATACTGTAATCACCCTGAGGATATCAGAGTGACTAATTTGCAGAGACAAATAGGCTTCTTTTTTGAATGCAATCATTCAAGCCTCTCTGCATACTGTGATGCTCAGGGTACAATACAAGGAGAGTATTCTGCCAGCAGTGGCATTGGATAGAAAATTGGAGGATGTATTTAATAAAAATCAATCTTTTTGATGTTTCTTGCTAATACAGCCAGAAAAAGTTAATATGGTGTTAGAAATTACTTGGAAGTAATGAAGAAGAAAAGAGAAAATAGTCTTCATGTTATTGTATACATCTGTGAATGTCTGCTTACTTCACCAGCTCAAAATGTCGAAAAAATTGACATGTAGCATAAACCTGTAAAGTGCAGAAAGAACAATAAAGCAGAAGGACATGTGGAATTGCTCCCTTGCTAAAAGAGATTAAACATTTTCAGGATTTCTAACCTGGGGAAAAAAATTTACCAGAGGGCAAATAATGTGATGTTATGAGCTGCCTGGAGAGAGTGAATAGAGAATAATTATTTACTATTTCTCACTGTGTAAGATCTAAGGAGGATGAAACAATTGAAGGAGACTGATGGCAACTGGCAAAATACAGCAGTGAAAGATGTTCCTTAAGCATCTGCTTCTTCTCTGGTCCCAGCCAGGATTCAGGCTCTGGGATAGGTGCTGTAATATTCTGCTCCCACTGTGAGGCAGAGAAGTGATACAATACTCAATTTATACCAGCCCTTAGGAACTGAACACCCACGATCATGGGGGGATTTTGAAGCTGCGCAATCCTTTTAACTTAGTTCTTCATAAACTAAGGCTCTAAAGGAAAATTTATTATTTTTCTTTTTGTTTTGAAGAAGCGACACCCTTCCAAAAATCCTTCATTTAAAAAGAGGAGTCTTTGTTTAAAAAAAAAAAAAAAAAAAGGATTAGGTCAGTGTGACCACAGAGCTGAGCATTTCAGCCAGGTCATTTTAAGTCATTAGCTGAAGTTATTCAGGCACTGTGCTTTTTGCAGGAGGCAGAATGAAGTCCTATTCCCACTGTTTATGGTTTGGCACAAACATCTGTGAACAGGCTGCTTGTATTATTCTGGTCTCATCTCTGGCAGCACCTTGTTTGCTCAGGTTTTTCGACTGCTCTGACAGTAATTGTCTGAGTATTATGAAAAGTGAGGTTTTAATAATTAACTACCTTTATTTACAGAGGTACCCATATGGTGCAAAATCTACTGCTGAAATGTGCTGTACTCTGTAATACTGACTTCATGACACCACTGCATGCCTGAAACTGGGCTAGGGCTCTAAAAATGGGGTTTAAATATACAAGGGGAAAGATAGCCCAGGGAAATTTTAGAATTTGGTGTATCCCAAATTGTAAACCAAAGAATATAGATGCAAACTGTGTTTGTTGCCAGCTATTTAAAAGATGTGTTTATTTATATGTCTTATTTGTGTCCTGGGGGGATGAATTCTCTCAATTTTTGTCTCTAGCTTAGAAGGTTTCTTTGCTGGCAGTACTCTCTCTAGTTACACCAACTCAGAGCACTGCAAAGTTGCCTGGCACATTTTGGAGTAGCTTTGTATTTGTTTTATTTTCATGTGACAGCGTCTATTATCTTAAAGAGGGTAGGAGAAAAACTATAAATTGTTGTTTACTGGTATCAGCTTAGTCTCACCTAAATTCATCGTGAGGGACCTCTGTTTGTGCAGAATCTCTGCCCAGGGACTCCAGAGTCACAGTCTCTAAGGGTAAAGACGAGACTGGCTTCCCCCAGTGAAAATGTGTGCAAATCTTCATAGCTCCAAAAGTCAGGAAATCATCCAGAAAGGTGAATTTTGCTGACAGAGCCCAAGTCAAGTCATATTTTAAGCACAATCAACACAAGGCATCTTTATTTGATGCTTGATTGTCCATTAGGATCTTTCTTCTTTGTACAAGAATGTGAGACAGAATGATTATACAATAATACTAACAACATTCAGAAAGCCTGAAAGATAATTTTTCTGAGCTTTCTTTTTTTTGTAAAGTAGAGATGTGTGTTAAGAAGAAACCAATTTTGATCTCAGTGTAAATTTTTGGTGCCAAGTATAAATCAAAAATCTAAATTAGAAAATGCAGCTATTGCTAAGTGAATATAGCAGGAAAAGTAAGAAAAAGAGCATGAGAGAGATTTAGATACATTTATGATCACAGTCTGTTTTGGTAACACTGATAATTGACTGTCATATGTAGATATATGTACTGATCATTGATGTACTGATGTATATATCTACACACACTGATAGTTACTGATATGTAGGGGTTATTATCAAAACAGTAGTTAGATGTGTTTGAGCTTTGAGTCTGACTGGATTATTGACCTCACATTCTGAGTTACCTGAAAGTATAAACCCTTGTGGATTGGGCTAAGAAGTGTAGTTCTGTTAAATAAGAAAAACTATGCAGAAGACACCATTTTTTAAATACCAGGGAGAGGATATGACTAGAAGTGGATATTGATCTGTGATATTCTGTTGATGGTGCTTCCCAAACCTGTGAGCAACTTGTATAAGCTCCCATGGCACTGTGTCCACACAGCCCACAGATCAAGCTGAGCATCCTAAAGCTTGTTATTTTCAGACTGAGGAAAAAGAAATGTTAGAAACTGTTGTAGTAGATCTTACAGACAAGGTCTAATTTACAAATAGATTCCCTGACCTAGCAAAGGACATGCTTTAAATGTGTAAATGTTTGCCTCCCGAAATTCAAATTTAGAAAAGACATTGGACACATTATTTAGACTTAAGATCATAGTGATTTTGTTCCCTCTGTTTCTTATATTGTTGCTTCATTTGCACTGCAGAGGTAGTCTCTTGATCAAAATTTGACATTAAATCTTCCTTCCTCTCCTTTCCTATTTTTTCTCCCTCAAATCACTCTCTTGAGTAAAAAAACAAGTAGGGAAAGGGAAACAAGGTAGTAGCAAGTATTTCAAGGTTACCTTGGCATCCTAAATCATGGAACAGCTGAAGCTGGCACTAGAGTTTTGTTTGAACTCTGGCAGTTTATTTTAAGGCATTATTATTTTTCTAAGAAAAAGAAGAAGGGAAAGGGAAGGAAAAGAAGATCTCTGGGCTATAACAATACTCTCTACTTAATTCTGTATTTCACTTGCTCTCTCTGACCCTGGTAGAGAAATATTCCTCTGAAGTTTCTAGTCATGCTGTATTCATTTTCACTTTAAAGTCATCCTTTATCACCATAACAATAACAGCATCCATGAAGTACATTAGTAAACTGAGAAAAAATTAATTGCTACATCTCTTGAGATGGGCAATAAAAATGCTGTTGCATTTTATTTTTCCCCCAGGAATTCAGACCTTGAACATCATACAGCTGAAAAGGTTGTCTGTCTCTGCTAACTGTAGATTTTGGGGGGGCTGAAGAGAACAGCCTGAAGTCCATATGGTGAGGACTTTGCCATGTGTTTTTGTAAGTGCAGCCTCATTTGAGAAAGAGTTTATGAAACAGGTTGCTGGACAGTTATAGAGGAGAGTAAGAAAAGGCAATATGATATCTGAAAAGAGGAAGCTGTTCATGTACAGCTTTTGTAAGCTCCTCCTTAAGTGGAACCTGCTAGGATAACCTTTTCATAAATATTATTGTACATGGATGCAAGATTGCATCTCAGTCACGTAACAGGAACAAATGACAAAGGGAGTTTGTACTTTCTTCTGAGAGTTTGAAACATCTATTATGGCATGACAAATGGAAATGTGTTGATGAGGAGGGAAAAATTGCTATACTTGATGATTAATTTTAGTTGCTGGAAGTGACTGACTTTGAAGCATTAAAAACTGTTTATTAGATAAAGCAAAAGGATATAATCCATTTCCCTTCATCCTACTGTAGAAATTAACACAGAATCTGTTGCAGTCTAGGTAAACTCAATGACATTTGTACCATATAGAGTCTTTTATTCAAGTTAATTTTCAATGTATGTTATGTGTCCACTGCTTCAGTGAACAGAATAGATCTGAAAAGCAACATGCAATGATGTATAGATTTCATATTTGTGTAAAAATGAGTGATCTGCTTCCTTACTCTGAAGAGGTAATTTTACCCACATCTTCACTACCGTGCAAGTGTTTGACCCTGTACTTCTCAATAGCATTATTAATCATATGATAATAAAACCTTCACTCAAACAAGTCCACCACTTTTTTGGGGGAAGTTATTTTGGCAGATTAATTTTTGCCCATCTGTGTTTCTGTGTGTGGGTTGTAAATATTGTCAATATCTTAAGGCTTTGCAACAACAACAACAACAACAAAAAATTTAAACTGCTCTTTAATTTTGTTTCATTTAAGATTGCTTTATGGCCCATTAAATCAGATTGCTGGTTGCCACTGAGCAATGTTGCTACAGTCTGCATTTATGTGGCTCAACTGTAGCTTGTTTATAGGTGCTGCATTTTGTGCTACTGCCCTGTTCCATACATTAATCCAGGCTGGGATTTCAAGCACACGAAGGAGGCTAATTCCTATTCACCTATCTCTAGAATTGATTATCTAAGGATTTTGGTCATAGCAGAACTACACAGTGAGATTTCAAATTTTAGGACTGTCCTCCAATGAGCTGTTTCTGGTTTTGTTTGTGTGGATTGATTTGTTGTTGTGACTCTGTTTGTTTGTTTAGGTTTTGTTAGTTTGGTTTGTTTTTTGTGTTTTGAGTTTTCTTTCCCCTGCTATTCTCAAGTTAGTTAAGTGAGGCTTTTATGCATGAGTAACAAACTAAAGGAAAAAAATGAGCATCTGAACCTGGATCATGGTCAAAGCTTTTTGGTGGAGGCATTTTTGTTGGTCTGTACTCTTTGCTGTATTGTTTTTCTTTTGGGGAAATTTCTTTATGCATAATATTCACCTAATAGTGGGCTTTTCAGACATTGCAATCAGGTCTTGAAAAATTTCTTAGATAATACTGCAATGTAGGCACGCAGGTTGTGGTGATTGGGAGTGGGGCTGGCCCAGCCTCATCCCCAGTGGGTGCAGCTGTGAGCAGCAGGTGAGCAGCACTGACAGCAATGAGCCAGGGAGTGCCCAGGGGCACTGAGCAACACCAAAGGGAGCAGAGGGCACACAGGGGCAGGGCATCAACTGGAGGGGATAAAAGGTTGGGCTGAAGAACAAGAAGGGCAGAGGCTTGCAGCCTTCTGAAGTGACATGGTGTTACTGTGTATGGGCTGAAGCTTTCTGATATTGTGTAATGGTAATCTGTGTTTGGTGCCCTCTCAACTCTGGCATGTGCTGTGCTGTACTGTATGCTGTGACACTGTGATCCTGTGCAAAGGTGACTCAAATTCACTGTGCAAAGGTGACTCAAATTCAAGAATTCCCAGCAATCTGTTTATACTAACAGTGTAAACCAACCTGAGATCATGACAGACAGGTAAGTGTTGGTGAAAAACTGTCGTGTGTCTGAATTCTTTGTAAAGCAGGTGTACACATTGTCCTTTTACTGGGGATATGTGTGTGATGCTATTAACTTGGACATGACTGAATTTACTTTTACTGTGCCTTAGATGTAGGAATAATTCTGATGTTAAGAGTTAGAAAATATTATATAGGTTTAAGGTGACCAGAAAATACTGCATGGGGGAGTAAAATTCCTTTCATTGTGGAACCTCCAATGAAACTTGTCTGAAAGGAAATGATGAAGGTGGCTCTTTGCTGAAATGCTTTGTATCATCTCACTGCTGGCTGCATCCCTGTGAGTCCCATAACACATTTTATATATTTATTACCCATGTGTTCCTTGCCTGTTGTGTTTTGTGATCATTCATGCTGGGTTACATCAGTTTTACTGTGTTACCTCAGTCAATGAGATGTGAACTGGCAAAACCTGCTGTAAAAGGAGAAGGACATTTTAGGGTAAAATGATTTGCTATATGTGTCTAGAGATTTGAGGAAGAAATGGTTTTCTTTTTTCTCCAGGAAATTCTGAGGATTTTGTGTTGAAAACACAAATTTGGAGGCGCCTTTATTACTGAAATATGTCTAAAGTACAGGAGCAAAAAAAACTCAGATGATATCTGTTTATGTAATTAAATGTATTTCTAATTGATGTTGTGTCTGAATGCAAATGAGAAAAGGATGTAGAGAGAGTTATTGCATATTCTGTGCAGAAACTTGGAAAAAGAGGTGAAATGGAACTTTCTCTTTGTTCATACCTTGCTTTCCTGCTAATTTTTACTCTTTGTTTACTCTAAACTCTGTGTCCTATTCTGGAAATTTCAGACTCTCTCCTGGGAGGAAATATAAGTCCTGAGAGGGATTTAGATTGGATGCCCATATTGGATGTTTCTTTCAGAAACTGTATGTATTTAAACTTTGAAATTATTGGAGAAGAAGTAAATCCAAAAATTCTGTTGAGTTTATAGCACTTTCCTGAGTCTGTGTAATTCTACACCACTATTTTATTCCTTTTAGGGATACATAATGGGAATAGAAAATATCCCATGTTCTTTGCTGAAAACAAGTTTGATAGCAAAGAGAGGGAAGAGTTTCATTATTTTCATTAGTTCTGTTTCATTACTTATAGTCAAGCAGAAAGTGCTGCTTTAGAAACACCAAGAGGGGTGAAAGGTGCTTACAGATATTGCCTTGGCTTGGAAAGAGACTAAACCTCTATCCACATTTCTTCCCCTCCCTTCTCATATTCAGGATGGCAGTCTCATCATAATGTGCTTGGGAAATTTTGTCATAATCAGAGAAACTCATCTCCTGGCTTGAACCTTTCATGAATATTTATTTACTTTCCAGTGGAAATTTCTGTTTCTCGTCAAAAAGAGTTAAAGATAGCAAAGATCCTTTTCTGACACCTCGATACCTTTGTTCCCTTACATTGTAAAATGTATTTTGTTAGCATACCAATGTTATCCTGAGCTGACCTTGTAAAACCAGCGTCTTGAAATTTGTCAGTCTAAGGCTGACCTTCATGCAGGGCTGAGAAAAAAAGGAATTTGCCCCTAGCCAATGCTAGCTAGCTAGCTTATTGTAGTAAAATTAGTTTTTAAGGTCAGTCTTTTTCTCAGAGCTGTCTTTTTTTTCCTATAAAAGATTAGGAACTGGTTTCTGTATTGGTCATGTTGATTTAGTACTTCACTTGAGTTTAACATTGAAAAAAACTCAAAAACTTTCACTTGCACCCTAATTTTCATTTTGAACTAGAAACTATTCTGAAACAGGTGACTCACCGTTTGCTCATTGGACTGCAGTTCCCTTGAGGTTCCTGGCACTCAGCTGAGATCCTAACTTATGGAACTAAGTGAAAAAATTCAGTCGAATCCAAGATTTCATCTGATTTTAGGAATAGTTAAAAAAAAAAAAGGCATACACATTTATGGAACACTGCAACAGTCTGAACCTAATTCTTTTTCTAATTCAGGACAAAATCTTGAAATTCTGTAATTTGTTTGGTAGAACAAAAACAAGAGTAAGAAATGAAAACTATTGAAAACATTTCATTTGTTATAGCATCAAATGTTATGTTAAAACCTTTTTCTAGACAAAACTTGGTTTTGTTTTCTTGAAGTGAGTGACTTTCATGCAGAAAAAAATTAAAGATTTATTGGTTTCCTCTAACACATTTATATTTAAAACATGTTAGCAGATGTTGTATATTTCCATAATGCTACATTTTTATAAGCTGAGATCCTCTTTTTATGGTTATTGCATAGGAACAATAATGTAGAAAGAAGTGTGTATTGGCTCATGGATTTGTTTTGGCAATCACTAGACACAGCTACATTGTAATTCTGTCTTCCTAATATTTTCTTCACGTTTCTTGCACTGTCATTCTATCAATATTCATTTCTCATACATGGCTGTTCGTCCATTCTGTTTGATTCTTGCTGCTCATGTAGTGCCTGCACCTCTTTTATGTGATTAATAATTTTCAGCCTATTAGTTTTCATTTTCAGAGTATAATAATGACTTAAAATTGGAACAGTGCTCATTATCTTATCTTGCTCACACTTTTAAACAAAATATATTGAGGTTATATTCAAATAATTTCATTATCACTAAGTAAATTTACTGTTTGTTTTAAAGCCTTATTGCTAAGCACTACTCATGTTTTCTTTTCTTACCAAGTTAATTTCTATCACAATTTTGTGTAGCTCTCATAGAAGTGGTTCACATGGTAAATGTAACCTCACTCAACAGAAGTGCTCTGGAGTGCCCAGGAAGGAATGTTATCAAAAGCAAATTCCATCATGCTCAGCAGAGGTCAATGGAGCTTTGTGAAGTCAGCCTACCAACATTTTACATAGAACTTGCCAGAGTTCTAGAACTCAAGAAAGACTTGTAAATTAATATTTATTAATGTCAGGCTTTCATATTTTATTCATGTTTTAGTCCACAAATGTAGGAATATGATTGATATTCTGAAGGAAATTTGAATCAACCAACAACCTAGCAAAAGCTGTCATAAAGTTTGCCAAATACAACTTTGATGTTAGTACAATTTCCATATAACCTTTTCAGAATTATCAGTACTGCTATATTAGTAATTTATATAAAATCTATTTCTATGAAAACTGAAAAGAAAAAAAATAACTAAGCTTGGAAGTGAAGTTTTTTAAAAAAGAAATTATTTTCTTTCCTAAAAATATCAGGAAAGAATCATAGATGACATTCTTTCTTGTGTCACTTGGAAAAGGATTCAAATGAGCTGACACTGGGGGAAAAATTTGGCTACTTTAAATTACTGTTTTAAAATACCTTGGTTTTCAGCAAGAATATATAAAAATATTGTTCACAAAGATAAGTAAATTTGCTCAATGGCAAGTTATAAACAACCCAAACACAACCTCCCTCTCCAATAATCATAAGGTTTGCCTATTCCAATATGAATTTACATTGTGCTGTTACACATTAAATAGAATTTTATTAATATAAATAGCTAATAATAGGTGAAGTCCTACTACAGGGCTTTCAGCTGGAAGAATTATAGGATAAAAATAGGATGAAAAATAAAAATTATAATGATGCTATGTTAAAAGAGAATTGCATTATGCTTTAAGGTATTAATTTGCCTTTTCCAAGTGAAGTGCAGATTCTGTCTGCCTGTACACAGGCACGTGTCCTTTGGAGCAGATAATGCAGATCCTGATGCTCCAAGGTCTGTACTGCACTTCAATTAAGTTGTTTCCAAGTTCCAAGAGACCTTAATTTTCATCATCTATAAAAATAATTATGGCTGAAAGTATTTACATTGAGATGAGGCAGTTTATGAGATTAGCAGTTCCTTATTGTCTTTTATTTATGGAAGCTCAAATTCTGGCTATTGAGTCAAGCACCATGTGCAGACTGTTGGTGCCCAACATGAAATGCAAGCCTATGCTCAGAGGAAAATGAAAATCAAGGGGGTTTGTATCAGCAGTCCAGAAGGTTAGATTCCCTTTAATCCTTTCAGCATTTCTCTTAAACTGGCAGCTTGTGCTTCTTAGCAATTAGTGTGGCTGGTATTTGCTGTGTGTACTAATGCACAGCTGTGTGCTTGATGGTAATTCTCCCACCCGTGGGTTGAGTTCAAGGGAACAAACATCCTTAAAAAGGGGGGGGGGGGGGGCTGCTGTTTTCTCTGAATCTGTTAAAATTTGGGTTTTGGTAGAATTAAGTTTATTTAAAGAATGAAAATGCATTGGCTTCTGAAATAAGGAGGAGAACATACCCACATAATTTAATATTCTATGAGAATCCAATGGATCTGTTGGGAAGCCTTTGGCAGTTCAGATCTAGGGCTTCCTATCACAAGAGAGCACATAGCATATCTTTTCCACAGTATGCTCTCATGAGTTTTTAGCGGGTTATTTACCTGGCAAGATCAGCTCTCAGCAGCTATCTTCCTTTGAACATTTCCCAGAAATCCAGGCTGCCTCTGTCATCTTGATTTGCCTTTTTAGAACAATAGACTCTTTCAAGTGGCTCCAATGCCATGATTTTGACAATATCTTATTCCTTTCAGTGTATCACCTGTGTCCAAATATCCATGGGTCAAATATTATGTTTTTCATTTGCTACCCCCTTTCCCAGCAAGCCTGCCAGGCTTTCTGGCTGATCCATTCTCTGTACCATCTGAGACCTTTCTCAAAATTTGGCGTTACATTTGCTGTGACTGAGAAGCAGTTTTAATGAAAAGGTTATTGTCAGTTCAGAGATTTCATCTCTGAGTTCCTTTAGTGTCTTAGATGAATATCATATGGTTCAAACAACTTAATAACTGTTTTCTGTTGGAAAGCTTGTCACAGAAGAAATGTTGGATTGTGTTTTTCATTATCATGGGTCCAGATACTGCATTACTGAAGAGAATGGGAATTTTGCCAGTAAATCTGAGAGAACAATCTAGAAGTGCTTAAAGAGGAAAATCTTACTCAATAAATTTAAAGAAATTTGAAGTAAAATGCCAGTACTGAGGTCTGTGGCAAGGTGGAATAGAGCCAAATTGCATAAAGGGAAGTGTGCTACAACAGGAGTTTTTTTGCATTTAGAAGGGGCATTTTGTTCTGTCCTTGAAGGTATTTAAGAACAGAGTAGGCTGGGGATATAACAGGCACACCTGATCTTTCTTGAGGAAGAGGAGCAGTCTCTGTCATTGCTACTGAAAGGGCTATGGATGGATGTAGAAGCTTAAAAAGTGATTGTGGAACTGCATAAAGGTGTGGAATGTGCACACAAAGGGGTGCAGTGGCTGGAGGCCAGTGGCACTGCAGAGCAGGAATGAACTCCTGGCTGTTGCCAATACCTGGCTGCTGTGTTAGGACAATAATAACAAAATCTATGCTATTATAAAAGCAATAAAATTGCATGTACTGATAAGACTTAGCTTCATCTCAGTTTCTCAGCCTCCAGGCAGCATGAGATATGTACAGGATGGCTGTAGCTCTTCCCTTCCATGTTTCCCCCAAAAATGAAATTTTGTAATCCATCAAACCACTTGCAGAGCTTGACTGTAGATTATTTTTGAGGTGCTCACTATTTTATGTAATTCTGTTTCACAGAACTAGACAATTAACCTGGTCACCAGTTTTTTTATTATACATTTTCATATATTTCTGGCAACAAGATGCAATCCTAAGGATTGTTTTCCCTTGTGCAGAAGCTGCTGTTTCAACACCTTTTATTCATGTGTCTACTTTTTCTTCTTTGTCAATAGTTTTTGAATTCTGACTTGAACTGGATTAATTAATGTTTATAATTAAGGTCTGATTATGAGATAGGTGGAAAAATCTGTGGGTGAATTAGTCTGTCTTTATCCTATCATTCTTTCCTGCTGGATAAATGTTTGGGCACCCACACAAACTAGGGAATCTAAATGCATAATTTTCCTTTTGCTGAGCTTCAAATCTGCATCCAACAGTTCAAATCCGGTAATAGTCAGATTCTCACAGCAGTATTTTGAGCACGTTAGTGGGTAACTAATACTCTCTGTATATTTTAATGTATTATATGTTAGTGTTGATACTTGTCTTACTCTGAAATGAAGTAATTTCTTCTGGGAACCTTATAGGAAGCTTATAAATAATATGATTTCAAACACTGAGAAAGAAATGTTCCCTTTTTTCTTTTTAGACCCAAGGAAAGTGAAAACCCTCAGCCAGCTTAAGCGCTAGTTCCCTTTTTAGCATGGTGAATACTGTCACAAGACATAGAAAGAGATGTATTTTTAATGCCTAGATGGGACCATAGTCACTCTCTAGAAACCTTCAACAAAGCACTTTGTTGTTGTTCTTTTTGGCTCCATTAAAGTCTACATGTTCCTCCTTTGTGAGCAGATCAGTCCAGACAATGGCACTGTCCTGAATTTAGGCTGCCTCCCAGCTTACAGGGGCATCTTCCCATGGCTGTTACAACAGGGATAATTGGAGCCTCTTTGCTTATCTGTAATTGCAAGAGAGAATTTTCTTGGCCCAGTGCAGAGTTAGAGGAGTATATGATAGGGTTGCTGTTACCAGAGGCAGCCTAGTGAGAAGTACTGACAAACAGAAAAAGGATGGTGTACTAAAACAGCATTCCTAGGTGCCAGAATTATTTCAAAGTTAGCAAAAGAGTGTAATGGTGATGGGGTGTTTATGTGCAGAAGACAGGGAAACTTCACCCTCTGTGAAGTTTCTCTCTCTATATAGAGCATATATATACTCTGTCTATAAAGAGCAATTGCTAGGTAAAAGTAGGCAGAGTTTAACAGTAATGTCAAATTCAGTGTATTTCTATAGAAATACTGTTTCAGTTGTAATGCATGACATTCTCCAGCTAATTGCTATCCTCTGTACCCCATAAATTATCCCACAGTATGAAGTAAAAAATCCTATAGGCAACTGGCCATGACTTCTTGAACTGCATTTGAGAGGTGAAACTTTGTGATATAGTAAGGTACTTCTAGACAAATGCGCTATTTCAATAGAGATTTTACTGGAGGAATTTCTTAAATTCAGGAAGGAGGGAATGATAATACACAGGCAGATGAATTTTGTGTGCAAGGGATCTGTGGTAGGATCTGCTTCTAACTCATTTAGAATAGAGACTTCAACGTCAATCTCTGACTCCTTTTCCTCGGGGCACTGGAGTTAAGGTGAGCTTTGAAGAGGTGGTTGATGGTCCATGACTGAGGATAGAGCTGGACTTTCTTTCTTTCCTGCTTCTGTGAACCTAATCTGTTATGTGAGCTCTGGTGCTCAGCTGATTCCTTGGGGAGTCTGCAGGTCTTCCTAAGCGAGAAGAAAAAGACATGAAAAAAAAATTACTTGAAAGGGATCACTGAGAAGCCAGATGAATCCAGAAATGCTGGAAAGGAAAAGGAGGCAATTCAGGCTTGGAAGGATTGGGGCAGTGGATTTGCATCAGCAAATCACTGGACCAAATGTGAGATATCATAAAAAAAATCCGCTGATTTCCTCTCAGCATGACCCTATTTCATATAAATAAACAATTACTACTCTAAAAAAGTTTTGGTAAGAGAACCTTATTGGTAGAATTCATTTTTATTATATTTTAAATTTATCTTGGCTCTGTTCCAATAAAAGAAACAACTGTGTGTGTTTCACATGTATTCTTCCTTATCCTCCCCAATAGTAGGGCCAGTTTAGTGTAGGAAAATACTGTTTTCTGAGCTACTTGATTGATTTTGGCCTAAAAATAGATTCTGAATACCTGTGAAATACCATAGGACTGGTACATAAAATGACATAAATTTCTTTCATTCCTTCTCTCAAAATTTGCAACATTTTACCTTTCTGAAGTTTCACGTTATTCTCTATTAGTGCAAAACTATGTTTTCTGTCATATTCCTTCTTTTCAACATATAATTTCCAAATACATTCCTGCATCTTCATTTTTGTCTTTTGTTCCAAAATACCTTGAGAATCATTTATGATCTCATCTAGAACATCACTTGGTTGTATGAGACTGCTTGCTGACTTAGGTTTTTCTAATTTTTCTTAGCCGTTGAATAAGAACATTGATTTTTCCTTTCATTTATACCATACTTTTCAATGTTGTCCAAGGGTGGCCACAGAAGCAGAACCACACCACTGAAGTTTTAGAACAACAGAGGATGTTAAACTAAATTATTTGAGGAGGAATAAGTTGTTGAAATAAAAATGCTCTCCTGAGTCTAACTGGAGATCCTTTGTCTGTTTAGATCCTTTCATCTATTTAGATGTTGATTGTTTCAGTTGAGATGGACAAGACACCTTTTCTTTATGCAGTAAAAGCCAGTCTTTACTGGTCACAGCTCATCTTGATATGGTTTTCTAAAAACAATGTGTTCAATTTTAATTGGTTTAATTGTTACCCAGTTCAGTGGTTATAGTTGCTAGTGTATGTGCTCACCAAAATTTTTCTTCCTTAAAGATGTTTCCATTCTTTTCTCATGGGTACAGATACCTTTTCTCATGGGCTTTTGCTGCTGTTAAGCAGAGTAACAGGCCTGAACCTTGATTTTACAAAGCCTTTCTTTTATAAGGTTTTACCTACATGCAACAGATGATGGTGTGGATAACTGTGTCCCCCCCAGCAGATAGTTAATCAAGACACTGCAGCCTTGATGAAAAGTTGAGGTCAGGGCAGCAGGGAATGCAAAGGAAGCCTGGAGGGATGGGCTCTTTCAGCCCTGTCCCCCAACAGCAGTTTGTACTGATCCCTGCTCCACTGTCTGAGCTAGAAACAGAAATATGTATATTTTACTGATTTGTTTATGTTTTAATAGTTATGAGTCCTATTGTGCTATGAAAAGCACGACGGCTTCATTCACTAGAACACAAACAGGTACAGGCAGGTGGGATCTAAAGTGTTTCAGCTCAGAACCTGCAATGTCTGTTTCATTTGCTGATTTGGTGATGCTTTGACATGCAGATCACAGTGGTATGAGAAACCTGAGAATCATGAGGCAGTTGGAGGATGGGACCCCAAGAAATTTGTTGGAACAAGTGCTGAATGATTTGGGCCACTTCCTTTCAAATATTAATCACTACATTTGAAAACAAACAAGCAAAAAAAAGAAAAACCCAAAACAGAACACGAAAAAATGAAGGCCATTTTTGCATTGTGTGTGTGTCAGGTTATCTTAAAACATAACAGAAAACATGGAAGAGAAATAGGGAAATAGTGCAGCCTTTGGATTGATAGGAAATCAATAGTCAGCTGATGAAGAGAGAACCACTTTTCAGCAGCCACAGAAACAACACTGTTAAAAACATTATAGTTAAAACATTATGGCTGTTGTAAACTAGTTAACATAGGTTCTAAAAGAGCTACTCTTCTTAAAACCTAATGTTACTGTATGTAATGGTTTTTTAAAATGTGGTTTTTCTTCTGGTCAGGTAATTAAAATAAATAATAAACCAGTAGTTAATTGTCCATAGTGGCCACTAATGGAGGGATTTCCACTTTAATTATTAATAGCATGCTTTTTGTTCATCATCCTGACTATATTTTCCTTCTTGCTTTTCCTTCATCTCACTTGCCACCTTCATTTTTCTGCATTTTTAATAGAAAGCACAAGTTTTCTTAGTCTCTTTATTTGTCATTTTCTCCATATAATGGTGCTTTCTTGTCCATCTCTGCCAGCAGAACAATTTCTATTGCTGACTTTTCTTTGTATTCACTGATAGTTGTTGCAACTTTTTCTGGCAGGTGATTACCACAGATGTCATGGATAGCTCTTCCTTTTTGCAGCATTATGTGTTCCAAAGAGTTCTGCATTATAAAATACTTTATTTGTGGACTTCATTGGGTCCTATGACAGACTTCAGGACTGTAATTCACAGCTTGTATGCTGGAAATTTCCACTGGGCTTCTCTTGGCCTTTCTGTGAAGCCAGAACCTTGAGTCAAGGGAATAAAAAGATAACAAAATGGAAAGGTCCTTTTTACTATTTTAATCCAGAAGAGTTCAGTGCTGCGTTTTTAAGTGCGGATTACTGTACATTACTGTGGAAGTCATTGCAATTGGCAGGGTGAAGGAGGACCAAACCTTCCCCCCTTTTTATATTTCCATAAATAACAAAACAGATAGTTGATTCTGTATTTTATGTTTGTGACTTCCCCTGGCTTCTGATGCCTGTGTAGGAAACCATGTGCATGCTGACTGTAGAAGACAAAGCTTGTGCCTCCTCTGTGGTGGAACCAAGTGGGCATTGGAGGTTGTCCTGATTATTTTAGTTTGTTTTTTGAGGTTTTCTTTGTAATAGGGTGCTTGTAGTTCAGATCCTTGGAAGCTTTTAGAGATTGGAGGAGTAAGGAGAACACTTCTCCTTTCTTGAGGCCATGGTGTGAAGCAAGTGACTGTTTTTGCGCCACAGCTTATCCAGCAGTGTAGCCGTACACTGTAGTCTCAATTGTAGTCATTATTAATTGTAGTCAATATTTTTCTAAAGCCCCATACCTTCTTGGGGGTTTTCTTGTGGCCCGTTCTTCACCACACTGACTCCTTCTTCTGCAGGCTGTTCCTGCTTCTTCAGGGTTCTCCCTAATTGGGAAACCCAGCCCCCTTTTATCCCAGTGATCCCTGCTAGCCCCAGCTGCACCCAATTAAGGACATTGCAGCTGCAAGCCATTTAGGATCAACTGGGATTTACTGGGGCAAGGCCCATATACAGATATTCAAATATAATACATATGTTTTACTCAAAGGCCATCTCTACTACACAGTGGTCTCTGTGGTGGCCTGGAACACCAAGCCTATAAGGAGGTCCTACATGGCAACCATTTCTGCAGGCTGTGTCATTTCGTGAGCATTGTTTCTAGAGGAGTGCCAGATTAAGCTGAATTTATGTCTGCGTGTGTGGTTTGACCTTCTGAGCTGTGCTAGTGTTGCAGCTGGACTTGAAAACAGATATGGGGAAAACTTGGGGTTGATAAGCCAGAGAAAAATGTTATCCCAGATCTGCTCTCTATCTGTATTCACTGTAGAACCACACTTATTTTTGTCTGAGTAAGTTGGGAAGAATAGATTTTGTGGGGTGGGGATTGAATGATGTTTACAGGTGCTGCAGCTGAAACAAAAGCTGGTAAAATTGCAATTTTTAGACACGACTAAAGGGTGGTGCAGTGCCTGCTCTGATAATTGTACCTGGCCCTTTGGGCTCCTATGGTGGAGTGGTGGTCCAATATCTACAACCAGCAGTCAAGTGGTTTTGATCAGCTGTTGTGAAAAAGCCACAGATAAAATGACTTTCTTTGACATGTTGAATAGTCTCTACTTGTGTTCTTGGTGCTACAGTTTGATCATACTACAGCACCTTTGTGCCAGCCCCCTTCATTTACACTGGAGTAAAAAACCCCAAATATTTATCAGTTCATTGTGTTACTGCTAAAAATACTTGAGAGCAGGCAGAGAGAGAAAGAAAGCTTTCACCTACAGGATTTTAGACTATTAAATGCAAGGTCTTCTGACATCCTTTTATTTAATAAAACCCTCAATTTTTCACAAATTACTCTTGTAATTAGACTTTGCTTCTCTGATCTGAAACATGATCTTCTCTAAGGAGATGTAGCTGTGTTATCAATTGACAGGTTCAAACATGAAAAATAAGATAATGACGTTGCAAAAGGTAAATGAAGCATACATAATGCACCCAAAATTATATATAATTTTGTTAAATTAATACACCATGTCTTAAAGATAGAAGAAATACTGTGAAATGTCTTGATGAAATGGAAAAAGAAAATGTTTCATTTTAATGCCATTCTAATGGAAACCACTTAGAGCAAATAACTGTAATTTGCATTCTGATCCTTGTTCTGTGAAGTGGCTTATCAAAAAGAAATACTCCATTGCTTCTCTCTAAAAATTCTAATTTTGAATTAAAAAATCCTTTCCAGGTGGATCATTAGAACAAATTCCATCCTTTAAAAGCCTGTCTCCCTTATCAGAGTGCAACTTGCAAAAAAAAAAAAAAAGGCATTTTAAACAATTTAATTCTGTACTGACAGGACAATTTTT
This sequence comes from Calcarius lapponicus, assembly GCA_039654755.1. Taxonomy (NCBI): domain Eukaryota; kingdom Metazoa; phylum Chordata; class Aves; order Passeriformes; family Fringillidae; genus Calcarius; species Calcarius lapponicus. The sequence continues at coordinate 8,298,445 of CM077471.1, forward strand.
GTGCTCAGGGGTGATTATTTAAACTTGTAAGAGTCCTCTCCAATTTGTCCATTTTTGCACTCACAGACACTAAATTACTTAAGAAGAAATCTTGTTATGTTCAGAGAAGATGTTTGCAGGAGAGGTTTTCTTTTAAAAATCTGTCCAAAAGAGTATATTCTTCCAAAAAAAAAGGGTGTGCAGAAACATATTAGTGGAGACAATACTACAATTTATAAGAATTTAATAATTGATTCTTCTTCATTTATGACCACTTTAGAACTTTATGCAGTTTTGGTTTGTTTAAAAGAAACTTTAAGTCCTGGAGTTCTCACTCATTCTGGGCCTGAAAAAAGGCTCTGCACTGGTTGTCTCTCCTTCCCTTGCTTTCTTTTTTCTTCTTAAGACTAATAATTTTGGAGAAGAGACTCAGTTTCTCAATGTTCATGTTGTGGTTTGATGCTGGCCAAATGCCAGGCACTCACTAAAGTAGTTCTCTTACCCTTCCTTGTTATAGTTGGGCAGAAGAGAGGGAAAAATTAATGAAGGGCTCATGAGTTGAGATAAGGATTGGGAGAAAACACTCTAAGGGCAAAACAGGTTCAAAATTTAAGGGTGTGAAGTAAATTTATTATTAACAGAGTCAGAGGAGAATAATGAGAAGTAAATTAAACCTTTAAAACACCTTTTTTTTCCCCCAGCCCCTCCCTCCTTCCCACTGCCAGCTCAGCCAGACAGGGCATGGGGGTTTTGGCCAGTTCCTTATTTGAGATTTCCTTCTGTTCTCTCAGGGAAAGGAGTCTTTTCTCTGCTGTGCCACGGTGCCCCTCCAATGGGCAAACACTTGTCCCAAAACTGTTGTGGTGTGGGTGACTTGTCCACAGGGTGCAGCCTTTTTAAGGATAGGCTGCTCTCGTTTGGAATCAAGGGCTTTTTCCTGCTATTCAAATCTATCACTAGATCACAGCTTTCCCTGCCATCCACCCACTCCAGTGTGGGCATTTTTCCCATGGGCTGCAGGTGGATCTCTGCATCCCCTGTGGGCTTCATACATGACAAGGGCACAGTTTGTTTCACCATAGTGCTGTCCACGGCCTGCAGAGGAATCTCAGCTCTGATGCTTGAAGCACCTTCTCCCCTCTTTCTTTTCCACCGACCTTGGTGCCTCCGTGTTGTTTTCCCTCACATGTCCTCACTTCCTTCTCTTCTCTGACTAGAAGAAGAACTGCTGCTTGTAGGTACCATTGCCAACAAGTTCCACTGATTCAAAGATTGTTTTGAGATCCCCCAGTGCTGAGAAGTTGATCTCCTCCAGGTTCCGTGTCGGGGAAATTGCTCATCGTGCTTCTGCCGCCAGCCGAGCAGCCCCGCTGTGCGGGCAGTGGCGGCCGCCGCAGCGCTGGCTCTGTTTAACGCCTCTCTTCGTGTGGGGAGGAGAAGCTGCCAGCCCTGCCCTTGTGCCTGCAGCACGGCTGGCTGGGGTGGCCAGGCAGGCAGGACTCGTGTGGCTGCCCTGGGATGGCGCTGGTCGTGGGGCATTGCCATGTGCCAGGGCTGGCCCGCGGCAGTGGTGCTTCACTAGCCCTGGAAAACGAAACTCTGAGCCTGCTGTTTTGATTCTGTTCTTAAATATGTCATGACAGAGGCTTTACCAACCTCTCTGTTTGGGCCAGCAGCGTGTCCATCTCCAGAGCCAACAGAAACCAGCTCTCTGTTGGATATGGTGGAAGCTTCTAGCAGCTTCTCACAGGAGCTACCCCTCTGGCCCCCACACTACTGAAAACCAGGCTGTGCCAAACCAAGACAGGTCAACAATCTGGTGATGATTTAGGTCTGGACTGGAGAAGGGAAATAATTAGCAAATTATGTTGACCTTAGGGAAACTGCAGATGAACACTCAAAAATTATCAGGGGAACTGTGCATTTGAATTCAATGAAGCAGCATAATTCATTCTGGATTGACTATGATATGGAACATAAGATTTATGTGCTGTACTACATGGAAAACCACAAGTATTTATTCCAGCTGCCTTTATTTTTGAGGCACAGAAAACCTGCTGTGCTCATCTGAATGTAGGGACTTCTTATTCCCATGTCTTACCTGGAGAGACATCATGGATTAGACAAGTTTTTTTATGTTTGGAACTAATGAAATGCTGGATAATCAGTAAAAATGAAAGTGAAAAAATCAGCCTAAATTAATTTCACTAAGTATTGGTAGGCAGCAGTGGAATGTTGCAATCAATATTTGCTGTGATCTTGCAGCACAGAATAATGTTTTTGATTTGTTTACTTTAATGTCTAACCTATTTGTGATGAAACAAATCTTACCTGCTCTTTCTAAACTAAAATATGGTTCAGTCAATGCATAAAACATTTTAAATGCTTAGCTTCTGTTGATAGCACTGTAATGAGGTTGGAAATGTAGCTATCTGTAGGCATCGTACAAAGGCTAAGTATAGCTGTCAGGGTACCAGCAATTGCCTTGGAAAACAGATTTCTGAAACATTTAGGGCTCTGCTGAGTGCTGAATCATTTCTGCTTTCCCTGTGAAAGATTGCTGGAGCCTGCACTAGTGCAGCCAAGTGGCCTGGTTTAAAACAGGAGGGACCTGTGCATCAGCAGAGGATGAACTCTTCTGTACCAAATTAATGGCTTGTGCACAGCACGCTCAGCTGGTAGAAGCTGTGTAATATGGACAAAGTAAATGCAGGAGACAAAACATGTTCTAAATTAATAACTGTGTTCGAAATTAACAACCATGCAGCAGTTCCAGACTTAGCGAGAAGAAAAAACAGAGGGTGAATGATACAGACACTCTTTGGTACAACAGTTTGAAGTAGTTTCATAGAGAAGCCAAATTTAGATGCACTTTGTGTAGTTTTCTCAGCTCAGGGTCACAAAATTTACCAAAGCTTTTGTCATCAGCCAGGAAAAAACCAGACACATGGCCTGAAAGACAACTCACACAACAATGATAGCTTCTTGCAGAAATGACTGACATTCCTTAAAAATACACTCAGGAATGTCTATCACTAGGGCTAAAATGTGTGTGCCTCCCTGAACCAGCCTGCTGTCTTTAAATATGAGAGTATTCATGTAAAGGGATCTTTTGGAATTTGTTAAGTGGTTTAAGAAGTGCTGAGTTTTGGTAATTTTGGTAAATGCTACTTTTACTTTTTCTGTAATGTATTAAAGACACTACAGTTACAGTTACCTATGTGGATTTTTTTATAGTAGCCACCACCAGTTTTTATCTTGATCAGTGCAATTAATCAAAGGATTGACCTTGTATAATGTTAACTATCACAATAAATAGCAATTAAATGTTACTTAGACGATTTGCAATAAATTAATGGAATGTTAGTTGAAAAGTGTAACATTTTGCTTGAAGGACCAATCTTTTCTCTTGAGAATGAAGTTAGTATATTGATATTAGTATTCAGTATATCAGTATAGTATATTAGTATACTAACTTCAGAATACTGAAGTTAGTAAATAAACTCAGTTACTTAAAGGATTAGCTGAATTGCCTCTTTACAAATCAACTTCTCCTTCTGTTGATTATTACTCACCTATGGGAGACTTTGGGAGAAGTGATTTATTTCTGTCTTCTGAGGATGAGAATTAAAATTGTATTTTCTGTATTTACTTTTATGCTTGGTATAGTTGAGTGTATAGAATTTGGAGAATTTGAACTGGTCTAAGCCCTCTCCACAAAGTAGCAGCCCACTGCTGACATTTCAGTCATAGAGGATGCTTCTCTGAGCTGCTGCTTACAACCCAGACTGTGAATAGCATCCTTCTTTTCCCTTGGCCCTCGAAGCATCTTGCAATTGCAGCCTCTGCTTTCAGATGTCTTAGATCATTATTCCCACTCAGATTTCAGACCTTTCTAATTGGCTGAATTAATTAGAATATCATGTCAGGCTTGCTGGCCAAATACAATGATAGCATTTTCAACAGTGTAGGGCTGGATTGTGTGAGGCATGTAAAAGAGAAGGATCATCTTTGTTTTCCCCTTTCTGTCTAGTTTTGAAAGTGCTTCTTTATTATTTTTTTCTGTCAAAACCAGTATTTCACCTGCCTTTTTACTTTGGCCTAGAAGTCATTCAGCAGAAAGGACTAAGGTGACTGGATCCTGAGCAGTGTGCTTTGAATTGTTCCTGACTGGAGATGCCAGCTTTTAGTAAAACTCTGCCATACAACGTATGTCAATACTGCTGCTTTCAAGAGGACTCTTGCTGAAAGTTACACAGTGAAGCAGTATGAATTATTGACAGGCTAGAGCCTTGTCTGGCACATGCTACCTGCTCCAGGTGCCTGTATCTGCAGATGTAGTAGACTGGATCGATTCCTCTTTTTGCTCCTTCTGTCTTCCTTCATCTCCTAATGCAATTGATCACTGCCCAGGCACTGTCTTCACAGTGTGTCCCTCCAGCAGCCACCTTGTGCCCTGTTTGTCACCTTCAGCTGACACTATTGATTGTCATTTTTCTCAGTCTCTCTTTTAAAAGCCTGAACGCTAAACAAACCCACAGAGAGCTTAAATCAGTCAAAAGGAAGAACCCTATTCTTTCATTCTCTACCCTCAAAAACCACTTAAGAGAGTGTGTGTGTGTGTGTGTGTGTTCTTCAGACAGATGTTATTTCTCCTTGGCTTACCTCATTTCCTGGGAAAAAAAAAACCCCAGCAGAATCTCAAATATTAACACTGGCAGCCTACAGTCTTGTGTTTCTTCTGTGAGCCTCTGGGCATGCCTTAGGGAGTTTGTGTTCCCTTCCAAGCAGCCTCAGTGTGGTGCTTATTCCCTAGAGCCAGAATCACTGTTTAGTTAACAATCTCGCTGCAGCTGGAAAGAGGCAAAATGTCTTGCATTGAGAGAGGCAGGCTGGGGATTTTTTGAGCTTGTTACTTTCTTGAATCTCACCCACTCTTCTGAAAGTAACAAAGATGATTAGAAAATCTGGAAGGAAAGGTGATGTCTTGGATTTTGTCAAATCCAGTCATCAATGCCCTGTTCTCTTTTATGTTATCTAGAGGCTGACATCAAAATGGCAACTAATTAAAAGTAAAAATGTTAACATCTTTTGGACTTGGATGATTGCTCAGAGACGAGGGAGGTAGCTGTCCTCAGTATTTTCATAGCTGGTTACTTTTAAGCCTGCTTGAAGTCAGTTTGTGTACTAAGTTATTTACCCTGAAATAAAAAGTACATCCACTAATTAACTACTTGCGGTTTTAGCTAAGGTGCTTTTTTCCCCCCTCTTTCCAAAATCTAGGTTTTTTTCCTTTCCACTAGAAATTGTGGGAAACTCACCTTCGAATAACAGCAAGAAAAAAGGAGGAAAACCCCAAACCACCAAACTGGATTCTGATTCTTAGCTGATTTGGATTCTGCAGAAATTAACAGAGATTTGGTTTTTTTCTTTATAAGCTGATCATTAATATCGTTGTAGTATTTTGATATGAGATACCTAATTGCTGCTGTTCTTGCTCATAAGAGGAGAACACAATTAATACAAGAAGTCTCCTTTAGCACAAGTTGATCCAGAGGGTAGGGTACTCTTTTTTTTGGTTCTTTATGATGCCTTTCTTTCATTAGAATTTGGAATAGATCCTCTGTTTCCCTTAAGAGATATCCCTGTCATATGAAGGCTGACTGATTTTTTTCTTCTTGCCAGTGTGTGTATGGCTCTGTTCTTACTGCCCGCACACACGCCATCATCATCATCATCTTTCTCTTCTCTCCAGCGAATTTCTACCCATAGGAGCTCCAGTCCTTACAGGAGGCAGAGGTGAAGCAGTCCTGCACAACTTACTAGCACAGGCTGTTTTCCAGTGTACATTTTCATAGCATTTATCCAGGGTATCTTTGATTAAAATGATTAATTAAAGTGTAGCGGGGAACTTTTCAAAGCTGAAGAAAATTCATGTTTGAATATTTAATGATGTTCACCACAGCTATATTCTCCTTTATTCCTCATAACTTCTCATTACTCTTGTTTCCAGGTGCTTTAAACCTGAGTGAACAATCTACTTCCCCTCTCACTTCCCAGTCCTCCTTATATGTGTGTTGCCATGCTGTACCTGTGTGTATATTTCTTCTTTTAATTATCCTTTATAATTAAGTCTGATTTGCATATCTATAAATTGTGCTGCTGTTCTCTGGCTTCTGTGATTTACCAGTTCCTTTGCACTAGTGAGATATGCAGAATATAAATAAGTTCAGAGTTCATTTGTTCACACTGCGAAAATGTAGGAAAAATTAGTACTTTTATGTTTCTTAGTGTGTGCTCTACTTTTACAGTATAAAATTGCCTCATGTTTTTGGTACTTTATTTTTCTATTTATTTTGTATTTTTGTATGTGTCCTTGCCAGTATATTTCATCTTGTTGATCCAGACATATTTTGAGTTTAGGTTCTGTTATTTCAGCACCGATCTTTGATCATTCTTGGACCTTAAACCTCCTGGGTGCATCATGGCCAATCCAAGCACTCAAGCATCATGAAAGAAACCAGAAGTATTATCCTTTAATCTGCTCTTATTGGGTTGTCATCTGAGCTACAGATTCAGGTTTTTATCCCACAACCAAAACAGTAAGAAACTTTGCATTAGTGTTTGATAAAAGCTGGCTTGGCCTAGAATCAAATTCCAAAGCCAGTGGCTTTGTTATTGACCCCTGTGATGGACACAGGGATAGATATAATGTAGCAGTGATACATTTCTAGGCAGAAGGCTTTAGAGAATATTCTCCTTGTAGTGCTTACCTGGAAATGAATTGAAATCCTGCCACTGGAAAGTACAGCACTATTTACCCTTCTTACAATTTCAATAACCAAAAGATTGCCTTGTGTAAACTCTAGCAATTAACCTGTATACATATATTTTTAAATAATCCTATTTAGTGTATGTTGACTCTGAGCAGCATGTAGTCAAGCCTGGATGGTTCAAATTATAAAGTGAAAAGCGTAAATCCCTACTCAGCTGCTACTGCTTAGAAACAACTTATCTGTACTGGAAAGAAAGGAAAGCAAATGAAAATGCTTTTATGAGAAAATGAACAGTGTTTAAGAAATATATTGATCTTCATACTCTACTAGAAATTATTTCTTTTAAGGATTTTGGTAAACACAATGACTTTTTAATGAAAAGGAAAGCAAAAAAACCTTTTTGGGTGTCTGATTAAACAAGAGTTTATTATTCTAAGGAAAAAAAAAATCTATTTTCCATATAGCTGATGGTTTTTAAATGCAGACCTGGAGTGACTGTGATTTACAAACAGGAACACGGGAGAGAAATCATTCTTAAAGGAGGGAGTGGATTGTTTAATTCCATTGCAATTAATTGTTTAATTCCATTCCAATTGTACAGACTGAGATTCCCTGATAAGGGTTTGGGTTTTTTTCCTTTTTCTCTCATTGCTGGATCCTTCCTAATACCTCTCCTCACACATGCCTTATTCAATTTCTTCTAGGCTGCATCTCTGTAGTGATGGTGGGGACATTCCACATCAGTGCTGAGGGGCAGCTGAGGGCTGGAATAGAATTTAGTTATTTTCTCTGACTGAGAGATTACAGAATTATATGTAAAATAAAATGGTTATGCTATATGTGGAGATACTGTCTGTGTCTGGAAAATTTCCTTCAGTACAAGATCCAGAGAAATTCAATGTCTTCCATGTTCACCTCAGAGGTGGGTACCAGCTGCAGGTATCCACTGGGTGATCACAAGGTCCTTTGCAAATCTGTTTTTCTGTCATCAGGGTGCTTTGGGGTTTTACCCTCATTTTCTCGGGAAGGAAAGGTAGAAGCAAGAGCTCAAGCACACGATTAGACAGAAAATCTGCAAAGAGGAAAATAATGGGAACTCGGGATTCAGAAATTCTGCTGCTGAACAAAGTTTGGTTCTTTTTCAGTCACTGGGCTGAAACACAGTGAACTGACAGATCATTTTTCAGCCCCTGCCTGAACATGCTGAACACCTGATTAGAAATTAGTGGCTATGAGAATATGGGATGTAGTGATGTCTCTACAAGCAAGGAGCAGAATGGCAAGAACAGAGGACTAGATTTTCCAGCTGCAGAGGAGAAAGTAACTGGTGAACTTCTGCAGTTCTTCACAAAACCAGATCATTTTAATCTGCACTCTAATATACTTTAATTCATGAAGAAAGGGTATTTATTTTAGGACTTGCTTCTAATCTCAGTTCTTTGCTCACCAGCAAGTCTCATTTTTAAAAGGAGGGGGGTTTATGAATTTGTAGTTCTTGTCTTTGATGGCTTTAGCTCATGTGTTTTGTTTTTCATGATGGAGTAAATGTTGAATGATGAACTACTTTATTATCTTTAATAGAGCAACAAATAATTTCAAACTATTTTATCCTTTGTTTTGAACTGTGCAGTAATTCAGCACTTGTGGATTTAATTCAAGTACATGGACCTATGAGCATGTATGACTATTAAGGTGCTGTATCCTTCTGTTGTTTCATCTTAGTTTTCTGGAATGAAACTGTCTGCACCCTCTTCCTGCTGCCTGGTGCTGTGACTTGTCTGTTTTTTACAGGCTCTTGACCATTTATGTTTGATATATTGAAGTGCAGATAAACAAAGTATTCAAAAAGAAGTTTATGATACTGCTCCTTGATACTGCTGAAGTACTGAACAATACTTCTGTTTTCTTCTTGGCACTGATACTTGATGAATGTCTGGATGTTTTCCAAGTCATGTCTTCAGTCACTTTGAGATATGTCAATCAGACTAAACAAGAAATTTACCAAACATTAATTACATTATGCTTTTTTATTCATCATAACATCATTTTCTCTAGAATATTTTACAGCTTATCTAGGCTAGTTTTGATAAATTCAAATATTTTTTCATCTGAATGTTTGGTTGACCTCTAATCCTTATTCCAGATTATAATTTAAAATATTTTTATCTCAGACAAAACTGTAAATCTGATTTTACACCCCAGTTACACATTTTGTCTGTATTAAAACTGGAATTTATCTTTGTATTTGCTTTTTATAATCATTTGTGATAAAATATGTATTTTTACTAGGGAGAGAGATGAATGGTTTTCCTGTTCTTTGCACATATTTGAGATTTAAAATTTTATGCTGATCTGTATGAGGGTGAACCTGATTATGTTTCAAATTTTCAATAAACTCCTGGCCACTCCAAGATGGGGACAGGAGGTTGCTCCTTCTGAGAGGTTAGTAACATTAACCCTGCCAGGGCCCTTTCATAGCTGGCTGATATTATGGCACAGAGTATTTCTTTCTCTAATCATCTCAGCTCCTTTGTTATAAGGAACTGGATTTCAAGTCTTGAGGTGAAACAGGGCTGAACATGGCCCTGATGTTACACCTTCTCCACCTGTGAACGTTCCCTTTAAAATGCACCTACTTCCTGTTTTGCATTTAGCATTTCTCCTAATTTTACCAGAAATTCCATTCTGGATCCAAGGAACAATCTTCAGTAAAGATGTCATCAAAACTTGATTTATTAAGTGAATTAATACAATGAGTCTGTTTGCACTGAAGTGGAGATCATCTCACCCTGGGGTTGAAGCTGCAGCCTTGCAATCTGCCTGGTGGGGAGGGGTGCCACCAGGTAATTACATTTACTCAGGTGCAAGCCACAGAGCAAGTTATGGCTCAGTCAGGAGTGTTTCCCTGTTCCTTTTTTGGGGAGAAGCAGAAAAAAGGAAGATATTCCATATCAGTTGGCTTGTCTCCTCTTGTCTCCTGGCTGTCTGTGATGGAGTTTCAGGTGCTTTTTCCCTCACTCCAATCTATTAACTCATGCTTGTTAATTCTGGTAAAGAAAAGTCAAAAAGCAAAGCGTAGAGCTCCTGTTTCTTGATCTACTACATAAAAGCTGTGACATTCCTGTTCTGGTTCATTTACTGCTAAGAAATGCTCATATAAAAGGAAAACCAAACCACCCCAACCTTTCCCTGTTAACAAGAATCAGCAGAAGGGTGAAGTATCGCATGGACAAGATGACTGAATTCACTGTAGGTGTTTACCTATGTAAAATGGAACTGAATTGCACTGTGTAGAAGTTTGGAATGAACTTGGTGTAAGGCAAAGAGTTCATAAGGTGCAGAAATACAGTGAATGTTCAGAGAGTGTATGTATTTCATCTCAGCTGCTCCTACCCTCTTTAAACTAAGAGTGCCAGCATTAAAATAATTGCCTTGATTGACAGCTAGAGAATATTTCTATTTTTATATTTTCTCTTGGAACAGCGCAAACCTGCAGTTTGATAAGCATTCCTTGATTAAATACTCACTGTCTGCTGTAACATGGGGCTAGGCTGAGCAGAAAGGAGACACACTCCTGATAATGGCTTCTCATGTGTGCAATGATTTAATTTGATCCAAACATGGGGATCAACCAGGCTGAAGCTGCCAGTGTAAGTGTATTTGCAAGGACTTGGTTGGGAGTAGTAAGTGGGCTTGGGTGACCCCTTTGTCAGAGTCTCCAAGAAGCAATCTGTCAGGAATGTGTTTCTGCAAGGCAAGGACAAACTCCAAGGATGTCCTGCAGTGTGCTGGGGGGTTATGCTACACTTGCACTCATTACAGCTCTGTACGTGCTCATTGGATTTATTTGGGCCAGCCCCCCTCTCTACAAGTGGAGCAGTTCAAGACTCTGAATGAAAATCTCTTTTGTGCAATGTTATTTAAGCTGTTCCTCCTGCAACAGACTTAACCAATGTCAGCAATGTTACAGCTAATTTAGTTCTTGGTGCTAGGAATGTGCAAAAGGGAGCTGAGTTACTGTTTTAGAATTCTCATTTAGCCTGGCTCTAGGGAGGTGAAAGAAGATATAAAATTATTGCAAAAACACCCACAGAACCCATACATTAAAAAAAAATTAAGGAAACAACGAACATCACAAATGTGTCAATTTTGAAGGGAACTCTTTTATTTTTTTTAAATGAATCTCCTAAAATTTAGTCCAGATTCAGAATGACTTATTCAGACTGCTGAGTATGAATTAATTTCAGTAATTCCATTGTCTTAAATATGTAGTGCATCCTAAAATGAGGTTATCTAAATGGTAGTTGATGGAAAGCCTTCAGCTTCCTAGATGCTTGAGTCTGGACACTTGAGGAGCTAGGGGAAGAGGGAAGGAAGTCTGCTCTGCTTGTCTGTGGAATAAAATGTTCTGCTGGCTCTGAGCTCTGGTGGAAAAAAGATGGGAACCTAAATTAGTGAGAGTAAGGTAACACCCTGAGAGTATGTACTTTTCACATAAGTTGGCTCTCTGAACTGTAAAGGATATTTGACTGTAGCTGAATTTTTCTGGAAAAAACATTTGCCTGCCTGCCCTTTTGTTTTATTAGTTGCAAGTGGACTTCAGTTGAATTTGCCAAGATTTTTTTCCTTAGTTAGACAATTTTAGTAATACACCCTGCTTGTGTGACCAGAAATGAGGCTGAAAACACAAGTTACTTGAGTAACTGGCATTTTGTAAGGGAGACAAAATCCTTTCTGATGATGCTTATTTTTCATGATGGATTTGTTTACTGCATCCAACTAGATAAATTTTTGCTGAAATTTTTTGCTGAGTAGTTTGGAGTAGTCCTGTAACTGAGATGAGACTAGCGAGTGCAGTCTGTATGTAAAGGCATGCATACAACCACTAAGCTTCTCCAGCATTCTTGGGAATAGTGCTGCCTTTTATTCTATTCTGACAAAAAATAGATAAAATTCTTGTTCTTTGTCTGACCTTGCTGAGGCTCTTTTACTGCTGAAAGAGACCCTTTCCTTCTCTACTGTCAGCTCTCAGTACTGGGTCCAAACAAGGCTGTGGCAAAGGTAGGTGGAGATTGATGGTAAAATGGAGTTTTATTTTTTTTTAGAATTATTCTTTTTCTGTGGTAACATCTCTGAAATAATCTCACCCTCAAGATGTCTTTTTACACTCTTGATTTTATCTAACCTAAGAGCTCCCTATGAGAAAAATCCATCCACTTTCTCTGCTGCCTTATTGCATGTAAATATTTTTGCTCCCAGGCTATCAGATTACATAATTCTATACCTTCAAGTTCACTTTGTTGATAAACATATTCCCATAATCCTGGAGATCTAAATGTGTTCTTTGAATTGCCTGCAGTTAATGACAAGTTTTAATAGTTTAAAAAAAGCAATGACAAGGAGCTATCACAACATAACAGGACAGCAAACTTGCAATGGCACAGTCAATAACTGCACTTCCACAGTCTGTAATGCATTATGTGAATTAAGGATGTTTTTCAGTTAGTAAGAGTTGCAAAAAGCGATCTTTTACCCATCTATTGTAAATGACCAGCTAAATCTCAGAGTAAAACTTGCTAGTGGCTACAAAAGTAGTGTTAAATAAGAAAGTTATTTTTAACTTCAATTTGGTGAAGTCTTTACTTAAAGGAATATTTAATTGCTGTTGGAATAATACTTTTCTAAAAGGATAACAACCTCCTTTCATTGTGCCACAATAGAAACATTTAAGACTCACTTTTTTATTTATGTCTAGATAAAGTAAATTCACTAAAGTATTAAGTTGAAAGATGTGATCAGATGATATTAAAATATTTTTGTAAAATGATCTTGTCAAAGAACAAAAGAACTATTGTATGAGACTAAAAATATTCTATTTTTTGTAACCACATATTTCAAATGGCTAAACCCAGATAACTGTAAGGAAGTTACAGCCTCCTGTTTCTAATTCCCAGAGCATGCTAATCTGGGCATTTCTTTAATATTTGCCAGAGCATTTTAATGAACAACTACTTTTAAATTATTTTTTTAAACAATGAATTAAAATAATTGTATCCAAGTGAACCCAGGTTCTCATATTCATTATTGATTATTGATTCATATTCATTATTTTCATATTGAAAATATAGCTTCACTCCTTAATGTGAAGCTATATTTTCCCCTAAAATATATCTGTGGATCTTTCCCTGCAGAACTGGACCAGAAAGGGCAGTTGCAAAGCTAGTGGCAATTGCTTTTGTCTCTAAAACCAGACTCTGCAACCCTCTGTGTACATGCTGCAGGTCCTGTGGGTCACACAGTGCTCCACACTGTTAGAATATTCCTGTGTGTGGCAAAGGCAATTTGCAAACTTTGAGTTTTCTTTTTTTAACCCCGGAGGCCACAGAAAAGATATTCACAGTCACTCATGGAGTATAGAATGATCAAATTTATGTGCAATTAAATGTGAATATTGTATTTAATTCTGTAATAGCAAGCTAACTTGGAGATTGGATGTTTTAGACTACAGTTAGTCCAGCAGACTGTCAGATGGGAACATGGCATGACAATGGAGGTAATCACCATAAGTCTGCTGACTTAATATGACTTAAGTCAAATTGAGTTCCATAAAGCCTCACTTTGTAAAATGTTTTGAGGTTTAATTTAAATGACATTTTTAAAATTCATGTTTACAAGCAGGATAACTGGTATTCAATTCCTCTTTTATTGTATTATAGGATTATAGTCTTTTTCCAATAACAGTTTATTTGATAGAGGTATTTAGAGTAGGCTTGACTTTGCAACTCTAGTGAAAAAAAATAACTTTTGAAAGAATTACAAGTTTTTAAAGAATTTTGTGCTGGGTATGTGATTGTTTCTCGACTGCTGATAGACCTGGGGGCTTGGCTGGGTGCAGCTGCATTAAAATAAACCCATAGTTATCTCAGTGAAGGCAAAGGGGCAGCCTGAAATGTTGCTGCACAGCACTTCCCTGTGTCTCAGGACAAAGGTGGGACCAGTTTGCTCTGAAACTTTTCTGTGTTTAATCCCCAGAGAGAGCAATTACTGCATGGCCCTGGGTGAGGAAAGGGTGAGCGCATGGTTTTCCCCAAAATCCCTCTGAATTACCTCCTTGTTCAGGCAAGTTCTGAGATCACACACACAAAGGATGCTTGCAGGTAGTTACCCTGGGAAAAGAGGAACAAAGGAAGTTGACTGCTGTGAGGAAAGCAGATGAAAAGCAGCAGTAGAGCTGGCCTCATCCTTATGCAGTGTGCGCTGCATGGCCACATTTCCCATCAGCTGTGGATGTGGAAAGAGGCTGGAACTAGAATCAGGCACTGTCTCTGAAACCTGGCAAGGTTTGATAAACTGTTGTCAGTATTTTCTATGATCTGGTCATTTATTTCAGTAAACTGAATCACCTTAGATTTATGCTTTTTTATTACTGGTTTTGCAATTCTTGGCACATGCCTTTATTCTCTTGCAGTGCACCTTAATGTGCATATTTTGTTTTCTGTGGAACCTCAGAAAAATTAGCAGCAAAGCCCAGGGTTCATTGGGTTCTGGAATGTTTAAATGATGTTCCCAATGATACTGGTGGTAAATATATTCCATAAAAACTTCTAGTGCAGATTCCTTGTCAAAGAAGAACAACTACTGGCAGTTTCTGTGGAACAGGTTAGTTTGTACGAGGTTAGATGTACCATTTAGAAAAAAATATCTATTGTATATTCTCAAACAAGGGAAAGAAGATGCAAGGATAATTTAAATCTGTGATTATTTTGCTGGGGCTTTTGTTGTTTTTGTTTTAAGTTTAAAAAAGGTATGAGAAATTTTCTGCTGCAGCACAGCAATTTCTACCTGTATTGTATCATGGTTGTTTTTTTTTCAGTTAAAGCTGGACACATTCCTTGACTGTCATCCTGCCTCAGATAGGTCAGCTATGGTATTTTTTCTTTCAAAAGCAGATTGTTTAATTTATTTGGTAGTTATAGTTTTCAACGGCAAAAATATTTGCTCATGTAGTTAATACCAGTCTATTATACCATTAAACTCATTGACATTTTGCTCTTGACATTTCACCATTAAACAAGTTAAAAACTATTGTTGATTATTTGCTAATGATTTGGAAATTGTGACCCAATTTACAATGTGTTGAAAGCCTCCCCTTTGATTTTTCGTAAGTAAACTATAAAACAAACAAATCACCGGTTTAAAAAATCTCCCTTATTAAAATTGTCTATTTGTCACTTTCACCAAAACTCTTGTGTCAGGGAGTCTAGAGAGGGAAATCAAAGTTGCCAGGGAGTCAACAGAAGACATAAAACACCCACTCCAGGCAGGTAAGTCCAGTTTGGTTTTGTTACAGAGCAGGACAGTGCCACAAGTGTTAATTCAGAGAGAGATGAGTGTTAGCTCAGTTGCATCTGAAGTGCCTTGTAATTACAGCTCAGTGAGAGTTCCCTTTTAGGGAAGGACTGCCAGAACCTCCTGGTGTGATTAGGTGTGAATCAATGAATCTCTTTATTTTTGTGTTCAGAAGTAAAACTGAAGGTGAGGGTATGATGGGTCTCCCTTCCCTGTGCTGCTTTCTCATGTTGTAAACCTCCAGTTGTTTTCTAGTGTGTGTTTGCGCATCCAGTTGGCACAACACTGTTCTATTTCATGTGGGCAATGTTCTGAAGCTGAAAAGAATTACCCTGAAGTTTAATTATCTTTTAGCTACTGTCATTCTATCTCATGAAAAATAATCGTTAATACTTCTCTATATTTTATCTTTGCCCAGCTAATATCAGGTAAGCATTCTCCAGAGGTTTCTCTGCTGCTGATAATCAAGTTCCTGACTATAATCCCATGAAGGAAGAATGTGTTTATCAGTCATGCTAAAATATGCTTTAATTGTCATTAACCCTCTACAACAGGGTGACTGTGTTTGCATAGTGAGGGATGTGAGACCCATTGGCTCTTTCTAGTATGGTGGAAAGAAAGATAGGCAGAAAATGCCAGCTCCAAGGGGACTGATGACAGTTCTGAAGAATATGCAAACTCTTTTTATTAGACATAGGGCTGAATTGTGTTGGTTTTTTTCTAGCACAAAGATACATTAAAAGAAAGCACTTAATATTATGCTGCTTATCTAGTCTGGTTACAAAACTAGAGTGTCAGCCAATATAGGAAATATGATGATAACATGGTTATTTGGCGTTACATGTTCTGTTTATGTTGTGATAGGGTGGAGCAAGCATTTGCCATGAGATACAAGAATCAGTAAGAAAGAAATCAACATACCTAAAGAGCTTAGATATCCATAGTTTCTCTTTTAGTGAATGACATTTCTCACGTTTCCACAGTAGTTCCCTGTGTGAAAAACAAAAATGCATGGCTGAAAGCATGTGTGTAGCCATATTCCATTAAAAAGAAACAGTCACTGGAAACACCTTTATTTCTTCAGTGTCCTAAGCAGTCTTCAAAAGCAATTTTTTTCTAAGCTAGAGTTTCTAATTAAGAAGGTGCTTTTCATTTTGGGACTATTCCTCAGTCACAGGGTTATTAACACATTGCCTAAAACTTGTACTGCACATGAAGATAAAGACTGTGCCATATAAGGCCCAGGTGAAAAGCCAGCTACTGTCTTTGATACCAGTAAGCTCTTAAATCACTCTGTATAAAAGGCATTTAATGCATCGTGGACTGGGTATCCATTCAGTACAATTTCCTGGGAAATTGGTGCAGGATGGCTGCTTTCTTCAGAGGTGGTCCATGTCCTGGTATCCAGATATAATCCAAGGACACCAGCAGATTTACAGGAGTAATCATTAGTGGGGGGCTGAGAGTGAAGAGGGAGTGGCAAGGGAGAAGAGTGAGAAATCAGTGCAACACTGATTTCAAGAATGAGTGTCAGGCATTAGATGGAGCTTTTTGTCAGGCATAATTTGATGGGGAGAAAAATGGAAAAAAGGGAGGTGAATGTATGTAAAAGATATGCAGCATCATTCACAAGGGCTGAAACAAATGATGAAGTCACATTTCTTGTTTTACCTAAGTGATCTATTTATCATTGCCTTGTTTGTGTGTGCTTAAGAAAATACCAGTATAAAATCAGCCACAATAAATGAGGTAGCATAACTATGCTTTTGAACATCCTAAATACAAAATCAGTGAACTAAACTTAGAGACTTAATCTTAGTTTATATCAGCTGAAGCTGCCAAAATAAACATGGCAAAAAAAAAAAAAAGTCTATTTTTGTGATTTATATTGCTCAGAGACTATATCAAGTGTTTTGATATTTATTCAGTAGTACTTGGTTGTATGTTTTCCAGCTTTTCTATGAGTCTTATCTTCAAAATTCCATTTATTCAAGGGTTCTGTTTGTTGTTATCAGACTGTTCTGTGAGAGTTTATCCTATTGCTCCCTAAAGATCAAATTTAAGCATGAAAAGAATTGCTTGCTGTTTCTGGAGGGTTAAGGTTTTATACAAAATTCTTGTAATTTGTTTGCTTTCCTATCCTTAAGTATACCACAATCTGCCTAGCAGATGTGCTGAGAACGAAACAGATATAAAAGTAGGAAAATATTTGCTAGGGGTATGGGAGATTGATAAAATGAACTTATTTGTCCACTTTTCTTACTGCCCTAAGTTCTTATTAAACCACTAGATTCAGTGCTTTGAAATTCCCTTTTACTTCAGTATAGCAGAATCTTCCAGTTGAGCGTGAATCTCTCTTATATAACAAGACAGGAACAATTTACTGTAGTATCTCAAAAGATATAACATTAATTAGTAAAATATACAAAATATGCATTTGGCAAAATGAACACAATTTTGCAGTTTGTTTCAGTTATCAGCCAGGAATGTCAGGGCAGCGTGCAGGAACTCTGAATGTTTTTAAAGTCTTTCACATTTTGAAAACAATCTGATATCACCCACAGAAGCAAGATGTGGACTCGATATGCATTGGCCTTGGGATTAATAACAGCAAGACTCTGCTATCCCCATCTCCATCAGTGCCCCATGCAGGAGCTCTGGATGCACCAGAGCTCACCTTGCCTCCAGCATCACACCTGCCTTCCCTTGCCTTGCTTGCCTACACCTGCAGAGCTCAGCAGAGAGAGCAGTGTCTAATTCACTGTCATCTGGGCATGCCTCCTAGGGAGTGGGCATGTCATGTATGTGTTCAAAGAGGAAAGGCTCAAATCCTGATATACACCTTCCAAAGTGTTGATCGCTGCCCTACTTGATCCCTTCGAGGTGCATTCCCAAGGTGCAATGGAGCATCCCGTGTGTGTCCAGCACTCCTGCAGGCCAGGGGGTATTGCTGCACAAAACAGCGGCGCCACCAAGTTACAAGCTCAGATTTTGCAAAGCAGCCATGAGTGTTTCTGCATTGCATCTCTGGCTGAGGCTCAGCAGCAGCTCCATGTGTCTGCTTCCCTGGCCCCTGCCTCATCTGGCTCTGGCTTAGGGCTGCCTGCAGCACACACAGGCCCTCTCTATCTGTCGTGCGCATTAATTGTGTTATTGGCTGATGGAGCCATCCATCAGGAAAAACACAAGCACTCTGATTTCTGCATGGGGAACCAACCACTGCTCACAAAATGTCATACAGCTGCATTTCATAAAGTTTTCAATACACTGCTGTATGAGATCCATAATGTAAGAACTTGGACTTCCAAAGACAGGCAGTCTTGTGCAGTTTCTAAATTGTGTTCCAAAATGGCCAGTGATTTTGTAGACTGTTAACATTAACACTCAGTGATAGGTCAATATTCATCTCATCAGTATATTTGCTGAATTATCACTTCAGCATGCTTTAGAGAGCAATTTACTAGTAATTCCAAGTAAATTTTAGCTAGTAAATAATTTGCCCCTATTTGTGTTACAAAAGTAAAAAAGCAAACCACATCACTCTAATACTATATTACAAATAATATTACTGCTTCAGAAAACCTTCTACTTCTATTATTTCCCTTCCTGCTTTTTCTGCTAGTTACCTTTCAGGAATAAAAATTATGAATTAATTAGTGCAAATGTATGATAATTATTGTCAGATGAAATAAACATAAAATACAAATGGGTTATAACTAATCAATAATTATGTACTGTGCTCAATCTTCAATATGCGGGGCATGTCTAAATAGCGTCATTATAATGAAAATCAAATTATTGCACAGCTGTGTTGATTATGGAGCACCATTATAACTTTCATCCTCTTCATTTGGTTCCTGCTTAAGTCATGCTTCTGTGCCCACTTCTTAATACTAGAAAATGTCTCTCTCTTCTGTGCATTGATTTATAGTAATATTGAGGCATAAAATTTCCTATTATTGTGGCTTTCTCGAGGTCTTTCACAGGTATTATACAGACAGGCTCCAGATTCTTTCAGGGCAATAATATGGAAGCATGGAAGCAATGTGGAATATTAAAGACAAACTTAAATGGTGTATATCCCTGTGTTTGGATTTAATCTGTGCCTGAAGATATTTTGACCTAAGTTACCGAATATATTGAAGTTTCATAGGAGTCAGCTGCAGTCAGCCCATTCTGAGCTGCTCAGATTTACCTTCATGGAATATGGAACAGGTAAAATTATTTATGACCCGTTCAGTCCCCCGTTCTTGCTTTGGATTGAATCACAGAATGAATTACAGAATGGACTAGATTGGAAAAGACCTTTTGAGATCATCAAGTCCAACCTATGACCTAACCTAACACCTCCTCATCAAATAAACCATGGCACTGAGTGCCATGTCCAGTCTTTTTCTAACATGACTTTGACTCCTCCACCTTCCTGGGCAGATGATTCCATTGCCCAATCACTCTTTCAGTGAAGAATTTTTTGCTGATGTTTAACCTAAACTGCCCTTGGCACAACTTAAGTCTATATCCTCTGGTTCTGTCAGTGGTTACCTGGGAGAAGAGACCAACCCCACCTGACTGCAGCCACCTCTTGGGGAGCTGTAGAGAGTGATGAGGTCACCCTGAGCCTCCTTTTCTCCAGGCTAAACACCCCCAGCTCCCTCAGTTGTTCCTCACAGGGTTTGTGCTCCAATCCCCTCACCAGCCTTGCTGGCCTCCTCTGGATGTGTTTGAGCATCTCAATGTCCTTCCCAAACTGAGGGCCCAGAACTGCACACAGCACTCCAGGTGTGGCCTCACCAGTGCTGAGTACAGGAGAATGATGATTTCCCTGCTCCTGCTGGCTACACCATTCCTGATCCAGGCCAGGTCCATTGGCCTTCTTGGCCACCAGGGCACTCTGCTGGCTCATGTTCAGTTGTACCCCAGGTCCCTTCCTGCCTGGGCACTGTCCAGCCACTCTGTCCCCAGCCTGGAGTGCTGCAGGGGCTGTTGCGGCCCAAGTGCAGGACCTGGTACCTGGACTTGTTAAATTTCAGGTTATTTGACTCAGCCCATCTATCTAGCTTATCCAGGTCTTTTTGCAGAGCCTAATGGGTGATTTTTCATACAACTTAATGAATAAGGACATTTTTGCTCTGTATCTGCTCATAGGCTGCACTGTCTCTGACCAGAATTGAGGAGTAACAATTTTGGGAAACAGCACATTAATAAAGACCTTTCCACAAGCTTTAGAATTGCTATTGACCAACATTGCTAATGGCTTGCAGACACAAAAGTGTTCTTTCACTCTTTTCAAGTGTTAGAAAAAGGAAAACTTAAAGTCCAAATCTTGATTTTTTTGCTCTTGGGTTAAATGTTTGTAGAGAACTTCCCTGCTTGGCTAATGCTGTAACATAAATTTTACCTCTTCCCCTTAGCGTTATCCTGCTGCTTTGTAGTGAATGAAACCGTTGAGGTTGATGTTATTGATCTGGCTCCTCTACAACCAAAATATCTCAGGAGTGTGATTGAGGAAAACCGTCTCCTGTAAAATCTGAACATTGAATTTTCTTCCAGGGCAAATTTTTGTTTTATTTTTAAAAGGTATCCAGTGGGAGCAAGTATGGAGACTGGGAGCAGATTAATCTGTGGGGAACTCCAGCAACCAAGGCTGTATTATATCCACACATTTTTGCTGTATTATATCCGCTAACTTTTGCCGGGCATTCTCTTGTCATCTTCTGGCGTTTTAATCTAGATTTTGGTTGAGACATTCTGACTTTGTGTCTTTTCCTTGTTTAATGTTCCTGTGGTTGTCTGGAGGCAACCTTCAGTGCAAGTCTGGAGTGAGGCTCAAGCCTCAGTTGTGGATGTTTGGTCAGATGCCTTCAAGAGCCCATGAAAAGGGAGTGGTGTGTTGGTTTTGACCCAAATCCAATGCACAGTTGCTGTGAGTGACTCCTTACACTTCCATCCCATGTCCCTTATCTTGTACTCATTCTCTCCTCTGAGGTATCAAGCAGATATCAACCATTTACCCACCAGCCAGAACCTTAGAAAAATTGTGGCAGGGATGTGCCTGACTTGATTCAGCACTTCTCTGCTGTTTTGAAAATGAAGGAACTATTCTACCTCAGCAATTAATTGTGTAAATAATTAATTTTAGCATAGAATAGGTAAATAGGCTTATATTAGTATCCTATCATGCTCCATTACATTCAAGATTGAGAGAAATGATTTGGTGATCTTCTGAAAATAAGCATTTTTATGGATTTAAGAAACATCAGTTGAAAATCTGGGATGACTGGCAGGCAACAGCTGGCACTATTAGGAAGAACTCTTTGGTCCTGAATGGACCAGATGCCAAGAAGTGTCTCTGTGTGAGCATAACTCTGTGCCATAAGCCTTTTATTCCAAAAGAGGGTTCTGAGTATCTTTTCCAATCTCATTTACCCAATCACTGAAGAATTCTCTTTAAGCATTCTTTCAGAATTTGGGCCTTAAATTGTAGCAAGATGCCAGAGTTGTTTTAAGTCCTTGCATCTTTACAGAAGTGTTTGCTTTTGCCATGTTATATTAGAGACATTATGTTGGTCATTGACAAAACCCAAACCCAACTCTGGTTAAGGATAAAAGCAAGTTATGATTGTTTTGTACAGAAGAATCAGAAGAGGTTAAAGATCAGCATTTATAAATATTTTATTAGACTAAATTCCTGTACTTTATTTGAAGCAATTGTATTTTTAATAAATTAGACATATATACACATTATTTTGAATTTATTAATTTTAAATATTTGACTAATTTATTCCAAGTAACCCCAAATATACTTAAAGGGAAGTACCAAATTTAACATTAAATTTAATTACCTTATTAATAGTTTTACTTAAGAGTGCACAGCAAACCTGCATAGGTTACAAGACACAAATATCCAACCAGGGATTATAGGATTGTAGAGATTGTGGATGAAGCATCAGTGGAGTTAGAGCTGAGGCTACCTGTATCAGTCTCTATTCCAGACACCTCTTTGTAATCTCTAAATATCTTTTTGTGCTTAATATATTAGTGTCACATTTATTGTGCAATTCGAAACTATTATTAGAATAATTTAATTTTCAGCTGAACTAAGATATAGAAACTCAAGAATGACTAGTGTTTCTTTAAAAATTTTTTTTTCTTAAATTAAATTGCAACATTTTTTCTGTTTTCGATAGTCCTGAGTGAATTGCATTGCCAGTCAAACATACATTGGAAACCTGTTTTCTAACAGAACAGGCTGCCCAGGGAAATGGCTGACCCACCAGCACATACTTTCCTAAATTTCCTAATACCTTACCTATCCATAGGGCTGTATCTCCTACCCTTTTATGTTTACAGTGCTGTTTTGACATATAATCCATTTTCCTTTTTATGTGTTATTCTTCTTGAGAAATAAGGTCTCTGAAAAGGCTCTTCTTTCACCCTTGTGTTTCTCACACCTCAGTCTCTCTGGGAGGAGCCCTGGAGGAGCTGGTTTTGTAGCATGTTCCAAGTGATATCCTTTCTGATGGAGGGATCTGTTCAGAACTCAGTGCCTCATTTCAGCCATACTGCTATGAATTCATGCTTGTAAAAGCATGGATTTCCTGCTGGCTTGCAGGCTGTAATTTTCATATCCTCTCCAGTGCAAACCTAAGGGATGTCATTAAACCTTTGTCTGAATGATAAGTTATCTGGCTGCAGAGCTCAAGGCCTGCAGACCACATCCTCAGCTAGGATACAGTGGCATAGCTGTATTTGAAGTCAATGAAGCTGTGACATGTCACATCATGTGGAAATCTCCCCTGTGAGATTTAACTGTTATGTCTCTTCCTGCCTTGTTCGTTTCTCTCATGGAGTGGGAAGCAGACCCACTAGAAGTGGTAATTTTATACTCTGAGTAAGATATTACCCAGTGTGAGTTGGTGTATTTTGTTAAAGGAAAGGAGGAAGATAAATATGGCCCAAAGTGCTTCTGTTCCCTTAGGAATTCATCCAGTGTACAGATGTGCTGCAGTAAGGCTTTGTTGGTCAGGCATGTCACACACAGAACCACACAGAATGAACCAGGTTGGAAAAGACCTTTAAGACCATCTAGTCCAACTTATGACCCAACGCTCCTCATCAACTAAACCATGGCACTGAGTGCCATGTCCAGTCTTTTTTAAACACCACCAGGGACAGTGACTCCACCACCTCCCTGTGCAGACAATTCCATTGCCCAATCACTCTTTCAGTGGAGGATTTCTTTCTAACATCTAGCATAAACTTCCCTTGGCATAGCTTAAGACTGTCCCATCCCCTCATTCTATCAGAGGTTACCTGGGAGAAGAGACCAACCCCACCTGACTGCAGGCACATTTCAGGGAGCTGTAGAGCATGATAAGGTCACCCCGAGTCTCCTTTTCTCCAGGCTAAAAACCCCAGCTCTCTCAGTTTTTCCTCACAGGGTTTGTGTGCCAAGCCCCTCACCAGCCTTGTTGCCCTTGTCTGGATGTGTTTGAGCATCTCAATGTCCTTCCCAAACTGAGGGCCCAGAACAGGAGACATGCTTTATAATTTATAATGATTTTCCCAGGCACAGACTGAGTTGACAGCTAAGTTTCTATCTCTAATCCTTTTCATTAATGTTGGCTGTGCAAATTTGACAAGGTTCTTTTTCTTTTCCTTTAATCCATTTAGTTTTGATATAAGTGTCCATGTTAATTTGTGTCTAAGAGCAGCAGGTGTGGATGTCCTTGGGAATGGGAGAACTCCAGGTTTTTTGTGATGCCTGGGTGACCCTCCTTTGATTTGCTAAGTTCATCCTCTGCACTACCTTTTAAAAAATACATTTAAATCTTTCTTGTCTCTGTATGATTGTGCACAGGGCTAAACCAATGTAAGAAAGTCCTGCAGCTTTCTCTGTAGTGCTTCTGACTCAGGAAATTTGCAAGAGGTGTTTAACTGTGTGATATTTGTAGATGTTCAGAGTTTGCCAGCCACCTTGCTGCTCTGTATTAGAGCCAGGGAGAAGAAAATAAGTATGAAGGAAGGGGATACAATGCAAACTATAGGCATTTTTGCGTCTTCCCATTTGTTTCTAGCATGATTAAAAATATGGTTGCACAGCTTTTAGTTAAGTTGCTCTGGCTTCACAATGAAAAGGCAGACATATTTAGTCATGCAAACAGAAAAAGAGTTTTCAGGGAACTTATATTTACTGAAAACATTAAGAGTAAAACTTAAATTTCTAAAGGTCAGTGTCAAATCAACACAGTCAACCTCTCTGAAAGCAACATAGATTTTGTTACCACTTCATATAATAAAAGCTCATGTATGTTGCAGAGATGTCCTGTTAGTTATATTGGATCTAGAAATATGTCTGAATAGAAATTCCTAAATTGGAGAGGAAGACATTGACTAGCAGAAAATATAATGAAGTAAAGCTCCTCAAACATAACTCCCTGGCTTCTACTGCCTGAACAAAATAAATCTGTGCCCTAGACCAAGGGAGGAGACAACTGTGCAGACCCACGATCTTGGTGTCTCTCACGCACCACAGTGTCAGTGCAGGAGTAATGCTGCACAAAATATTGCTAATGGGGGATAAAGATAAGCATAGAAAATTACAGAAAATTATACACTTAACAATGGTGATGTAATTTTTTTAGTGATTTTACTTTTGTGTGTGTGTATAAGAAACATATGGTAAGGAAAAAACAAGACCATTATAGTTTGTATTTTGATATATTTTAACACACCCGAAAATCTACATTAATTATTCAGGGTGCATATAACACTCAGAATAGGTGATAGTAAACCAAGCCAACATACTTTGAAAATGTGCAGTAGTTTGGACACATTCTACCAAAAGGCTGTCTTGACTGTATAAGGATGTTTTTGCATATATAAATAAGATACTAGTCCTGATTGTCTGGTTTGGCTATCAGGAGTGGCTGTGTGTGTGAAATGCAAGTTATCCATTATCACAAACTGTCAGTTTTGATTTTTAAATATACCTAAAGCCATCCAACTTTGATTGAAGGTTTCAAGATATATATTATTTTTTAATATTTAGATGCTGCAAGAACAACATATCCTAATGCTGGCATCATCAGGGCAGTAAAGAGACTTTCACTGAGTTGATTCTGTATCCAAGCCCTCTACCCATTATGACTTTTTGTGATATCAACAGTGGTGAAAGTGAGCAACTTGACTGTCCAAGAATCAAAATTATGCTGCTTTGGCCAGTTCAAGTCTTCTTGAAAGCAGCATCAACACTAGTAGTCTGTTAATTATATGATCAAAGAGTCTATGATTAGAAGAGATTAAGTGAGATTAAGGAGGCATGAATAAGAAAGCATCATCAGCACACAGGGGCCATGTGGTTATGTGATTAAGTCATTGATACATAGGCAGATTTAATTAGTGCAAGAATATATCAAGTGCCACTGGAGAATCAAGAATTTCTGAGCTTTTCTCTACATGGAACAAATATATTCTGAGACAAGAAAGAGCAGGTGCTGTAGTCTGTACTCAGAGTACTTTTTTTTTTTGCTTGTGGTATTGACTGTGAAATTTGTGGAGGTGTATTCTCATTTCTCCCATGACCTTGTAAGGACTAATTTCTAAATAGTATTTCTGATTCTAGAAGAGTATAGACATTCAAGACCTTGCATGTAGCCTGTATTTGTCATCAGGAAGCATACACATCAAAAGTGGTTTAAAAGTAGAGAATGTCTGTGAGCAGAGCCTTGTAAGAGGCCAGTTCTTTAATTTAGGAAAAGAGTTTCTCTACTCAGAATGAACCACTACTGCAGGGCTAGCTGTCAGCTTCTAAGCAGCACTAGTCCAGTAAATTATGTTTTGAGGAGAACCCTCTGGGCTCAGTTTCCTTTGTTTCCTGTGCTCTTTACATTGGTATGAATAACCAACCCCATACCCTGTTGCTTTCTCACATTCCAGTTCTGCCTCTCACTTTCCTCCTGTTCAGGACACCTTTCCTGCACTATCCTTTATTTCCTTGAATGATTCTTTGTCTTTTTTCCTCTGCTGCATAAGATGGCACCCTCTCAAATGCTCCCGCAGAGCCAGTTTCCTCTTGCTGTGAAATGTTTGTTGCTCTGTGTAAGAGCTTAGTCTCTCTGGCTGAAGCCATTTGCTTAGATGGCTCTGAGAAATGCTGTAGACCAGTAGAGTCTGCAGGAGAGGATCTGCTTTCTCTTGGAGACAACAGAAGAGAGGGATCTGGCTGCTTGGAGCTGCCATCTTGTGCTGTGCTGAGTGGGTAGGGAAGGTAAGAGAAAATTGGCAGCCACAACGGAGCTGTTCTTGCAGCAGAAGAGGCTTGCTCACAAAGGGCTATGCATAATTGGGCTTACACGTACAGAGAGTTGAGAAACACAGCAGTGATGTTCTTCCAAAGGAAATCTGCCAAAAGCTTCTTAGTCAGAAGGACTGTGCGTCATAACCCCAAGAAATGATCCATTTCCTTTTAGCACCTGCAAAGCTAAAGCTTTGAGAATTGTTCACTCTTTGTGTCAACATATGATCCCCAGGTTTGGAGCTCATGTTCTGTATTGTGCCTTGCTTAGTACATTTTTCCACACTGAAATCTGTTCATGTTAAATGTGGTTCTGTGGCAGGAGATGTGCTTCCCTGCTAACAAATATTTTGGACTGGGTTGACGTTAGAAGTGACAAAACTGATTTCTATAATTGATTAACTGGATGGTAATCGTGAGTTCATTTGATACTGGCAATTATAAATTTGAACATCTTCAGAATAGACCCTAATACTGTTTGTGAAGTGTTGCTTTGACAGTCAAATTTCTGCTGGCATCTGTTGTGTGTTTTGTCTCCTCAGCTCTTTAATGTCAAAGCCTGCGAATGGTGCTGCCTATGTGCACTTCTGAAGAGCAGCTGAACAGAACAGAGCTCTTAGCCACCACCTGCTGTTTTGTTTCAATCCTTACTGCTATTTTCAGCTCTTGTCATTCACAGGGCTTTTAATTGCTATTTATAGTATAATAATAATAATAATAATAATAATAATAATAATAATAGTAATACAAAAGTTCTCATTGATTTGTAGTCATTGATTCATTTTGTGGATGCAAGCAGAACCTCCCCTAAGATGGAGAGGCCTTTCTCCTTTTAAAGGCTAGTGGGAGAAGGTCAGAAAATCACCCTGCAGCAATAAGAAAAGCTTGTAAGCTTATAATGAAACAAATAATTTAAAGAAATTAACCATCTATATTGTTTAAATCCTGAACAATTTTGTTCCAGAATTTGCATAGAAAGATGTACAGAGTCAGGGCTTGTGCCCAAATCTTTGATCTGGTTTCTCAGTGAACTTAAAATCAGATAATGGAACACTCGTTAACAGTGCATTAGTGCTGGTCCTAGGAGGACACATGGACATACAAGAAAGATCAATCACATTTTAAAAGTTGTCAATTTGCACATGTCAATGTATAATTTCTGTGCATTTGCAAGGACAGTGAGAGAGGCAGGGAGTCCCGGCAGGCAGCAGGAGGTGTATCCCTAGCTCAGCTGACTGTAGCTGAGATAGCCACTGCCCCAGCTCCCCTGCATGGGATCAATCTGCCCATCAGCATTAGCAAAAGCTGGGTGTTTTTCACAGCGCTCATCATTCAGGAATGATGAAAACAGTGTTGTTGAGGTTTTTGTAACTGTTACTAAGAACACCACTGAAACGTGAATAAGTAAAATGTCGCTTTCTCACCTGCTCCCGTTCCATGTAACAAGATGAAAGATGTTTACATATGGACAGCAAGTCAGTTCTGATGTGAAGGCCTGTTTCATTACTTAACATCCTTTCCACTGGTTGTGTTCTATTCAGGTAATTTGCACTGATACCTATGTCATGAATGTGGTTTTTTGGGTTATTAATGGCATGACCAAGAGCCAAATTTATTTTGAGTCTGAGAAGGAGGTATTGGATTGGGAGTTAGTCACAGAAACTCTTGAGTCTGCAAGAGATTCTTAATGGATAACAGGAATTTTATTTGTAAGCTTGATCTTACTCAATATTGAAAATTGGAGATACTCATCCTTTGACTACTATATATTATATTTGTTTTTGTAAATAACCCAGTTCAAAGGAAAATTATTACAAGCATCTGCACTTATTTCTGGCTTTGCTATGCCTTAGATTCCCCAGTCAAAGCAATGTTTACATGTTGGGGAAACTAAAGCATAGTGAGGGTAGGAGTTGCCTAAGGCCATACAATACAGTCCTGACAAAAGCGGGAGCAGACACTGGATGTCTGAATCAGCTCTTGCAGTTTTATCCATTCTCACACTCTGAACTGAAAACATGGCCTAACCCAAAGTTCATCCATGGTGGAAGAAATGGGCTCATTGGCTCTGACAGGAATTAATTTAGCTTCATGGTATGTAGCCCTGGATGCACAACACCCTAGAGATGTTTTACACCACATTAAGGGCAGAATGGATTGCCAAACAGTGCTTTACTTTCATAGCTCAGCCTCTACCTCTCTGGATGTCCTATATTATTAGTTTCTTAAAGAGCAGATGAACTCTTTGAAAGAGTTGTTTTGTAAGCCCGTTACTGCTGCACAGAAACAGGTGCTTAAGCAAAAGTGGATTTTTTTTCTTGTGTTGCTAACTACTTGCTTGTTTGTTTTCCTGTTTCTGATTAATATAGGCCTGTCTCAGACAGAAAAGCAACAATAATCATGTTTATAAAACAGCATGAAACACTGATCCCACTCTGAAGGTTGCCCTTCCAGTTCAGCAGCTTCATTGACTTCTACATTGTATCCATTTGTATTTCCAGGCATCTTGGACGTTATTGAAACCTAAACCTTTAGGTGCACAAGATTGTGTGAAGACTTTTCCATTAATTTAGCATTTATTTGAAATAAATCCTTTAGATAACTTGTATTTCAGTCTTTTATAGGCTCTGCACCCAGGAACAGCAATGCATAAAGTTTAAGAGGAGGAGAAATATTAAATGATTTTATTTCCTTTTCAATAAGTAGAAGTGAAGGACTTACAGAAGGAATCCTGAAATTAGACATCTTGAATTCAGCTTCTTTCTTTGCCACAGATTGGCTTTATAAACATTGTTTAGCTTTCGTGTGTTCTGGCTTGCACTTACTAAAATGCAGGTGATGGATCAAAATCAGGTCTAGAAAATGGATGACTTCAAGCCTAGGAATGCCAATATTTAAGCATTTGCTATAAAAGGCATGACATTGCTGATGTCAGAGAGTTATAAAGCTAAGGCAAGATTTTAGGAAGAGTTCTGCTCTCTTCAAGTTGCAGAATCAGGCAGTTGAATTCCTAAGAAACATGATTATTATTAGCTATGGAAATTATTCTCATATAATTCTGAAATGCTTTTTATCTACTTAAAAACAATGATTTCTTATGTTGTACAGAGATAATATTTTTAAAATTTATTAATGGCTGCTCGATGTCTTCAGCAACTAAATAATGTACTTGTGCTGATATATAAGAAATCAGAATAATGTCATTTGCATGTTTATATATTTGAGCTTAAAAAATTAAAGCCTACAGAATAGATCAGAAGGCTTAAAAAACCCTCTTCGTGTAATAGTGCCTACAGGGGTTAACAAATCTCTCATTATGTTTGCTCTCAAATACATTAAAAGGCACAAAACACTGTTGTCCCTACTGCACTAATCATGTCTATGATTGAATAACTATTGATTTAGCCACTGTTTGGGAATAAAAAAAATCCTTGACAAGGCTAAGTGAAAAGGCAGGTACTGTTACTCAAATGGAAAAGCCATCTATCTCATTATACAACCATTTTCAAGGACATGAAAAATTTGGTCCTGCATGGAAGGTTTTTATTAGGCTGCAAAACTTCTCAAGTCATCTGCAGATTTTTGAATTTCAGCCTTAGCTTCCTTTAAAAAAAAATCTCTTATCCCTGCAGGATTCTTTAGCTAATTTTTAGGTTTAATTTTCAGTGGTTCCATTCTTTTCTGAGGAAACAGAATAAGGTATGGACAGAATACAAGCAATAAGGTTTTAATAGCTCTTTTAGTGATTCAGCCTTATACCTTGAGCTGCCCTTACAGGGCTGAACAGAATTGTTCAGAGAGCAGTGAAAAATCCTTTTACAAGTGTCATTACTCTGATTCACTAACAGATGCTCTGGAAATTTAATAAGAGCTTTCCTTTTTCTAAAACATTTCTCACTTTTTTTCCAGGATAATTTTTCTTTTTTAGCTTAGATTTGGCAGGACCATTTTCAGTTGGTTTGATTTCCTATTCACCTGCTGGGGAAAGTAATCAGGGAAATAATCCTTGTCCCAGGAGGGTCAGGACATCTTATGGGCTACCTCATGTGGATGTGTGCTGTCAGGCACTGTAATGCCAGGTCATGGTAGGAATCTCTCTTTGGTTCAGCAAATTCAATTGGTCCTGTAAAACTGGAAAGAGGTGTTTGGATACCCGAAGGTTCATTATAATAACAAGTTAAATTGATTACAACTGGAATAGTCATCAGGAAATGTAATGGATGCATATTTTCAAGTCTTTACAAGAATGTCAAGGTCTTACAAGAATTTCATTGCAGTGAGTGAAGCTGTGGACATGAGAGTCACACAGGGAGAGAGAGTCTCACTCCAGCTAAACACTCCTGTAAGTGGCTGGAAAGCCACGCAGAGATGGAAAGCCCAGGGCAGAAAGTCTCCTTCTTTGTTCCACTTGAAGAAGTTTATATTGTGCAGCATCCTGGCTAGAAATACAGCCAGAAAGTTTTTTTGTGATAAAGAGGTGTTAGAGGTATGATGTGGAACAGCCTGCACTGCAAGGTGTTTATAAAAAGGGAAAAAATTCCCATCATGGTAAATCAGTGGCAGCTGTGCTCAATGCTGTTAACTCAGAATTGCTGTTTCATTTGGGAGTGTATGAGCTCTGTAAATTCCTCCTCGTGCATTAATACCAACAGTAGATTTGAAATAGAGAAGATGATGGTAAATGCAATGAAGCTTTGCAATATCAAGTTCCTGGGTCATGGCAGAGTCCTTGCTGAAAGCCATTGGTATTTATCCTTTCTAGTCAGAGGCACAATCTTCAAGCTCAGTTGCCTGGAGAGAGCTCCCATCTCGCTCTTGCTCCAGGATATTCATATTGCTCAGAATACAAGCTGCTTTCTACTGCTCTTACTCCATTCTATTCAACCTCTTCTAGAAGTGCACCATGTGGGACAGCTGCCCTTCACTTATTTATACCACTGGATGTTGGGAGGAGTAGGTGGTTTTATAGGGAAGAAGGATTTTATACAGCACTGATGGAAGAGCTATAAATTCAACACTATTTCAGTATCATGGAATAAACAAACCCTATATTTTTCAGCTTTAAGGTGAGATACAATAAACTTTGAAGTGCTAGATCTAAGATGTATGTGTTAAAGGGTTTTTTTATTAGTAGGGAACAATACAGGACCATAATTATTCCAGAGGAAGTTAGGCATATATTGTTCTGGAAACTAGAATTTATGGTGATTATCTAAATACTGATTACTTGGAGATTGAAATACCAAGTTTTTTAAAAAGTATTTCTTTTCTCTAAAGAAATTTTATGGTAGACCATCAATGTGATCAGACTTGGGTACAGAAATACATTGGCTTTGAATTAGAAAAAAGCATGCTAAAATATACCTTAGAGTCTGAAATAGTATTTTATATATACAATGTAAAAGGTCTTCACATTTCAAAAGCTTTATCCTTGTCTTTCTCCAATATTCCTACTACTCTTAGACATAAATTTGTAGCCTGTAGTAATCTTACCAAGTCATGCATGCAATTATGAACAGATGTGTTGTTTGAATTGGAGCATAAAATACCAAGCAATGAAGTTGTTTGTGTGATGAATACACTTAAGGCTTGATTTTTCTATCATGAACTTTTCAATTTCCTCATGTTGCAGTTTTAAAATTCAGTGAGGAATAAGAAACAATAAAGGTAATAAATTAGAAGTTTAGAAAGAAAGTCTCAGAAACATTGCTGTAATGGAAATACCTTATCTACACCAGGGATCCACTTTATCTCCCACCTCCTAAGAAACTCTCTCAGCTGGCAGAGAATTTGCTTTCCTGGAGAGGCCTCCAAGTTAGTGATAAGTCACTGTCTGTATCTGCATGTATGAACATGGGTGACACTCTCCCTGTGCAGCGTGGGAGATAAGATGTGTTTGGGATTCACAGGGGTGAGAACTGGGATGTGAACTTGGGGAAATTACATTGTGGAGTGAATTCCTTACAGGGATGCAGTGCTAGGGATACAATACAAACAAACATGCATTTACTGGAGTCCAGCTCTGACTAGCAGAATGCTTTGGATATAAACACAAATCCTCATTTTCTTCAGGGCCTCATGCTTTGCAAACCAAGTAAATCAAGGGCCACAGTCATTAAGTGAGATGCAAAGTTCTTCCTGAGCTTGCTGGAAGAGGGAAGTCATTAACTATGGGGCAGTTTTGCCTCTTTAGTGAAAAGGGTGAGGTAAGAGGCAGAATGGGATTGATCCTGGTTCCTCACCATTGCAAATCCATTATATGGTAATGACTCAGAGCAAATGTCCTTGCAAAGAGAGGGGCCCTGGGAGAGTTATTAGCAGTGAGCACTGGTACTTTACCACTGCCACGAGAACAATGTCATTATTTGTGACCATCTACTGGTAAATTCTATGAGATTCTGTCACTTTCATGTGTTTATTCTTTTTTATTTTGCTGTTTAGTTACAGGCAGGAACTAGCAAGGGATGATGCACTGTTGTTTACAACTCTCACTAATTTCATTTTATAGAGGTTCATCCTAATCTAAAGGAATGGACTTCCTCCTTGTACTGAGGAAGTTTGGCAGAGTCATGTAGAAATAGTCAGGGGAAAATGAGTTCAGCATACCCCTCTTTAAACTGCAACTAATAGGCATTTCTGCAATGGTCCTTTTAAATGTGAGTCATGGCCCATTGGAAAACTAACTGAAATTACAGTATAGATTCACTAGGAAAGATAATTACCAATTTATTAATCTCCAAAAAATTAAGTTCAGATTAAAGCATGTTTAAAACATAACCTTGACATTTGGAAGATAAATATGACTTGTGTGCTACTGATGAAAAGGAAAAAGTCCAAAACACCCAAACCCCCAAAACCTAACAAAAAATTAAAATGTATATTATCTTTTTTCCAAATTTCACAGTTGGAACGGAAGGCTGGTGTCAAGGACAGAAAATCAAATATATAAAAAATTTATTTCCCATTATCATGATAGAATATGCAAAAGTTTAAAAATAATAAAAATTGAGAGAAGTCATCAGTGTTACCTACATGATCTGACTTCACTGTCTTCAGAACGTCCATGTTGATTTACATTAACTAGTGACTGTGAGAAACAAATTGTTAAGGTTTAATAAACCTTTTAAATTTTCAAAGTGAGCAGTAGTTTCTCACATGACTAACTTGCTTGTTTTGTTTTGCTTGCATTGTTAAAGTAGTTGAAAAAATTAAATCCGAGCAATAGAAAAGAGTAGCACACTTTTTTAAGTCACAAGGTGTACAACTGAAATGACAAACATTCCTACTTAAGTTTAAATGTGACAGGAGTGTAAACTCTTCTTTGTGGAAAATAACTCAATATTTGTTTGAACTGTCACTCTGTCATTTCCATCATGCCAAGTAAGGAAACAACCTTGAATTGTTAAACTTGGATTATTTGACACCATCAGCTTTTGCCAGGCCAGCAGCGCTTCTGCTGCCTCGGGTGCAGATTCTTTCATCATATAACTTAAGATTTCCCTGGATTATGTCCAGCTATGAAACCCTGACTTTAGCCTTTTAAAATAGTTTCAGTAATGGTCAAAGTCATAGGGAGGGCAAATTTGCTGCTCAGCCAGATGCAGAGAAATCAAGGGAATTGTCCCAGCAAAGAGCCTGGCCTGTGGCAAGGGACAAGCTTGCAGCCACAAGCTGCAGAGGGGTTAGAAAGCTGAGCAGGAGTTAAAGGACTGAGAATGATTCTGCCCAGCTTTATGGAAACACACTTGAATAACAAAGTTGTTTCTTCCTCCAAACAATTAGGAAAAAAATTGTCCTGCACACCTTCTAAATTATTTGAGATGTATGTGGTAACTGTGACAAATAAGGGAGGAAAACTCAATATTGGAAGTTATAACAAATGTACCTTGGAGCTGGTTATTGGGAAATAACAAGGGATAAAAGTGTTAACAAGGGCAGAAAGAGAGGTGTGGGGTTTTTTTGTTTGTTTTGTTTTGTTTTGTTTTATCCCCTGGCATTTGACAGCTGACTTAAGAAATTGGTAAGAGTTGGAGGAAAATGTAATCAATTCCCGCTATAAACATTTACCAAACTCTGAGGAAAGGACTTGTGCTTTGCAAAGGTATGTACTTTTCAAGAGAAAAGATTCTATTTAGTGCTAAAAGCTGGGCAAAAGAGAATTTAATACCTATTTTTCTTCTTATCACTGACTTCCCACAGTGAATATAGAAATATTTTCCCCACTTTAAACAGGATTATATTGCTGCAAACAAGTTGGGGCATTATAATGAAGTAAGGTGGAAAATGTGAATTGGGTATGTGGCTTGACTTGCTAATCTTCCTGAAGCTTCAGAAAACTTCTGAAATCCACCAAGACTGAAGAATTTGTGTTGCAATGTTTTGTGAGCTGGATGAGTTCTGTAATTATAGGCAAGGTTTTTTCAGCCAAGCTGTGAAGGACATGCAAGACTGTAGATGTGAAATTCCTCCAGCAACTGCTTTCTCTCTTGTTTAGCTGAAGATAGAAGCATAAAGGGAAGTGTTTGTGTTTGGAGAAATCAGTGCAGTGAAGGCCTGCCCTAAAGTTATTCTGACTTATTAAACATAAAAAGTCATGTACAATTTAGTGCCTGTTGAATACAAGGGAAACTAGCAAATTGGGATGTTTCTGTGAAAAGATTCAACATTCTATGGAGTCTCAGTTGCAAAGGTGTTTCTGCAGCTACAGCCTTTGTCTGTCTCTGGCCCTGCATCCCATCACCATCCCACATTCTGGCTGGTAAATTAGACTTTATGTTAGGATTCCAGGAAATCCATCATGCCCTCACAGAAAAGCTGGAGGCCAGATAACTTTCTTTTTCTTTTAGCCACAGGCATTTGAGAAAGAATTGGCAGGAGGAATGTATTAACTTTTCATCAAAACTGTATAAATAAAACATTTATGTCAATAAGAAAATATTTTACAGACCTTTTTCATATAAATTAAATTTTTTTAATTTTCCATATTTTAACCTTTTGCTAATTTTCTTTGAAACATCAGGACAAAATATTTTCAGAAGATCATTCGCCATTCCTGAGAGTGTTTACATGCATAAAAATAGGTATAACAGCAAACATAATTGCTTTGCCATTTCCAACCT
Organism: Calcarius lapponicus; assembly: GCA_039654755.1. NCBI lineage: Eukaryota > Metazoa > Chordata > Aves > Passeriformes > Fringillidae > Calcarius > Calcarius lapponicus. The sequence continues at coordinate 8,333,964 of CM077471.1, forward strand.
TTAGACTGGATTGGGTGTTTTTAAGCCAACTCTAGAACTTAATATCCTCTTCCTTTCTGTATCATACCCCACTTTTCTCACTTGCATATATGCTCAGAGACAGAGAAAGGCTTGAGCTGCAGAAACACCTTTGCAAATGAGATTCCACACATATAAAGTAATAAATGTTTCAAGGATGTCACTTTTCAGCAGCATGACTGAACCAGCGCTAAATCAGGGTAAACACTCAAAATCAAAAGCATGAGACACATTCTGTTCATTCTTGGTACCTCCTCAAAATTTCAGAGTAAAAGAGGAGAGAAAGGGTGAAGAGATTTAAATTTTATTTCCAGGAGTCCTTGCACCTGTATTGAAAAATTGGTCAGTCTGGAGGCCTGGGTGCTCATACGAAAGTTAAGACTTGAATTTCAGTTCTGTTCCTGACCTCTGCTGCAATCTAGAGCTCATTTTGTGCCTCTGTACAATGTGTTCATGCACCAATTTTAATATACATGTAAAGGTATATCTCAATGATTCTACTACTTGCTGTTTGGAAAGATTCTGGCTCTCTTGTAAAGAACAGCTAAAATTTCTTCTGGTGGGGGTTGGTGTTTCCAAGAAAAGAAACAAAACTTGTTCACTTTACAGAAGGTTTTGTCACTAAGCATTTTTAACATTTGCGGGAGATATACCAACACAAGAAGGATCATTGATTTTAGGCAAACCTATTATTAAGCAAGCTTTAAATATTATGTAATTATTGCTGTGTTTAGTAGCTTTTCCTGATCAGCATCCAAAATTACTGTAATGTAAGAAAATGACTTTGCAGTCAATTAGAGTATTCAGCAGAAATATTAATACAACAGTAGTTGTCAGATAATCTGAACATTGAGTTTATAGGGGTAATTTTAATTTACTTCAAACAACGTAGGCAATTTTTACACATCAGTTTGCATTTCACTGATTACACTCAGGTGAGGCAAAATGGTGGCTTTTTGAAGAAGTTTAATGTAACATTGCAGGGATTGGGGACACAAGATTTTCTTTCAGAACTAAAGTTTTCAAGAAAAAGTTTAATACCACTTCATTAGTTTCAGCTGAGAATAAAATTAAACATTTTGCATCCCATAATCTATGAGCTATCATGTTTATTTTGCATTTTTAAACTGCTGTTCACTTTGTTAATTGCAAAATGAAAAAGATTAAACTAAAGTACAACAAAAATGCTCAGTGCTGTTTGACCTCCCATTTAAAATGCAACATTTTAGTACCAAATATATTAATAGTTAAAGAATATGAATGGAAACAAAGAAACCAAATTTATTAATAGCTCATTTGGAAAAAAAATTAGCTCATTTGAAAAAAAACCAAACCCCAAACTCAGAAAAATTACTTTAACCCTAATATAGAGAATCACATGTTGAGTCAGTGCAAAGTTTCCTTTCACTGAAGTTAGAGTTACTGGAGGGAGACCCCAACATACTATTAGTACAAATACCCTAAAAGCTGTATCTCTGCATTGCAATTACAGATGTCAATATGGGAATTAGATTTACCCAAAAAATTGTGAAGGTCTCAGTAAATTTTCAAGGTGATGATACTGGAAAAGTGATGTAGATCCAATGAATTATCTGAATATGTACATTTGGCATTTTAATTTAAAAGAAGCTGCTGGTCTCTATTGCCACAGGTGCTGATGTGTATCTTGCATGTGGGACTATGCTATAGCACATCTGCTTTATGCTTTGCAGTCCAAACAACCCCAGGTGCTGGATTGATTGCATGTGGAGGATTTAGCCCAGCCTTCAGCCCCTCCAAATCAGTCTGGGTCTCCTGTCAGGCTGCCCTGCAGAGCTGAAGTGCTGTGAAGGCAGAGTAGGTTGTCACATGTCATTACAGAAATGCTGCCTCTTTTTTTAACCCTGTTCACAAATGCATCCCATGGCTTTCTGTGCTTTGTGGAGGAACTGTTTGCCATGCTTTTTGTTACCTGGCTCTCCAGGTAAGCAGGATAAAACCCCCTGACTTCTCTCTATATAAGAATGTTTTTTAATCCGGTTTTCTCTCTTGGCTTAAGGAGGTAAAAGAAGTCCAGCAATAAAACCAGTCCAGAAGTGCCTGGGTAGCTAAATACTGATACTCTGTTGTTTGTCATTCTCTCTTTGTTTATAGTTCCTTAGTCAGTTTTCAGTCTGTGCTCAAGAAAAAATCAGTTTGAATGATTTCTTTTAAGGGAGGCTATTTGACACATTCTTTGATTTACCAAAGTCTTCTGGACTATATATCATTCTAAACTACTCTGCACCTTTCATCCCACCAGCTGATAGAATTATTTTGGGAATGCATGATGCAGTTTTCATGGCAATGTTTGCTTTCCTGGAAATCTATGCCCTGTAATAAATACCTCTGATACTGGTAGTGCATACATAATTCTGAGGTAGACTGGGTTTTAAACCCAGCTCTCAACCTGGAAGAAATTGCTGGGGCTATGAAATTCTGTGATTTTGAATTTTGTATTGAATTGAACAGTTTAAATTACTTTTCTTACTGAAAAAAATATCATTTAGTGTTTTTCTGAAAAAGGAATTTTCAATCAATTTTTTTTCTGTCTTTCAGAAGTATTTGTTGCTGTGGGATTTGTACACAGCATGTTCTAAGCAAATACACCAAGCACACACCAGCCCTACAGCCCAATGTCTGGTTACAGGACCTGCTTTTTATCTTGCTGTTAGCTGAACCTTTCCCTGAGTGCTTTCTGTTGAGCTACAGTGAACAGCAATTCTTGTCTCCCACGTCAACATATTATTTAGTGGAATAAATAAATAAATAAATAAATAATGATTTGTACAGTTTTAGGATTTTTATGTTCTCAAAAATAGCAGTACTAAATATGTGTGTTGAAAGCTCTCCCACTTCTACCCTGATGCTTCCAGATTTTTCCAGGTTTTAGTGGTACATCCCCCCCACCTCTCCCATCCTGGGCCTTCTTTAGAGTCTCAGAAACTTATGATAATCCTTGACAAAACCAGCTGGGGGGAATTTTTGCCTCTTAGGAGCACAAGTTGATGAAGAAATAGATATTGGTATTTTACATCTTGGTCCTGTGCTCATGGGCCTGTTTTGGTTAAAAAGTACCTGAGTATACAAAAATGCGTGCAAAATTAACAAAAATTTTATTCACTTAGCTTTACAAGACTAATTATTATTACAATTTCATGGGTGAGATGTTTAATGAGATTGCATGTTTTATTGTTTATTTGTATTCAGAGTGATTCTCATATGATGGTAGGAGCAGCATATAAAATAGCAGTGTGTCAAAAAGCCAGCTCCTGAAGTGTATAATATTGTGCAAACTGACACTGTTCAATACAATAATCTATTTGCATTCACCAAAACATGTAATATGGATGGGTTTGGGGCACTCTATTGATACAGGCTTACATTTCTGTCTTTATTTTTTTTATCTCTGGGTCTATTTAGGTTAATTTTCTAGCAACTTTAAAATGATAAATAATAATATTTTCAAAGAAACACCTGAGGTAAGGCTCTAGGGATTGTTTTTTTTCTGGTGGAACTGCACTGCTCTGCATATTTAGGATTAAATTTACCATTAAATTAACACAGTTGGAGACATTATAATCTGTATTTAATATGATGATTTGAAAAGCTTCACTAGAAAAAGGAAAACCTTGTCTGGCTGTGATGGTAACACTTCAGCAGTAACTAAGCCAAACATTCTCAGTAATTCAGGTGAAATTCCTGCTTTAGATATTTCTTCAAAATTGGGTTACACACAGGAGCTGCAAAACCAGCAGCTGCTCTCCACATCCCCTCAAAATATAAATTAATTACTCTAAAGTTAGTTCTCACCAGAAAAACATTTCTAGCAGATGCTTAAATGTAAATCTGCCTACTGTTACTTTTGACACCTTTGCAGCATTTTTCTTTTGCAAATAAATGTCCTTTAAGGCTAAATTAATTGAGAAGTTTGTGTACAGGAATTGGACCTAAAGAAAGATGATTAATGAATTCTTGTCATGATTCCTGACTTGCAGGGTTTCTGGCCACAGGGAGGAGGTTTTGGCTCCTGGGGCTCAGCTCCAGGAGCAGCAGCACCGTGGGCTTTGTTCTGTCAGCAGTTCCCAGCCCCAGGGCAGCTCCCTGTGCTGGGTCTGCTGCGGGCTGGGGCCCAGAGGAAGCACAGTTATGTGCCCAACATCCAAACTGCACACTCTTTATTCTGAAACATGATTTTTGCTCACTTATGCAAGGGTTTTTACCAATCAAACCTAACTAACAAAGCTCAGATATGTACTGAAACATCAGGAAATTCGGGAAAAAATATTTTTTTACAAGTCAAACCAACCTGGCTTCTGTCTTGACTTGATTTAACCTACAAATAGGAAGAGTGTTGGAGTGTTAAAATTGCTGCTCTGTGGTGCACAGGCCTGTGGGCAGAGCTGTCCTGTCCCTGTGAAAGGACACTGATCTGAACTTCATCTGCACTCTGTGACTAATCCAGTCGTGTGGAGCAGAGTGTGGAGCTAGATGGGAATTTGAGATTTATGTACACAAACATCCCTCACACTGCTGCATTACAAAGCTGTTAGAGCTTCCCTTTAGGTGTGAGTAATCCTTGAGAGATCAAGCCAGACTAAATACCAACAGTGCCCTTAGTGCCTTGTGAGTGGATGTGTGGAGCATGGAGTGTTTACATTGGAAAGCTTTTCTGCAGTTGTCAGGATGGGCACAAAGGAGAAGAAGCACTGTATTTTAAACGTGTCATATGCCAATATTTCCTCATGTGGCTGGCAGTTCTTCCTGAACCTGAGAAGTTGAAATTTAGCCACATGAATGAGTACTAACTGTGCTTCACTTTGGCTCTGCACGCAGCATTCTATGTTTCAGCTTTTCCAAGCTTCTCTTCCCTAAATATCAGTTTAAAATCTGTCAGTTAAAGCCAGTTGCAACCATAAAGAAAACATTTTGCAAGTTGTTTCATCAGCAGTTTCTCATCCATGTGTGATGGGCAAGATGCACTGGCATTTTTAAAGCTTTTTATCATGTCCTTTCTCTTCTAATAAGAAAGGACTATGCCTTTGTCCATCTGCTGCTAAGCAGTGGTATTTCTCTTTGATATCCTTTAAAAATATTAGTTTGTATCCCACGCCCTTGTAGAAGTTTTGTAAACTCTTTGGGAATTATACTTTCAGCACAAGCCTACAAAAATGACTGATGTTAAATCCAGATTTTCTGTACCTGAATAGAGAATTGCAAGTTAGTTGCCTCATAATTATTTCTGAGTGGAAATAATTTTTTAATTTTCCCTTTTTGCCCACCAGTGCCCAGTGCAGAAGCTGGCTGTACATAGCATGGATGCATTTCAGTGACTTCAAAAGATGAGCCATGTAAGGCTTACTTCTCATCAGTATATCTGCCACTCTAATTTATACCTATGAGGATTAAGATGTCCAGTAGAGCCATGAAAATGACTGAGTGAATTCCCACTTGATCAATTACAGCCTCTCCTAAGAAAACATTGGGGTAATATCTGTACATATATATTTAATAGCTGTCATATACAACCTGGGATACATGCCTCAGCAGTGTGTCTATTAATTTAATAACTCAGTTAATGTTTTCACTAAAATCGGCTCTAAAATGTCAGGCAAAGCAATAAACACAAGCTAATTCACCAGTGGGTCAGACACTGCCCTTTTGCTAGAGCTGAGGTTTCTGTAGCCATGGCACTTGTCACTTTGACTTGAGCTGAGCTGAGGGTAACAAGTATAGTGAAAAGACAGAGATGTATCCTTTGGTGAAGTCAACTGGAGCAGCTTCCTTTGCTGCACTGACAGTTATTTCTATAGGTGAAGATGTGATCTGGAATCTGCTGCAAAGCATTTTTCTTTTCATGCAGTTTTCATTTCTCATCGACACTGCTTTTTCTTCCCCTCTAGTACTTGGAGGAAAGAAAGATTTGTGTGTGTGGGTTTTTTTCTTTGTTTTTGTTTTTTTTTTTTCTTTTTTGTTTTTTTAAGTTTCTAAGGAAATTAAATTATCATGCTTTAGACAAAAATGAGATGCTGGGGTTTTTTTCTGTGCTGTCTCTTCTTCTTCCACTCTTTAAGAACAAAGCAAAACCCCTTTACAATTATACTTTCTTTGTAGTAAAAGAAGCATTAAATAATTTGGTGGCTGTTGCCTCTTTCCATATACCAATGAGAGCTGCATAATTCATGTGTAGCAAGTTATTCAGCCATAGAAAATGAGGACTGCAGAAGAGAAGGTGAAAAAATTATTTTTAAATTTTTTATTTTGTAAGTTGGTATTATTGCATTGGAGCTAAACTATCTCCATTTCCAATTTAGCAGACTGGAAAATGACAATAAAAGTAATAGATTTTAGTAGCCAGTTTAACCTTTTCATTCTGTTTTGAGCCATTGCTAAATAGGAGTGCTTCTCATACTGTAATGTTGATATACCATGTTTCCCTATGCCTTTGAGTTGCTAACTTGTGGCTGCAGAAAGCTGAAATATTCAAGCTAACTTCTGCAATTTAAGGCTTATTGTCTGTCTTGAGAGCTGAGAGACACACAGTGGTGGAACTCTGTTAAGGGTCCTTTAGTGGCAGGAAATATGTGAGGAATTGACAGGACACAGTATTATTCTGGCCTTTGCACAGTGGGATACACTGCAGCAGAAAGTTACTGAATACAACTGGTCAGAAAAGGTTTGAGTTTCAAGTATTTGCCCATATCCTTGCCAAGATTCCACAGTGAGATGTTCCTATCATTTACCTCAAATGTGGAAAATCCAGACAAATGCAAGATTTTCATTCTTTTTGTATAAATTATTCTCTGTCAGTAACTTTAATAGCATCAGGCTTTATTTGTGACATGATCAGTGCTCAGTGATAAAACTGAGGGGATATCCAATGTGAGTGAAATGCAGCAAATCTGAAAGTCAGGCCCAGAATCACCAGCTGGGAAGAGACCTCCAAAGGTCACCTCTTCCAGCCTCCCACCTAGACCAGGGCTAAAAACAGCAGGGCTGTTCAGGGCCCTGTCAAATTTTGAGCATCTCCACGGTTATAGTTAACTTCTATGGGTGACCTGTTCCAATTTTGAACACCCATATGTTTCAGAAAGAAATTGAAAACTATTCTTGTGTTGAGTTAAAATTTCCCATGTCTATCAACTTGTGTTTGTTTTCTCTTGTCTTTTCACTCTGTGGAGCATCTGAGAAGAATTTGGCACCGCCTTCTCTGTACCCTTAGGGGTCCCCCTGAGGTTTCCTGTCTGTAGGGCTGAGCAAACCCAGTTCTCTCAACCTTTCATGTTCCAGCTCCTGACCACCTCAGCATTTCCCTTATCTCAAACCTAGGACCATATCAAGGTAAGAATTTTGTCTTCTATCCAATCATTCCTTTTCATCTGCCAAAGCCAAATGTCACAGTTTGGCTTTTTCAGCCCCCTGGATCTGTCAACATAGAAGTTGTGGCAATGATTTTTAGCAGAGAAGAGTCCTGAGGATGTCTATAAAAGGTGAACACAAACGTAAAATTATTTGTTTATCTATTTACAAATTCTGTGACTCTAAATGTATGTGAGAGAAGCTGCTTTAGGCTGTCATGCCAAACTTCCCCTGTGGATACACTTCAAGAGAGCTCTAATGGTATGGCAACAGGAATAATAATTGTCACAATTTAAAGAACATTAATGCCATGTAAAAAGTAATGGGATTGTAAGTTAATTATCTACTTTTAAGGCAGAATCTTCTGGTTTGGTTTTCTTTTTCAATGATTTTTTTTAAATGTAGGAAAAATGAGTACAAGACCAGATGCTTTTCTGAGGCTGACTCATTCAGTGGCAATCTCTGACATAAAAGAGGTGTTTTGCCATGGTCTATTGGACAGAATGAAGAACAGTGCCCTCCCCAATGCCATTGTTCACCGATGTATTCAGTGATCACTACTTTTTGATGGGGAATGTGTTCCATGATGTAGTAGGCAGAATGTCATCTCTCTGAATGAACTGTTGAAGTGCAGGTTTTCTGTTTAGCTTCATTCAAGAGCAAGTCTCCAGAGTTTTCAGAGAATGATTAAAGTGGGTATAAAGAATCTTTTTACTGGAGAGTGATCTTTGTGCCCTTGTATGAGGTACTGGAAGAATAGTCTGCAAAGCAGACAAACAGAGGTGAAAATTATATTGTGAGTCCTAGAATACACATCCTGAAAGCCCAAAACTGCTCTAGGGAGAGCTGATGTTGTGGAATCACTACTCTGAATTGAGAGACAGCCAGATATATGCGCTGATTAGGTAAAACTTGAAAAGCTTAAAATTTTTGTCCACTAAAATCTCATGAATTACTAGTGTTGTATTTGAGGAAGTATGCATGACTGTCATAAAGATTTTCACACACCTGTGTTTCCCACATGCTAGTTGGAATGTATTTCATTAAAAAAACAACCATAAAAGTATATTTCCCACAAACTTTTCTATTATCAAGTCAAACCTACCTGTTTTTTCTTCAGTTCCAGGCCTTGATTTGTCTTTCTAAATATAAATTTTAACTTTTTTGGGGAGGCAGTTATAAAACAAATGTTAATTTGCATTTAATAATACCTACATTTATAAAATTATATGAAATTTACATGTAGAAATTTGACATACACATTTTTCTACACATGAATTACATAAAGATCTAGGTTGTAGTGGAGATGCCCTACCTGGACAACTCATGCAGATATATTTATTCATAGTTGGTTTCCATGATTACTGCTAGAAGAAGTAACTTTTGTAACTGACTGTCTGAAAACAAAAAATAAAAATCCCGCATAGATACTAAAAAAAGGAACTTGGTTTTTGACCTTCCTAAATGATTTGGTCTGGATTCATTGTGACGTTAGGGAAGACTGTTGAGGGTTCTTTTATCTCATATGGTTTTCTCATCCGCAGTTAATTGGACACTCTGAGTTGAAACTTGGATGAAAGGATCTTAGAAAGAATTGTTAACCTAGACAAGCTTTCTTTTTTCCCTTTAGTTAGTTTGTACATTGAAATGAAAAGTTACCAAGCTGATAGTCCTGCATGCACTCAATTGTCCTTAAATGACATGTGGGGAGGATCATGAAAAGCAAAATAAGAATTTTATTCCTAAAATGAATTTCAACATTTAAGACTTTTCTGAGGAAATGAGAGGAGAAAGAAAGGTGTTTATGACTCATTCACCTTGTTCTTTCTTCACTCAAGTTTCATGTTCCTGTTTCTAAATGTGGGAGAAAAGTCTTTCTTCACTTGAGACTTTGTGAAGATTTTATTTGCAGTAAACATTGGTATATGAGCTTTATAGGAGGTTGATGATATCTGGAAATTATGTACACTGTGTGCCACTGGATCCTGCACAGAGGTACAGTGTCTGTAAACTGGATGTTGGGTTAATTGTTCTGTCCCTATCCATGCCACTATCTGATTTTTTTTTTTGACTGAAGTCCTCGTTTCTTCTCCTAAACTCTAAAAAACACTTAGTAATGTAAAAAAATTGCAGTGGAAAATCAAGGTAGTAAAAAAATTGCAGTGGAAAATCAAGGTAGAATTCATGAAGTTAGAGTGCAGTATCTCTCCCAGCTTGATTAGTGAACAGACTTTGAGCCTTCAGGAGTGCTTATATATTTTTTTTCCACATCTTTTATTTATTTAAATTACCAGGCAAAAAAACTTGGGACAGCACCAGGGCTTTCATCCACTCACCTTTGTTCCATTTGTGTCCCCAGAGACTTCTCTGAGAGACCAGAAGCACGAACTGGAGGTGGCTTTGCTGCCTGCCTGGGAGGCAGGGAGAGCTGGCTCAGGAATAAGATATTTTAGCCTTCTAGCCAAGGAAAGTTGCCACAGCAATGATGATATCATGGATGGAATTTATGGACTATTGTGTATTTATCTCTTGTCATTGCTAAGCAGTGCAAGCGAGCAAGCAAAACTCCCGTTAGCCATAGCATCTGTTCAGCTTTAGAGCAGAACTTCAAAATTAGACCCTGTGTTTGCAAATCCAGTGCCATGCAAAAAGTGCCATCTGGCCTAGATCTGTTTCACAGTAAATTCGTTTGTTTTGTGAAACTGAGGAGACAGCCCAAAAAACTACAAGGCATTTCACTGAGAACTTACAGTGGTTGATAAAGACACAAGGATCAACCATTCCTGTGCAACTGGACAGTGCAAAACAATGCACTTGATCACAATATGGCTCCAGAATAATCTCAGCAAGAGGGAAGATGAGGAATCCCTGTTGGGCTTCTCTAAAGTTTTAGCAAGGTATAAGGTTGTTTGAGGAGGAGGTAGAGGTCTATAGGCCATCATAAAATAAGACAGGGGTCCTAAGTTATCCTAAAACCACAGGATTGAACCGTTTGCCAGAGCAAATAAAGACAGAATATTTCTGCAAATAAATGTCTTCATTTTACCTTCAGTAACACCTGCAAGCTAGATCAACTGCTTTGTGGTAGGAAAAGAATTTTCCGGCAGCACAGAAGCAGTCTCTGATCCAAAACCACCTGGCAGCATCAAAAATCTGTCACAGTTGGTCAGTGATTAGATCCTGGTGATAAGAACAGCATCTAGAATATTGAATAGCTATCCTTTATTTGATGCTTTTGGAGGGACTTCAGACATATGCCAAGAGCCTCAAAATAATAATTATCTAAGCTACAGTTATGAAAGAAGATCAGAAACTTTAAATGGTGGTCAACTCTTTGTCGAAATTCTGCATTCATACGTGGCAAACCCCAGAGAGAGTATTCAAATATACAGACCTAAAGACCAACATTACAGGAGTGAAGAAATAGTATACCAATTATCAGTCACAAAGTATTTCAGACTCACAGGGTTTTTGACTGATAGCAGAGCAATGCCTAAGGAGACAGCCTGGAAGCAACCCTGACACAAACTTGGCATTTTTCAAGTGGGGCCCTGAGAGATACCAAACACAGCTGTGCTGAGAGGAGAAAGTGTGCCTGCTCGTGCTCTTTGGAGTGGGACAAGCTGAGCTGTTCTGGGGACACAGTGACTGTGCAGCCTCATCCCAAGTTAGCAGGATGCATGTTGAAGATTGCTCCAGTGAGTAAATCCAACTGGCCATGTTGTGGTTTTGGGGGGCATTGTATTGTGATGAGAGGACAATTGTAGGCACACAATTTGTGGTAACTGTGAGTGGGGCTGGCCCAGCCTCATCCCCAGTGGGTGCAGCTGTGAGCAGCAGGTGAGCAGCACTGACAGCAATGAGCCATGGAGTGCCCAGGGGCACTGAGCAACACCAAAGGGAGCAGAGGGCACACAGGGGCAGTGCATCAACAGGAGGGGATAAAAGGTTGGGCTAAACAACAAGAAGGGTGGGTGCTTGCAGCCTTCTGAAGTGGTAAGGTGTTGCTCTGTATGGGTTGAAGCTTTCTGATATGGTATGATGATCCTCTGTGTGCTGTGGCTGTCTCAACTGCAACATGTGCTGTGATAGAAAATCACATGCTAAAGGTAAACAATGTCCAAATTCCACCTTCCAGAGAGAAAGTAGGATTTATGAATTAGTCGCTCCTGGATACATTAGGAACCACTCCAGGTGCTCCACTGTGCTCTGGGAAAACAGAGAAACCCCCTACTAACTGTATGGTGGAGTTGGCACTAAATTGATTTGTGAGACATGAGGATTTCTTTAATGCAGGCCAGGCAGTAATCTCAGCAGAGATCATGAAGTAAATGCATGCCTCCCTCTGGGGGGTAGAGGGTTCTGCAGTGACATGAGGATGGTATTTACAAGTTAGATACAAATGCCTGAGAGCAGGCATTAGTCAGAGGAATTTGAGTACAGTGGTGGGTAATGGGAAAAAACCTTTTCCTTTGCAGCTCACCTTTAAATACCAGGAACTTTTAAGTCCTGCTAAACTTTCTCATGAATCAGAAATGAGATATGGAAGTGAGAGTCTCACTTTTCATTTTAGGTTGCCATGTTTTGCGTTTCTGTGTTCAGATAATGAAGTGCTGTGCTGCTGCCTGGCTTCTGTGGAATCCTGGAAAAGGAAATGTGAAAGGGTCTTACTGGCAATGAGAATCTAGTGATGGAAAAGGCAAAAATCCAGGAGGGCCTCCCGAGCTTGAAATATTTGTCTGGTGTCAGATATGCAGATTGACTAAATGACAGATCAGTGGAGAAAAAAATTGTTGAGGAAGAGCAAAGAGATGAGAATCAGATGGCTGAGAACCTGGAGTTCTTTTCTGAGGTGGTTCTTTTGATTTTAGTAATTTTATCACTTTCTGTATGTGAAGCACTATCTTTGCTCATTCATTGCTGAGCAGCAGCAGCACAGACCATGGCCCAGTATTTGTCAGTACTCCTACAGGGCTGGGGTCAGGAAGGCAGGGGATTCCTGGAGCATTCCCAGGCAAATGTCACCTGTGCTTGTACCTTACAAATCTAAGGATGATTGTGGAGTTCCTGGCACAGAGCAGAGTCCTGCTCCCTACCTGTAGTATAATACACGTAAATCAAAAAGGAAAACAGAAGTCAACAATTCAAACAAGCTTAACACTCAAGGAATTTTTTTCGAAGTGGCACCCATTTTAGACTTCAAAAACTTAGTAGTAATAAGAAGTTTGTTCCTAAGATTTATGGAGAAATTTTTTTTCAGATAAGTCAATATGCAATTATTCTAGCTTAAGGTTGTGAAGGTTTTGGGTCTTATTTTTTCATACAACCTCTCATGATTATGGCAGCTTAAAAAATTTTAAATAAGGTATCAATTGGGTTATGTTAAAAATTATAATTCTTTACATTATAAATTAAAATTTCAAGTTGTGGTAGCAATTTTTTTTCACGCTTTATTTTTATAAAGCTCAGACCTAACAATTTTAAATCAAACAATTTAAAAGCACTGATTCAATTCACTCCCCTACTGTTTTGGGTCTTTCAGGACAGACAGGAGTAAAAAGCAGAGTTTTTTATGAGAGGAATATTTGAAAATGTTTGTATGCGACTGCTTGAGGAAGATCTAATGGTTTGTAATATTAAAGAAATAGAAAAGAATCTTGTAACAGCATTGTGGTAAAGCTCTTAAAGACAGAGCAGTCAGGGCATGTAAAACTGCAGTTTCTATAGTAACAGGATTTTCATCCTTTGTAAATGAATGTGGAGAATTTGGAGATGTACAATCTGACAGAGCAGCACTGTGAAACTCATCACATTCATCACTCCTCCCAAAAATTTATGGTCCAGTAGAATGGAAAAAGCCTCACCTGCAATGGAGTATGCAGAGGGGGCAGAAAGGATCCTGCAGGGATTCCTTGTGTGTGTGAGAAAATGGGCATTGCTGCAGAGTGGATTTCCCCACAGAGGATTCCCAGGTTAAGTGATGGAATTGACAGACTCATAGGTAGGATCCTGAGAAGATTCTGTAGAGAAAGAAAAGGACTCAGATACCAATTTAATACCCAGAAAGAAATCTAGGGAGACGTGGAGAGCACAACTGTTCTGAAGCTTGTGCATAGGCGTAACTTGGATGCACATTTATCACCACTAGGTTAATTTTGAAACAAAGGATGTGTCCTCTTCCTCTGAACTTTTTGTAGCCTGGATCAGGTGAATTGTTTTTGGTTTTTTTTTTTCCCTTCTGTTTTGTTTATTTTTTTAAAGAGTAGCATTTTTTATATTGCTCATATTTCTTCCTGGGGACATAAAGAGAATAAAAATGTGGGATTTTTATGGGTTGTCAGATGTCCTGTTTAGCATCTGTATTTAATAAGTGCTAGATAATAACAGACAGTAATATGTAAACTACATAATGAAGTTAGAAGCCTGAAGCTCTGATTTAGTAATAAAATTTTTACTATAAATGGTTGACAGTTACTGAGTCTGCTATAACCTTATAAAGAAGGTTTGAGAACAGAAGTCTCTTCTGTCCCAGATTTCCTTTATGCTACGAGAACTTGAATTTACAACAGTTCTTCTGTAACCCTAGAACACAGGCTCCTAAAAAAATAAATGTAGTACAGTTTCTGAGGCTCTCCAATCTTTAGGGCAGTTTTGGTGAGCTTAGGCATACCCTAAAACAAAGTAGCTCAATTTTTTTCATGCCTTGGAAGAGTTTTCTGTCAATGGAAACATACCTGGACGTACTACCATGGTAAAGCACTGTGTAATGCTATGGAATAAAGGAAAGAAAATTAAATTCACTTTCTTATTCAGTGAGTTCTTCAAAGAAGGGAGAGAGAGGAAAGGAGAAAAATAATGCTTTTTATTTTCTTCATATGCTCTCCATTCTTTCAAGTTACAGATGTCTTTGGTTTAACAGGAATCTGCTGTAAAGGAGGATGAAAGAGTGTCACATCAGGAAAGGCATGAATGTGTAGATTTTAAGGGCATTTTATAATTTTATAATCAGTCTGTTAAACTTAAAAGGGTTTCATCAAGTGGATTTTCATTTAGCCCTCAATTAACAAGCAGTCACATTTCAGAAATCTGTAACATTTCCTGCTAATTTTCCCTCCCCTCAGAGTTTCACAGTATGAATGAAGTGTGTAAACTTTTTTCAATAAAATGGTACTTGAGAGCTCGGGGGAGTTCCTTGTGCAGGTTGGCTGCTGGGAATCTTCATAAAGAGTCATCCAGGAGATGAATATTAATGCCAAGCTTCAACCCACCAGCAGCACTGCAGTGATTTCTCTCAGGGGCAGACAGGAGTGGAGCTGTTGGGGTGACCTGCCATGAGTGAATAATTAAAAGCATGTATTAACTGGATAAGCTAATTCAAGTGCAATGCTCATTGTTTTGGACACCTGAGCAGTAAAGCTGGGTGTCCCAGAGCCCACTCCTTTGTCAAATTCTCTTCCTGGACTCTCTGGATTTAGCTGCCTGTCATTGGTGCTCAAGTGCTCATTGTGGACTGTGAAATTTTGAGCCAAATTAAAAGTTTGCTTCAGTAGAAGGAATATTTTAGTTGTGCGTTTACTAAAAAAATTGAAAATTTGCAAATCTTTGCTGTGTAGTAAATAGGAAAAAAAGAAGAGAAAAAAGATTCCCTTGCTACCCATTTAGATAAGATCAAGGAAGGTTTAAAGTAGTGATAAAAACCATTATTAGCTGTTGTATTGTGACAATACAGTCACTTAAACCTCAGTATGACTGGAATGAAAAGCTGCTGATAATAAGGATGCTCTCTGTCACCATAAAGAAGGAATATGCTGACAATTTTATAGAATTGAAGCTGATTGCCTATCAGCTAATGAATGCAATGAGTATTTTAAACCACCATTAAATTGATACAGATACTTAATTGAAGCTCCTGTTGCTTGTTCATTAAAAATAATGTACAGACTGTGCCCTCTAAGTAATCTGGGATGGATTTTTCAATTTTTTCCTGTTCAAACCATTTCTCTGTGTATAAATAGAGAACATAATTATAACTTATGCTAAATGGCTCAAGTTTCAGTTATCTGGGGATCTCAGCTTTACTATCAAAAGGAAAATACATAAAGATGATATAGGTCTGAGGCATGGAAGATCCAAGTAAATATTTTAAAAATAGACTCAAAATTAGAACTTCTAATTAAAACAAACTATTTTTGCAGAGTTTGAGAAGAATTCAGTCAACGTAGGGGATGATCTTAGAGGCAATATCTTCTGTCTTATCTTTCTGAATGCCCTATAAATTCATGCATCTTGTGAATTTATTGACATTTCAAATAATAATGAATACTTGAAGTCTAAGGACTGCAAATATTTAGTCATTCTGACAACAATGTCTCATAAGAAATATTAGAAATTGGATAGATGATATATTAACATGTGTAAAATTACTGTTTATGAATTACTGCTGAAGATTACAGCATTAAAAAGTTGAACGCAGTACAAACTCTGCTATCTTGACCCAGCTACAAGGGGAAAAAAAATGGTGAAAGAAGATAATAGAGATAGAAAACAATCAAAATGAAATGTTTGACAGGTGCTAGTCCAAGAGGCTCAGGCACAATGGCAAGCAGTACAGCAGAGGTGCTGATGTTGCTCCTACTCACACACCTTCTGAGCATCTGACAAGGCTGCAGCTCTGCTGCCTGCCACCTTCAGATAGGGGACATGAACTTAGATATATTGTTTTTCCAAATCAAGTGATATGGAGTGTTTGATAATGGCTTTATCCTAATCTTTCCTATTTAAAGTGCTCCACTTTGCAAAAAATAATGAATTATTCATTGGACAAGAAAAATAGAGAAAGAAAGAGCTCTGAACTGAAGCATCAATTATTCATGCAACTTTAGATCCCATGACTTTGAGTTGAGAGGTGAATAGTGGTCAAAAGTTTTTTGATAAAAATCTTCTCAAGGATTAACTTTTTCATATCTTTGTCCTAATTGCATATATTAGATGTGAAAATTATCTCATTATTTGGACAAAAAAAGGCAAGATCATATAGTAAAAATATACTTTGGTATCATCACTTTCTCCACACTTCCCATGAATGTATTTTTTACTCTCTTTTATAACAATATTTTTACTCTCTTTTATAACAATGTTAAGCCTTTCTATGCTGACTGCTCATTTCCCAAATTTCTACATATCATTTATTAATTGGGGTTTTTTTCCCCAGTTATGCCGGTTATGGACATTTCAAATCTAACCATATGGAGGACTTAAAACAAAGTTATGACTAAATCAACCTTACAAAAAGTTTCTTTAACAGGAGAAAAAGAACAATGAAAATCATCCACAGCTGATCATTTGATTTAGGTCTTGTTTTTCACAGGCTCACAGCAGTTTCCCAGCCTGACAGCTCCATGGATCTGTTAGCCAGGCTATTAGAAAATAGAATCAGACCTTCCAGTCAGTCTTATTGTATAAATTTACCATTCCCTTATGCTGGGACTTATTTATCAACCAAAACATGATATGCATGGGAGGTTCAAACAACAAATGGCTTTGTGATGTGATCTTTTGAACATGCACCAACTTTCTGCATGTGTTTTTCTAATACTGGTACAACACTCTATGACTTAAGAAGGATTAAAAATGTATATAAATCGATATTACAAGTAGCACAACATTTGTAAAATGTTAATATGCATTTTAAGATGCATTCACAGAACTTTATGAATGTTAAATAGGCGACAGTAGATATCGTAATAAAATATTAATCACTCACTCTGGATTTAGTTATGCTGTAAGCTGCTCAAGAGCCATCAACAGAGAGAGAATAGCGTTATCAAGGTTAGGAACATAAGGAGATGTGTAAGCTTAAAATAAAGTACTGGACATGAAGCTACAATTACACAATAATCTGCAGTCTGATCCGGAGTAGCCCCATCTTTCTTTGAAATATGGCTTAAGGAACACTTGTATCAAATTTTCAGCCTTTGGGCTACAGCAAAATGAAATTGTCCCCATCACAAATCCCTAATGAGTCTTTGGGGAAACATAGGCAGTGAGTTTGAAAGCATAATTTTGAAAAATCAGGAATTATTTCTGTTGTTAAATGACTGATTGATGTCCTACACGTCATTGTGATATTGACAAAGTGATTCAAAGTATAGAATTTTTCAAATGTGAATGAATGTATTCTCTTTATCCAAGTCTGAAGAATAAGTTTTAGATATCAATTTTCTAACTCAATATAAACTAATTCTTTTTTCTCCTTCAAACAAGCAGTACAAATTACAAGATAATTTGCTATTTTTAATTATTTCTTTCAGTTTTCCTGACTCAAAAGGGATAGGCTGTAGAGGAATTTCAGATATAAATATTAAAGGAGCAGTGTTAAGATGAAAGGAAATGGTAATATTAGTTCATATTTAATTAGGAGACAAAACCAGCCCTTATTGTACAGACATATAACCAGGGTTTAGTGGAGGATGTGGCAGGGCTGGGTTGATTGTTGGACTCAATGAGCTTGGAACTCTATTTCTCCAACCTAAATGATTCTGTGATCACAGTTTAGGAACAATACTGACCACAGACTCACCTTAGAGAATACTTCCGCCTGTATTGTTTTGTGCGCTGTTCTGTAGATTCTGTGGTCTCCTGGGAACTTATTTAAGTGTAGAAGTGGTGGTTTGGTAACATCAGAAACTGCATTTTACTTAAAAATTCTCAAATGGTCACTGTAGTGGAAACTTGGCTACACTATCCCACTAACGAGCTCTAGACTGCAGCAGGAAGGACCACTACTGAGAAAAAGAGATTGTCCCCTTCTCCACATCCACTTGGCTTAGGCATGTTGCAGAAACTTCCTCTGCACTAGCAAAATGATAGGGAAATCATCAGCAGAGTTTGATGGGCATGTTCTTTTCCTGCAAAGCTAGCACAAGTATCAGAAATACCATTAAAATATTCAGAGTAGGTCAGGGTCCTAAATCTCTCTGAAATCCAGAGTGATCTGGACATCTAATTTTCCTAGACTCTTGTATAGCTTTTAAATCACTTTATATACAGTACCTTACATACCTTTTTCTTATTTCCTGCTGTTACAAAGAAAAAGTCAGTGTAGCAGCTCTTTTAGGATTGCTTTTTTAAAAAATCTGTACTGCTCTTTAAGGCTGGCCAGCTATAAAGTCCTAGAACATTTACCATGTTTTCTTCTTTCTGTGGATACATTGGGAAACTTGTAAAGCTTGTAGAGGAGCTAGACAGCCCATGTCTTCTACAATATTAAAATCAGGAAGTCCTTGAGATAAAAATTGTTGGAAGTTGGAGGGCACCCATGTATCAAATATAGTTCTTCCATTGTTTTGTCTTCTGGGCATTTTTCTTGTAACTGTAAAGAGATGGTTTTTGATGTTCGCTGAACCATTGTTTTGGCCCAGCAGGATTATTATTGTTTTCCTCCTTTTGGTTCTTCTTGTGTCTACTAATACAGGTAATTTTTAAAAAGAACTTTTTTTTCCTGGCTCTTTAATCCACCATCCTTATAAGAGACACTGTAGGACCAGAGTGTATCCTAAAGTACTCAAAGAAGGAATTCACAATGACTTTCAAATTTTCTCACTCCCATAATGACTTAATATTTCTTTTTTTGGGGGGGGGCAATATTTTGTTTTTTCCCCACCTAAAATTATGCAGCTAGCAAAACCTAAAATAGCAATAAAGTGTTAGGGGTCTGGATCAGGATCTGGATTTGCATCAACTGATGTAAATCCTTACAGCTCCATAGCTTTCAAAAGATAGGGACCAACAGACAGGGTCATCCTGTTTAGGTTTGTTTAATGGGATGTACAGTTTCTTCTCTGAATGCCATTGCTGTTTCCATTCTGTTGGAATGTTCATGAATGGCGCTCAATAATAATTACTTTGTCTTAAAATGTACTTCTGTTGGTAATTGCCTGACATAGAAAAGGTGTCCCAGAAGTGCTTCCAGGCACTGTATTTCCAGGAGGATATTAATATTAATTAGTAGAGAAAGAATTTCTTGAAAATATGTATTTTACTGTCTTGGTTTCTAATAAATGAAGGTAAACAGTCTGCCAGGTTTAAAGGTAAATAGTGATCTACATTCCTATTCTATTAAACTCACACAGACAGGCCCTTAGCTGCTCCAACAAAATCATATAAATTTCCTGATTGTTTTCATTGCTTATTTGTTCCAGAATGACCTTCAATAAGCATTGCTTTCCTTTCCATCTACTCAAACAGAAAGAGGGCAGTAAAAACATGGCTGTCAAATATCTGTCAGAACAGATTTATTGTACTGTTTAAATCTGTTGAAGTCAATTTTTTTCTCCTTCTCTCCTATAATCTGACCCAGGGGTTAAACTCTCAAGTAAAATATTTTTTTTCCCTTTTTCTTCTTGACAACTTACATGAAACAATACAGGTGCGAGACAAATCTCTGGGGCACTGTCTGAGTATGAATCTTCTTACTGCTGTCAGAAATGGCTTTAAAATTTACCTGGCTCCAGGTAATTTCATCAGTGGATTAAAAAAAACCCAAAGCTAAATCCCATTTTATCTCATGATCCAATTCTGTAATAAAATTGATGTTTCACACAGGATTTGCTAAATCACAAAACATGGCTTGAGATGAATTTGCAATCCAGCCCAAGTGGGATAGATTTTGGGAGGTTTTCCTGCCCTTCCAGCCTCTCTTCTGTCAGGGAGGCCTGGTACAGAAACAGATCTCTGCCAGGTTAACACTGGAAAATCTAACTAAAATCCCGACACTACTTTTTTTTCCTCTGTGAACCCAGGATAACATAGTGAAAGGTAAACAAAATCCTATGGAATCAACACAGTTGTGTTTACAATTTAACTGAAATCTGCTATTATTCTTTGTTAAACCTGGTTTAGCTATATTAATCAAGGGTTTATCAAATACAGTTCTTTCTTAGATGTAAATTTAATTCCATTATTCCTTGTTCCAAGCATCCATTGCATTTAGTAGCTGCTAAAGACTGTCAATCTGCAGAAACTCTTGTGAAACTGTAACTTAATTTCAGGGGGAATGATAACATACCGCAGACACTTCAGGGGTCATTAACACAGCTACCTGGGAGTTAGCCCAGCTGCCACACTGCTGCAATGTTCAGGAGTTGTTTTGCAGTGTGCTAAACCACACAAAATGTTCACTGATGTGATCTTCTAAAGACCCACAAGGGCAGAAGCCACAAAAGTCTAAGTTTACATCTGCACCTTTGCTATTCTTTAGAATGATTCCGACATGCAAGGGCTACATAGTTAGCTACTGAGTGAGAACTGTTTGATTTTCTTCACTGGTTTGCTTCTCTTCCTCGCCAACTACTCACAACCTGCCTCTCTGAGAGACCAATGTTTGGGGTTTTTTTTGCTAATGGAAGTATTTCCAGTAAGTACAAAAAAAATAATAGTGCCAGGTGGCTGCCATATGATTGGATTTTTGTGAACAAGATTGCCCTTTCCAACCAGATTTTGGAAGAAGTGACAATGGCCAATTTGTCCAGGATATTGAGTGCCTGGATGCTATCTGGAAATGTAAAAAATTGCCAGCTGAAGTGTAACACAACCTGTGCTGTAGGGTGCATTTGAATGCAAAGGAGCTCATAGAACACAGTTACAGAACTTAAAAGAAAAGGGGGAAACAGCAACATAGATGAAAAAGCAAATTCTGACCTTCTAAGGTAACAAGGATTAGGATGGTTCACCTTGCCCCCAGAACTGACAATGGCTGCAATCAACATGGGATGCTTTAGCACTCTGATGGGTTGGTGAGCCCTTAGAAGAGCAATAAGCTAGGCCTGTTTTGGTGATTTTATACCAGGTTTTGCATTTTAAAGAAATGAATCCTTGTGTTCCACAAAAGCTGGCTCATATCACTTGAAATCACAATGGGTCTGTTCCAGGGCCTAGCCCTCTGTAGGACCTGCTGATCAGGCTGTACCCACCCCAGCTATCCTGGAATGAGGCGCAGGAGAGCTGCCAGAGCTCTGCAAAGGCTCATTAATCCTACTGAGAAGCAATGGGGTTAATTAGGTCAGGCATCCCTTGCTGCTGAAGCAGAGGCACTGTTACTGTTAGCTGAACTGCTCCTGGTGCTGTCCTCCAAGGTGTGTGTGTGCACCTCCAAGGTGTGTGTGTGCTTCCCTGTGGGACACAGCTGGGCGTGTGGCAGGGCTGCACTTGGTAGAAAATGAATTCACAGGAGTGAGTAGCTGAATTTTCACAGCAGAGGAAAAGGGAGTCTGTGAGATCTGATGTGGGGGTTCACTGCAGGGCTCTGGAAAAGCCAGTGATGCCATTGTCCTGGTGAGCCCCTGGACTGAAGGGCTCTCTTACACAAGGGATTGCATTTTCTGGAGCTGTGCACACATGCAGTTTGCTCTCTCACTCCTCTCCTCTTGCCCACCCTATTTCCTCACTCCTGCACTGGCCATGTTGCACTCTTGGTGTCTACTAGAACAGTGAATCCTAGGTCTTAGGAAAAACTTCTGAACCACCAAAGCTAATGGTATCCACTGAGGATGGAAACAACAATGAACCTAAAATTAAATTTGTTAATCCCATTAAGACTGCTACTCAAACATTTTTTTACATAGCTACATACCAAATATAATTTAACTTTTAAAGATAATTTTAAGTACTTTATGAAAGGTGTAATTAGAGCAAGGATCATTAAGGTGGATTTGACAACAATGTGGCTTGCTCTATTCACCTTATAGAACTTCATGTAGCAGGTGGAAAATCTTAGTCTGTTTGTCTGTAGTGGTATTTTCTATGTTAGAAAAGATGCAAAGTAAATATTTCAAATCAACAAAACTTTCCAACTGCCACCTTCCCTCAAAACAAAATGTGATAAATAGATGTAGAAAACATGCTGACACATAAAGAAAATTTGAAATAAGGAGAGCTTAAGCTGTAAACTGACACAGTGTCTGAAAACTGCTTTAGTGCCTTCTGCTGTGAACTTCTTGTTTCCAAACCATGAATGCAATGTTCACTTGATTATTCCCAGCTGTACAGCACCAACACTGACCATCTCTTTTTTGTTGTTGTTCTTGTTGGTGTTTTATTTTTTTCTAATTGAGCTGGAATTTTAATTAGAATAATCTTGTTTGTAAGAATTGATGCTCACATGTTCAAGCACAAAATTAATTTTATAGAAACTGTGTAGTATATTTGACAGTGTTTTCAGAACAGCATTTTATGGAGTGTCCTTCATGAGGCAATTTGGCACACTATGCAGCACATGAAAATGCAGTGGATATTTTATAGTACACAGGACCCAAGTAAGAAAGGAAGCAGCGATTGTAAGATAGATGGAGCTGCAGAAATAAAAGGATTACTATGAACTGTGGCAAAACAGGGTCAAAGAACAAAGAAGGTCAGGTTTAGAGCAGAATTAATGGGTGAGAGAGGAGGTGGATCTGAGATCTGACTTAGAGCGAAATGTATAACCAGCTGAGCAAATTGAAGAAATCTGCAGAGCTCTCTGTGTCAGCAACCTCCTTTTGCAAATCTAAGGGCCATTCATTTCTAAAAAACTCAGGTTAAATCCTCTGCTAGGCTAAAGAGTGCAGTTGTATTGATTGCAATGGGACTATTCCAATTGACCCACTGATGATCTGACTTGCAGTTTTTCTTGGTAAAGGGATCACAGACCCCTTTATTCTATCCAAAATTTCCACAGCTTGTGTCCCTCTCTTTTCCTCTCCATTTTGCCCTATCTTACATATACACAAACAATGATAAAACAGGCTGTTCTACTGAACACTTTTCTATTTAGCTAATTTACTCTAAAAGATTAAGAGAATTGTCAGAAATCTGGGGTATGAGAAAAACAGAACTAGATAGCTCCTAGCTGGGTCATCTCTGCTTCTTAGAAGAGTTTCTGTCCAGAAACAAAGGTAGAGTCAGAGCAAGGGCAGCCTGGTTCAGCACCTTGTGCTTGTGATGGTGGTGACCAACCTGGTCAGGAGCACAGGGTAGACCAGAGGCCTGAGCAAGCACACTGCAGTGTGTCTTCTGAATATTCTTCTACTTTCGAGTGATTTCTGAAAGCTAAGAATAAACTGTGTTAGATATGTCCTGAAGCAAGTGATCTTGGTTTTAGTGGGACTCATGGAATTTATTTTGTCATTTTGTCCATTGTTTTTCAACCCATGTTGTATTTTAGCTTCTGCTGACTTCTTTGGAAAGAAATTTGTAACTTAACTACTACATAGCTTAAACACATACTATATGAAGAAATATCTCCCCATTCTACACTGTGCAAAGATGTTTGATCTGATCCTAGCTCTACAGATTTATTTGATTTCTTCCCGTCTCTTTTCCTTCTTCCTTTGTACTGGAAACAGCAGTGACCAATTAATGTCTATTCACTGTCTCCTTTCCAGTCATAAGACTACAGGACTCCCCCTATTCAGCCTTCAGCTGTCTCTTTTTCACACAGAGAAATACCAATCTGCTCAGCTGCTCCTTTTACAGAAGCAGTCCCGTGCATCTGATCTGTGCAGCTTTCCCTGTGCCTTTTCCATCTCCACAGTGTGCCTCTTGAGAGAAAGCAGCCTCTGATTTATGCACTGTCATAATAGCATTGCCTGTTCTAGTCTTCATTATTTTTAGGTAATTTCTAACTTTAAGTTTGCTTTCTAACCATTACTGAGCACTGAGCTGATGTTTTCATAGAGGTATTTGTAGTAACATGAAAATCTCATTCCTATGTGACTGTCAGTTGAAAGACTATAATTCCATAATAATGTTGGGATAATTTTTCTCCTGGAAGTATCATCTTCACTTACTGGCATTGAACTTTTTCTGTGGCTTTCTAACTAAGGAGCTTTCCTGCTCAGGCTCCTCTGCAGTTATTCAGGAGCATTGGCTTGGCATCCATCCATTCTTAGACACAGTATAGCAACATCACTCTAATAGGGGCATGCACCATCCTCTGGGCATAAAAATTACTTAATGGCAGCTCCATTTGGGGAATAAACACTACCTCCTGATTGCTTTTTCTGCAGAGACTTTTTTTATTTGACTGAAAACCATTAATTTACAATGCAATGAATGCTTATCTGGATGCTCTGATCCAGAAGTGTGACATTCATTCCAAAGGCAGTGAGGGAAATGTGTTTTTCCCAGGACTTCTTCCCTATGATTCTCTAGTCTAGTAGCTAAAGCAAGAGGTGAGGAATTACAAAACCTGAGGTTGAATTCTGTAGTCCCTTGTTGTCCGAAGTGTGGATAAATAATTCTCTCATCCTCTGCTTTCTTCTTGTTTCTGGACACTGGTAATTTATCTGTGACTTAGTCTGAGGTCCTTAGAGAAGCAAGCTTATCTTTATTATTTATTTTACTATTTAATGAGTGCTTTTTTATTATTCTGTAAATAAGGAGTGCTGCTGAAGCAGAAAAGTGCTTGCTTTATATATATATAAAGTTTTGTTTAAGAGGTGCATTCTCAACCCCCTTAAGACAGAAAAGATGGAACAAACAAAAATCATGATCAATAACTAGATCCCTCAAAAATAATACTGAAGTACCTGAATAGTTTCCTTGCCCAAAACACTGATTTTTTTATTCCAAGGTAAATTACAAATAGCAGTTAAAATAAGGAGTGTATTTGAAACCAAATTAAAAAATAAATATAGGGTTTTTTTTAAATATAGATATTTAAGCTGGACCTCACTAGTTCTGCTGTGACATGACTGCAAGTACTCATTGTTCTGTGGTGATTTTAATAGCATCACTTGCATTTGGCCTGATTTCCTAAGGAAATATGTTGGTCATCACACTATAAACTGATTTTGAACTTACTGTCAACTTCAATCTGTATTTTGCAACGGATTAGTAATAATAAATTGTTATAAATTTTGCAAAATACCCCGGCAAACAATATCTTTAAAGGAACATATGATAAAACTCAATGCATGTTGTGCACCACAGAATTCACATTAAAGAAAAATTGAGGAATACCCAAATCTTGGATAGACCTTAATTTATGTTGCTATTTTTAAATTTAAATTTTATTTTTTCTATTGTCTCCGCAATCTTAGACCCACCCCCATAACATCCAGTAAATCTGTCAATTTTTGTGTCATGTTAGGGTCCCATGTAGGTTAATGAGAGATGTCTTCACAAGGCTTTCCTTAGTTACAGTCTCCTTATGAATCATAAAGTTAGTCTGGTGCTCTGAAAAAATCTTTCTCCATTTGTTCCAATGTTCGTGGAACTGCTTGTTACTTTGTATATTTATTAAGTGTATAAAAGATGGAATGATTCAGTCAAAATGAAGCATTTTTACAAGTGTTTCTTTTATTAGTCATGAATATGACAAATAAGCTGCTACTATGCTGAAAGGCACTGCAATAAAAATCTCTCCACCAGATATTTTCCAACCACATTCTGCAATAACTTTGGCAATATTGGTCATCTCTGCCGAAACAGCACAATTCTGGGAAGAGCAAATACTCCCCTCAAGTGTCATCAGTGGCTGGGTTAAATGTGGAGGAGAGAGACAGGAAACAAATTATTTTCTGGCTTAGGAAGAGGCAGGGCTGCAGAAAATTGGAGATATGGAGGATATTGTTATTAAATACTCCTGAAAACAATTTTCTCTTGGAAGCACAAGAGATTGCTACATGCTCCAGTGCAGTGGCTCAGATGCTGTGCTGCCTGTGACAACAGAGGAGGAAACATGGAAGCATCAAAATCTTACAGAGAAGACACCAAGATATCACTTGGATTTTCTCATTCAAGTTTTAGTAGTTACAAAGACCACGAGACCCATCCAGGTAACATGAGGAGTCAAATGACACAGGCAGAATCAACCTCTCCAGATCTTAAGGTATCTGCAACACCAAAATTTTGTGTCAGATTTCATAAGCAGTGATGTCATTTTCTAAGTGGTGACAATGTGCGTTGAGTTTTCTGCTTTTACTTTTTCAGCAGATAAAAATAAAACAAGTTCAGCCCTAACAGTTTGAATGAGGTCCCATGATAAATTTGCTTTGGGATACACAACTGATACCAAAAGTCAGTGATAAAATATCTTCCACATTTAAAAATTGAAACTAAACAAAACAATTTTTAATGAAAGTTGTGTGACTCCTGTTCTTTTCCAGCTCTTTGCTTTGTTTACCATCCAGTCCCTAAAGGTTTATAGCCCTGATCATTAAGCAAAGGTCATGCTAATCCTCCCTACTCAGCTCCCAGCAAGCACAAGTGCTGTGCTGCAGCATGAGTGGTAGAAATACCCAGCTTGCCTCAGCAGGATTTTCTTTGGCTTTCATGATGCTAATCCAAAGTGGCATTCTTTTGCCCCCACTGATTATGTCTCTGTTAAAAAAAATGCACTCAGGTCTTGAGTCTTTGAAGTGTTTACACCTATCCTTTCTTCTCTCCAGCACTCAGGAGTGAGTGTCACTGTGCCAGTTACTGGGATAGTCAAAAGGCAGTAATGAACTGCAGAATTAAATTAATTCATTATTCAGAATGACATATGCCAGCAAATGGGCTGCATTTTGTGGAACACATGACAAAGAGTTTAGAGAACTTGATAGAGATGAATCCCATTAAAAATAGCTTAGAGCATTCAAAAAATGAGAACTGTTCACAAGAAAACACGTTTCTACCCTTCAGCCTCCATGGGGATCTCACTGTCCACTCTTTCTTCTACCCAGTTGAAGGTTTTCTATCAACTTATTCTAAGTTTCACTTTCTAAGCAAAACTTAGAATATTCCTTTGCTCCTATCACTTGATTTTTGTTTTCTTTTAAATAAACATTGACATTAAATAAGTTCCAGTAAAATTAATTTAGGGTGGCTGCCCTTCAAAAGCCTCTGACAGCTTGAGTGCATTACTGCCCAGGTGAAAAATGGCCAAGAAGTTACTGGAGTATTTAGATAACACTAGTGAAGATTTTCAGTAAAATATGGGCTGTCTGTTTTGAATGGGCATTCATTTTTTTTCTCCATATAGCAACAGATGCTTTTCAAGGGTTTGGCAACAAAATACAACCATAAAACCACTGTACCTTCTCATCTCCCATTAGGCATGTTTGAGGCAAGAACTCCCTTCAGGGGCTTTCCAGCTGGACAACCTGATAGAAAAAAAACCAATACCACCTAAGAAATGCAGAGTTATGGTCAAGAAAAGGGCTTGTTTTCACAGGAAGGGCATCTAAAGGAATTTAAGGAGAACTTAAAATGTTTTCAGTTTCCTGCATCCCTTTTTTTTTTCCTTTGACTCAAGAGCCACAAGAGTTCTAAGTATGTAACTTCCTTTAAACAAACACCCATTATTAAATACCATGACCCATTGGTACACTGGTTTTACTTCTCAAAGTACTACAGGTATTTTCTTGCAGAAAATATCACTTTTTCACTTGGAAGTCTGCAGATCCTGTGTAGAATGATTATCTGGATGCACTGGGGTGTGCTTCTTAGATGTGCTGAGTATAGGGAGACCCTGACTTTCGAGATTCTGTTTGTGAATTATTTTCAGATCAGGAGCATGGATTATTTTAGGCTTTCTTGTGCATGGCTAAAGAAAACATAAATTGGTGTCAACAGATGAGGTGAATAAATCCTTAATGTACTGTCAGGGTACAGGTGATTACACACCCTCATAGGCTGGAGGGATTAGGTACTTTCTGATTTTTGTGTGTGGTTTTGTAGATGCTGTGAATTTCATTACTTGTCTATGCCTTTCTCTAACTCAAGTTGAATTAAATCAGAGGAAGAGTTGATGATATTTTAAAGTTATAGCCTGCTGCAGAAATCTTATTAATTTTTTTTCTAACTCATATGAGATTTTTCTTTGCACTGAGTCACTGGTCCCTTCATTCCTTGTGTCTTCTGAATCCAGTGTGCAGAAATTTGTTTTTGGTTGTTCCATGACTACAAGATGTAGGTTCAGCCTGTGTACCTGCCATGGTAATTGTTAGTAGTATGGTTAAAGTGGATTAATGCCCTAGGATTTGACATGGACTGTTTTTAAAGTGCTGCCAGCTTTGCACACGTTTAAATTTTTGTTCAGTTAATTTTAAAAGAAAGAACTCCATAGTTTCTGACAGAAATTACATTTCTTTTTCTTTTGTGATACTGTTATTACAGACCTGAATTTTTGACTCTTGCTGGATTAAGAAATTGGCAGTTTTTTTAGCTGCTGAATCAGAACACAGAGTAACACCATCCTCACAAGGTGCCTCACCCTTGACCTGAAGGAATACATCTGGGGTGAAATATTCTGTCTACTCATTCAGTTTTTGGAACTTTATTTGAAACAGCAGAAAAAGCTGCTAATTGGCACTAACAGTGACTGTGCTTTTTTTTTTTTTTGTCCTGGAATCCTCTCTTAATGAGATTTCCTTTCAAATTGCTATAGTGTAGTGGCTCCATTAAAGTGTTCAGTGTATGCAGCAGCTTTGAACATTCATTTAGAAAAAAATCTTTATTGAAGTGACAACCCTCCCCCCCCCAAAAATTACAATTTTGAACACAGTGAAATATTAATGTGATTTAGTGTAGGCACACAGTTTGTGGTAAATGGGAGTGGGGCTGTGGAGCCTCATCCCCAATAGGCTACAGCTGTGCAGGACAGGTGAATGATATTGAGGGTAATGAGCCATGGGGTGCCCAGGGGCACTGAGCAACACCAAAGGGAGCAGAGGGCACACAGGTGCAGTGCATCAACAGGAGGGGATAAAAGGCTGGGCTACAGAACCAGTGGGGCAGTTGCTTGCAGCCTCCGGAGGTGGTGAGATGTGGCTCTGTGTGAGCAGACGCTTGAAGCCTTCTCACGAGGTAAGGTGTTACTGTGTATGGGCTGAAGCTCTCTGAAATTATATTATGATGTTCTGTGTGTTGTGGCTGTCTCAACTGCAATATGTTCTGTAGCAAACACTGTGACAATTTAGTGCAAATTAGTTGCTACAGTGAGATTAAGAGCTTAATACCTCACTTATTTTGATGACTGTTTTATTAGTTTGTAAGGGAGGAGCAGTTGCCCTATTCCTTTCAAATGAAAATTTCTGGGACTTCTCTTTCATACGTCACATATGTGCTCTTTGCTGTGATATCAATTATACAGGGGGTGCTACTGCAGAACATTTATTATCTGCAAAGGAAAATTGCCCATAAAGGAGCTTTAGTTTTGTGACCAATGTGTTGCAGTGCAGAACCAACAGTTGATTGCTGGGGTGGAGGGAAGGAGGCAGAGGAGCAGAGAGCAGCAGGCCTGCCAGGATCAGCCCAGCACTCCAGCAGGATGAGCTGTGTATGGAAGGGAGTGTGGGCTGTGTTTGTGCTGCTCTCTGGGTCCAGCCCGTGGTTCTGTGCCTGAGGAAGCCATGGAAGTTTGGGGTTGCAGTTCAGGTTCTCTCAGGTTTGCATATTTATAGCTCTTGGTTACCTAATGGAGCTGGAAATGAAATCAGAGCTAGAGTTTATTAAAAGCAGTATCAGTGAAAGAAGACTGATATGATTCTTTCCTTCTAACTTCTCATAATTTTTGCAGCTTAGGAGATGACCTTGTCCTGTGTCAGTTTTCCTCAGCATTAAACACTAACATGATTTTGTAGTACTGACATAAAAGAACAAACTTCAACCGTTTGGTTCTTTTAATGGAATTAAATTAAATCCTTTATGTTCTTACACTGATATATTTCACACTTAAAAACTTTTAATGCTTTTACCCAACCAGTGTGATCTTCATAAATGATAAAATAATTATAAAAACCAATAATGATATTGTAATTAAGGATATTAACTGGTAGTAGAACAGAACCTGAACTAGTGACCAGAATAAAAACTTTAAAAATGAAATTGAATATATGCTTGTGTCTTAGTAAATGCATGCTCAAGGGGAGAGAGATTTCAACAAGTATCCAAAAACGTGGTGAAAATTGATAATGGAAGTAGTACATTGTTTGAAATATGAACAGATTAAGACTATTGTTTATTGGCTCCTAATTTAAGAAATGTTTTTATGGGTTTGGTGGAATTTTCACGTTAGATGTTTCAAATTTTCAGTTGTTTGAAAAGCAGTTCAACCGTAAAAAGACACACAAAAGGGCATGACATATTGACATGGAAAGATGTGGATCACTGAGTACCATAAATTTCCACACCTTACGTCAGAAAATTCTCCTAGAAATTGTTTTTTTCCAAATATCAGGACTTTAAACTCAGCTTAGATCCTTGCTGTCATACTGGGTTCTGTCCATCACATGCAGCTCGCCCCACACAAGTTCTAAATGATGGTCTCAGCTACACCTGCACAACTTCACCTAGTGCTGATGGTGTCTGTAGTGACGCCTGTGCAATTACTTTAGCCTTTCAGTGCCACGGGTCGCTGTCTCCAGGAGCAGCAGCTGAAGTGAATAGGATTTCTCTGCTGCACTGTAGAATGGAAGTTGCATTTCAGGGTAATTATTAACATTATAATAAGCATTAGTTGGTAAGGGCTCATCTCAGTTGTCAGAATCTGGTTACTTCTGTGGTACTCAAAGCTGAAGGAAAACATTGTTTATAAATAGCCAGATTCTGAAAGGTACACCCAATCTGGGCAGTATTTGTCTTACCTGAGTGAGGTGAGGTTTTGCTCAAGGAAATAAAGTGTTAGAAGGTGGCCCAAAGTGGATAGCAGTGATAAAAACCAGAGATAGGCAGTGCATGTGTAATTTCAAGTGTATTTGTTTCCAACAGACTACAGTTAGAGTGTGAGCACAAACCTAAATGACATAAAGGTCCTGTTAAAGTAATTTACCTGTGCTGCTATAACATGCCTCTTTTTGGGCACTTCCAGCACAGGAAAGTAAAAGTTGTTAATGGAACGGTTTATTTCATGTAATGAACACAGCTAGAGAACAAGCTGTTCCTTGTTTTCATAACAAAGGCAACAAAACTATTGAAAGGAATGACAACCCTTCACAATAGCTGCAGACTTTGTTTCCTGCTATGGAGGGAAAAGTAGGAATTACAGGAGCTGTATTCTCAAAAGGCCATTTCTCTGAAAGGCGAGGAGAGGATGCTTACTGCTGAGAAAATCAGGCCTTAAATGTAAAATTTGGAAAGCTTTGAATCAGGAAAAGAAGGTTTGAGGCTTATTCAAGCACTGCTTCCATCACAGTCTGGCTGTATTTTGTGGATGAGCCTGTGGTAGTGCTGAGCTGAGTAGGCAATTTAGCATTCACTGACACAGCCCTGAAGGCTGTCATTGCTTTGACCTTCTCAAAGCCCTCAACCTGATATGGATGCACCAGGCAATCATTTAAGAAGCCAGGAGAAAGGCAAATCAAGCATGATTTTGTGCTGTTGCAAAAGGGATAATGATATATACTAAAAATAAGCATTAAATAGAAAAGACGAATGCAATGCCTAAAAAAGCAAATCTCTGAAAGGACAGAAAGTGGGGTCATCACACTTACATATCCATGGAACTGAAATCATGCTCTGTGAAACAGAAAAATCATTTTTGGAAGTGAGTGACAGTGATGGGATTCCCTGGCTGCTGGGATGAGCAAACTTCCACCACTCAGTTGAATTATTTTATGATTAAATAGTTGTGTGGAGAGCCCCTGTTTTAAATTATATTTTATAGCTTGAGAAATGTACACTGTGAGATGTTTCTATGCACATAAAGCCTATCCTATACGTGTTTCTATGTACATATATCCTACCCAAACCCCTGAGTCAGACATTAGCTGTGAGTGATATGCCCAGGGAAACATATGTGTGTATCCTACATGCAGGAGGAAAATGAAAAATGTTCCCTTTTTAACTCCTTTACTGATCAAAAGTACACATTGGGAAGTAAAGACAATCCAAGACAGCAAGAGGAAAAAATGTGAATAGAACCATTTATACTCTGCCAGTTTGGGACTGAATACTCCCAGTCTGGGCTCCAGAGTAGCTTTGTCTTCACAGCTTCCTCAGGAGGTAGTATTTGATATTCTTTGTGAAAAATCAGTCTTCTGATAGAATTTTTCAGGAGAATTTGCACCAGGGAAAAAGTCTCAAGTACTGTCTTAATTTATACTCCAATAGTATATAGGTTACTGCATAAACATGAATGAAATCTATGCTAGAAAACACAGTATGTAAAACATAAAACAGAATACTGGCTCACATGTTTGACAGATTATCCCTAATGGTGGTAACAATCTGTCAAGCCCTGGATTTAGACTCTGGAATTCTTTACCTTTACTGTCAAGCCCTGGATTTAGACTCTGGAATTCTTTACCTTCGCTGTCAGCCTTTTGGATAAATCACATATCTTCACTTTGTCTTTCTTTTTGCCCTGGAAAATAAAGGTAATTACATTGATTTATCAATGAGAAATGCTATAAAATGATAGTTATTTTAGGCAGCAGTGTTTTCATTCATTCATTGTAGTGGGATTTGGATCTCATTTTTTGCCAGAAGGAACAGAATAATAGCATCAGACTTAAACCAGAGCCCTAAAGAAACCAGTTCAACAAATACAGGCAGAGTATTGCTGCAGGATAAGCTTCTGGTACTTCCTGTGTTATGAGATATATCTTATTTTCCAGCTGAGAAGGTCTTAGCCAAACCCATGGAAGTATAGATAATTCTTTTCTTTGTTTTCACTGAGCACTGCATCCAAAGTCACATTAAATAAGATGAATAGAAGGTTCCTGTTAGTGATGACTACTGGGGACTGACAATGGGAAAACCAGGCAACTGTATGGCCCTTGGGTGACAGGGGACAGACAGAGGCCAACAATTTATTTGTGGCTGCGGTTTCTCTCCATGGAATATTGGAATAGCCTTTCTAACACGCAGTCCTGAGGCTGTTTGCTACACATGCATGAGATCCTCTGCATTACACTCCCATCCTGGGAACTTCAGGAGCACTCTGGCGATGGAGGGGAGTTCCCCTGGGTGTTCTAACCCTGGCTCCAGGGCTGACAGAGCTTTTCCTAGGCTGGAGTCACTGCGCTGCTCTGCTGCACAGCACAATTACACTTACAGGAGAGAGGAAACTGCAAGGCAGAGGGCAAACACAGAAGAGTTCAAAATTCTGAAGGAGCTGAGCAATGTAGATCAGTGTCTAACTCTGGAGGAATCTCAAGGGTCACTGAAGGACTGACTTTGCACCTATTTGCAACATAAGTGGACAAATCTGTTTATGCAAACTAGGTAGAAAATTGATATTAGGAACTGTCTGACTTGCAAACTTTCATGTCAAAAAATTTAAGAGCATAGTCAAAACCAACAGTATCAATGCAACACTGAAAAAAAGGAAAAAATATCACCAAACTAATAAATTAAACATATTAAACAATTGGATAGTAAAAGAAATTTCATCATATGCTTTGTCAACTTGTGTGCTGATCTAAAAAGAAAGCTGAATCTCTTCTGCTCTCAGTATTATAAAAATCATGGAAAGATATAGAAAAGTTGCTTGCTGTCCCCCATTATTAAGGTGTAGCAATGTATGGAATAAAGCTGAAACCTTCAGCCTCCAAGGAGGAACACCTGGAATATAAATCAAACCATCTCCTCTAAGCCAGTGTGACCTCAACAACACCTGTAAAACTAAGTAGAATTTTATTGCTTTCTTTTTTTTTTTTAATATATGTTTAGTTATACACAGTCATATCTATAACCTTTTATGCTTTCATTTTTCATAATTTGCCCTCTACTCACTCTGTAACCTACTGGTAACAGTTTTTTGGGGTGTTTTTTTGTAACATAGAAAATGGCATTTTTGTATGGCTGGCAGGAACTATATCTTATCATCCTGCTTCTTTTAAACAGGTGTCTTTCTGCCATTCTGTTCAAAATAATTTAGAACAATTTATGAGCAGCTGATTCATCAAACCAGTGAGAATTAAGTGCCTCAGCAAGATTAAACCTCTGGAAAACATCCTCTGAAGTGCATCTGTTTTCTAATTTGCTCATTTCTGCCAGCTTCACGTGTTGCTCTTGTTATCCATGGGCTGTGCACAGTTGCAGTCAGGTACAAAAAAGGCATTTTCCAGTTGTGCAGGTCCTACAATTTATGGGAAAAAAATAGGGTGACAAAAGGACAGTTTTTCTGCCTCACACAAAAAAAAAAAAAAGAGGAGGAATAAGCCTAGTGTTCTTGTGGAAGTGAGCACATAGCAAGAATTAGAGATCATCAGCTGTGCTGCTTACACAAATTAGCTGATTTACGCCATGGGTGATCTAGCTCTGCCTGAGTAAGCACACACTCCCCATATCTTTATTCATAAACTTTTTTTACATGTTCAAAATCTCAAGGATTCTGGCTGACATGACATCTTTAAGGGCATTATTAACTTTTTTTGGTTATCTTTTTGATTGCTGTATTGCTTTGATAGTACATCTAAGGAAAAAATAGCTTGACTGTCTTTAAATCAAGAGGTAGAAGGGAGGAACTGAAAACCTCTGGATTTACTCCTGGGTTTTTCAGCACTTTGAAGATCCTAGATTCTCCTTTATGATACTATCAAGGTTAAAGAAAAGTTTTGAAAAAATGGATTCCCCTGGGTATGTACCACATAGGTACTTTAAAGTACAGCTGCAAGAATTTCTGAAGAGGAATTAGAGGACAATGTTTAAGTTCTGCATTTAAACAGAAAGAGGTAAACTATTTTAAAAGAACTAAACAAGTTTTGAACTGAATGATCAAAAGAGGGAAATGCGCATGGCACTAGCGCTGGGTCTGATAGTGTCAGATTGCTCATGCAGTGTTCATATTCATTCACTGCTTTTTTCAATTGCTCCCAAAATCCCAAGCAAAGAAAAAGAATGTCTCTGAATAATTTAAAACATTTCTCTTTTCAGTCATCAGTCCTTTTGTTCTTGTGTATATCTGTAACCTCACACCAGTCATTTTAATTTATCTGTGGTTGTGATATAACTGTCTCAATGTCTAAAGCAGTGGGAGAGCAAAATGGAAAGGAAGTATTTATAACATTTTAAGGAAAAGGAAAAAAGAAGGCAAAAACCCTCTAGTCTGTGTAGAAAGTTACAAAGAACTCTGTGATGCAATGACTTCCTTTAAAAGAAATCCATTCATTTGCCAGTCAGTGCCAACTAAAGGGGGCACCTAAAAAGGAATCTTATCTTTTTATTTAAGATGAACATATTTATGAGGCTGGGTTTTTTTCCCCTCATTTGATTTATATCAGACTTCTAAAATGCCCTATTTCCAGAGACTCACCCAATATGATTAGCATCATTATTTGTATTACAAAGTACCTCAGAAGCCAGGAGGGAAATCAGCAGCCTTTTGTACTAGACATTGCATGAACTGTCCTTACCTTGAAGAGCTTACCTAATAAAAAAGAAACTAAAAAGCAACTAAAGACAGCAGAAAAGAAGCAATTCTGTAATAGGAAGAGCAACAAAAAGACTATTTTAAAGTGTCCTGGAAAACCCCTAAATGCACAGAAAAATTGAGCCACTTTCTGGGATCCAATTCTTTGCTTTGACCAGAAGATTCTTATTACTCGGAGGTAATTTATCAGTCAATTTACAACTTGCAGTAATTTAAAAAAAAACCATTCTTTATTTAAAAACTGCTCTGTCATCCATTCCAAAGTAATCACTTTTGTAAATTGAGAGCAAAAAACATGAAAAATGTCAGAAAAATGAGAGACTGGAGGGAGTGTTAGAAGAAATCCTGTTTTGAGACGGGTAGTCTCATTACCCAAGAAAGGCCAGGTCTCTTGGGTTCTAATCCTGACCATAAATATATTAAACACAAGGAAATCCTTTGCAGGAAATATTCCATGGTTTGTTTCCTTGATTCCACGCGAGTTACAACAGCAGCCCTTCTCAGCTTCACACACATCAGCTGGGGCACAAAGCCTCCTGCCTCTCATTTCAGCCTGTTTCAGAAGCCAGGACTCTGAGGAAATGTGCAGAAATTTTCATGCATTGAAGTTGGGCATATGTTGAATTATACCAGAAGATAGGAGAAGTGACAAAAGGGTAAGAGAAAATGATTGTGAATTTAGTCAAGTTAAGCTGAGACTTCAGAACAGACGGAAAGAATGAAGATCAAGGGAGGTGGTAATAAGAAAGAGAAGATGTTTCAATAAAAGCAGAAGGTTATGTCTATCAGGCTGCTCAGGCTGGTCCACAGGAGGTTGCAAGATTTACATCTGTGTAGTTTGGAAAGGATCCAGAATTTTATATTTTGGTATCATGATGAAATTTCTAATGCTGTTTACACATCTTTGATTTTACATACTGCATCTGAACACATGGAGACATGGAGAGGGCCAGGCATAATCTGCTCTTTGCAGGGTGATTGTCCATGCAGAATATTACCCTTGGACAAACTGAGGATCAAACAAGGAAATGATACGGTAATTTTTGAATATATCTGTATTTTTGGCTCTATCTTGATAGAGGAACTCATTCTTTTAAGAAAATGAAGGAGGATCTATTTTAATTTTTTTTTGGAAGCTTACTGCAGAACAGATGTATCTTGGAGACTGTCATCAACCCCCTGAGTAGCAATGATTTGAAACAGTTTGTCAGGTGTACTTGATCCTGATTAAAATAAGCCAAATTAACAAGTTTCACCTCTCTTGATGGAGAACAGATAACTGTCATTCAGTGGCTTTTCCATCATGCAATAATTCTTTCCTTTATTTTATTTCCAAATAGGATTTTTATAAGTTTGTTGGTATTCTGCAGTAAGGTGAATGCAACCCCCTCAATTGACACTTTGAGCGCTTTCTTGGCCACGGGAAGGGCTCAGCACTGATGGCCCCCAGGTGCTGCCCCAGAGTGCAGCTCCAGTCAAACTCAGGTGTCAGGGCTCCTCCTCTTCCCAAGGGCTATCTGTTCCCCCTGGTGCTGGCTCT
The DNA here is from genome assembly GCA_039654755.1 of Calcarius lapponicus. Taxonomy (NCBI): domain Eukaryota; kingdom Metazoa; phylum Chordata; class Aves; order Passeriformes; family Fringillidae; genus Calcarius; species Calcarius lapponicus. Next base: position 8,371,235 of record CM077471.1, read on the forward strand.
GAGCTGTGCCAGAGCTGCTGCTGCTCCTGGGGGTGTCCTGCCCCCACCAGGGAGCTCCCCCTGCCCTGGGGCAGCCCCAGGACCCTGCCCTGATGGACATGGCCCCGTGGCTGAGTAATGCACGGTTTTTATTTGTCCCCTAAGGAAACCTCCCTCCTTCTTGTCAGATAAAATGAAATGAAAAGCTTCAAGGCTGTTTATTTCTAAAGTGTCTGCATAGGAAGAAAGGCAGAGTCTTACATTATTTGTTGTCCAGGTAACAACACTAAACTTGTTTCTGGTTGATAGCTGGAGCCCTACAGGGTTGTTATTTTTTAAGGGTGGATTGTTTGGTTAAGAATGGAACAGATATGTGTTGTGGCAAAAAGGGCAAGGGATGAGCCCTCAGGAGCAGTGGAGGTGTGTCCTCAGGGAACGAGGGCCAACCTAAACCTCTGCCTGCAATGGTAGCTCACAAAGTCAGCCTCTGCATGTCCATCACACCTAGATAGCTGTGGAAGTATTGTTTGGTTCCAGCATACAATTACTTTGTGCTATGAAATAGGAAAATCTCTTTTTAAACATTTATGCTATTAATTAATTGCAACAGGAAGGCATAAATGTTTCTTTCTCACTCAGCCACCCACAAGATGGATTATGGCCTGTGTGGAGCCTGAAAGAGACTGAATAGAAATAGACTCATTTAAATATATATTTTTGTGAGGAATATAAAATTACACATTTGCTAGAAGAAGAAGGTTTTTCTCCATCCATCCATCCTCCCTTTGGTAGTAAGTCATCATCAGAAAAAATGTGTCTTGGTAATGTGTAGTAGGAAAACACCTAGTTCTTGATTTATGCCAAGCTCATTCAGGCTTCAGATCATTAAAGAAACTACTTTGTATTAGAGGACATTAGTAGCCAATTAGATGACTTCGGTTAAAATAAGTGAATATTATAACTGTGGTAATATGAACTGAGTAAATGAAATGATGGAAATGAGGTTGCTCTACTTTGTTCCCCAAGTAGTCTTGTCTAAGGTATTTTATTTTTAGATATTGTCACATATCTCTAACTGGATGAGAAAAGGAAATTTCTGGAGATCAGAAGATGAGAAAGCAGTCTGTAAAATGCTTGAGTGTTAAACATACTCAGTCTCATGGCTGCCTAGCTCTGCAAGAGGTTACTTATTTCCTGTGCTAAATTTGGATGACTGTTTTAAAAGACTTCTCAAAAAAAAAAAAAAAAGAAAAAAACAACCAAAAAACTATGAGAAGACTTATTGTGCAAGCACACATATGAGAAGGAAAATATCCCAGGACGTTTCAAAGTATTTCTTTACTAGCACAAGCTACTGCAAACTGAAAAAATTCAGGGCCCAGTAGTCTGTTATAATTAGCTTTTATGATCCATTGACCTTTCTGGCTTTCTCTCCAAAATCCAAACATGCTGTCAGTAAGTGTAAAATCCCTCTTTTTGCTGTTTTGGTATCCTAGGGACCCTATTTCTAATATAACTTGGTTTTCTTTAAGGCCAGTAAAAATGCTTCCTGATCCCAGCAGTTCCATTCATGTACAGGAGAGTTTCTGTCAATGGGGAAGCCTGTGGCATTCCCTCAACTCCTTAAGCAAATCAGTGTTGGGATGCTTTTGATTAAAAGCACTGTGGGGCTTGGGGTTTTTACTAGAAAAAAGGTTGCTCTGGCAAGTATTAATCTTCCATATTTACCTCTTAGGGCTGCATGTGAGCTAAAATGTATTGGAATAATTACTTAGGGTGTGCTTGATAAGCTTAATCTAAAAGTAACATTGTGAAGTAACATTAATGAACTTTAGTGGCTGAAGGGGGGAAATATTTCTTTGTTGAAGTCTGGAAATTTAGAAGCTGAAAATGCTTAATGCACTTTAAGGAGAGGGACTAAAAAAGCTACTTATTTATTTTAATATTAAGCAGTTGCATTTTTCTAACAGCTACGTTTATGTTAACACTGCTACAATTAATCTCTTACCCCATCTGTGTATAACCTATTCCCACTTGGGACTATATTTACCAGCTTTTCAGGATGAATCACATTTGAGTAACAGCAAATCTATTGCAAAGGGAAGTCACAAAGTCTCATACCACAGCCTCAGGAATCACCAGCATTTTCTGGACCACAATGTGGCAATCAACAGTTCAGGTATTTCAGAAAAAAAATTCCACATATGCTTTGTTGAATCCTATTCAGGAGGTGGTGCAAGCTGTTTATTCCTGACTTGTCTTTCAGCACAAAACCTAAACCTCTGTAGTGCGAAAATGGGACGAACCTTCCCGTCTATCTCCACAAAGTTCAACTTTCTTTGGCTGTGCATGTGCACTTTCATATTTAAAGATGTACTCTCTTTGTTGTTAATATTTGTGCCATTAGACTTCTCCCAAATGCCAAATCTGGCTCTCTGGGTAGGTCCTGTGGGGTCCCAGAGGTGATGGGGGGGTTTCAGCTCCAGTGCCTCAATTCCAAACCCAGGGAGGAGCAGCTCTTGAGTCAAGCACGGGCAGCACAGCTCGGAGGGGACAGGAACAGCAGTCACTCCCCTTCTGTTTCCAAAAGCAAAGTAACCAGCTGTGACCAAGTGTGCTGCTCTGACTCTGAGCCCTGCAGGCTCCTTGGTTTACCTTACAACTCTTTTTTCTACTATTGTGAATTTAGGTTTTCGCTTCTAGATCAATTAAACAGATTTGAAAGATTTGGCTTTTTTTATCCATGAATGTATAAATCGCAATGACATCTAATCTTTCCTTGAAAGGACTTAGAGAAATAAATAGTAAGTTTTCATTTGTTTGTAGTTTTTTAAATGACACATGAAGTAGACAAACATCATCTATTCCTATGTGTAGAAAAAAAATAGGGGCAAGGAGTGGTTTAATTACAAACACCATTGTCTTTCTGAGTGACTGCATAATAAGATTTTGTTTGCCTTGTAGCCTTCTCTAGTCCCAGGATGACTTTTTTTAACTTAGATAGAAATGAAATTTTAAGATATAGTTCCTCTTGGGTGGCATTTGCAATGCACTCTGATCTCCCTTCCCTGCACATGTCAATTCATATTTTATGGAGTCTTATCATAAAACTAGAGCTGGTGTTACTCTGAAGTGACTGTCACCCTGTTTTCAGCTATGGATAATTAAATCTGTTCCAAAACTTCCTTTTTCCCCCCTGCACTAGTAATTTAGGAGTTTTAATTATTTGTGTGATAGTTATAATACCAAGCCCTGATATTATTAAATCCTTGCATTAAGATGTTAAACAAAACCCAGCAACTTCCATAAGAAACCTGATCTTCTACGAGGAATCTCATTAGTAGTACAAAGCAGAATTGCTGTTTACTCACTGATAGACACCTCTCTTTAACAGACTTATTGGGAAAATTTAACTCTTCTGTAGCGTCCAGGCCTTGAATTGATTTTGAAGGCATTTTTTTCCTAAGCCTTTTCTATTGCTTTGCAAGGTTTTGTAGTACTGGGAAGAAATATGAGAGATTTAAAAGCCATATATATGACACTTTTAGATTGAATTACGTCTGAGCTTCTTAGAGTGGAAAAGGCAAATGGAAAAGGAATAGGTTTTTTCCTTCCATATTTCTTTTTCTCTGCAATCTAACAGCTCACATTAGCCAGGTCTCTTTAGTACAAATGCACTTTTAAGAAACTGATCTGTGACAGGATGTTAGTCAGGCAATGGCACTCAAGACGCACAGCTGAATTATAAAGCTGAATGATAAAGCTGGCTTTCAGGAAGGAAACTTCTGGTCTTATTTGGCGATCTTAGCAGGGTCTCAGTGTGAGCAGGACTGCAGGACTTGAGGGGGTCCAGGAGAGCTGACTAATCAAGAACAGCTTCCTTGGAGGGCAGCAATGATCCATTGCAATGTCCAGGAGATCGATGAATAAACAGGGCATTCCTGAATCAGCTCAAATGTGAAAAAAAGGGGCACAGGAGGATGAAGCAGTGACAGGCTTCTTGGAAGAGCTTGGACATGTTCCCTGAGTGGACAGAGATGGAGTCACTGAAATCAAAGCTTACCTTGAGCAAGAATGATCAAGGGTTATGAAGACCCACAAGAAAACTTTATTTCACATTTGTTGACAGACAAAATCTGGGTTCCTCAGCATATGTATGCAGGAGACCTAGAGCCAAAAGACATGCTCAGAGTGGCAGATTGAACAAAATTTGGTAAAAATTTTAAAGAACGTTGTTTCATTGTTTTTAGTACTCATTTTATTCATTGTCCAGCTGATAAAGGAGTATTTAATTTCAGATTGTCTTAGCCCAGAATTTTGTAACTGACTCAAAACATTTGGGTCCATTCTAAATGGCACTATTATTCTCTGGATTGGCTGGCTCCCCTTGTTGCCCACTTATTCAAAACCTTCCCTGCCCCCTCTGAATTGGTGACAGTGTTTCAGCAGAACCACTTCCACCTGTGGGCACCAGCAGATCACAAGGAATGCTATCATACTGAAATTCTAAAATTCTTTATTATTTTTCTCATGACATATTTAAGCCTGCATATGTCACAGCTGTGAATATACCTGCACAGATCCATTTCCCATTACCAGTAATGGGATTTCAATGCCAGCAACAGCTCCTACAAACAATTAATTCCCTACCTTCACAATATATTTTTAAAATCTCCCTGTATGTTTAAAAAACCAGAGAGTTCTGGAAAAGTGCTGTTCTTCAAGAAGTTGCTGCATTGATAAATTTATGATGTTACCTCCCAGTAGTGCCATTGTTGACCTGCAAACCAACAGCTTATCTGCATCTAATCAGAAAATGTCCATTTTGAGCTCTAGATTAACAAATAAAGTACAGAGCAGATTTCTTCACTTTTCTCCTTAGGGACTCTGACAGAAGAACAAGGACTCTTGCCTTCTATTTTCAGTGAAGTCAGGTCTCATTGCATTCCTTTGGGTCATGCAAGGAACTGCTGTGTCAAACCTTTTGAGACAACACTAGGAAATAATACAGTTGGATGACCTGACTAAAAATGGAAGTTTGCAGTAAGTGCTTCCAACACTGACTAAAGAAGTAAATTAATCCTCTCTGCTCTCATTTGGTAACATGGGTGAGCTGCTCTGTTTAATTCATGCCCTACAAAAAGGCAGCTGTTTTGCTTTGATGGGCCAGGCTCTGGGGGGGCTACAAAAGGCAGGGGGTTTCACCTCAGCAGTGCAGATGTGTTCCAGTGGAGCTGGTGCTCACCTTAAGGACTTTAGAGAAAGGGAGAAAGGTCAGCTGGAAAAAAAAACCTGATATATGTGATGCAAAAGGACTGCATTGGGTGTGCTGTACAGCATAGTTTCAGTCAAGTCTTTCTAGCTGCACCCCAAGGTTGAAGATTTAGGGTACTGCTCACTGTCCCCAAAGTGTGGCTACTGCAGAGCTGGAGCACAGCTTGGTGTCAGTGGCCAGAGCCTCTGTGTCCACTTGAGCACCTCAGTCTGTCTGTGTGACACTGCAGAATTGGATAAAGCATGGAAGGGGCAAGCTTTACCTCACACAACAGCTCCTCTGCATTCCCTCTGTAATTTAGAGCAGGCTTCAGGGAGGTTTTTTAATTATGCAAATACCTTTGTTGTGTTTGGCTGTCTAGGCTGGAGGGGGTTGAATTATGGCACAGGCTCCCTTTCTCACTTGCTTGACAGATGTAGTGTGGATACTCATGACTGGGAGTCTGATCCTGAAATGAGGTTTTTAATCAAGTTAGTGCGAAATTCAAAGTTAGTCTCAAATATGTATTTCTGTGGCATAAGGTTAAGGAATAGAGTAATAATTTTGCATGGTAACAACTTCAAAATCACCTTTGAAGTAGAATGGGACACATGCTGAGTCTCATAGCTTTGCATACGGAAAGGGTAAAAACAGTTTTTATCACTTTTTACCTGAAATTTTAAAGATAGATGAGAATTTAAATGTGTTAGCATAAAACCTGTAGGTTGTTCTGCTGTAAAGAGGCTAAACTCTATAGTTTTTAAAAAAAGGTTCATCTTCTTTAACAAGCAATCTTCAAATGCAAGCACTGTGGAGTAGTAGGTAGGAGCTTAGTATAGAGAAAATGGTGAGGGGAAAAAAGTCTTCTTGAATTCCATCCACTTATCACTCTTTCCAGCTGTTGCTGTGATTTCCTATAGTCAAGTGACACTTAAAAAATATCCTTTGTCTTCATGATTGCTAACAAATTAGAAAATTCATGAAGTACTGCAGAAAAATAGAGATTTTTTTCAGAGCCCAGAATCTGCCACTCTGTGTCCCAGTGAGATAGTGCCAGTCTGAAATGTTTAAAAGCTGCTTAGAGAGGGATATTTACTGGGCAGTGAAGCAATGGGACAGATTGTCCAGAGAAGCTGTGGATGCTCCATCCCTGGAAGTGTTCAAGGCCAGTCTGGATGGGGCTCTGAACAAGATGGGAGAGTTGAAGGCTCCCTGCCCATGGCAGGGGGGTGGAATGAGATGAGCTATAAAGTCCCTTTCAACCAAATGATTCTGTCAGTCCATGATATTCCTGCTTCACTGCTGCAGTCCTCTGATGGAAAGGATTGAGGGAGGAGAGGAAAAGATGAGTTGCACCCCTCCTGGAATAGGAGCTGGGTTATCTGCAGGCACAGGTTGTGGTGATTGTGAGTGGGGCTGGCCCAGCCTCATCCCCAGTGGGTGCAGCTGTGAGCAGCAGGTGAGCAGCACTGACAGCAATGAGCCATGGAGTGCCCAGGGGCACTGAGCAACACCAAAGGGAGCAGAGGGCACACAGGGGCAGGGCATCAACAGGAGGGGATAAAAGGTTGGGCTGAAGAACAGGAAGGGCAGAGGCTTGCAGCCTTCTGAAGAGGTGTGGTGTTACTGTGTATGGGCTGAAGCTTTCTGACATTGTATGATGATCCTCTGTGTGCTGTGGCTGTCTCAACTGTGACATGTGCTGTGAGAGTTTTCTGTCCAATTGTACAACCACAATTATCAGTGGTTAAACAATTCTTTCTCACTATGGATGGTACAGGTCAGTCACATGGCATGGGACAGCCAACAGGTGATTGGATATTGATTGCCGGAACTGAAGAAAATGTGAATATTTAATAGCTTCTTTGAGCTCTAGATATAGTTATTGCAGTAATACTCGAGGAGTTAAATAGAGATTTTAACAATGTTTGCAAATAAGGAAAGATATACTTGTTTTTATTGGATGCTACTCTGTAACTCAGAAACTTCTTTAAAAGCTTGAAAAGGCATTTGAGTTTATTACTAGTTATGTGGGTTTGTAAAAGAATATTTTTTTTTTCAAGGCAAATGGATATCTGATAACTGCGGAAACAGAAGGAAGAAATTGCAGAGGTGTCTGCTCTGTCTGTAAGGCTTCAAAAGGTGAGTAATTTTCTGTGTACTGTTTAATTTTCCTAAGCCTCTAGACAATATTGCTCTGAAGAATGTCATTGTGAAAACTCCTTGTGATGTAAGAACATTTTAATGCGTGCTGTCTTTTTATGAAATATATTTGAATGATGGACTTACTGAAGTAGAGTTGTGAAGCTGATTAAAGATGCGTTCTGGAAAGTTGTCACGTGAAAATTGGGGAAGAGGATGAGGAAAAAGAGCATGCTTTTTAAGGAGTGGTGATCATGATTCAAATCTGAATCAAGAAATATTTGGTGAAGGGTGAAATTTAAGTTTTCATCTGGGAAAACTCATCTAGCTAAGTTGTTTTTGTGAATCTGCTTAAGTTCCAAAGTCCTAACGGTGATAGGAATAAGTAGGGGAACAAACTTTGTACATGTGTGTCTTCTCATTGTTTATGATCTCTCCATAACTGCTGTATTTGAAGATGTCTTGGGAAATACTATCATCCTTTGAGAACACATTCCCTCCTCTGATTTCAGCCTGAGTGTGAACTTGCACATCTCCAGGCTCTAGTCCCAACAGAATCTGTAATCCCTTGCCCATATAATGAATAACCCACAGCCCTCCTTTCAAGTCCATGGAGCTTTTTCCTAAGTCCTGTACTCCACAAGCAAATTTGTTGGCTTCCTCAGTTCTCTCACCTGAGTTGAGCTCCTTGTTCTCACTTGCTTTCACGTGGTCTCAGCTGCGTTCTACATGGAAATAAACTCTTTCTATCATGCCCAGTAAATTGCTTGTAAACAATCAAATCGGGTTTTTTATGGCTGATTTTTACCGGTTTAGTCATATTGATTTGAATTGTGCTGTTAGGACAGATGTGTAAATTCTGCACTGTCTCACATAATGCAGGAATTCCAGACAAGAGCATGTTTTGTACTCCAGCTGGTAAATGTGTTGGCCATACCTTTGGTTGCTTTGCAGTTGCTGCTCTAGTGTGAAATTCTTTACAGATAATTTGGAATTTAGCATTCTTTGCCTTGTGACTCACCATTAGAGGAAGTTTTGAAGAATAAGGATGAGGGAAGTAATGTTGGTTAAGCAACTGTTTTACAATTTAATTATCAATTTAAAAGTTGACCATAGAACTCATATAGTGCATGACAGCCTGATGGGTAAGCTTTTCAGAAGCTGTCATATGTTAATGGATGGAAGAAACCCATATATTGACTTAAAATGTATTTTCTTTATGATGTATCCTGTGCTACCTGATGATTTTCCCCACTGTCCCTTAGCATGTTTTGCTAAGCAGTGGAAAACCAGGAAGTTTCTGTAGTTACTGCTTTCTACCCTAACAACCAGCTCACAGGACCATGTGCCCTGATTGGAGAGGCTTCAGTTCTCTCAGGTTATCTCTGTTGTTTATCTAATTTGTTATTGAAACTGGGTATCTGTCACTGCAGCCTTCTCCTGAGGTTACTTTCTCTTGTGTTCTGTTGTGTTCTACACCTACTGTCAATCTTCCCAGCAGACAGCTTGTTAATGTCATTGGGTTTTACTTCCTTTAGGTTCATAGTTTGCATACAGGTAGAAACATCTTAAATCTTCGTTATGTGTATCCTTACACACTGGGAAAAGTTACAGTTCTTTAAATGTTTAAATTCTTTGTTGCTAGGGAGACACCAGCATGAAATAATTCTTCATGCTTCCAGTTTTTCACTAATTATTGTTAAAAGAAGCTGGGAAGATACAAAGCTTTGGGAATTTCTGCTATTAATTTCATTTTATTTGAATGCAGTTTGATCTGTGCTATTTGGTTCAGAATGCATTTATGTCATTAAGTTTCTTAGAGATTCACTGGTTACTGTGGAGCTCTGAGGTTAATTGAGTAATCATTAGTAGCATGTATTGTCTGGTAAAAATGAATTAAAATTGATTGGAATCCAAAAGAAACCCACATTCTCTTTTCATCATATGAAAGGAACAGTGTGGTTCCCTTAGTAGAGGCATCTATCAAGTGACCATCTGGTTAGCCTGTACATGGAGCATACAGGAATATTTCTTTCCATTTTGAAAAAAAAGCTACACGTTGCATCTAACTAGAATTTATTCAAACTTCTGCCTTATGGAGCCAATTTAGATTTATGTCTTTTGGATGTCCATTTGAAGTCAGTTGATCCTAATTTTCCTGCCAGTGTTTTTATATGTTCTGTGAAGATTTCTGTATATATTACTAAGAATAATACAAAGCTTTAATTATTGTGGAGCAGGTGGTAACATTTTTGAGTTTTTTGTCCAACTTTTTTTTTGTAATACCATTCATTTTTTCTTTTATGGCTGTTTTGTGAATGTTAATTGCACTGAAAACAGTAGGAAAATGATGAAACTTCATCACAACAAGAAAATATTTCTCATGTAGGTGGCCTATAGTATCACAGAATGGATAAGGTTGGAAGGGACCACTGGAGGCAATGCAGTCCAACTCCCTGCTCCAGGCAGGATCCCCTGGAGTGGATTATTCAAGATTGTGCTTAGACAGTTTTCACATATCTCCACAACCTCTCTATACAGTTTTACTCCACGAAAACCTAATTACAATTTGAAAAATTATAAAGGTTATCCCTGCTGGATGCAATCAGAAATATTTTTTTAATTAGAATGGACCGGTCTAGTTTTGAAAGAGAATTAGTCAGAAAGTCAGTCTGGGTAGTGAATAATATCAGTTCTTAGGGTAGCTTGAAAAAAATGTGAAAATCCTTGTAATAGGGATGTAGGAAACAGGCAGAGTGTGCTGTCTGTCAATCATGACTATGGAACTGGGTGCAGAAAAGTCATTGCTTGGACACAAACCTCTGCACAGAAGCCTGTTTGCTCTTTCTGCTCTATTTTTCCTGACAGATTTGATAGCTGAAATTTTCAGACAATCATATTTAATATTCTCACAGAAACTAACGTTCCTTTTGTAGCAACTAGCTAGGCAGCAGCCTTCTAGCCATCACAGCGGCTAGCTAGAGAAAAATGTTGTTAAATTTTGCATATGGCAAGAATGGAGAGAAACTGCTTTCTTCCACACAAAGAGAATATTTAAACTAGACAATATAGAAACCAGGAGGAACTTTAATCTTCAACCATGCTGTATTTATTGCAGTCCGTATTTTTTATTGTGTCACCATTTTTTGGTCTTTGGTATAAACATAACTAAATAGTGTATGTGTCTACACATATATTCAAATGTAGTGCAAATACATGTTATTACATTTTTATATCTATTATTCCATATATATGTATATAAATATAGTCTGCTATTCCTGTTTTTCCTTTCACTTTTATTAATGAAGGAGTCTTATTTGGCATTAAAACCACTAGATTAGATAGATGTTTGAGGGGCTTCTATGAAATGTGGGGCTTTTTCCTGTTAAAAATATTATTTGTGGGCAAATGTAAGCTATAAATGGTTCTTGCTTAACCAGGTATGGTTTGAATAGAAATCATAAAAGAGCACAGAATGGCTGCTTTAATTTGGAATGGTGGAAATGATGCAAAGGCTACTCTGGTGTGCAAGTTGCTGATTTAAATCTGAGAGACAGCTTGATTTACTCTTGTCTGCAGGCTAGGAATAGCAGTGAGCTTATTTTGACTATAAATGGAAGAAGTACGACATAAAAGTCACACAGTAAAACATTTCGCTTATATCCATTGGAACTTGTTTAGCTGCATAACTCTGGCAGTTTCTTTGAATATATCGTTCTGTGTGTTTGCTATCTCTACCCGGTTTCTCTGCCACTACATTTCATCTGCACAGTTCTCTCATTTATCTTTTCCTTGTTCCCTTGACTAAACCAGAGCTCTCAATCTATCCTGACACTGTGTGGATGTAAAAATTACAAGAAATGACCCACACTAGACAAGTTTATCACAGCTCTTTCTGACTGAGTCATGAGGAAGGTTTTTATTTTGATTCATCTGCTAGACCCTGTGTCTATTCATTGATCTATGTGTAGCAGGGAATGTTAAGTTCCCCACAATGAAGTGTCTGATGCTTAGGTTTAAGTAAGGGAAAAGAAGAATACATTTTCCCATTCTCTAGCTATAAGTTGTGTACTACTTCATTCTAGAACTCTCAAATGCATATTGTAATTTTATGCCTTAGCAATCCTTGAGTAATTGCATTATGTAAAACAATTTGTAAGATCCCAAATGAGGGGAAGATCTTGGGCCTGAACAGTCAGAAACAAAGCAGTTAAAGCTTGGGATAAGATTAAATGACCTGCATTAAAATTGCACTTAGCTAGTGAGTGATAAAAGATGGGAAATTAAGGCACGCTTCCTAATGTGGGGCCAGCTCAACTAATCACAAAGGAGTTTTTCCTCTGTCATTTTATTATAATTACAGAGGAGTAATTGTTAATTATGTTGGCAGGGACATAAATGAAAATAGTTTTTGACCTGAAGTTAGTCTTGTTTGCTATAGCCACAGTCAGTTTTTTCACCAGTTTGTGCAGTGTTACCTAAACCAAATAAAAAGCTCTGGTTGGTGTGGTCTGCCATTCTGTATGAAGAATCTGTTAGGGTTCAGTCTTCTGATTTCCACAGCTCATATAAGAGCTTCAGAGTATAATGTATGTAACATTATAACATGGAGAGGTGCAGAGAGCTCCAAACGAGCCAGAGCTGGTGTCTGTTCCCAAACCTGACCTAGTAACCACAGGTAGAGCACACAGAATGTGCCCTGTGGCACACCGGTGTTCCTGGTCACACAGGAAACTCTGCCAAGCACCTTAAATGCAGAACCAAATGAAGCCAGGGAGGCATGATCCTGTTCTCCAAGGCATTGGCTCAGGTATAGACTTTGCCATGGCTCCCTCCTGGGGGTGCTGGATTTCACTAAGAGCAATAAAAACCTCAATGGAGAGTTTTCATCTTCAGGATTTATACACTTGGAAGCAGCTTGAGCCCACAGGGCAACAGACTTAATGGAATGTGTGTTTTACATGAGTATCTCTGTACAGAGGTGGCTTTCTTGGTCTGCTTTCTCACAGTGTGTGGGCTGCACTTATGCAATCTGAATTGTATTATTGCAAAAAATTGTTTCCAGAGTGCTGTGTTGAATTGTCTTGTGCACTCCAGGACTAGGAAGAGGGAGAATCATTTCCCTTGACCTGCTGGCCACACGAACCTTCTGAGGTTTCTTTTATCCTGAGCTTTCCTGTGACCTCTTGATCACAGGATGTATTTGTTGAAAATGAAAGTGTATCAATGTGTGTGTAAACTCAAGCTGGCAAGTCTATGGTGACTTTATGGTAGATATTGCAGGTACAAATAATAGTACCATTAACTTTAAAAGCACCTGGCAATAAGGCAGTCTTGAAAGTATCTGTCCCTGATGAAGCCTTCAGTTAGGGCTAAAAATGTATTCCTTTTGTGTGCTACAGTTTCATTTTCATGTCCATAAGGTAGATGCTTTTCAGGTTTTGAAAATCCTGTCTTAACTTCTTGTCAGTACTTGCATGAAAAATGATGGGATGTAACTTGTTCCAGGTTGTGATTAGCACAGACAAATGAATTCTAAAGCAGTGCTCATTTTCCTAATGTAGTCTGGTATGCTGGAAAAACAGTGGTCATGGTTGCTCAGTCGAAATAATTTCTGTGATTATGAATTGGTTTGAAGTTGACATCACATAATTAGCCTTTCAGGGGAATGACAGTCCCTTCAGGTGGATGGTGCAGCATGAGTGTGGGTTTTATGCATTGCTGCTGCTTCTGCTGTTTAAATGGATGAACCTTTGTGAGAAAATGGCACAGAGATATTACAGAACACGCTGTGCTGGATTCAGCTGAGACAGGGTTAAGAGGCTCCTAGGGACAGAGCCTGTGAGTGCTTACAGTGAAGAGCAGCACTTAGAGCTGGGAGCAGCCCAATTGATTGCTGTGAAGCAATGGAAATCAATGTGGCTACTGCCAGCTGTAAGCACTGCAGGCTGCATTCTGGGCTGTCTCCAACCACACACACCCACTTCCAATTCTAGCAAAACCTTAGTAATGAGTGTTAGGCTTCAATCAACGTTTTTGAAAGACTGATTTAATTTTTTAATTTATTTTGATAAGGCGTTTGTGATTTAGAGGTTTTTTTTTTTTTTTTAACCACCTGCATTTTGTCCCATGGGTTTTCCATGAGAAGCTGGAACACATCATTGAAATCTCCTAAGCAAAGGGCAGGATTCATTAAAAACTCCTAAAATCTTAGCAGATACTTCATTAGCATGCAGGGATGATGTTCAAATTGCAAGCAAACTTCCATTTTTATTCTTTCTTTCCTGAAGCCCATCAAAAGCCTTGTTTCTGAAGAATAACTAAACAATATTTCACATCAGTTTTCCAAACAAATTAACCTTTGAGTGGAGACCAGGCTTGGAAATACCCACCCCTGGAGGAGAGTTTTTTGCAAGTAATGAGCTCATGTAAAATTGGGTAGGCTGCAGTACTGATCAGTAATCTCAGCCAATGCACTCAGATGTAATAGCACTCTAAATCTTTTCATCCCTGCCTGTCCACAAAATGCAGAGTGATTGTTTTACAAGAGACAACAGATAGGCGCATGTGTTCAGGATCATGTTATCACTGCCTCCTGTTCAGGCACTTTGGCAGAAGCACAATTACAGCTATGCTTATCTTTTAAGAAACCCCAAAGTTTTACCAATTGCAATATGTTTCTCTAAAATTCAGATACCGAGATTCTTTAAAATTGGAGAGCACTTCATAAATTTGACTTCAGTGAACGAGATAGTGATACATGCAGGAATATATCAGATATGAGAGGCTTGCAGTTTGCTAACAGCAAGCCCCAGACTGTCTAATTCCCTGTATGCAGCACCAAGTGCACACAGGTTCATAGCAGCCTCACTGGAAATGTAATAACTGCAGCTCTAATGTGCTTTTACAGATCTGATTTTTCATTTTCATGCAAGAAAGGGTGAAAACACAGGCTGGAGGTCTGCTGGAGACTTTGCACTTAGAATAAGAATATCAACTTGGACTGAAGCATGATGTTATTGATTGTAGAGCTAAAGGTTAAACCTGTAGCCATGACATGCTTGAATTAATGACATGTTGAAGAAAGCCACTTCTAAATTAAGGACATTTCCTATATTTCCCACAAGAAATTCTTACAATGACACACAGAAGATCAGTGGTGGAATTTGTATTATCTTCGGGTATTTCATGTTGAACAAATATATGTTTGTTTTGTTAACTGCAAACCACACAGCTTGTTGGTGTCAGGTTCCAACTGGCAGATGTAACTTTACATAGTCACAAGTGGCGGCTTGTTAGCAACAATTGTGAATATTTTTAGAAATGAAAACCAATAGCAGCATTTAATTTGGACAGAAAACTGTCCAAATAGTTTAAAAACAAGTGATAAAAAAAATTGAAGATCAGTATAAAAGTTATATTTTTAAAATTTTTGTAAAACTTACATTCAACTTTTAACATAGGAAATTGTGTGTGTGTGTGAGAGTTGTTAGATGCAACCATGTTCTCAGTTTTAGGAGTCTGAAGGTAATTGCTCAATACTGATGTCAGCTTTTTGGAGCTGGTGAGTTCTAGGTTTGTGAATTGTGGTGAAAAGGGATACTTTCAAACCTGGAAGTGTAGTGTTTTTCATGGATGTTGACCATGGATAGCTTTGATGCTACGTATGTTTATCTTGTTTCACAATGTCTTATTAAAAGATGATAAACAATAAAAACCAAGCATGAGACTTCTACCCTTGAGTAACATAATTAGTTATTATCTATGGTAGATTTGAAGCACCAGTTTTGCTCTTTACCTCGCGTATTTAATTTTCCAGCTTTTGCTGTGGATTGACAGATACTGCTGTTAGCTTGAGCTCCAGCTCCAGGGTGTTGGGGCCAAAGGAAAAACATCCTATGCCCAAAAGAGCTTCTATGTCCAAAGGTCATATTAAGGCCAAAGATCACATTTTTAGCCTTTGCGTCAGGGCCTCTTGATGCACAAATCTGGGGACTCTGGCTGGCTGGAGTGAGATCTGTTCCCCACAGCACAGTGCCTAAAAATTCCCCCCGGTGATCTGGGGCAGGAAATGGAACACACAGCCCTCCAAACCTGACAGACCAATCTCCACACCATAGCTAATAGCAGAAGTGTTTATATTTAGTAAGTTCTGCAAGAAATATTTCCTATTAAAAGTTAAGAAAATGGTGAACTGCTAAAAAAGCAAATGCAGAAATATTTTATATAGTGAACCTGTCACTAGGAAGACATTCATTTATGCTTCATGTGCATGCATTTATTGAAGGGAAAATAATATGCTTGCCACACTTGTCATACCAAAAATAATGAGCTATATTGTTCATTAAAATCCAGTGTGGGTTTCTAGAAGCAGAGTTTTTATTAAAAAAATAAAAGGCCCAAGCTTGAATCTTAGCAAGATTTAGTCATAATTGCTGTATGAATTTCCTAGTTGCCGTACTAAAGCTGAGAGTTATAAAGAAATTCAGAAAGTTGTGAAAATGCAGTTATCAGGACAGTTTTGTGATTGATCCAGCTATGACCTGTCATGTAATCATTGAAAGAAACTAATCCAAAATGGCATGAATCTGAAATTTCCCAAAGGGACTGAAATGTTGAATGAAGGGCTTCAAACAAAGGGTTTGTTTAAAATGGAACATTTCGGTGCTGGCGGCTGTTTTAAGTGAGTTTGGCTGGTTACTCAGATGAAGCAGAAAGTGCTGAAGAAAAGCTGTCATATAGAAATAGTGACAAGAATAAAGAATATCTCTCTTGCATTGAATGATCAGCTTTTACCAAGAAAACAAAAAATATGTCAGGAAGAGAATTCTAAGCACACAGTAGCTTCATGCTGCTAGTTTATGTCTTACAGCAACAACAACAAAAGTGCAGACTATTGAGATGAACAAAAATATTTGTATTTGTCTTTGTTTAGTGTTTTCTCAAGTACTTTCCACATTTCATAACAGTATTGAATAAACTGAACAACAGACAACAGTTGTGGGAGGAATGGAATTGATGTGTTATTTTGTAGGGAAATGTTGCTAAACAAAGGCAGGAAATATTGTTGACTATAGCTTAGGTGAGGTTTGAGGTAGGAAGATTTACTTAGATCTAGGGAATAAATGCTGTTGAAGTAGTTGGTGCAGTGGCAATTTCAGACCATTAAAACCTGTTAAATTCAGAGAGCTGGCTGCTACAGGGAAACAAATAAACACAGACCCCAGTGCATGTGTGTTTAGCTTTCAGCCATCATGAGGGCAATCTCGCACTGAGCTCCCTCCAAATTTGGTGTGGTCAGTTGATGATCGCTGAAATAACACTGACACATCAAGCCAGTGTGTCGTTTCCTAATAGAAAAAGCACCCAAATTGTGATCTTGTCACAACATTACACTGAAAGTGTTGTTTTTGATTACCAGCAGAGAATGCACATATTAGTTTTCTATGCTGAACAAATCTGGGCTTTTGAAGGGTTTCTAACAGATAAAATAGGAAATCACCTTGAAATTACAGTGCAGAAATTACAGTTCTAAATCAAAGCTGATGATGTGAAGTAGGGCATTGGTTTAAGTCCTTTTGTTTGAAAATATTGCCTTGACAAAATCCTCTCAACAGACATTCAGAAGCACATTTGTGAATGTTTGCTGGACACTTGATTTAATACAACTTGTGCTGTCTATAGATTTCTGAGTTTATTTCTGCAGCAGTTACTGCTTTCAAATGGCTATGATGCTGGACCAAACTGTTTTCAATTCTCAGCTAAATTTGAATGTTTTGCAAAGCAAATAAGCTCTGTTTTGATATTTCTGAGGGGTGTAATAGTACAAGGAATTTGTACATTTTCCTAACAGTAAAACTGTTACTGACATGATCTTTCCTGGAAAATCAGCATGGTGAGTGTACAACAACAAAAATCTGGTAATCTTTCTCAAGAAAGATTGAATTAGCTGATGGTCTAAATAATTAAATGAAGATTAGAAACAAAGAAAAATCTGTAGCAGCTTTGCTCTGTATTTTTGAATTTGAGAGTGAATGTTTTTAACACATCCTACATATTAACTGTGTGACACCACAAGCAAAGCATATAAGAGAGTGTGTATTCATTTATTTATTAATTTTCCTAATGTACACTTTCTGTTTTAATTAATTAACGTTTGGGTGTCTATTTTTGTTGGGCTCAATATCTAAGGTCTTTTTTGAACTAGAAAGAATCCATTAAATCCTGTTTATAAGCTTCTAAAAATATTTTCCTTCTCCCACAGGTCTTGTTTTGTTTCTAAATTCTAGCAGCTACTTCATAGGCCATTTTAGACAGCAGATGCCATTTGTTTACCTAATTCACTTCTAGAAGTTTTATGTGTAAATCTATGGCAAATGCAGTATTTTTCCCTGGCCTACCAACTTTGGGCAAAAGTGAGTGCATCTGTCATCTCCCAGGCAGCCAGCGCCAGCTTCTGACACTGTCATCCACACCGGCAATTTTCCTTTATTGCTTCTACTAAATCGCTTTTCTGCTCTTGACTTCTGCACCTACAACTGAGCCAGACATTCCACATGCTTTATACTGCTGTGGGTGCTTTACCCAGGGCAAGAGGAGCCCTGTCTGCACCCTTTTCTAGCAACCCTTCTCTCCTGGTTGGCTGAGGATCTCTGGGGGCAATTCTCTCTCATGCCCTGCAGGAACCCATGTTATTCTGGTGCAGAACACAAACTGAGGCTCCTAAAGATGGCATGTGAATCATACTTGCTTGGTGATGATTTATCTTACAGGTCACTTGATGTTCTCTGAGTATCCCTGATGTTGGCTCCTTGTCTTAAAATGAAATTGGTTTGTGAAAATTATTTTTAGAATATATGTTTTACAGTTCCAGCAAGTGCAGGTTACTGGCAGGGCCACTCTTGAAATTATTCAGCTGCACTTTTCTGTCAAAAGCTGGTAGTAAATAAGAGCATCTGTTTAGAAACTGGTAGTACTGCAAACACATGGTATCTTCAAATAAACGATGGAGAATTATGCTCTGGGTTTGAGCTGCTGGTTGGTGCTGAGTGCTTCATCCACATTGGTACAGTGGTTTGTTAAAATGACTCCATAGCCTTTGGGCAGCCTTCAGTACAGAAACTGCATCAACTGGAGCACCTGCTCTGGTCTGGAAATTAGAGAAAACTGCCTTTGAAAGAATCTGTTAACGGTGCAGAACACAAATGACTTGCAGAGGATAAAAGGTCAGTTTTAAAATTAGAAGCTTTCCCTTTCATATTTTACCCTGTTGAATCTTAAGTACTGCTAGGGTAAAATTCTGAAAATAATCTGGGATTGACTCAAATTAACTACTTTTCCTAGTCTAATGTAGGACTGTTTTCAAACAAATTGTACCCACATGTGAAACCAGTTCTCCCAAATTATCTAGCTCATGTTCAATAAACTGGAAATCTTGTTTAGTGCTGAACTGCAAATACCTGGTATTCAGGGGCAGACACTGCATATCTTCTTACCCTGAGTTTTGATTAAAATGTCAGACAATGCTTTTAAGGCTGAGTTTAGGATCCAAATCTCATAAGTGGATGTCTTTAGTGATCCAGTTGTCCTTTGTTTTATATAGCAATTTCATCTGACATTTACCCACCTGATAAGAAGCTTTTCCTCCTCAGTGTTTACTTTGCTGGCCTAAATAAACAAAGCCCTCCAGCTCTTCTTATGAGATATCTACTTCTCTGACCTGGTCTAGGGTCCAGTCTGAATTCATGGTCTTTCAGAAGTGTGATAGCCCAGATGAGGCTTTGCCTGTGTTTTGTAAAGAGATAATTTTATTTATTCATCTCTGTGCTGTTTGCTGGAAAGGCTGTAAATGGGTAAGGGTTACATTTTTTTTTTCTGTGCTCCATTATTTTGGGACTTTTTTTGTGTATTGCGGCTAGTATGTTTTTGTCTCACTCTTCCTCAGCAATTCCTCTGAAGTTGCTCACTGCAAACATTCTGGTTATTGGTCCTCAAAGGTATGACCTTGCACTTTGTCATGGTTTTACACTGGCGCAATGCCAATGCCCCCATGGAAATACACTTTCTCTGGTGTCTGCCGTGAGATTTTGACCAGGAATAAATAAAGCAGGCTCTTACTTGAAAAAAAAAAAAGTTTATTAACTAAACTACAAAACAATAACTAAACTACACACAAAAGAAAAAAACACAAGGAAAATGAAAACCTCACAAAAACACTCTCCTCTCCTCCTCCCCCCTAAATTCCCAATACAATACATCTTCCAAAATCAATTCTGGGTCCAGCACCACCCTTTACAATGCTCAACTTTCAGTTCCTCAAGAGGAGAGGGAGTCCTTCCATGTGTCGTGGTGGCCTTTTTTGTCTTGTTCAGTGCTCTCACCACTGAACAAGGATCAGGGCTGCTTCCAGGGTTTTCCTTTTAAGGATGCCTCATCCCACCCCAAAAAAGGCACAGTCTCTCACCTTTGGGACATCTGTCCCCCCCCATATTTTATATATCCCCTGGGGCTGAGGGGTACCCACACTGAATCTTCTTGGGTCTGGGGCATTTCTCCCCCTGGACTCAGTCTCTGTATCGCACGGAAACATGGCTCTGTCCATGGCTACACAAAAGAGTCCAGCATAAAATGCCACTCCATCTTCTCCATTCCTCCAACATCTCTCACTCTCTCTCTGGTCCAGACCTTCATCACTTGTCTAGGAAGGGTTAATGTTCTGTAAAGTTTTCATTGTCCAAGAAGGGTTAAAAACTCCTCCAAGCGGCCGGACTCCTGGCTGCACCCCCACATCTCCTCAGCCGGGCTGCCTGCTGCCAGCACGTTTACTAAATTTCAAGGTAACAGCCACAAGCACAGGCTGCACTCTCTCTCTGTCTGTCTCCAAGGGGGGGGGGAACAGGCTCCCCATTGCTTCCCGGCATTTCTTTACTTCTTCCTTCCACCCTTGGGGGGCCAGGCCTACCTCTCCCGGCCGGGCCGCGTGGCTTTTCCCCTCCCCCGCCCAGCCAGCTGCAGGGCCGGGGGAGGGACCGAACTCCTTCCTGCCGGAATCCAAAGAGGAACTGCCAGGGGGAGAGCCCAGCTTTTACCCTGTGTTCTCAGAGCTGGATCCAATGCCCAGTGGTTGAGCCAGATGGCAATATTAAAATCTGAAGACTCATTGGCCCTAACCACAGCATCCCAGAAATCCTGTTTCCGGGTCAAACCATAACACACTTTCATTTAGCTCCATTTCTAATGCTGCTTTCCTTGATTTCACAGGGATTGTCTGCCATCATCTTGTGATTCTTCATTAATCCCTTCCAAATCTGAGTCATCAAGAAATCTTCCACAAATTTTTGTAATGCTTTAATGACTGAATAAAAATTTAAGACATTGAGTAAAACTGGGAAAGTCCCTCTAGTTACTCACATTGCCGTGCCCCTTTAGACAATTCCTTAATGAGGTCTTCTCCAGTATATTATTTATGCTGATTTAAAAAGCCAGAATAGACTGGATTATATTTGTCTTTACACTTGGGCTAGGCACAAATCTGCCCTGCCAAACTACTTTTCTATCTTTGGTAAGTGATTTCCCATTGATTCAATTATTCATTCAGCTAATATGACTAATTACCCTTCAACATTTTATTTCATTGAGAGTCTATTGGACCTAAAGATCCCATTCTTAAAGTGTTGTGGCTGTTTTTCACCAATACAACATTGGTGTTGACTTTACAAATTTGGTAAAGCCTGAAAGCATTCTCACTCAGTGTGTGACTAGGTACACAACACTATTTTACTGTACTTTCCATTTTACTTGGTCAGCCTTGGCTGCTTTTTGTCTTACACTTAACCAATCTCTTCTGCTGAAAACCGGAAAACAGAGACCCATTTGATTTGCTCTCAGATCAAACCTAGATTATCTTTCATCTCCAGTACACCATCTTTTCTTGGTAGCAAGCTGCAGCTTTCCCAATTTTCTATTTCTTTATTTTTTTTACAGGACGTGACTCATCTAGATTTTTGCAGCCTTCAATTTATCCCTATTTCTGGACTTAAGAATTAGTTTTTTCTTGTTGTTGGTAAATATTCTGTTGAAGCTTTTATTATTTTTAGTTTCTGCTGTTCATTCACTTAGGTCCCTCTTTCCTGTTTGCTTAGTGTTTCCAGGCTAGATCCCATGGTTGAAAGAATACTTGGCTATATTTTCCTATATCACCAGACAGAAAAAGCCATGATTTTTTGCTTATTATTTGTAGCTGTTTTCCCATAGGGAACATCTTCTAGGTTGTCATACAACTGACACTAAATCTTTTCTAAACCATTGATGAGGTTTCTTCCTGTGCTCTAGTCTATCGTACAATGCCAAAGGTAAAATTTCTCATTTAATCTTATTATTGGTGCCAGGGGATTAATGTCAGGTGGCACTTGTGGTGACAGTGAAAAGATTGAAAAATAATTCCATTAAACTTGTCTCTTGTATTTGATATTTGAACCATTAATAAGAGGGATTAGCTTCTTTATAGGCTGGGGAAAAATAAGCTCAGCATAATTGTCTTCCTAACCAAAGGCCTCCTTACTCCTAATACAGGAAAGATTATATTTCATAAAGATCTCTGATTAAGACATTCACTGTGAGTTTAGTCATATTATGCTAATGGTAAAGATCAACATAATAATTCCTTCATTTTCTGATGTTGAACATGATAGGTTTTCTGAAAGTGCATAAACAGGCTTAAAGCATACTCTCTTCTTAAATTCCATGTTTCCTTATAGTTTGGAATATTTGATTTCTTCAGCTCAATTTATCAGAAGGGAGAAGACAAAAAGATAAGTGGATACAATAAGAGACAAAAATATATGCAAAAAGATTCCTATTAAATGTTTTCTTTAGTAATTAACCTACATTGCCATTTTTCCATTGCAAGGAAAAGTAGAGTTTTCAAGATCTTCCAGAACCTCCCAGACACTACATGCAGGTTGACAGCAGGGAGTAATTTATTATTGTTTTTGTATCTTGAAAATGAAGGAGAGATGAGCAGTTTGTGCAATGAAGAAGGCCCCAGTTTGTGTTTTTCTCACATCGATGCTTCTAAAAGAGAACTAGAAAGATTCTCTCCTTTTTTAAAGGTATGACAAGCACAATAATATTCTGTATATGCCCAGTTTCAAATACTTTGGCCCCTATTTTGCTGCATACCTCCATCAGATTTGTTTTGCAGGGTTTCCTTGAGTTGACTCCAGACTCTAATTCCTTGAGTCCTAAAGCAGAAGCCCAAGTGAGTAAAGGAGATCTCACACTTTTATATTCTTATAATTAATCATAATCTGTGTATTTCAAATTAGATACTCTGTGCTACAGTAGTAATGACCAGTAATAGTAAATACTATTTTTGAAAGTGTCTACATTTAGAAAAAATATCTTCTGTGATAGAATTTAGAAACTATTAACAAATGCTGAACTACAATTCTAAATATTTAGTGGCATATTCTATTTTTCCTGAATAAAATTCAAGCCATAGCAGTTTTTCTATTCATCATTCAAATTTTGTTGCGAACCCTCATTGCCTGAGGAAGACTTAAATTCATAACAGAGTCAGCACAAGGTTAGCTGCCAGCCTTCTTCCTTTCCTGCTGCAAAGAAAATGTTATTTCATCACTGCTTAGCAGAGACTAATGAACTGGCACAGATATTAATTTTACATCTTTTTAAAATCTTTTATTGAGGAATGAGTAAGGAAAAAATTGGGGTTTTTTTCATGCAGTATAACACAGTAAAGCTTCCAGCCAATAACTTTATAGACTATTTTTTTTTAATCCATCAGATTCTAGGCAGAGTTTCTAGATAAGCATTTCAGTTACATTTTATCTCTCCTTTACCAGAACATCTGTTTCTCAGTTCTCAGAAGGTGTTTTGTTTACCAGGCATTCTGGCCTAGGCTAGAGTCCCTTCCCAAGGATTTACATGACTGAAACTTGGACTGATGTGGGAGTGAGAACAAATATCACAAACCTTTTATTGTTGGAAATGATTTGTTCCTGTTTTAAGACCAACGTAATTAATTTGCATTTGTAGCTGTCTTCCTGAGATAAGCAATATGTGAGTTTATTGGAAAGAATGTTTGGGGAAATATCAGAGAAGGGGGTAGAAACCCCCACCAGAAATTCAAACAATGAAGGCTGGCAATGGGAGCCATCCATGTCTAGATAAGGGCAATGGACCCATGAGAGGTTGAAAACACTGAATAGAGCAGGAAGGGCTCCTGAATACAGGATAAGAAGGGCCAAAATTATTTGCTCCGACTCTTGGAAAATAGTTTACATTAGTAAATACAACTGGAAATGCAGCTCTAAAGTGTTTAGTCTCTGTGAGCAGCAATACACCAGGTAGCTATGATGTTCAAACCAACTTTGTTATTTGAGATTTCATGGGCGTTCTAAAGCTAACAGCTTGTGCCTTTAGAAATTCAATAAGAGGGAATGCATAATGGATAAATTACTAGCTAATTCTGACTAGGGAAATGTGAGGGAAATCTGTTGCGCTGTACCTTCATGTTTGTGCTTATAGTAGGATGTAAAGGCAGGGGCAGGCACATACTGTATGGGTTTGGTTGAAAACAACCTATGTAGAAAGAAAATAAAGTGAAAAAATAGTTATTCTGTTTTTCTAATAAGTTGAGAAGGTTGTCTTTGAGGAAGGATGCTGATGGTCTTTCTGGTAATTGTTCATATAAACCTTTTCAGAAATTCAAACAGCTCTTACTTAAACTACTATTACTCTTAGGAAAGTGTTCCAAAATTTTATACCTTCTTTAATTTTCCATGTCACTGTTCCAATGGCTGGTTTCTTATCCTTTGGTGGTGGACACTGGCATTTACTTTTTTTAGCTGTTATTCCTCCTTATATTCATCTTTCTTGCTCACTTATTTTTATGGGTAGTTTTATATTGTCACAACATTAGTCTTGGTTTTGCCAGGCTCTGCAAGCCACACTACTTTGATATAGTTTGTGAAGTAGATAATGCGCTCCTATGCTCATGGTAATTGCTTTTCTTGGTATGTATTCCAACTTGAAACCATATTTTTGAGCACAGGAGACCCAAGCAATATTTCTGACGTCCAGATGTGCTGTTTGAATGATATCTCACCACTGACTTATACAAAAGTATTGATCTTCTTTACCTCTTCTAGAAATATTTTGTCTGATAAACTCAATATCCTTTTCTAAAGCAGACTTGGACTGATGATTCATAGTCACATAGACAGAGAAATATCAGTGATTTGCTGCAGATGGGAGCTGGCTTTTTTTTTTTTACAGCAACTTTCCCAGTCCTGAAATTCATAATAGTGTACTCTATATTAATGCTCTTTTAGTCCATTTTCTATATATTAGATAAAATTTTTTGCTTCCTGTTGATTTTCAGATCCTCTGTATTGATAGCACATTATCAAAACCATTTTTATTAGCACCCATGTCTTTGGGGCATTATTAGTGCCCATCTTTAACACAGTTATATTCACAATGACCCCTGAATAACCTGTTCAACAAGAAGCAGCTGTAAAGGGAAAAGTAGAAAAAGTAAGGAAGCAGCATGATGTTTTGCCCAAATATTCCACCATCAGACTAATTTTCCCCAATCCAACCGCAATCAATTTGTAGCCTTTTTTTGTTTGTTTGCTAAAGTGAAGCTTTTTTTTTGTTTGTTTGCTAAATTGAGGCTGTAGCCTCCCTTGAAACATTCTGACAGCATAAGTTTCTTACTTTCTCCTGTGCCAACTGCTCTTGCAATTCAGGAATTGACATCAAATCTAAACAAGCTCATCTGCATAGTATGGCAAAACTAAAAACAGCTGCAAGAGAAATTCAACCTTGGTTCGCATAATCCTGCTTGTATGGAGTTTCTTCAAAGTCTGATGTGGATCACTGCTGAGTGTTTTGTTGGGGAAGATCTACAGGGGATAAAAATCAAGGGAAGGCATGATGGAAATCTCATGCAGTGCAGGAAAATAGTTTTCCAAACTATTCATAAACTCCAGTAATTTCATGTTGTGAGGTCAAAACTAAGTGAAGATGGGAGCTGAGGTTTTACAGATACCCTTGATTCAAGCTCTCAGATCTTCAAATTAAAGACATGACAGCTATTCCTTCCCACTATTCCTGCAAAGAGTCTGAAACAAATTAATTTTTTAAAATGTAAATGCTTTTCTATTTAGGAATAAGGATCTACAAGGCTATGGCTGAAATTCTAAAAATACAAATAATTTTAACTTTAGGAGCTAAATTCCTAGTGAAGCAGACAGGGTTTAAACCTTTGAAAGAAAGAGCTGGCTGATTTTTTGCAGTGCCTCAGCTTTGATATTATTTCTCTAAGATCATCTGTACCCATATGTTTTACTACTACTACTACTACTAATTATCATCATTATAACAACAATAACAAAAACCATATTTATTTGAAATACTAATGTAGAATTTTTATTTAAAAATTATAAAGTTCTTTTTGAAATATAAAGGAAATTTTTGGTACCTATTTCTTCAACTTTTCCAGAATAATTCTAGTATTTTCCTGTCATGAAGAAAAATGCCAGTGACACCAGAAATGAACTTCAGGGAGTTTCTCCATTTCATGGGAACTGTTGGTTCCTGTCCTTACCCAAACTTTCTTGAGGTCAGCTTGATTCTGCTCTGCTGACAGAGCAATTAAAAATTAAAAAAAAAATTTGGAATTAATTTTTTAATCCATCTCAAAATATGCCTCACTCTTCTCAGCTTCGAGGGAATAACAGTTTCCACATTTTAGGCAAATGAAGATAAAGCACTTTTTTAAAGCACTCCTGGATTTTGGGGTGTTTTCTCTGCTGTTGGTACAAAAGCAGCCTGTTGGTTTAATGCCAGTAACCAAAATCGAAGCTACTCCTGTTTCAAGGCTGTGTCTTTGCTCAGGTGTTGATGCCTCTGTGCTGCTTGCATATGTCAGTGAGTTCATCCTCTCAGGACTGCCAAACACAACCTAAGCATGATCCTGATTCTTTGAGGTGGAAAAATGGAGTTTTGGGGAATTAGAGACAACAGGGTGCGTTTTCCATGCTTTTGTCAATTAGGGATGATTTGAAGGCTGAGTTGTTGCTGTGTCTTTCTTACGTTTTCTCATATGCAAATTTTAACACTTTGACTGGCACAGAGGCTTGAAGTTAAGAAACTTAAAAGCCAAGTAGGAAGGATTATGCTGCTCCAGGAATAACAAATGAAGTGTGACAGGCATACACATTATTTTTTAAATTCCATGTAGTTAATTTGTTAATTACAGTCAAAAACAATGTTGCTAACTGAGTTTAAAATGCCCAGATAAATCTGGGATTTGGACCCAAAATTAAATATATGATATTCATAAATATCATGCTGACAAACAAATCTACAGGATGCAGCCAGAATTGAAGTAGGACTTGTTTCCCAGCCTGTGTGGAGTAGTCATTTGCAGTTACACAGAAGATGACACCTTGAGCGCATCCAAGAACAGTTTACCACTGTGTTAGGGGTGATCAGAACAGGGAATGAACTTCCCACAGGCAGTTTAGAGACTGGTCTAGGTAAAACCTCATACGGGTGTAATGTAAAATAAAGATAGAAAACAGTAAAGAAAAGAAAAAAGCTTTCTAACTCCCTGTTAATCTTGGTTTATTCCTGCTTCAGAATTGGTCAACAAAAGAGCACCTGATCTTCCTCAGCTTTCTTCTGGCTTATGGAACTGCATGGAGGGTCAGGTTTGCAGGCAGCACTATATTCTTGTAATGAATTTAACCTGATGCATGCAAATAAGGGTACTCCAAGACCACCTGATGTCTCTAAATTTGGGTTTATTTCTGAATTGATACAACACTGCATAACCCACTGAGAAGTTTTCAATTATTTCTTTACTATGCCCTTGCTGTACCTTTTTCCTTATCCTAAGCAAAGGACACTCACTCTTGTAATGTCCTCAGTGAAGTCATCTCTGACTTTGCTGGGTGACTTCTACAGGAAGTACTGAATTTTTCTTACTTTCTGATTGTTAATGCATGTTTCTTTCAGAAACTTGTCTCTATTGGAGGTCAAACTGTGAATGAATAATACAATGCCAGCAGCGGTATAGGAAAATATTAAATCTTGCCATGTGGTAATTTGGGAGGGAATCATGACTGCTGCTGTTTGAGATTCCTGTGATTCTACTTTTCAATTTCACAGCTTAATGAAAGAGTCTTTTTGTCACGTTTCATCAGTTCCTCTGGTTCTGTCACACTTTCTCTCCTGCAGTTCCCCTTGCCACGGGAAAAACTTCCAGAAAGCGTCTGCATGTTTGTCATAGTTACAATTTAGGATTCCTGTGTCAAGATGTCTTAAACACTTTAAATCTGTTTGTAAACTTCTGCACAAGCTTGACTACAGCTTACAATTTGAATAGCTGCCCTGCTGTTCTAGAACCTACTTGGGCAATGGTTGTACTGTCAGGCTTTTAACAATGAATTAATTATATTATTAACTTTGAATCCACTTTTGTTTTTCATATTTGAGTTTGACCACACAGAGGGGTATCCTTTAGCTCACTTTATTAAAATACTGTAGCATAGTTTTAAGGGTTGTAAATAGAAAAGGAAACTTTAAAAATAATTTGATACTTTTGAAATTGTTGTGTTTTGGCACTGGTCAAATGCCAGGTACCCAAGAAAGTCATTCACTTATCTTCTTCTGCTAAAGCTGAGCAGAGGAGAGGGGAAAAAACTAACCAAGGGCTCATGAGTTAAGAACTGGTAGAAAACATTTAAGGACAAAACAGGTTCAAATTGAAAGGTATAAAGTAAGTTGATTCTTAACAGAGTCAGAGGACGATAATGAGAAGTGAAATAAGCTTCTAAACAACCTTTTTTTTCCCCAGTCCTTCTTTGTTTCTCACTGACAGTGCAGGGAGACATGGTGTGCGAGTTTTGGGCAGTTTGTCACTCAAGATTTCCTTCTGTTCCCTCAGGGAAATGAGTATTTTCTTCTGCTATGCCATTGGGGCCCTCCCACGGGCAAACAGGATTTCCCTATGTACTGGAAACCATGACCAAGATGAATGTGGCTTTTCTGCATCTAAATTTATTGCCTTTCCATTCAGGGATTAGAAAAGATTTTCTGCCTTGAAGTTTACCCATATTTAAAAATTAGAAAAATGTTCATGCCGTAGGAACTCTGATTTCCGGCAGACAGTTGAGAGTTACATGACTTATGTCAGCCAACCCAGCTTCTTTTCCAAAGCCATATCCTAGGCAAAGATGAATATATTTTCTGCAACAGATTGAATAGAAGATGTTACTTTTGGTTAACACAAATGCAGTGGTCTTGTTTCACTTAAATTTCCTAATGACCTGCTTTTGACTTGAGAAAAAAAATCTATGCTGATTTATTCTTTGTGAAGACTGCCACATTGTTAAAGCTGAAATGCAGATCCTGTCACCCTCTTCTCAATAAAAGTCATGCTTACAACCCTTAATTTAAAATATTTTAATCGCCAATACTGAAACCTGCCTATTTCTAAGTGATTTGGGGGATTTTTATATTTTTTCTTTTATTGCGAACTGTTAAGATGATCCAGCGAGTACAGCGGAGAAATTAAAGAACATGCTAAAATTAAGCCTATGCAGAGAAGAATTTATTTCTTGGTTTTGGTAAGAGCAAAATGAATTTTCAAACTAATCAAGGCTATGGGATCTGGGACTAGAAAAATGAGGGAAGGGATTTTCTTAAGCAATATACTTAGCAAAAGGTTAGGGATGAAGTAGTACTAGAAAGAAATTCCAGAGCTGAACAGCAATGACTTTTATGGTAGACCAACAAAAATTACTGTTCATTAAGAAGAGGAGAACTCCATGAGAACAACATTACTTTAATCTGTTTTCATATTCAGAGCTATTGTAGTGTATTGTAAATTTTCATTACAGTTTTATTGCTTTGCCATTATACCTGTTCTTCAATTATCAATCCTTGCTGCTGTTTAGACATCCAACTCGAGCACTGCTGTGCTGTGTAGCTGCTGATCATGCTTCTGTTTTCCCATGCAGAAGAGCATTCTTCCTAATGAAAAATAAGGTTCTGAAATTGTTGTAAAACTTAAACTTCTTCTTTCACTGCTAGCAGTGCCTATACCCTAGGTTATGTGCATTTTAAACTGAGAGGCCACGAATGGCACAATGAGTATTGCAGGAAGAAAAGTCCTTCAGATTTTCTGTCTTTAAAAGATGTGTGTCCTCTAGAAGAGATGGTATTTGTGGTGTGCTCTTTGGCTGCCCTTTTCACTGGGAGGATGAGAAAGGAGCCCTGGGAGTGTTTAAATAAGCTGTTGTGGTTTTATTGCACCATTTCCCAGGCAGAGGCGGCTGCAGCTGCCTCTCTCTTAGGATGGCTCCCTGGGACTTTGGCCTTCATTACCTGGGGAAGGGGGAACAAAAGGTGTGCTGAACTTCCTTTTTATTATTGTTGAGTGTGCTCAAACAGGACTAGCTCAGCTGAAGAAGCCATCAAGGAGGTTGAGAGCAGTTTAATTTCTGGTCAAAGGCAGGGGAAGCAGAAAGTGAGGCTGTGGGCCCAGGGTGCTGTGTGGTGGGAAGGGAAGATGGAGAACACCTCTGTGAGGTATGAGCCAGCCCTGCGGCTCCTGCAGGTCTGCACCCTTCCTCAAGTGCAGCCCCAATGCCGCTTGCCTGCTTTGTGAGTTCCCTCTCCCCCCCCCCCCCCTTTTTTTTTTAAATCCCAGTTATGCTTTGATAACTTCCCATGGAAAACAAAACAAAAAGCACAAGATACTTCTCCATCCCATAACAAGTTTAATTTTTGTGTCTGAGTTGTTGTCAGGATAATTCAGCATTTTCTGTTACTGCCACTCCCATCTGTCCTTTTATCTTCTTTGGCAAACTTCCAAAGGAAGCTGGATGCTTGCATTCCTCAGAAAATGCTGAAATTTGTGATCATCAAAAAAATCGTTGTATCCTACTAAGGGTTTAAAGTAGCTTTACTTTAGTGTTTAAAGTAGGTTTAATTTGTTGTCAATATTTGGACCTTACAAGTGTTAAGAAGTGTTAAAATATCTACTTGGTTGAATTTAACACCTAATTTATATTTTAATTCATTAAGTCCAAATTCTTGTGTTATTCATTGTGATTATTTAAATAAAATGAAGGCTCAGGAAGATCTCTGGGCAGGTTTCTGCAGCTTGCTCTGTAATCCTGAGGCTGCTTGGTTTGAAACATTCATGGCAGAGCCAAAAGCAGCTTTAACTTACCTGCAGGGTTAATTCCTGGGATGGTGCTCACCCTGCCCTGGGGAAGCCAAGGCTCTCTCCCTCTCCAACCACCAGGTTTAGAGAAACAACTTTATGAGTATAAAGAGACCAGGTTTTCTTACTGACAATTATATTGTGCTTACCACTGCTAATTTTCTCTCTTGAAAATGTTATGCTCTATTCTAGTCCAGCTGAAATTAAATGAGGGAATGGTCCATTGGGGTTCTTTGCCTGTTTTTATTCCAAAGAACAAAGAGGGCAGTGCCATTTGCAGGGCTTTAATCTGGGACCTTGTCATTGGTTGTGCAGGCTTGGACTCTGATGTTATTTTATCTCAGCTGTGGTAATGTCTGTGGCATTCCAAGAGGGAAGGGAAAATTTCAAAAGTTTCCTTTGCACATGCACCCCTCCACTCCCCCCATTCCTGTGGTCTTTATGTCTATCAAGCTTGGGTTTGTTCTCCATATCCTGATTTATTTTTTCCCTTTGTACTGGATATATTTGTTGTACTGATAATTATCACGTTTAATCTTGGCTAATTTTATCTTTCAGGAAGCAGAAACCTGTCCTGATCTTTAATTAATTATTTTAGTATTATTCTTGTGGTCATGCAGAGATCTTGAGCTTCTGATGTACTGTTTTCTGTACATTTTCCTGCTCCCCCACATCTTGAACTCTGCTATGGTCATGCTGGCCTCTATGTCTGAGGGGCTGAGCAGCTGAAATAATTTCCTGAACAGTCAGGTCATAAGCATCCCTGGGGAACCCCTTTCTGCATATTAGATTGGCAGGGACAGAAGTGTGTATTTCCTCCTTCCTAGTGAAATATTTGCAAGCAAGATTTGCTGCCTTTTTTTTTTTTTTCTTTAAGGGAGTGATTTTAGTCTCTAAATCTAATCCTTTAGGTTTTTTTAATCTGCAGTCAATATAAGCTTGCTTGTCCTCTTTCTTGCAAGACTATTTAAAGCTAAAGAAGGTCAATAATGTGGTTTGGGATGTGAGAATAGGTGTTTTAGTCTAAAAAAAGCCAGCTCTCTAATTCAAATAGTGCCTGGGGACAGACTTCTCACAATGCATGTTACTCCAAAGAGAATGTACACCATTAGTGGTTTTAGTGGTTGAATTAGTAGACTGACTGTATTTCCTATGCAGGAGCTCAATAATGTGCTGGAATGGGCATCATGCTTTGAAAGCTAATTTGGTTCTACAGTAAAACAATGTGAGACAGATATTTTTTGCTTGCATCAGTTTTTTTGTACTGCCATATATGCATTTAAGATTCCTTTTTTTATTTTCTGTTTTTGTTACCTAATCTGCATAATTTAGTCTGTATAGTAAGTCTTTTCAAATAATGTAGAGCTCATTTATGTGTTTTGGAGGAGGACTGAGGTTTTATCTTCAAAATACTCAGGCATTTAACATCTCTTTTCCTGTTTACTCAGTGAAGTTTAAGCTCCTGTTTATTGTCTTTTCTCAGGTAACTGGCCTTGGAATGTCTTTAGCAGGGCAATGACATCTATATCCATATATTATGACACATACATGTCCTCTTTCTACTTCTTTTTCAGCAAAACTCCCAGGTAGAAACATGTTCCTACAAAACAATTAACAAGTGGCTTCTTTATAAAGGATACAGCTCATCTATGTAGCGTTTGAATCCTACATTGTACTTCTGTACCTGCATTTCATAGGCTAATGGTTCCCCTTTAAAAATTTGTGTTTTAAAAAGAAATTACATATAAGTCTAAAAACCCTGAGTCTCCAAAACTGCAAATTAATCAGGAAAGAGTTCAAGTGCATGTAACCATTTGCTGTACAGATAGATATTCACATCTAATCACGATATATTAGCTTAATTCTGTGCAGATCAAATTTGGCAGTTAATTTCCCTAGTACAACATTAGAAAAAATACCCAGCAAATCCACACAAATCAGTTTTCTTTTAAGCAAAAAAAAATTCACTACTTGAGGTAAAATTCTATTAAATCCATTCTGAAATTTTATGTACCAGTGAGGTTAAGGGTATTTCCCCTCTAAAGTTTGACTAGATTTGGTATCATTTGCCTTCACCTGTGCCATGTAGGCGTGCAGTGATGTTCAAGCCTTTTTTTTGCTCTAGAGTCTGCCTTATTTCAGTGTAAAGGCTACTCCTGGAAGTGCTGTATTGACCTGGCTGTGCCAAGTGTATGGTTGGACTCAATGATCTTAGAGGTCCTTTCCAACCCAAACATTTTTATGATTAAAAAGTACTGAAATATATATAACGTATTTTAATAGCTATTGTAGTGGTAGAAGGCAAAACAGCCTAATTTTTTCATCCATGCCCGCTTTTCTTTTCTCCCAAATGAAAAAGCAAGACTCTGTGGAGCTTTTCTTCTTGAAAAACAGTGACAGATTCTATAATACAGATAAAATGTTTACACAATAAGACTTGCTTATCAAAAGCACAGGCATTTATGAAAAGCAAGAGTCTTAAGATCTGTGTTGCCTCTGGGTCTAAACCTTCTTAGTAATTTTCTTGAAGTTTTTCTCTTTTAGAAGCATGCCCTATGGCTATAAAGAACTATTTTCTTTTCTTGGTTCTTAAGGAATATTCATCATGCCTTGCATATTTCTGTTTACTGCCATGCCAGACATTTTTCTCTTTTAGAGGAAAGCC
The DNA here is from genome assembly GCA_039654755.1 of Calcarius lapponicus. NCBI lineage: Eukaryota > Metazoa > Chordata > Aves > Passeriformes > Fringillidae > Calcarius > Calcarius lapponicus. Next base: position 8,404,541 of record CM077471.1, read on the forward strand.
ATATGTTTCTTGTTTATGTAGCTCCTATGCAAATATCAGAAAAATGGTTAAAATGTTGTTTTCTATATTCTTTCACCTTTGAATTAAGGTTTACATTAGGTCACTAAAAACTAAAGAGCTTAAGACATAATTTTTTTCCTTGGATCTTCCCAGTATTATTTTATCGTCTGTGGTGCAGGCTGAGTACAGTGGATATGGCTGACATCAGATTCCTGGTAAAACCTCTACATCAGGACATTCCTAATAAGGATGGCAAGCAGAATTCTCAGCGATAGTCCCAGTGAGATGAGTATTAGTGAGTCACAGAAAAAGTACTAATTTATAAAGAGGTCAGAATCTAACCTTTGCCAGACAGATCCTTTTCTCAGTTAATTCCTGATGTAATAGTCTGAGTTCTGTGAGGGACTTGGTTCCTGCAAGCAGCTCCTGCATCCACAAAAATTAATGGGAGTTTATGTGTCCACTGTAGGAGGTCTATTCAAGTCTTCCTATGTCAGGTGGAAGCCTGGTTACTTTGGAAGAAGTTTTATAATTAAAAAAATATATTTTGAGACATATTTCCTACAAGAATTAGCTTCCTACAATAATTTCTATAAAATTACTGTAAAATCTATTGATTTACTTCCTCTTCTTTCAAGCACTTTTTAAGAATTGCTCCCTGGCACCAGTGTTTTCCTGGTCAAGAGAAGTAAAAATATACTTGCATTCAAACACAAAGACTATTGCTTATTTTGTTGGAAATGTTCCAATCTGTAGCTTGCTTTTCCCAAGTAGATGACAAAGGCCAATCTTTACAGGCCAGAGGGCTTTTCTTGCAAAGATAAGTAGCTGCTGCAGTTGTGGATATTTCCATGTGAGGATCATTTCCTGAAAAAGCCAGAAATGGACTGTCTGTACTGGAGCTAGAACTCCCCTTGTGCCACATGGTTGATCTCAGAGTCAGTAATGTTGGCTCTACAATAAAGAACAAATAGCTGCTGCATGCATTATTGCTGTCAAGGTCATCATTCTGGGAAAAACTGGAGAGTTTTAAAATAAACTACTTCTATATCCCTACTCTCTATTTGGTTTTCAATTTCATTGCAAGTATCCAATTTGTCAGTTCGGCATTTTGCTCAGAAAAGAGGCACAAAGTACTTTACGTGCTTCCATACTTTCTTCTTACCTTCCCCTCAGCTTCACTGTTCCATTGGTGGGGGTGGAATTATCCAACATGGAAGTTGGATCTTCCCCCAAAATGTTATACCGAGTTTCATGACCATTACATGAAGTCAAGTTCAGAAGTTCTTTTAAAAGTTGTTTGTTTGGCTTCTTTATTTTGAAAGTAATTACATGCTCAGGTCCAGATAATCTAATTTACTATGCACCAAAAATACTTCTGCAACTGGAGAAACCCGAAGACTGGATATTGTGTGGGTGTAATATCTCCCAAATTATGATCAGGTCTGGCTTTCATGAGAACCTCACTTGGCAGTGGTTTTTGTTTTGTTTTGTTTCTAAAGATAGTTAATCCTGTAGTCTAATAAATAATTTATTGTGTGAATCAGGAGCAATTCTGCTGAAGATTATGGGATTTTTACAGTAAAAGTTATTGAAGGAATTGAGTCCTGAGAGGTTGTTGCCTACAAATAGTGCATACTGAAGTCATTCCAGCACATCTGGCTGAGGATACAAAATGCTTTTGATTCTGAAATAAGTGATAGCATAAAAAGAAGCTAAAGCAAAAAGATACCAGCCAAGAAATCACTATAAAGAATAACACCTGAAGTTCAGCTACATTGTTTTTTTTCTTTAATGAGTTAATCTCTAACTGCTTTTAATTTAGCAGATAAATATGCTAGAGGAGAATATTTCAGAATGTAGCCTGTGGTCAGGCTTTTTAATTTCTCCTGTACCTTACAATATTTACCCTGTTTCAGCAGACATCAGAAAGGTTGTATAGTCAGAAGGTGAAATTGCTCCTGACTTTTCTGCCGGTCATTAAAAGTTTCTTCTAATGTTTTTTGTTTGGAGGTGTCTTTATCTCTCTTACTTGCATGAGTCAACCATCACAAATTTTAACCAGAAATATTTTCACTAGCACTATCCAAGCTAATACAACAACCCCTCTCCCTGAGTTTATAGAGAAATTATTGATGATTTTTCCCTTCTAGATATGGGCAGGAAGGTAAATAAACAGTCTGGTTGCATTAAAGATCCCTAGAAGTAGATTTTGTGCAAGTGTTTGCACTCTGTTAGCAAAGAACATGAATAAAAAGTTAAGTTATGCCCTACAGTAGCTAAATAGAAGCAGCTGAGCTGCTTGGGCAGCTCCTTAAAATGTCATGTAATGTGTAGTTGCATGTTTTTTCAGCCTGGGTTCTATCCCCTTCATGGATTCCAAGTGGCTTTGCAATCTCTCGTGGGTGTTCTTGCTTGTTAGTGAGGTCAGGATTTCTAACATCTAGATGGGTAATAGATTTTGCTTTTTATTGAATTAGAAATCTGCTTCTTCCAGTTATTCTTTTTACATTGTTCCATTAATTTAAGTGCCCACTTTAATCTGTGTGTAACTGTCCCACTTCCAACCACAGCTGTTATTTTTACATGGGATCAAGAATGGAAGAGTGTTACTGGTACCTCATCTGATTGTCCCTGTAGATTTCATTTATGTTACTTTGTCAAAAAGAGCCTGAATAATTTCACAGGTATCCTCTAAAAAGCTTTAATTGGTGGCAATGTCTGTTAAAATAGTTGAAGGCAGGACACCACAGTGTCCCCTGCTCTGTGACTTTATAAACAGCAAGACTTACAGCAGCTATTTTTGTGACAATGATATACTTGCTGCCAACTGTTCACACATTTATCAGTAAGTTGCTTTCATCAAGGGATGGAATTTATCTATTGCAACTGATTGTAACTTAAGGAATAATTAGCAGATAAATTTTTTGCTGGTTTTCAGTAAGAATATTTATGTCCAACTCTTGTGAGGTTTTGCATCTCTTACTGACCCAAAGTGATACTCCCTACAGAGATATTCTTATACTTCACAACTGTACTACTCATTTTTAATTTATGTGAAAAAATAACTCTTGATGTCCTTGATCTGTTCATCAACCTCCTGCTCTGCTAAACAACGATGTGCAGTCCATCTCTTCTGATTTCTCAGAGTTTGCCTTCATTTCTGTGTCACTGTGAATGAGGAACTATTGTTCTTGAAATAAGAAATAGAATGGGAAATAAGCTTACAGCCCCTTATGCTGCTCAAAATGCTGAATTTGTAAAATTCATACCCCTCTGAGTATGAATTAATATAAACTTGAGATTGTAAGGGAAGTGCAGGAGAAAAAACCCATCCTTATCTGTAATTTTACAAGGTTCTGCTTACTTTAAACACATTTTTGTCTTGTACTACTAATTTCCTTGTCTGGTTCTCTCTGCCTGCTATGGCAAAGAAGATCAACATTTTCTGTCCACAGCTCTGAAGAACAGGAGGCAAAATCTTGAGTTTTGGTGTTTAGTTATTTTGGAACTAGCAGTACCAAGTATGGACAGAAGTGGTAGTAGAATTTACCAGCACTTATAAGAGGAAGGGAACCTTGTGCAGAAAGTGCAGTATAATAAATATTTTTTTTGTAAATAAGTTAGATTCCACATGTTGTCTAATAGTAAGTGGTTTCTGGTCAAGGAAAATTAAAAATTGTCCAGTAAAAAACCCCAAAAAATCATCAGGCTTTTAAAAAAATCCATAAGTTATACAACTTGGTCAGATAAAAAGGTGAAAAATTCAGGAGTCTTCTTTAGGAATTACTTTGTCATAGTGTCTTTAACGAAACCTACCCAATTTGTGATTATTTTAAAACTATTCCCATACAAATAACATTACTTAAATTCACCTTTAAAATTAGGTCTTGTGTTAAACCAAGCTTTTACGTTATATATGTACATCACCTTATCACTTGTAGAAATTTTTCTATTGCAATAAGCTTTAGGATATCAAGTTCCTACCTTCCTGAAATCAAGTTTGAATTGCTAGAATTACCTTAAGGGCAGAAATACTGAGGTTTTAAGCAAGGTTTTCATATCACTATGTATATTTTTTCATGTAATATGTGATGGAGTAAAATGACAAAAATTGTGGGAAATTGTAGCTTTTGAGAAGAAGCCTTCTAAAAGTCAGTTTTAAATGTAAACATTTTGACTATTGTGTTTATTTCTGCATCTCTGGTTCAAATGTAGGTTATGATGTTTCATAAACACATTTGCAGCCACTTATGACACACCTGACTTATTAAACCTTCATTGTAGTGTTTGTCAAAATGTTTCATTCTAACATTTCCCTCTCGACATTCACTAATTTAAAAATACTTAGATACGAAAATTCAAATGTCCCAGATGACTTTAAAATGCATTAAGAAAACCTTTAGCAGAAAATGCTGCATGATTTGTCTAGAAAATGACACTACTATGGTAATAACACAACTTAATATGCCTATGGAAGCAGTCAGTCCTGTTGCTGGAGAGAGAACAAAAAAACCCAGCAAATGTGAGCTGGTTTTGAAGAAAAAAGTCTTTTGATGGAAAATTCTGGTGGGTGCAGGATGATAAATGATTTCAGTCTCTCTCCTGATATGTGCTTATCTCAAGCTCTACAGAAAAATCTTGACTCTTGGAAGAAGCAGGGAGAGTGGAGTATTTGAAGCCTGGGGAGGGACAGGAGCAGCTGAATGTTGATTTGCAGTGCTTGTTAAACCCTCCTGATATGCCTGCCCTAAGGCTAAAGCAAACTTGCACTGACACTAATGGTATTTGGTCAGCAGCAGGCTACAAGATAAAAGGTGCCAAGTACAAGACGTTGTTTGCTGTTATTTAAATTGGTTCCTGGTGTTGGACAGAGCTGGGACTTTAACGGGGCTCTTGTGCAAACAGCATAATTAAAGCCATTAACATCTCTCAGAGGTGGAAGAAACTAATTTTTCAGAAAATGTCAAATTCTAGTGAATGTATTTCACAACAAATGAATTCTTTTTTTTTTAAATTGGATCTACAGCTTACCAGAGAGTGAGATGAAATTTCAGGAATACATTGTAAAATACCAAAAGAAAGAAAGAAACCTTGGGTTTTCCCTACATGGCAATAATTTGGGTTTTTACAAATGTGTATCTCTGCATGCTCGGTGTTCAGTGTGTTTGACTCTAGGTGTGTTATAATTTGTGTCCTTTCTTGCTGGAGAATGTGGGAGAATTCTTCTTAAACTTGGTGCCATCCAGCTCAGGAACTTATTTCAGTGACAGCTAGTTGTTTTGCTCTTCTTGACTTTTCTTTTTTAATAAATGAATTTCATATTATCAGATGTCTTAAAATGCAATTGACAGTACTTCAAGAAGATAGCCTTGTTACTTTTTGTCATAAATTTGGCTAAATCAAAAACTATCTTTTGGGATTATTAGAGTATGAAACAACATTGAAATGTGAAGAGCAGAAAGATTGCCTCCTGTGCCAAGCAACAATGTTGTTGTTGTTTTCTGATATGTATACAACTCCTGCAGCATTTTATTCTGTCAAGGCTTTTGAAAAGTGCAACATTTTGAAAATACTTGTTCCCCAACAAATGAAAACATTTAGAATATTTGTTAATATAAGCCCTGGAGGAAATGTTTGTTCCAAAGCAACCCTGCTCCTTCTTGTTCTCTTCTGTGAAAAGAGCTGAGATACTTTTGAGATTTCTCTCTGGGAAACTAAAATCTTCTTTCAAAAGCCCAGATGTATAATTGATATGCTTGAATAAGTAACTATGAATGTTCTCTTTGACAATGGAGTGATTGACAAAACGGTCACTGCTCTTTTACCTTGAACTAAGCCAAGGAAGGTGCCCAAGGGACTTCCAGAATTGCTGGTGACATGGGATAGAACCTCAGTAAACACAATTAAAAGCATTTTCTGGAAGCAAGAGGCTGCTACCTGCTCAGATTTTTAGCAAGAGTTTTGAAGCACTGTTAACAGTTTCAGATTTGCTTCCCATGCCTGTGGAGAATGTGATTTGCATCCTTTTGTTGCAGTACTGCTCATAGCTGCACCCTGGACAATTATCTTTGGGAGGTGTTTAAACTGAAGAGCTGCAGCCCCAGCCTTGCACTCAGAGAAGAAGGAAGGGGGGGTTGAGCAGGTGAACCCCAGCACATCAGGAGCACCTTCTTAAAGAAACTGATCCGCGTTAAAGGAGAAACCTCTAACATTTTGTCCTTGTTCATGGAGTTGCTGCTTTGCTGTGGAGTGCAACTAAATCTAACTTCCATTGCACAGTCTGTTAGATCCTCTTAATCCCTCAAACAGTTATCTGGAAAATCACAGGGAAAGGCAGTGGTTTGGAAAGAGTACAGCTGTCAATCAGAATCCTTTTCTCTGTTCTGTTCCATGATTAGGGGCTGAGCATGAAGGAGAGAAATGCAGTCAGTGCAGGGCTGGTGCTGAGCTCTGGGAGCAGAATCCTGCTGCTAGGCAATCCCTTGGCACAAGGTTGGGAAGCCCACACTGCACAGTAACCCACAAATTCCTCTTAGAGGAATCAAAGCAGGTTTCCAAAACCTTCTGCTTGGGCTGTAGCTAGACCTACACAAAACATTTTGGCTTTGGCAGAACAGCCTTTCCTGCAGGCAGCAGTATTGACTCTACACTTGGTCACAACCAACCAGCCCATGTAATGCTCCAGGCTGGGCAGAGTGGCTGGAAAGCTGCCCAGTGGGAAAGGTCCTGGCAGGGCTGCTCAGCAGCAGCTGAACAAGAGCCAGTGGGCAAGAAGGCTGAGGAGGGTATAGCCAGGTAGGGCTCAGCATCTCAGCCCAAGTACAAAATGTCAGGGTGAGAGGAAATCACAGTCTCAGGTTGTGCCAGGGAGGTTTACCACAGATATTGGGAAAAATTCCTTCAATGAAGGACTCGCTGAGCACTGCAACAAGCTATGCAGTGAAGTAGGTGGTTTGCCATCCCTGAGGGCTTTTAAGACGTGTAGATATGATGGTGAAGAACATGGTTTAGTGATGGATTTGGCAGTGTTAGGCTTATCCTTGGACTTGATGCACAAGTCCAAGGTCTTTTCTGACCTAAATTAATTCAGTGATTCTGACTGAGTTCTGAATTAATGTTATGATATGATCAGATGAGATGGTATTTTGGTTCTTTCCAGTCCAGTAGCTGCTTTCATGGAAGACTTACTTTTGATTGTGCTAAAGAAGCCTTCAGCAAACATTTGGGGAAGAGTTTTGCCAAACTTTAGCAGCATCTGGACACCCTAATTGCCATCTACAAAGTCTGCTATTTTCTGTTCACCAACTGGATTCTGTTCTCTCCTATCTTCTTCCTGTACACAGATTGTTCCTCTTCTTTTGACCATTCTTTATTACCATTTTTCTCACTCTCTGCCCAAACACTTCTTTTTCATAGCAGGCCAATATTTTTGTCTGTCTTTGCTTCCCCTAGTGGAGGAATTCCCAGAGTGCTGCTCTGACATGAGATATTTCATCAATGCGTTTCTGAACCTAAAATATTCAAGTGTTTACAGCACTGTCTTTCCAGGCATGACACTAAGTATTTCCAGGTGAAAACTGAATATACACAACCATGCTTCATCTCAGCTGGTACAAGACAGGCACTCCAAATCAACCACCACTTCCCAAGTGGGAAAAATAAAAGGAAAAAAAATGTGCACAGTCCAGCTCTCCTCTGTGATGGTGCACAGAGCATTGACACATCACTCTGCCTTTAGTTTTTCACTACTCACACCAGATCCTTTCTTCTTCAAAGATTTTCAAGGGAAGAAAAACTTTTTAAATAGAGAAGATGTGTATTTCCTTTCCTTTCATATTCACTTCTCTAGTCACAGGCACTCTCCAGTTGTGTTGTGCAGCTCTGCCCCTGTGTCCACTTAATGCCACCAAACCTGACTATTTCAGAACACCCTTAGAGCCGCTGTCCATAAAAGCACTTTAATTAAAGATCATCCTCTTCCTTCTGCTGTGTTCTGCTACCTTACTAGTTTTCATGAGCACTTACTACTGCTTTAAGTGGTGTTTTTGAATTTGATTGTTTTCCTTCTCAGTGCCTCAGCATGCTTTTGTGCTGTTTTTGTTGTCTTTCATGCTGAAGTGCTGCAGGATGACATTGCTCTGTGAGTCAAGGTACAGAAAAAACTTGTTCTTTGATGTGAGGAAAATATTCTGTCCCATGCACTTGACTGGAATTACAGGACATATTGCTGGTGGATGTTGGTGCTGGAGCTGCCTGGACTGTTGTATATTCTCAATTTGGAAACAAATATGGTTCTGTCTTAATCAGGTGGCTGAAATTTTCAGTACAATCTTTCAGAACCCCCCTGAAACTTCTCAAGGAATTTAGAAAGGGGAGATTGGTGTTAAAAAAGAGAAGGCAGTCACATTTTCTTGCTCTCATGGGGATAGTGTCAAAACAACTATCTGGTAATAAAAGTAGACATTATCAAAAAATAGAGGTCAATGAGTGCACTTTCTGCACATTGAGGAAGTCTATGCTACTCATCTTAGAAATTCTGCTTGATGAAGGCAAGGCTGTGTGGTGAGTAGTTACTCACTAGTTGCAATCAGTTTGTTTTTCAGATTTGAAATCTCTCTTTGTGGCTGAGGTTCTGTCCATGCTTGTATTTTAAATAATTGCCATTGCTCAGTTGGTTAGTGGCCTCTTTTTCTTTCAAAAATAAGGGTACAGACTTGAAAACTCTTTAGTATTAGGGTTTTTTTAGTAAAAGTCTATCTTTACACATATAAAGAAGTAAGCCAGAAGCACTACTTCTGGTAAGTACATTATTTTTGTAGACTTTCTCCTGAGCTGCTTGGTGTTAACTGAAGTAACCCACTGGGGTTATATAAATTATCTATCACACCCTAATTTAAGCTGGTTCTGACCTGTGGGCTTCACATATCTATCCACAGCCTCCTGCTGTTTATTCTACTGCTTCTAACCCCAGAAGATGTTGTTCTGTCAGTTTAACTCTGCCTCCAAAATATGATTGAGCTTGAAACCCAAAACAAATTCAGACATTCAGTTTTGGAAGTCTTTCTTAAAGGAAGCAAAACCTCTGCAAATGATTTCAGATTTATACTGGGAGTTAAACTATATAGACTTGTGTATCTGAAGAATGTTACTGTTCTGTAAAGCCCCAATTGCTTCTAGAAATTGGGAAGATTTTCACCTTGAACTCTTCCTCTTCCCTCAAAAACTTAATTTCTCTCCAGTTTTGTACATTCCTAATTCTGAGGTTAGGACTTGAGGAAGATTGCTTCAAAACCAAGAGTAAACTCCAAATTTTTTTCCAAACAGACATCGACTGTGACTTCTGATGGCTTCAATGAATATTTTTTTTTACTGCTGCTCCTAAAGAGGCCATTTTGCAGAGTAAGACCTTAGGGCTGGTTTCCAAATTCTGCACTGGGATATGAATGAGACAGGCAGCGGGTAGGCAGCTAAGAAGGACTCTGGTTTTGGTATTAAATAAGTTGTCAACAGAAAAATATAGTCATGTGGGCTGCTGGATTGTGCTCAGTGCTACAGCTGCCAGGTTTGTTTGGCAGTCTTACTCATCCACAGCAGAATAGGTGTCACCTTAATCAGATGAGCACAGGATTCTGTCTGCCACAAAGGGGAAGCCTGCTGAGTTTCCTCCTTCATCAGCTTTAAAGCCCAGAGATAAAGAAAATCTAAGGGAGAAATCCAAGAAAGATTGTCAAGTCTATGTTCTCCAGCAGAAAAAAACCTGCTGCTGTGCCAGAAGAGAAATGATGTTTACTTCAGCAGTCTACAATATTCAAGAGTGGAGAAAGGGAAGACATCAAAGTTGCATGTAGCTGGCTGTTTCACATGCTGCTTTCTCAGTATTTCTCACTGAAATTATTTGTGTGTGCTGCTGGTTTAGACAGATTGTAAAGGAAGTGAGTTTTGAGGGCTTCATATTGTCAGATGTGCTTTTCAGGTTACTGACTGGAGGAAATAAATTTTTGGCTAACCATGTATTAGTTTCTTATCCTTTTGGAATACTATTTTTTTATACATACTGTGCTATCCCCCTCTGAGAACATGATTTAACTTTGCGGAAGGCATGATAAATATTGGTTAATCTCCTTTTATCTCTTGTTTTATACTAACATAGAACAAATTCTTTTAACTACTGTACAGGTAGGGGAAGGAGATGCCTTTAACAACTCAAGGTGTTTGGGCAAAGCCTTGTGCTGCCCTGGCAGCAGCTGCCAGCAGCAGGGTCAGGACACCACCTCTGCAGCTGGAGGCTCGCCCAGGGCTGGTGAAGGCAGCATGGCTTACCCTCTGCCTTTCTGGCTTTCTCCCAAAACCCTGAGGTTTAGTTCCAGCTGGATCCAAGCCTTGGCCAGAGCCAGGGGGTGGAACAAAGGCTGTGTGCTCAACAAGGCTGGAATGGGAGCAGGAGGCAGCAGGGCTCACTTTCCTATTGAGGGAAAAAGATTTCTGGGTCTCACGTGAAGAAGAGACTCAAGACTCTTGAGCTAAGGTGGAAACAGGACTTGCAGGTTCTGTGGGAGTGAGGGAAAGGTGCCTTGCAGGCAGATTTTAGCATGTGGGTCATGAACCATCTGTGTGTTAAATAACTAATTCACCAAGCTGAGTCACCAGCTCTCTTTCCATTCCTGATTCTTCTGCACTGCTTACATTGCTTTTGTCATGCCTTATTTTTCTTGTCTATGAACAATAGGGGGGAAAGTACTCTTCTGTCTCCAAAGCTTGGGGATTCCTCTCTGTTGAAAGAAAAGTAAAGCTGACAGTTATGTAAGGATTTAATTGTCCCATTAAAAAATGCTGCTGGACATTTTACTGGGATAACACCAAGAATAGGAGCATTCACATGTTCACAGCTCCTGTCTTGCACGAGTCATACTTTTTCAAGCTTTTGCATTTTTGGGACTCCTTTGGTCCCTTTATTCCATTGACCATCAATGTGAGTAAAGGAAAAATTCTAGTTATGACCAATTGTGTTGATTTAAGCTGGCAGCCTGGTCAGTAAGGCTCTGTTTGGTATCTTGGTAATAAATATGACATTCTGTCCTAAGTAGTGCTGAAGTTTTTCAGTTTGCCTTGACTTTTATAGAAAACAGGGAACTTCAGGGAAAATTAAAAAAACACGTAACTTTCTGGGTTAGCTCCTTTCTGAATGAAATTTATAGTCTTCATTTCTAGGTATTAATGCAATATATGCCCAATACATGGCATATCCCGTTTTCACTTCAGTGAAAGAATTGTGACACAAAAGAAACAATGTTTTGTTTCAGTCAGAGAGCCTGCCTAATAGAAATACAGGTAAGGGCAGCTAAAATGCAGAAAAAATATTGTGTCTGTAAGAGAAAGTTTTATAGAGGAAAAGAAATTGATATCAAAATTGTCAGAGTCTCTGATTGAAAATGGAGGTAGATTATTAGTTACTAAATAGCTAATAAATAGTTATGTTAACATCATATAAGAAATGCTTTTGAAATTGAAGACTAATATCTAATAGTAATATTGCATAAGCAATATTAAAGTTACAATAGTTAACATGAAACATAAAATCCTTTCTGAACTACTTTTATTTGAGCTTTTCACTTAAGCAACTATTAAAGAGGTATGGAAGTAACTTGGGCAGTTGCTGACCACCATAGACAAAGTTAGGAGAATTTTCATGCAGTATTAATAGAGACAAAATTTGTAATAGTACTCTGCTTCTTCATGTGCAATATATTTTCCTCTGTGAAGTGACATGACTGCTCAAAATTCTGAGCTATGGCTCTCAGGAGGAATGCTGCTGTCACTGGAGGACAAATGTATATTGAAAAGTGACAGATGTCAGCTGGTAATAATTATGGAAGCTTAAATAGTTATAAATTAGTATGTTATTGTAAAAATGTGTTTCTTCATATGAAAGATTGTGATATTAGGAATTATATTACTAATTAATTCCAGACTTTTTTTTATTATTGTTTAAGGCTGTGTGTTATAATTTATGGCTTTGGATTTAGAAAAAGTTTAGATTTAGAATTTGGATTTAGAAAAGTTGTGGCTTTGCTGTCTTGAGCAATTTCAAGGATTACAAAACTATAGGAAGTTAAAAACTTATTTGAGGTTCAGGATGCATGAAATATCTCCTCTACAAAGGTACATTTATATTTTTTTGTTCTCAGTCTTTTACAACTTTCTTTGCAATAACTTTACAACATTAAAGTGGGAAAGGAATGCATAGTTTTGCAGTGACTTCCAGCTGCAGTTTCCCCTCTATTATTTGGCTCTTTCACTTCTTTTTTACTTATATTCAGTGCTCTGAGTGTATGGGGAAGCAGCAGCACTACAGAAAATATTGTGAAATCCATCAAGAGAGGGCTGAGACTGAGGGTGTGCCAGCGTGGAACAACACAGGGAAGGGTTTGCCTTGAGTCCTGTTCACACCCAGCACTGCCTGAGGAAAAGTGGGACAAAATCTGGTGTGCAAAAGACACCCTAGCCTTCAGTCAGAGGCCAGAGCAGTGCCTGCTCCTCCTTGCTCTTGCTGAGGAACAGTGGGTGCTAAATAATTCCGTGTAGTTCCAGCAGCACCGGGGGGCACCGGCCCCTGCCCAGTGCTGCCTGGGGCGGCTTGGGAAGGCAATTCCATCGGTGCTGGGGAGCTGTCAGGGGCTGCAAGAGGCATCCCTCACACTGCCGCTAGTGAGGACCTTCCAGCTTCAGGTGTGAAATTCCAAATAGAGGATGGCTTGTTTTAAATGCTGCTTATTAGGCTAAAAGGCCCCTTCAAAAGAGCTGGGATGTAGCTGTTTAAATTTGGTACAGCCTGGCACTAATAAATAATCTGCCACCAGAAATAGACAGCTTAGTTCAAACCCAGTGGTTGTATTTCTTCCTACAAATAAATCTCAAAAACTTGATTCAGAACATTGGAGTTTTTTTAGTGTCTCCTTCAATTCTGATGTTGGGTCATTAATTTGAGGTAGCTAAAATGACTCTATGATGCTGTGTACTCAAACAGAGCAATACATTAAAGACGAATCTTAGTAATATTCTCAAAATAGAAGAACAAAATGATTTTATTTGCAGCTTAAAATGTTAAACTTTTTTTTTTTAATTTGAAAGAGGGGAGGTAACAGAAAATGAAGCAGTGTAAATAGTTTGTGGAGAGCAGACAGTAATGGGTTTCTGGATTTTGCTCAGTGATGGAAAGCTGCTTTTATTGCTGTCATGTGGGCAGAGATGAATGAGTGAGCTTGGAAGTTTTTCCTCTCTGGAAACGGAGTTTTTATCCATATCACATGTAATAACAAATTTTCTTGTATTTAATATGAGAACAAGGAAATTAAGACTCTGTGTGATCGTTACAGAGATTTTATCAAAATAAGGGAATTTACCAACATTATTTTTAAATATTGTAGTTGCGATTTTCTCCAGACATCCAAATGTCTTCTAAGCTAAACAATTGCCCCCTCAGAGATGCAGAGTTTTGCTTCCTTCCCCAGCTTGTTCCCCAAATAAAGTGAGTATAAAATAACCCACACCAATAAATGTTACTGTCCTGCTCTGTAGTACTGCAGCACCTTGACAGTCCCACATGAGACCAAAACTTGTTGAGTTTGGTCCTTTGTGAACAACCAACATGAGGCTGCCCAGTACAGCTTTAAAATAAAATCTTGCAAGATAGACTGGGGAAAACAGCTGCATTGATTTGCTGCAGGTAAAGGTCATGGCCAGAATTAGAAGACAGTGTTACAGGAGTACCTGAAATGAGATTTCCTGCCTGCAAGCTCCTTGTGCTTCAGTAGACCACGCTGCTCTTGAGCAGCTGTTTTATTTTTCCAGTTATCCCTCAAGGGAAAAAACAACATGGGAAACTGTATTTATGAATAAGGCAGTTATTCCAAAGCACTGCCATAAATTGTCATCTTAATTTTATTTCATGTTTAACGTCATTACATTCATTTCCAGCTGTTTCTTTTTTGTTCACTTTCTGATAAAAACACAGGTGTGGGGTAAAGACAAGTGAGTGTGGGTAAAATAATTAGTGATCCAAAAAATGAATCTAGTGAATGTAAGAGAAAAATGTAAATCTAAATCAGAATTTTACAGGTAAACAGTTTTGTGATATATTTCATGTCACAGCCTTAGGCTTCAGCAGTAAACCCTGTTCTTTTAATTCTTTGGGATTTTTTTTCTTTCCCCTCTGGCTCCCAAACTAATTTTCCACAGAACAGAAGTTCAGCCTTGCTCAGATGATAGAAATCACAACTAACACAGGGGAGAAATTCTCTCAAGTTTCATAATTCTGGATTTTAAACACTTAATAATTAGCATTCCAAAATGAAGTTGATATTTTTCCAAGCCTGATGTACCTTGTCCTTATCTCTGAGACAGCACTGGTGAATACCTTTTGTTTTTTACTCCAAAGCCTATCTTTGGATACTTTTCCGCTGTATTTTTTGTGTCGTTTGTAAATATTTGCCTGTGAAGCTGTTATCTTCTCTCCTAGGAGACTTTTAAAATAGAAACAAATGGAATCCACATATACCCCTACTCCCCACCACCACCCCTCTATTATGTTGAGCCATGGACAAATTTTGCTTGCAGGGGAGTCTTTAATGAAGTGTATCTAACCTATTCCTGTGAGTGAAGGGTAAAGGGCAGAATTATGTCACACTTCTGTCTTGCCTTCATCTTCCAGGGCAAAGCAGAAATTAGGCTGTGTACAGTTAATAACATTTGGACTAGTATGATGAGAGTAAATCAGAAGTTATTAAATAAAAACTTTGTAGCTGCCAATTCAGGCCTACAATTCCAAACAAGGAAGTATTTTGGTCTACTAAAAAATCTTAAATGGAGGTACTGCACTAATTGTATAATTAATTTAATTCTTGCACCAAACAAAATTTTCCTGTTTTGTGTGGAAATCATTATTTCTTGTCAATGAATATTTTAGATATGTCTATTGAAGACCCTCATACTAAATACACCCTGAAGCACTTTGGGGTTCTTTATTTCTCACCCTTACCACACCTCCAAAATTTGATGAATTAGGAAATGCTTCTTTTCCTCTATCAAAGCCTTTTTTTTTGTAACACTAGAACAAATTCTGTAATAAAATCTGGGTACCAAGAGAATACTACTGTAGAATGAATTTAAAGTTTATTTCAGGTCAAAATCTGAGCAGATTTTTTTTGGTGTGTTCATTCTATTCTGATGTAAGAAGTGATCCTGTAGATATTTATGCACTGCAGTCCATTAGCTTCTCTCCTTCACTGTTGCTGATAATTTGACAGCAGAAAATCCCTGGCAGTGGCAGACTAAAGGATACAAATGCCTGTTGTGTCAGCAGCATGGCAGTCCTCAGGCCACACACACTTCCCCCTGCCCTCAGCTGCTAAGACCTCATTTTCTGCCTGCTCATGGAGGTGTTAAATTTGTTGCTCCTTAAACATACAGAAAAATGAGATTGTGACACCTTTATATGGTGGGGAATGAACAGGTCAGACAAGCTCAAGAGCTGATGGAGTACAAACAGAGGCAGTCAGGGAAGCAGCTTTGGGGAGGTGAAGAAGAATATGTCACTAAAAAGCCCATTCTATAGCTGGAAATGTTTAGCATGAAAAATATGCTGTTCTAAAAGTGGAGAACTCAAAAGAATGCGGATGAGCACCTCTTCATCCTTTTTCTGAGATACTGATAATATTTTGAGGTCATGTAAAAGTATGTAATTGCAATTTTTGTTTGCTTCTCAATTAAGGAAGCACATTTTGCTTACAGCAGCTTAAATAGACAGTTAATCATATATCTTTTTAGTAGAATGCACAAAACTGCTTGCAAGGATCAGCAGGCTTTTTAACTAGGACATGTTTTAAAGTTTATGTCAAAACCTCTTGGTTTTTTTGTTGGTATGGTTACATATTACAGTGGAGTTCCAGTTTTGTTGGTTTGTTTTCATTGGAATTACAGCTGCACTGGTGGAATCCCCCCAGTCTAGCGAAGTTGTGTAAAATCTATGTCCTTAAACATATGGAAAATCCAATCCACACTGTTTTTTCTGTTTTGATACAAATTCTGTATCAAGAATTTGTATTTGAAAGTTATTTCTCTGTCTTATTCCTGTCTCCTCCACCCTGGGACAGAAGTAAGAAAATGGAGAAAAGAAAAAAAAACCCAAAAAAGGGCCATCATGACACTGAGATTTATCATCACCCCTTCTTCTTCTGTAATAATAATCCAATGTCTATAGCATTATTTTAGTGCAATACCAGCCCAAAGTAAATTTCCAAGTATTTCTGTTTTATGGTAAAGCAAATTAGATCAAACCCCGAGAATTTTAATCCATCAGCCTACAAAGGCAAAACAGACACTCAGACAAATATCCCAACTCCCCAACATTCATGGCACTTGTATTTATTACTTAAACTCAATTTTAGCTGAAGGGAAAATCTAAGTGATGCTCACTGATAAATGCTACTGCACTCTAGGAAGCTACAGAATGATCAACTCTGGTATTTGTATCTATTTAAAGAACATGCAGCTCTAAATGCTTTAGCATATGCTGTGTGTACACATGAGTGTATACATACAGTCATCAGGAATTTGTTTAGGAAAAATATAACTGATCAAAGATTTGGTAATGCTCCATGTCTGTCTTCCTCTTTTGTAAGTTTTTTTCCTATTTGTAATGTGTGTTTTCTTTTTTTTTTTCTTTTTTTATTTTCCCTCCAAGTTTTTTGGTACACACAGCCTTTCCTAATTTCTAGATCTTAAAGGAAAAAGTCTTCTGGCACCTCACAACATTCAGTAAAATTATTTTACAGTGTCTGACAACAGCTTCCATAAATAAGTTGATAAATAGGAAAATGAAGCACAAGCCATCTGATCCAACACAGCAGTTTTAAGGATAATGCTTGTCTTGATGTGAAGTAGCAGAATACTGAATCATTTAATAAAATGAAATTTGGAATTTATTAGTTAGTTAAATCCAAGTTGCTATAAGCATGTTAAACTTTTGTCATACCAGCTTTTTCCAGTGATATCTCAGTAAGAAGGATTGCTGCTGCCTGTGTGTAAGCAGAATTCCTTTCCTTTGGATCTGATCCTGATTTGCTTTAGATACATTTTACTGTTAAATAGTGACCATCACTTTTATGTTGGAAAAGCTGATGTTCCTTGAGATGCAATGGGCACAACCTGCAGTGTTGTTCCCCAACACAGAGTCCTACAAAGGATCTGCAGTAAGAGGAGCCAATCTGGGCACTTTCTATAGAAAAAAAAGGAATTGTTTGCTCAGAAACAGTAATAGAAACTTGTTGCTCAAATATCCTCAAAAGTACTTATCAAAAAAAAGACAATTGTTTTCTTGTTTGCTTTGCTTAGGTCAAGCTACCCACAGTAGATCTAGCAGAAGAA
This sequence comes from Calcarius lapponicus, assembly GCA_039654755.1. NCBI lineage: Eukaryota > Metazoa > Chordata > Aves > Passeriformes > Fringillidae > Calcarius > Calcarius lapponicus. The sequence goes on from CM077471.1 coordinate 8,421,965, forward strand.
GTGAATCAATGTCTGTCTGTCTGCCCTGTCACTCACAGCCAGGTAAATACGGCTGTGTTTGTTTTCCCTCATCATGAACTGCTGTGAGAACTCCCTTCGTGTGGCACATTGAGCAGAACTTAAACCCCTTATTGTATTTGGCAGTTCCTTCAATGAAGGCTGTGCACAACCCTTTGGGTTTGGTTTATCTGCCTGTTGTACTCCTCTCCTGAGCTCTGCAGACCCTGCCATGCGATGTAAGCACATGACAGGCAAGTCTGCCTCTGTGCCCGTGTTCACAGGGGTCTTAGGATGAGGGAAGAGATGAGGATCTGACTCCATGTTTCAAGCTTGATTTATTATTTTATCATATATATTACATTAAAACTGTACTAAAAGAATAGAAGAAAGGATTTCATCAGAAGGCTAGCTAAGAATAGAAAAAGGAAGAATGATAACAAAGGCTTGTGTCTCAGACAGAGTCTGAGCCAGCTGACTGTGTTTGGCCATTAATTAGAAACAACCACATGGGCCAATCCCAGATGCACCTGTTGCATTCCACAGCAGCAGATAACCATTGTTTACATTTTGTTCCTGAGGCCTCTCAGCTTCTCAGGAATAAACATCCTAAGGAAAGGATTTTTCAGGAAATATCATGGCTACATGCCCCTGTATGTGACACTCAGCTCTGCCTCCAAGTGAGCAATCAGACCCTTGCAGGCTGCCCCTGTGCAGCCATCCCAGGCAGGCACCACTGCACTCCCCTGTGCAAAGCAGGCAGCCTTGGGCTTTGTGACTGCTGTGTGAGCACTCTGCACATCCCAGTAATCCATCACAGCCCTTACCACTGCCCACACACCCGACGGGCACCTTGAGGGAGCAGGGACCACACATCCAGGGCAGATCCGAAGAAATGAGCGTTCCTGTCGGCAGAATCCACCTAACTGCTCATGGCTTAAATCAAACCTGTTTAAAAACTGGAATGGGGAACTTGGCTTAATCCACTGAAGGGCTTTAACATAATTGATTTGACTGGGATTTAAGAAAAATCCAAATTGGCATCAGTTATTCAAAGTTTGTATTGCCACTGTCATCTTCAACATAATACAAAGGGAGAAAATGGAATTCTATATGTATGGATTTGGTTCTTCTGCTCATATCTTACATTTTAAAAGGTGTGTATCCAATATAACCATAATAATATATACTATACAATATAACAGGATTATCCTATAATCCAATAAAAGTTTCTTATTTTGGATACATTTCTCTGGTAGCATCAATGTAGTGGACTTCCTCCTGGGGTATGTTTTTCTGATGATTCTGAATAGCACTGGATAAAAGGGGAGAATGAGGGAGACTTCCCTATGTGCATACACATGTATTTTAATTTTTTGTCATAAAAATAATTCCCATAGAAACTTAGCTAGCTTTAAGGAAAAGGCACCAGGAAAGAAATTATTACTTTGGTATTCCTGAACATCCTCTAGCAATAGTATTTTTCTCACCTCTGTGTGACCTCTCACAACCTGTGTTCTTTGAAGAGAAATGTGGATGCCAGTTTTTAGTGACACCAAATGATTGCAGTGAGCAGCTGTTTGTAGGAAAGCCACTGTTTGGAGAATCACCAGCTCTGACAAAGCAGCACTGGGTTGTACTTTGCCTGTGAAATTGGCAGAATTCTGAGGTCCAGGCATGATAAGCAGAACTTATCTTGGTAGAAATGGTAGATTTGGTACAATGAGCTGGTTTCCTTCAGTGGCTGAGATTTCTGGCAGGGTGCAGCCAGCCTAGGAGTGTGTTATCATATGGCCAGAGATTAATATATATCATACATCATATGGCCAGAGAGGCTGGGAGCTTCTGGCTCATCAGGCAAGAATGCCACTGTTAAAACATTGTGTGGAGCTTTGCACTGTTATTTGTGAGCTGTTATCTTTGTGTGTGACCAAGGTATGAGGATGTAGAACCTCATCTGGTTTTCTATATATTGAGTAGGCACCATATAGCTGTGAGCAGATAATGCATGGCATGTATAGGATTGAGAGGACCCCGATGTTGTGATTGCCATTTTTTTAATCACTTGGATCAATCACTTCAGTCTGTCCAAATAAAGGATTTTCTTCAACTGAATCTGTTGAATGTAATTTCCATTTTCATTGTGGATTCTCACTTATGAGATTTTTCTCATACATTTACCTCTATGGGGTTTTTTCAATATGTATGAGGAGATGGCATTTTCTCTTATAGAAAGTTTTATGCCAAGTCTTTATAAAGACTCACATTTTTAATGTGAAAAATAGCTCTGGATAAAAATCTGCTGTTGATTTATTCCCATGTTTTGGTTTTTGGCTCCTAACTCTGACTAGAGCAATAGGCTTGCTCAGTGCAATTTTCTAAAATATACAGACAACTAGTGCTGGTATTCTCTGATTTTAATTCTGCTTTGTAATTTTGGGTTGATTATAACCAATATATAAATTGGTCATAGTTGTTTTGACTCAATTAAGCTTTCAGTTCAATTTTTTTTTTTTAGCCCACAAGAAGAAGTCAAAATAACTGAATTTTAAATTCTGTAGGGAGTTTAATTAGTTTGGTTGTTTCCAGTAATTTATTCACCAGTTGGAGTCTTTTCTGTAAAGAACCTTAATTGAAATACTGCCTAGTTTCCTAACTGGAATTCAGAAAATGAAATATATACCAGGGAAGAGCAGGAACAACAAAAAAGATTGATTTTAGGAAAACATTTTCCAAGTAACGTGATCAAAGGATACCTACTGGCATTTTGATTCTTCCATCAGCCTTAGTTTTATGTGTGGAAGGATACAGAGGAATGAGAGGGCAAACAGCTTCCCAGATTTGCTGGATATATTTAAGCAGCTTCCCTCACTTGTTTTGTTCCATAGGTGTCACCTGCAAGCTTCAGGGGGTGCCATCTTGTAGCCATGCCTTTCTCCACTTTACAGGGGAAGAGGCGAAGATGCAAAATGGGAAAACCTGAACCCTGTGGTCTTGCTCTTGTTACCACCATCCAGGTGGAGCAGGAGCCACTAATTCTCCCTCCCCTCTAAACCCAGTTTCCTGCCAGCTTTGTACCTGTGTGGCTGCCCAGCCAGCCTCATTTAAAGACAGGGATGCTGGGGCAATAGCACTGAAAGCCTCACTAAATTTGGGATAAATGATGCTTACTGCTCTCTGCAGCTACAAAAATTCAGTCATTTCAGCATAAAAAGAAACCAGATTGGTTTCCTTTTCAGGTCCATTCCAGTCCCCAGTCATCACACTGGCTGTGGGCCCAGGAGGATAGAAGTCAAACTTGTTAACAGTTCTCTGGCTTGACTTTCATAAATCATTCCCAAATCTCAGGTAACTCAGTCCTCTGCAATGAAAAGTGAAACATATCAACAAATACACTTATTGATGTTTTGGTGTTAATAAGGGAATATTAAAAAAGGTCTCCTGATGCAATCTTTTTTACCATCTCCTTCATAAAATGATGCTGTTTTAAATACACTGTACAGGATAATATAAGATAATCTTGAGGGTGATTGGAAATTCTCTCTCCATTACTTTTACCTATGGCATATGCAACCAACTGCTTTTATTTGGAGAGGTATTCATTATAAACGCACAAAATACTTTTGTATTTATTCATTCTGCTGTGCTTTGCCTTCGTTCATTAGTCTGGCAAATAATAACTTTCATGTAATATCCTGATCTCAGAGGAAGGTGTCAGCTCTGCAGTAGCTGTTCCTCAAGCAATTGGATTTGTTAGAATTTTCACAAGCAAATACTTTTAATGAGAAAAGAAGATTGATTCTGTATCCTGTTTCTGATACACGTATTTTCTTAACTTGTATTGCTGTAGCTGAATTCTCACTGAAATATTTTTAGTCCGTGATTGACCCAAGGTCTTTAAAAGGTAATCTGGAGAAGGTTTAATTTATTTCTCAGCAGTTTTAATGAATTTATGCAAATCTGAGTTAAAACAAAAGGCTTTTACTTATCAGTGTTTGCTTACAAAAAGCTTCCTTCTGGTATTTAAAATGCAATCAATTTCATGTTGCTGACAGAAGTTCAAGCTGTGCATCAAGGGGATGACAAATGGACTGAGACATGTTCTTAGCATTCATTTGTGGCATGTTGGTCAAGCTGTGAACCAGTTTCTGAGGAGCTGAAGGATGTCTCAGCATTTTGTATTTCAAGTATTTTATTTTCTACATCCAAGCATTGTGTTTATGGCTTGAGATAATGATGGAGAAAGTGAAAAACTTTAAATTAATATCTTTAACATCTCATCCTGGAAGCTACTCTGGTTGTACTGATGCAGTGTGATCTAAATAAGAGCACAGGTTCTTTTGTCTGAGCTTTATTACCTTGGTGTCGTTGGGAGGAGTGAGCCTTAGGCTGTAGGATGCTCAGCAGTAGAGGATCCAGTTCAGTCCAGTAATCTAAGGAGTTATTTGTGCTCACACAAACGGCACTTTGTGATAGTCTGAATCCATATATACCTGTTGCAGAAAAGCTACAACCTTACACTCCATATTTCAAGTAGCAAATAACTTTATTTCAACTCTTCTAGGCTGGTGAGCCTTAAGATCTGCTTTTTTAACAATTCTTCCTGAGTTTTCAGAGCCATATGGTGCAGTAATGTTTTTTGACCTGATCTTACCAGAAGTCAGCCCAAATATGTCAGTGGTGGTGAAAAAATTCAGGAGAAGAATGCTAGGGCTTAAATGCTTCTGATTTTTAATGTGTTGAACTTCTGCTCAAGAATTTAACCCACTTGTGCAAAATTAATTAAAACTGCTATTTCTGATATAACTTCAAGAATACATCTCTGTTATAGCTGAGTAAGGAATATTTGTGGTGCACAAGATATTGTGGTCTGAAACATTTCAAGGTAAAACCACTGTATGTCATGATAATGCTTTTGTGAGGGTTGTGCATTGAACTCTGGTCTTGCTGCCAAAACTGTCTCAGGCATGAATGATCAAATTGCAATAAAGTTGTGTTACTATAAATTAGTATTAAGTCCTTAATGTAACCCAGTATACCAATATTATTCCTCTAGAATGCTACTTGGGCAGCAAATTCAATGTTTTGTCCTTCATATTCTTCTCATGTTTGGATAAGGGGGATATCTAGAAACGCATTTGCTAAAGGTCACAATCTGATCTCAGTTATTTTGGTGTAAAACTGGAATAAATCTTGTTTGTACAAATGGAATTACTGAAAGTCTATATTGCTGTCAGTTGAATTTTACCCTGTCTCTGAACAATTCTTGCTAAAGATTGAAAAGCATTAAATAAGTAGGTCATACAAGTGAGATGATACTGCCCCTTATCTTTAAACAATATTCTAATTTGACTCTAGTGCAATGAAAAGAAATGAATACTGTATGTGCTCCCATGTGAGCTGTCAGAAAGATAAAACTGAATATTCTCTAAATCAGCTTTTCCACGGACAACTGCTTCATCATCATTAGTATGTATATTCTTATTAATATCTAGGCCACCCAGTTATGGGATCCTAGACTGCAGCTTTTCATAATTTACAGCTACTGTGATTTTCAGCAGGATTGTATGCATGACCTATCACAGAATGAACACTTGATATATCTCAGTGCCTTCTCAAAGTGCTATTTTGAAATAAGGGCTAAGAATAAATGCATGCATCTGTTGAGGAAGTTGCATTTGTGCACAGTGTGCTGATCCTTGCCAACTGCTCTGCTGTGTGTGAGAGGACTGGTCACTGGAGGTGTCTGACAATTTGGAATTAAGACAGTTTGGCAGATGAGGGCAGACACAGGAGCCTTCTACAGCAATATCTGAAAAATATCTTGGGCTCAGAGTATAAGTAAATTAAAAATTCTGTAACTCCCCAGGGGTATGAATGAGAGATGGAGCTGTAGCCAGCCTTGCAGGCTGAGGAACCAATAAATAGGTGACTGTTGTAAACACCAGGAAAAATATAGAAATGCAAAGAAAAATACAGAAATATATAAAATACAGTGTAGGCCCTGCTGGTCTGAGTGACTGACTGCAGTGACAGCCACTGTGAATGGGAGATGAAGCTCATTGTTCACTGCCAGGTGGAGTTTGAGATGGAAATTTCTGGTATGGGATTGACTTAAAATTTTCATTATATTCAAAATGCCAAGTGATTCCTCTTATTCCACCAATTCACCACGAGAGAACTCTTCTGTAAGTGAAATAAAACCAAATTATGCTGCTGCCCAAACCAACAGCATATCCCACTTGTGTGTAACTGGGCTTGCTTGTTGGTAAAGCGGTGTAATGTATCTAAGAGAAGGTGAAACCTCCTTGCAGTATGTTGGCTGGCATAAAATGTATAATGATAGGGAAAAAAAGTAGATTATTCTAACCAGGTTTTTGGAAAAAAAATAATAAAGTTATTCTCTGGAATTTCAAGTGAGTCAAACTACTAGTCTGGAGAAAGGCATGCCAAATTTGAAACTGAAATGAAATCTTGCAGCTCTCTGTTTAATCACCATTAGCCAATATGCTCTTTCTAGGCTAAACTGTTGAAATAATGACGGGATTAATATATAGAATATTGAAGTTGTAAAAGGCTTTTAAAAAGTCAGGTTTCATGTAAATGATTATTTCAAACTCTTACATTCCTCAAATTTCTTGATACAACCTGCTTGAAGGTCTCTTGGTGTCTTTTCTGGTGAGGTGCCATCATCCTGCGTTAAACAGATTGTTCTAAAGCACAGCCATCCTTAAATAAACATATTGGGCTTCATGTGATGAGTCAAACACACCCTTGAGACAGAATGTTCTGTTACTGAATCACAGCTGAGGAGGGCATGAGGATGGTTAATGCAAAAATCTTAATTGTTAGAATTCTTAATTGTTAGAATGAAATAAAGAATCTGTGACACTGATTTGAGAAATACTTCTGTTTTCACCACAGCCTCGGCTGTCCAGGTTGTGGGATGGGATGTTCCTTTGGAGAAATCACTTTCATTTAGGACACAAAACTCATTGTTTAAATCTGAAAGTGACCAGGATCTGTCAGTTCTATTATGATTACAGCATTTTGCTCTATTATGATTTTTCTTCATTGTATGGATGTGTTTATGCAATTACACTAAAGATCTTCAGCCTCAATATTCCATTTCTGTGTACTTTTCCACTGATTTGGTCTCTCCTGGCTGCTGCTGGTTTTAGTATTTACACAAAAGTGAATCCATAATTTTCTCTCTCTTTTTTTTTTTTTTTTTTTTTTTTTTTGTGGTGGCTGTAATTCTCTCATATGCTGGTGGTGTTTACACTGTTCCCATAAGTCAGGAATCAGTTTCTTGGCTACAGTAAGATCTGTGCATACAGCTTGTGAACCAAATATCAAACAAAACTCTCTCAATTTAAGAAGAGCTACAGCAATGCTGAATGTTGCAGGTGCTTTTCTAGCACTAGGTGTGTTCCACAAATTAAGAGTTTTGTCAGGAGTGTGAGGCAGAACTGACTGGCCTAGGATTCCTGGTACCTTGGCAGCTGATCTCAGAAAGGTTACAGAGAAAGCTATGGAGAAACAATTTTTTTACAGCAAGGACAATAGCTATGCTATTCCTAGCAAGCTTTTCCACCTTCCATAGCACCCTGAGCAATTTCAAAATCATTGCATTCTCTTGAAAAACCATAATTTTCTTCCTGTGTAAACATTTAGTAATAGAAGGCTGACAGGTTATTTTTAAAGATACCATCATGATTTTAATTATATGTATTGTATCTTAGGATAGTCAGACACTACAGCCTCTGAGTTTTCAATCTGTTTACAAACTCTGATTTTCTGTGACATATTTTCTCCTGCAAGATCACTCTGCTGCAGTAATTTCTTTTCCTAATCATTAAACTAATTGTATTTTCACAGAAAGCAATTGCAGAATGTGTCAGAAAGAAAATAAAGAGGAAAATTGTTACAGAAATGTCTACCAAGTAAACCAAGCTCAAATGCATTGAATCAGAAGTAATATCAAACAAAAATAGTAATGAGACATGGAACTAACAGAGTTATTGGGTTTGCACCTTAATGGAATGCAGTCTGCCTAATTCCCTCTGTTTTTCCATGAAATGTGTATTTCCTTAGGAGTGTACAAGGTAAATAATGTTCATTACTGGTTAGAGCTGAGCCACATCAGCACTGGCAGGTGCTTTTCTAGCACTAGGAGGCATTTCCTGCACCAGGAGCCTGTTCCATACCCACATGAGCTTTATCTGCTTGCCACCTTGAAAGATGCATTTAAAAGATGATTTCCAAAGGTACTGGAGATGAAAGTGTTCATGAACTGTGTGTGGTTCCTCAGTCAGTGTGTACAGAGCTGGCAGGAGCTGAAAAAGGAAAATAGCCTCTCTGCATGAAGATAACTGAAGGCTGGAAAATGTGGGTGTGCAGAGATGGGATTTGTCCTCCCAGTTCTGCTCCCTTCTAGGGAAATGCAGGGAGTGTGGAAGGGTGTGTGAAATGAATGTCCTGGGTGAAGAGTGCGTTTATCCTCTTGCTGGGAACTCACTGCTATGATACCTTTTTTAAAAGGCTGATGCCTTCAGATGAGACTGAAACTGCAAACAGGCTCTTTTCAATTATCCCCTTGAGGTAGGGGAGGGCTGAATCTCAATTCAATTATTGCTTCTTCAGCCAGGAGCCCTTTCTTATTCTGAGCAGTCCCTCTGGCTTCAGAGAGGTTATTGGGGTTGCGATACAGTAGAAGGGTTTGGTTTATTTTGCATGAACTTTACATCACAATGAAAGATTTGGCAGCAGTAGAACTATGGAATTTAGTGCAAAACATAGGTATTTAGTGTAAAATATCTGTTTTGTGACTGCTTTGTCCAGTGACATCTGAGAGTTTTAGAACTGTTACTTTCACTCAAATTTTCCTTTTCATAGTTAGTTCATGTAATGGTAAATGTAGCGAACATAAAGCCTTTATTTGAGATTATTATATTTTGAGTTATGAAATTTACTCCCACTAGATTTTTAAGGCATTTTACAATGTAATATTGTCTAGCTTTTACAGAAGCTAACAAAAGGGAAGTGAGTTCTCACAAAATCAATAGTGCTGCTTTCTCTGATCTGCTTTTTTGAGAATACATATGTTATGGGTGGTTTTTTATTTAAAGAAAAAGGACATGTATTACCTACATGAGTTTTGTTTTAACTTAAAAGTTTTTTTGCAAAGGCAATCATCTACTCTACAAATCAACATCATGAACATCTTGCAGTGAAAGAGCAGTGAGACTGTGCTGTTGGAAGCTGGAGATGCAATTTGCATTTGCAGGACCATTTAAACTAGGAAATGGTATCAGTGCTCTCTTTGCATTATCCAAATGAGGTTGCAGAGTACCCCACACATTTCCTGGTGGATTTTTGAAGCTCCCAGGATTCCTTCAGGGCCATTCAAACCTTTTAACCTGCCTTTCTCTTTCGCTGATGTTGATTAAAGCTCATCTGTCACTCAACAGCTTTTAAAGTTCCCATTAGATAGAGTTTAAATGCCTGTAACTCAGGGTTTACAACCCCTAATAATCTCAGAATCAGGTGGGAAGGAAGAAATATGACTCAACCAAGCAAATGTGAGAGTTTGCCAGAGAACACAACATCAGCACAAATGCATGCAGCTCTACTGAAGCCATTTTCAGAGCAGCAAGCTGTGTCCCTCTCTTTTATTCTGATGATCTCCCTGTATGCAGATTCTGTTCTGCAAAACTGCAGAACTTAAACATTAAGGATAATTGTTTGGAAGCAACAATTAAGCATGACTGTTAGGATTTAGATTTTTGTTCAAGGAACATAAAATTGGGGTTGTTTTTTGTCTACTTACCCATCTAGATAGGGCACATGCAGTGCATGAAAGAACAGAAAAATGCTGGCATTTATTTGCCATTTCTCCATCTCACTGAATTTTCTAGCAGTGGTATAGATTAATGTTTTCAGAGTCTGTAGAGATATGTGAGAATACCTGAATTACTTGCAACCACTGAAAATTTGATTTGGACTCAAGACCAAGAGTTAAGCTGATAGTCAGCCCTCAAAGCAGATATACCAGCATTAGGAAATCATGCATGGAGATGGTTTCCTTGGTTGTAGCCAAGAGGAATATACTATTAAAAAAATAGAAAAGCTAGTAAAGTTAAAATCAAATAATGTGCAGAGATGACTGCTTTCAATTAAAGCTTAATGCAGCCTAGAATATTAACTTATGGCAGAAAAGCTCCTGAAAGAGCTTAGAAAGCACCCAAACCTCCACATAACCTGGGGCTAGAGGCTAGAAACGACCAATGGGTTTTGGGTTTTGAAATGTTATGAGATACAGTTTCCTATTACAGATGGAGACAGTAAATTTGGGATCTTATTGCAACAATTGAGGCTGTTTGCTTCAAAGACATGAAAAATGTAGTTGTCACTGGAAAACAACTTTTAGGAAGATAGTACAATAGAATTACCGTTTTAATATAAACTCCAAATTTTTTGGAAATATTTCCTGCACCTCAAAGTCCTCCTCTAAGCAGATCTGTATTGTGGATCTGCACAGACCTTTGCTGAGAGTGCATTTGTTTTATGGATCCCATTGTCCAGACATGGAACCATGCATAGCATTGAGACAGCATCTTCAAATTTAAATTAGCACCTCCAGCAAAATCAGGGCAGAGCTTTGGCCACCTGCAGGCAGACAGCAAATCTGATTATTGTCCTAGAAGAAAATAAAATTCATTCTGCTTGAAATCATGATAAACCACTGCTGTCTCAGACCTGCTACAAGATAAAACTGTTACTATTGCTTTGGTTAATTTAATACTATTGTTTAAATTTTCATCTCTCTGAATTACCACCACCTTTTGAAAGCACAGTCAGAATTTCCTTTTTAATAGTTTGAAAATATCTTGTGTTCCTTTGATCCAAAATAGGGATAGCAGAATTCATTGAGCAAAACCATATCTGCTGAATTTACATGAGAATATAAATAATTTTTCATTTTCCAGCATGATAATCTGATTCTTAAATGAATAATTATTTGTCCTTTGCCTTTATCATTTAGCACAGCTAGGGAACTGGATTACTGATGAGGAAAAATAAGATAATGTAGCTGCCCTTAAAACACAATGAAATCCTTTAGGACATATTCAGTAAGTGAGATTACATAATGAGTGATTTTGAGAATGGAATTTGAGACTTTTGCATTAAATTTGCTATGTAGCAGCACATCTTATGAGGTAGAGCATATTATTAACAAAAACTCTTAGATGGATTGCATTTAACAATTTCATTAGTACTATGATATATTCTGAATGGCCTACGGTCTTTTCTTTGCAATGAGCAGCAATGATTAGAATGGATTTTGCATGATTTTCAGCTAGTCCCTAATGGTTTCACTTGATATCCTTTTAAAATCAAAAAATCAGATTCATATGGCTGAAGAAATGTCCTGTTAGTTTTTATAGACTTACAAAGGCTTGTGGAGAGACTTACACAAAGGTGTCCAAGTGTTAATTGCTAACAAACTTTCAACAACAGGAGATCCTCAGGTCTTCATGTAAGTTTTTTAATAATAAAATATTGCTGAGGGAAGCAAACACTTGAGATTCAAGGTGTTTATGTAAAGATTGCAGGGTTAACTTTGATTCTGAGAGTATGTCTTAACTAAGCAGAGTATTCTCTGTAGAGGAAAGCTCACCAGGTAATCTGTCTGTTATAGTGGTAATATAAAAACCACCTTATACTGTTAAACTATATTATTAATCCTTACAACTTCCTCAGAAATCAAATGTAACCAGGAATTATAGAAACCCTGTCAGATCAATGACAGCCTTAGCAAGGCTGGAGCAGCCCTGGCTTAGCAGCATCTGCAGAGAGCCAAGCAGGAAAAGTCATTTTCCAAAGCAGAATGTCCCCTCTTAGTGTCACAGGGTGCACATGTACAATGTGCTGTGCACAGTTTGTGAGAGGGAATCAAAATAAATTGTCTGGTGAGAACCCTGCATCCCTCATTGATCCATATGAACTGAACCAAGTCCCTTAAGCCACTTCAATCAGTGGGGTGAGTTAGAGAAAAGGGAGAGAGATTTCAGCCCGGCAGAAATTTAAGGGCTTGTTTTTCATTGTTCCTCTTCTTGCTGTGCTCTCATGTAATATTTTCTTGTTTATAATAATTCTTTTAAAGTTTTTTGCATTCATTATTGATACCATTTTTGTCTCAAAATCAGTCACCCATAATTCCCACTAAATTATCCTGTTCTCTGCTGATTGCCATGTTCTGCTGCTGATTTGTGGACAAAGAGTACACCTTGATAATTTGTAATTCACACAAATTAATGATATTTGGTTTAGCCTTCTTTTCTTTATCACCTGCAATTTGTTAAAATGATGGAACTGATTTTTTTTACTGTTTTAAACATGCATTTTAATTTCCCCAAATGCTTAAATTAAAACAAAAAATAGGTTTTATAGAATGTTCTATTGAAAATTAAGATTCCCTCATACACAGAACTCAAGTACATTTTGTTTTTCGAAGGCACAACAATTAAATGAGAATTTTATATGGAAGTAAATTGACATATCAAACCTGTTGATTTACTGCTGCTTTGATACAAATTAAAAACATGCTTGGATATTTCTTTTTGGGGGATTGGAAAATCTCTGAATAACCAATCTATCTTGACAAAGAATCTCAAAGAGTAGGCTTGCTACAAATTAAAGAAAACATCCATTTACTTTGCAAAATTCTCTAACTCATGTTTTGGGACTCAGCCTAATGTTTTCACAAATTGAAATGATGAATTTTATTGAGGGGAAATAAAAAGGTTAATTGTAATGTGCATTCTTGTTTCTTCTTTTATAAGCAATTTATTAGAGGGCTACGTTTGTCAGAACTGATTCTTGAATGTCTTGATATTTGTCTTTGAAAAACTGCAGTCATTGATAAGTCCTACTGTTCATTACAAAAATGAAGCGTTTTTAATTTGAAAAATTGCAAAGAGACTTCCTAGCAGTTCTGAAATTAATCTTAAAGCTCTAATTGTGGGAATCAGCAGCATTGCTTTTGATGCATCTCATTAATAACAAAAGGCCTCATTCCAGTTATTAAAATACCTTGCACATTCTGTACTGATCATTTTTTTACTTTTTACAGTTTGTTGCTTGCATTACTCCCCAGAGACATTATATGTGTAGATTTTTCTCCAAGTATATACAACTGAATAATAATATTAAAAACTAATAGCTTCCTTTGAGTGCACTGCAGAATTAAGAAAGGAAAACAGTTTTAAGCGTTTAATATAATGAAAAATTATAGTGGGGATTTCATGTTGTTTTGCTTATGCTTCAGTTATTGCTTTCATTAAAGTTTTAATTTCCAGAGATATTGCTTAGATAAAATTACATCTTTGGTTAGTATCTGTGTTCAACTGAAAATTATGGGTCTTTTCTGTCATTTATTGCCATCTATTTTTCTGGTTTAATTACTTTTCCTAATGCATACAAATAACAGAGCAAAATTGAATTAAAACACTTCATCTATGTAATCAATGAAAAAATTGTGAGAGCCGAGATTATAATCTTCAAACTGAAGCACTACAGTAAAAGGAGGTCTGTTAAGGTCTTTATTTTTTCATAATAGTGCTCTGTTTTTCCATTATATAATGAGTGCAAGTATCAAAATACTTTTGATGGGGAGAATACTATGAGCGTTTTTATTGTACTTATAAAGAGGAATTACAATTGTTCTGTAAGATTGTTGTGGATTATTATTTTAAGTGATGCAGATGAGATCCCTGCGCCCAGGGGAGAGTGGAACAAAACCTCAGTTTGGTGAGGTACTGGGGACACAGAATAATTGAAACAAAAGGTGGTGCTGACCATTATATGCAGCATGAGTGAGGTGGAAAGAGTTCAGCCCCTCCCAAACAGACCTCAGTGAAAGATTTCTTCGAACTGTGTGGTGTTACTTAAAAAGAATCAAGCAGTGGACACCCTGTTTAATGAAGATATAATGATACAGCACGTGGGGAAAAATATAATTGGCTCTTTTGGTCAGTTGTTACAGGCATGATTGATTTAGTTGATCATTTTTTGACATAAACCTCCTGCTATAATATTTCTCCTGAGAAATGAAACAGCATTCCTGCAGGCACCTGTATGAACTTCTCTTCAGGGCATGTTGAGTTGCAGGGACCCCCAGTGCTGGGCTGTTTCTGTGCCTATCTTTATGTGAATGCACTTATGCCTTGGCCAGTTTCACACTTGAACTGGTTGATGTTTACAGCAGAGTGTATCATACAGAAATCTTACCATCCCTCAATTGCTTCTTAGTGAGGATTAACACTGCATCAGATACCTGGAAGTACAGATGAAGGAGTGAAATAGAGAAGGAACTTGGTGTTTGTGAAGGATGAGTGGATAAAATTTAATCTGGTAAACTTGTTGCAAACCAAATATGATTTTATTTTTCACTACTTGTGTTCCCAGTGAAGAGCAATAATAATTATGGTGTATTAAAACTTAGCACTTACCCTACTTTGCTTTTTTAAAAACTCACTTTGAGTTTCATGAACACACCTGTTCTCTTTTTTTTTTTTTTTTCCCAGAAAGTAGGGCTGGCTTTAATGAGCTGAAAAAGAGACTAATTCTGGGCAGTAAAGACAGTGAATTGATCCTTACTGGTTTTGTGGCTTAAAGACCAAGATTTCATTGCAGTCACAGAAGCGAGGGGGAGATTGTCTTGTATGGATTTCCATACTTCATGAGTTTGGATAGCAGCAGCTAAATTAAACTGAAACAGGCAGATTTAATCCGATAATCATGTACTAAGTACATAGTCAGAGTGTTTGTGAGAGGAGTGCTTTGGGAAATCTCTTACAGTCAGAATATGCCAATGCCTCTGTAAATTCCCATTCTCTCTGTTGTGAAGGTCTTGACCCTTGCTGCTGTTTCTAACTTGGTGACACCAGACATGCCCTGCTGAGGTTCCCTCCAGCACTCAGGCTCTGTCTGCTCATAGCAGCTGCACTGGTGCCATGAGCAGCAGAAGCTGATCTTCCTCTGAGCATGTTTAATCTAAAATCTCAATCTCTTTGTCTTCATTAGCAACATCCACTTGATCCTGTAGTTATGGCAACAGTGTTGTATTAAATGTAGGAAGTAATTTGATTTGGAAAAACATTCACACCAGTTTATATCATGTTGAAAGACCCAATGCATGATAAATCACCCTATATTAAAAACTTCTCCCCTTATCAAAAAGAGAAAAACTCAGCACAAGCTGTATGGAAGAGTGCTTTCAAATAAATGATTTCAAGGGGGATGTTATTCAAGAGAAATTAAATGTTTGAGTGCTGTGCCTTTGGGATGAATAAAAACTGCTTCATGTGTTGGCTGCTTTATAGAGGAAAGACTCAGATTTCCAAAGGATTCCAAGAGATCAGGATGCTATGTTCCATTTCTAGCTTTTATACTTTTGAAAACTAGGTCAAAGTGCTTACTGCTATTACTGCCATTTAAAAGGGATTTGCTTCAATATTCATCCCAATGATCTTTGGAGAAATTTCATCCTGTTCATTGCAGCAGGGATTCAGATTTAGGACTTGCTGTTTTTATAGCACTGACTGTAAAAATTGAGCATGGTGGTAGGTGATGATTCCATCCAACATGCAGAACACTACAAAGGGGAGTCTTAGTCCAGTTGTGGGGTTTGTTGAGCCATTGACATTGGGGATAGTTTGCAGGGGAACAACAGATGGAATATTTAGCAATATCCTGTAAAAGCAATGCAATTCCTGCAGTCCACGTGATCTGGTTGAGGCTATGAACAAAGGTGATTTTATACTGTTCTTGCCTAGATTTGCTGTCCTTCCTTTACAAGTCTAAGAGAGCTGCTGGAGGAAAATGTACAGATTTCCCTTATTGTATCTGAGATCATGGGGTGGGAGGGTGTTACTTCAGCAAGAACCAGAAGGCAGTGTCAAGTGGTGTGGAGAAAGCTCCAATTTGTAGGTGTAGAAGAAGGGATTACAAGTGACCTCACCCCGAGAAGTCACAGCTGTACTAATTACCAAAAAGAAGAACAGCCTTGCCCTTAATGGGTTGCAGCTGTGACTAATAAAGATAAAAGGGGTGGGTTGGCTGCTCAGGGAGAGCCCTGAGGAAGAGGACCTAGAGGAAGAAGACCTTAAAGAGGTAGAGGAGGCATGAGGAAGAAGAAATGATCCAGAGAGACCCATAAAAGAATGAATCAAGGAAGAGAGTTGGAAGATCTTCTGTGAGGTTAGTCTGGGTGTGATGGAGTTAGAGCTGCTGTTGGAGCCAGGTAAAAGCCTGTGCTCAGAGGCAGCAGGGAAATACTTGCAGTTCTATGCCAGCAGTCAGTCTCCCAGAGAAGCCCAGCAGCAGGAGCTTCCTGCAGCCAGAATCAGGACGGCTAAGCTATAAAGGAGCATAAACTGGGACCCTTTTCATGTTGGTAAATGCAAGTCTGTGTTTTGGCTCATTTCTACCCCTAATGAGAGCTCTGCTGCAGCACCTGAGACTGAGGATATCTGAAGGCAACCCATAAAGAAGGAATAACCTACCTGTTATCTGGGCTGCAGCACAAGGGAGAAGGAGAGCAAAGGCCACCTCCTGCCTACAAACTGGACAGGTAACGAACACTCCCTTACCTGGATCTTGCAGTTTACAGGCACAAGAGTAATTAATTATGTAGTCCACCTTAAACTGGGTGTTGATGGGATAATGATCTGCCAGCTCGATCCCCTTCTTGAAAGCACCATAAATGAAGATGAAGCTGATCAGGGAGGAAGATCCTTCTTTGGAGAAGAGGGTGAAGTACTTGACCAGGATGCTGGTGTTGGTGGCCACAAGAATGAGACACTGGAAAGCTGACTAGAGGGTAGAACTCCAGGTAGCCAAAATCATTGTCCATGCAACACTAATTATTGTCCCAAATGTAGCTAAAGAGGTATTTAATTAAATTCTTACATTGTTTCCTGTTCAGGTTAAGCCTTTGAACATGTAGATGTTGAACTAACATCTAACAATTATACACACATTTCTTTGAAAGTTTTAGAGTAGGTTCAAGTTTTATTTCTCTGTATTATATGGCTTTCTATTAAATTTTCTGGCTGATAGATACAATTTTCCATTTTGTGCAACAAGTAGTCACAATAGTTTTAATTTTGCATCAACCAGTTGAGCTTTACATGATGTTTTCTATTGTAAACAGTTTGTTTCAGTTATATTAGCAACATCCTGACTGGATATTTTCGAATACTTATGCTATGTATAGAGTTGACTTTGCTTAGTAGCTGTTCAGTACAAAAAAAAAATTGATAGAATTCTTAATTTCTTGATAAGGATTTGGCAAAAAGAAAGGAACACTTCAGTGTAAAAGCATGCAACTTCAGCTGGTTGCTCAGCACTTTGTGCATCTGTTGCATTTGTTTAAGGGAAATGATACTGCATGGTGCTGGTAATCTAATCTGATTGATTAGAATCTAATTGATTCTGCAGTAAGAAAAGAGGGGAGTGATCTTCTTATCCATGCAAATGGATACTTGAAGAGAGAGTGTAAGGACGATGGACTGGGGCTGTTTGTTTTGGTGTCCAGTGACAGTTTTTGTTCCTCTAATAGAGCAAAGTCAAGGAGAAATGAAATGAGTTGAGGAGTTCAGCAGAGACACTGAAATTTTCAGGGCAGGAGCTGTGAGCCTGTGGTGAGGAATTGAGGGAACAGCTTGTCTTACCAGGGGAAGAGATCTCTGCCCCTGAGGGCAGCTCCTCAGTTTCTTCAGGTTTACCTGCAACGCAGCCTAACAGGGTTTAGTGTGCTCTAGCAAACAAATTTTCAGACATCTCAGTTCAAGAGTTAAATTTGGTGCTCTCTAATTGTCTTTTATTTTGAAGCAGCAGCTGAGAGAAGTTTTTGGCAGAGCCAACCATTACAGTCTTTTTGGGCCTTATTATTAAAAGGTGCTCAAATATTCTGTTGAAGAGGAGAATGAAAGTAATCAACATTAAGTTTCGAAAAGAACCTTCTGTGTGGCCTGGTTAAGCACCACTTATTCCCTGATGTCTCATTTGTTTACAAAATAGCTTGGATGAAAATGGCATTCAAAAAGCAAGGGTTTATTATGAATGGAAGGGTAGAGTTGTGCTTCTGTCCTGTAACTCAGGATGGTTCTGGTACACAGGTCAACATATGCTCCTGAAGACTATTTTTAATGGTAAATAATCTCCATGTGTGTCCCAGGTTTTATCTTTATGGACTAGCTGCTCACAGAGACCTTGTGAGACAGAGGAACACAAGGCCAACAGATGGACAGGAAAAGGCTAAGTTGTGTTTTCTGACTATTGCATTAATCAGTCATCTTCACAGATGATTTTTTTTCTATTTGAAAGACACTTCAAGAAGCAATTAACTTCAGAGTATTCTTAGAAGATGGTAAGATTTTGGTACAATTTCTCTAGTGCTCTATTTTTAAAAGTATATAATCTTCTCTCTGTGTAGTGACAGAATTCTGTACTCAGTAAACATGAATAATTAGCTGAGCCCTTCAAACTTTTGAGAAATGAAATCTTGATTTCATTACCTTCTGTTTTGTATAGGTCAAATGGACTTTTGCATAGAACAAGGGAATAAGTTTAAAGGCATAAGAAATTAAAATTTTAAGAGTGTCTTCCCACCAGGGTTGATGAATCAGACTGACTTCAAAGAGAAAGGAGGTTTTCATGTCATCTGCTGTTTTGAGCTTTTCTGATGTGTAAAGGGGAGGGAGCTTTCATGTATCTCCCTCTCTCATAGGCCACATCTGATCCAGAGCCCATCAAAGTCTTGTAGTTAATTTCAGCAGGTCTTCGGTAGATGCTAAAATCAGTTTTACTAATTGCCAGGAGGGAAAATGGGAGCTGAGAAGTGTAACTTCTGTCAAGGTCCTATGGAGATCAACACTGAGCTGTGCAGTTGTGCCTCAGCTCCACAAGAGCCAGCAGAGTGAATGGCTGGTGAAGGGAGACAGCTGCAGAATGCGTAAATGAGTTACACACTGCTGTTACCTGGGTTGTCTAAGGCTACTTTCTAACAGAATCTGTAGCTGTACAACTGAAGAGTGGCTCAGTCGTCTTGGCAAAAAAAAAAAAAAAAAAACAACAAAAAAAACCCACCTAGTTTTACATCTTTTAACAATGTATGAAACCCTGTCTCCTGTACCAAGTATGCCATTAGGTTTCTTTGCTGTTTGAGTCCACACACCACATGAATTTTAGGTTAGCTCATGACAAATGACTGTATGAACTACAGAAAGTAGAGAGGGCAAGATATAGAGCTCAGGTTTATAAAAGCTTGTCATCGTGGTAGGAATGAAGTCTTGCAGTTGAAAACGGTTGTGACTCCCTTCAGCACAGGTGACCCCTCCTGCCTGTCTCTGCTTGTTGGGGAGCAGTCTTTGTTTTGCCCAGGGGACAGGCACGATGTGTGTGTTCTAACAGCTGCTCCTATGAACAACACAAGGCATTACAAGAGGAAAGAATTTTCTTTGTAGTAATGGATTAGAAAGTTGATCTAGAAAAAAATCATTTATTAAAAATATTTATAGACATTGGTATAAAAGGAAGAAGAATACATCCGTGTACTGTGTTTTCAGCCATTTGACTGTTACTTTCTGCTACAACTGAATTTACAGCATAATTCATTATGTCCTTTAACTGTGACTAAGAGGAAGTCATGTTTATTCAGGACTTCTGTGGCCTCTGTCCAAAGGGATAATAAAAGCACCACCTGTGAGAGTAATTGTTATGATGTATACATATATGTCCAGAGAACTGGAAGCATAATAATAAGCATGGTTTTTACATAGATTTGAGAATATGCTTTGATGGCAGGGTGACTCTCTGCTGCTGTCAAGTTTAAATGGAGACAAGCCTGATGTCTGGATGACTCTGGGCTGTTAACACTTCCCTGAGGTACTGGAACCTGTTCTGGTCTGGAATTTGGAGCAGTTCACAGATGGCTCTATTAGTTTGATGTTAATAATTTCCAGACCCAAGTCTGAATAGGGAGTTTCAGATAGATTGGAGATGGCTGTGATTTGAAACAGGTGGATGGAAGTGCTCCTGAAGTACACCTACAGAGTATTTTTCATGGTTTTGAGTTACTTGTGTCCGTTTCATTGGATACCAAATTTGCTCTCCAATAAAAGATGAGTGTAGCTCCTTCCACTTGAAAATATCACACTGTCACACCTTTAAAAAAATTATGTGTAAATATGCAGTATATCGAATGTTTCAGAGCACAGGTGAAATATCAAAGTAGAATAGTAGAATACAAAAGAAAGTGTGCAGTAGGGATATAGAAATGGAAAATAATACATTTAGGAAAATTATTTTTGTTGTTTGGGGTTTGGCTTTTTTATTGGGTTGTTTTTAAAGAAAGGACAGTTACTATTAGTCACACAGTCAATGTGAAAGTCTGTGGGGTAATAAGCCCAAGTAACCTGAGGGTTTTTTTGCTTTTAGAACAATAATGTTTGTTGTATATATGAAAAAATGAGTCAGAAATTACCAAAGCAATACTGATGTCAACAGTGTTCATAAAATCAGGTTATTTCCTTACTGTTCATCTTAGAACAAAACTAGAGATGGAGAAGTTTGGGCATTTTTAACAGTTTGAAATATGTGCTTTGGATTCTCTTGCTGATTGCAAGTTCTGTGATTCTAACTGAACAGATCTAAAAATATCTACATCTTCTTTGCAGGCAGATGTCTGTGTTCTGCCACTGCCTGACTGTGAATGTTTTTAGTCAGGACCTGAAACTCAGCAGGGCAGTCTGAGGCAGTGGGAGCCCCTGCTTCCAGCAGCACCCACAGCCCCTCTCCATGGGCTCACCACCCCCACATCGTTCCTCACATTTTTGTGGATGTTTTTCTGCCACATTTATGGATGGTCGGTGTGATTCTTGTGACTTTTCCTGGTGCTAGCAGCATTGAGCAAAAGTTTGGGTGTAATCTTGGTTTATAAAACTGAACAACCCAAAAAAGATCTTACCTATCCAGCTGGTAGAACTGCTGTACGAGGGACTCACTGTTGAGCAATTGCTGGCCTTGCTTCAGCCCAGTGGGAACTGGTAGGAAAGCCCCAGAGATGCCTGAGAAATTGAGGTCTGGCCCTTTCAGAAGCCTTCCTTTTTCCACAGGAAATTATTGTTTAAAATTAACCATACCATTTCAGTGGTTGATTTTCTAGCAAAAAAAATTAAAATAGGTATCATTATCATGTGTTGTCCAAATTTGGATTAGGCTGGAAACATTTACAGCCAGTGTTATTGATGCTGATAAAAATGCAGCTGCTCAGTACCTGGACAACCTGGATTATGGTATGTAGTGCCTTGCTGTTATTGCCTGACTCTGGAAACAGGACATTATGGGATCACATTCCATGAAACTTTACCAAGCTATAGAGAGAATCAGGGTCAGTCCCAGAGTCCTCAAAGTCATTTGTCTGGTTTGTGTACTCCTGCTTTTCACATGACTGATTGTCCAATCATGGCTGGAAGTCTGAGCACTACAGAGTAGCTGAGAACTCTCTCTGGAAATGGTTATTGGGGTGCCACCCCAATATGAGACCCCAGAAAACCCCTCCACAACACCACCCCAAAACTGAACCCAAGAGACAATTCAAAAATCACTGCAGTTATAGTGGTAATTCTTGTGCATTTTAGTGAGACTGAAATTGTCTCATGTCTTGAAATAGTGACAGGCTTATCCATTCACAAAGATTCTTAAAAAAACATTGAAAGAAATCTTCTAGAGGAAAAATTTTGCTTTCTTTTCAGGCCAAATAGCAATGTTTTTCCTGTGATGTTTTGTTGCATGTTGAGCAAACAGCATTTGATTATATTGTCTAAGCAGACAGAACAAAGCATTGCTAGACAATTGCTAGTCTTAAGAAAATTAATCCATCTGAAATCCTCCTTTAGGCTAATGCTGCTACTCTTACATGCAGAATTCTTAATCTACATAGTTGTAATTGGAGAGATTATTGCATTGGTGAGAATGAGACAGGCACAGAAGACCCAGTATTTGCACATGGAATACCTGCTACATGAGCCACTCGGGGTTGCACAATAGCTTGGTGGGACAGTAAGATTAAAAGAAAATACATCTTCAGTGGCATTTTAGAAATACCATATGATTTTTCACATGTGCACCCCAAACTTAGTTCTACTAAATCCAGTTTTTTATCCCCCAGTTTCTGATGACAGTGGTCTCCTGTTTTGAAAATTACAACTTCAAGGAATGCTTTTGTGTCTTCTGCTGAATGGAATGTAAATCCCTGAACAGAAATCAGGGTTTTGTTGCAGTCATGCTGGGGGCTGCTCTGTGCATCCCAGCCAGTGTGGCAGTGCCCAGCCATGCTCCTGTGCTGCGCCTCAGGCTGATATTCTCCCTTTGTAATCTGCTGCAGCAGGAACTCAGCTTTGCTGTTAGGTTTGTGTTCAGGGTCCTTTCCAGCCTCAATGATTCTATGATTCTGAGAGCCAGCTGATGTCATCCATCCCACTCCCTTTCCTGAACATTACCTTAACCCACAAGTAAGTCTTCTGTGGTGTCTTGATGACACTTAAGTAATTTCATCACATACCAGAGCAAGCATGAGAGTCCTCCCTTAGGAAATGTGACAATTTGGATTTGTGGTGATCTGTGATAAAATGTGATAGCTGTTTTTCCAGCAGTCTGTTGTTTGTTCATAAGTAATATACTTATAAATGATGTAAAGAAAACTTGAGGATAACTTAAAGCTTTTGGAGCTGAGAGAGGGCTGACCCCCAACCAGCGTGGAGCTGAGATTGCTAAAGCAACATTTGTTTTGAATTTGTTAAGTGATGATGGCTTTGAAATATGGAATCAAAGTCAGCCCAGCTCTTGCCCAGCTCTTTTTGTCTTATTAGACTGAAATGATACAAGAACACTTTGGGTAAAAAACGTTCAGAAAGATACTTTATATGTTTCTCATTGAATAGGTGTCTTTAGTTATCTACATCAAAACAGTTGATAGCGACTTTAGAAGAAAATAAATGAAAGTCTTTTATTCAGTTTTCTCTAATTATATATGAACTCAATTACCATGTATCAACCATATGACATTTAGTTGATCATGAAAATGTTTTATCTTTGTCATAAATAGTTTTAAAATCTGTGCTCCTTGTTCTAAAGAGATATTTTAAGCGCCAAAGCTACTTCTCTAAAACGATCAGGATTGCTCCTTCACATCTGTGACCTTGTCCTCTTGAGATTTTTCTTAATCATTTTCCTCTTCCACAGGCAGTCAAATGCATAAGTATCTGATTTTGTATATTTCATCAATACATTGTTCTCCCAAGTGCTTGCTGCCTTTCAGAATAGATGGAAAAGTACTAAAAGCTAAATACTAGAGAGAGATAGGCACTGTTCATTCTTTGAACAGACAGGCACTGTTTATTCTTTGCTTCCCCCAAACACTTTAGTGGAATTTTTGCAAACAACTTTCATTTGCTTTTTGTGTGAATTTAATCTTTGGAGTTTTACCATGTTTAATATTAATCTGTGTTAGAGTGTCTTGTTAGCACTGTTGTAGTTACAGACAGGTTTTACTTTAATTTTTGAGTTTGGTACCTGGTGTTTTCTGGAAAATTTACCATGCAGATGGAATTTCTTTCTGTAAATATTCAGGGCCAAAATGAAATTGGTTTTATATGTTTGTTTTTATTTACTGTGCTGTTCTTGAGGAGAAAAGTTTTGGATACAACAGACCTGACCTTGTCTTTGTACTCTGATAATCAGGAAACCTTATTTAAAACTGGTCATGAACTTTGTTCTCTGGCTCTTAGAATCTTCCAGATGTGTGAAGTTCATTTTAGAGCAATTAAATTAATAAGGACTTTTCTGAACATATGATGGAATTGCAACTTTACTTTTTGAGTTGTACTTTGAATATGAACCCTTCTTAGCTCCAGGTTTACAGCAGGGAGATTGGAATGGTATTATTGCCTGTGGTACCCTGCTCCACTGTAATGGGGTCAGTAGACAGGCAGGGAAGGGGTACAGCATGAGGCAGGGGAGGAATTTAACAGGAGAGGGAGAAGCAAAAGAGTAAAGAGACGAGGTGGAGAATTGCGTTGAAGGTGATAATAAAAATGGCAATTTGTTCTACCCCTCATGCCTCCAACTCACTATTTACCCAGAAAATTACAGAATCAGCTAGGTTGGAAAAGACCTTGGAGATCATCAAGTTCAATCTACAACCCACGAACACCTTATCAACTAAACCAGGGCACTGAGTGCCGCATCCAGTCTTTTCTTAAATACTTCCAGGCATGGTGATTCCCCCACCTCCCTGGGCATCCCATTCCAATGCCCACCCATTCTTTCTGTCAAGAATTTTTTCCTAATGTCCAGCCTAAACTTCCCCTGGTGCAGCTCAAGGCTGTGTCCTCTTGCCCTGTTGCTGCTTGCCTGGGAGAAGAGACCGAGCACCAGCTGTGCCCGGCAGTCTGGGCAGGGGCAGAACCTGGCGCCCATCACTGGCCCTGCCCTGCGTGCCTTGCTGGGCTCCTGCAGGATCACCCCTTGGTGCTCAGCACACAGCCCTCCTGCTTGTTGCGACTCTGGCTCCTGCCTCACTTTCCCTTACCAGCCTGCCTTTAGAACTGCTTGAGATTGTTTTCCTTTTTGTAGGTGTCTGTATCTAAGGTGCAAAACCAGCAAACCAAAACCCTGTTGGAGACCACATCAAATGCATGTACTGCAGAGTGTATTTTTTTTTCTTTCTCTGCTTAGTTATTACCTTTTCTTGTGATGCAGAGGATTCTATATTTCAGTTCTCTTTGGTTTTGCCTTCTTGCATTGTTTTGCTTCCCCTGCTTTTTCATTGAGGTACATGTTGTCTCTGTGTCTGTCTCTTCACTGCCAGCCTGGAAAGGTTTTGAGCAGACTGAAAAAACAGACAGAGATTTTAAAGATCTATGAATGGTTTCTCCCTGGAGCATTTTTTGGTCCTGCTAATTTAACAGCATCGAGGAATGTAACTGGCAATCAACAGATCATTGAACCAGATCAGAAGTGGGTTAGATTTCATTTGTATGCCTGTGGTTTATGCTCCCTATGTTATGGAAACAGAGGTTGGAATGAAAAAGGAGTGCATGATTTTGTAGTATCAGATGAGCATAGCAGTCTTATATTCAGTTCCTAAACAAAATCCTTTCAAAATCTTGTTTGAATTTTAGATTCTGTGTTAGTGAGAAAAGCAGCATCTAATAGGGAAAGAAAAGGTGGCTGAAGACAGCTTCCTCTGCAAAGAAACTGGGGCACTCTAATATGCATGCACTAGTTTTCCTACATGAGGAATGTATAAAGGATTTTCCACTTTCTGAACTGTCAGTTAGATCCACACTGAAACATTTTGGCAGTCGCTTCCTGTGCTCTTCGTCAGATGTCTCCTTGATGATTTCTCACTCTGTGGAAGAAGGGGGTGTGTGAGGAGGAACTAACAAATGATAATCTAAAAAAAATGTCTCAGTGTATGTAATTTAGAAATGTCACATACACCTTGCAAAGAGTATGGGATCTTTTAAGTAAAGATCCTGCAGGGCAGTGTAGGTGGCAGTGGAGATTGCCACTGCTACGTAAGTGTACTTGCAAGGCAGAGTATGTGTTGATTGTAATCATTCTCATAAACGAAAAAAAAAAGAAAATAAGCTTTTGAGACTGAATATGATTAACAGGCATGCCAGTCTGATGATGCTTAAGTCATAGCCCTGAAGGATAAAATAAACAGTGAAAAGCTGCCAGGAAAGGACATCACTGAAGTGGCTTCAGTTGGCAAAGCTGTTCTTCCCCTGTGAAACCCTGTCAGGGGCACCAGAATGCATTTGCAGAGTAGTTTCTGTCAGTGTTACTGTGTGCCCCTAATCAAGCTAGTTACTGGTACAGTTTGACTGATTTGTGGAAAACTTAAGTTCCCTAGAAGATCTCATCTTTATTTCCATTTTTTACAGACTAATGCAGTTATTGAGTGATGGTCACAGAATAGGTCAGAACCACTTAATACTTGTGTCTTCTTCTTTGTGTTATAGACACAAATATAATACATTAGTTGGGCTATTTTTAAAAAAATATTACTGCAGAGAATTTGTAATGAGTACGAAGCTGACACAGCAAACAGGTTCAAGATGCATCAAAACTTCATTTTTGATAAGTGTGTATGCTGGAGAAAAAAATGCAGCAGCACAAATGAAAGGCTTCTCTCTGCAAAAAGTGTTCAAACATTATATAAATATCTTTTCAAAATGAAGAGTGTCTAGATTTCATAGTAAGGCTTCCAATCTGCTAATTTTAAACTGCTTTCCACAAATACCTAAGATGAGGGTGTTTTTTCCCCCTGAGGGATATCAGAACTTCAGAGCCCAAATTAACTGGACAGACAGAGATAGGAGAAGAAGAAGAAACTTCTGATCTCCAGTCTTATACTTTCTTCAGACCTGACCTGCTATTAATTAAAAATGATTGTGTTTTCTGCACTGCCTGAGCCTGCACTGTTTTACAGTCAAAAGTCTGTGCAACTCCTTCTATGGGGCTTTGTCCAGCCCTGTTTTTTGTACCTGTTTTTTTACTGCAGCAATATTCAGCCTGACTGAGCTCCAAAGAGGTTGTGCAACAGAGGAAGCCACCACATTTTTAAATGAAATCAAATTATTTCTGTAAAATAGCACTGACTTAGTCTATTGACAAACGTGTTTTGAAGTAACTTCAGTTTCACTGAAACACTAACTCATTTTCCTACCAAAACCTGTATTAAACAGTGGCCTTGGAGCCACTTTTTGGAAGTGTTATTACACGATTGAATAAAATTTTATTGTGCTTAGGCTGAAATGCTGGAAGACTGAGACCTATAAGTTGCAAAACCTAGTATGAAAGTTATAAAACAAAGTGAGGGAAGGGCAACTTCAGTCCTGCTTTTGTCCTACTGGTGGTTAGTCAAAAGTATAAATCTGAGCTGCAGTTTTATAATGGCAGTGGCTTAACAAATACCTTCCTTTGTCATGCATCCTGTTGAGATAATAAAGATTTAAGCTCCAGGAATGCTCACTCTGTGTATGAGAAACAAATTTAACAGAGCTACAATTTCCATTCTTTCAAGCCATTCTATCTGCAGTTCAGTATGGATCTTTAGGGATTATATTATTTCAAGTGTAGTTTTACTCAGCACCTCTGAGACCAACTGCTGTGAAATCAAGTACCTGTATGAAGAAATCTGTCTCCTAATAACATTTTTCTTGCCTCTGTTAGCTTTACAGTTCCTTCATTGAAGAAGGATCTTCATCTGCTGAGAAGCCACGTTCTGCAGCTCCCACAGCCCTCCCTGCCTGTTGAGTTGTGCTATTTTAGCAGTGCCATGGTACCTCCAAAGGCCCATTAAAATCTATTGCCTGTTGGGCTGTGTTCTGCAGCAAGGCTCAGAATAGGAAGGTGACAGAGAGGCCTTGGAATTCCTCCCACCTTCTGAAGGAATTGCAATATTTTGAGATGAAGGTTTGTGCAGCCAAAAGTGAAGGATGACAGAAAGCTTGCATCAAACTTCTCCTGTAGGCTTTAATGCATCTATATATCTGAAATGTAAACACAATGTGATGCAGATATTTGTTTTCCAGCAACAGATTATTTGTGTAAAAACAAGGAAACCAATTTGAGATGACAGTTGGTTGCAGAAAAAGATCAGATAATCGCTAAGAAATGTGTAGTGTGATCTGAAGGGGAGAATTTTATCTTGTCATTTGGCATTTTCGCTGGTCTTTTGTGTTATGAGCAAATTGAGATGATCTGGTGTTATCATTTTGGGGGGGGGGGGGGTTTGTTAGAATAGCGGATATCAATGGTTCCAAGAATTGAAAGGAGAATTATTCTTTAAATAGATACTTTGATTTGGTCTGAAAGTACTTTTCTAAAAGAAGTCTTTTCTTCTACCATCAATCAAAAGTAACTTTGCTCACATTTTACAAATTGGGCCAATTTCACTGATTTATCTAGGATGAATCTAAAGATCTTTTGAACTCGATTTTAGGGGATCCCACACTTTCTGATTCGCAGCAGAATGTCTGAAAACTAATTAATGTTTCAGTATTTTTTTTCTCTTAAATAGACATTGTCGACTTACCTCCATTTTGAGACAAATTTTGGGCTAAACATGCTGGTAGTGAAAACTTCTTTCTGACTTAATTTTCTCTTCAAATTTTTCAATTTCTTGTATGATTTTCCACAAAAGTAGGTTTTGTGATTTGTAACCTGCTGTGTTAATTCTGCATTTTATCTTTGTCTTCTCAGCGTTACCCTTCAGGTGAATATATCTTTCAGTTGCAGGGAGAACAAATAAAATAGTACTTTTGAAGAAAATCAAATATTCTAATTCTCTCAGGTAGAATTGAGATATTTTGTAGCTTATAAATTGGGGGCTTGTGTCCTGTATCTAAAATTCATGGGATTATCTTTATTACTTTTGTTATTTTTAATTCAAGCAGAATTGAAGTTTTATAAATCTGGTAAACTCAAAGGAAAGATTTTTGTGTGATTGTTTCAATATTAGACGTGTTCAGAGAATTACAATATTCTGAGCTGGAAGGGACCCCCAAGGACCATCAGGTCCAGCTCTTTAATGAATGGCCCACACAGAGATGGGATCCATGACCTTGGTGCTGCCAGCACCATGCTCTAAAAAACCAACACTGAAAACACTGTTTTGCCAGGATTTTCTGTGCTTCTGATTCTCAGGAACCTAAACAAAAAATTACACACACAAACTACAGAAGAAATTTGTTTCAACTGTTGAAATTCATATTCAAGGTTTTCTTTGGATTTTAATAGAAATAGCACCATTTCAAACTTAACAGATTTTTACAGTGTTGCTTGGCTAGTTGTGTGAATGTCATAAGCAGCATATTGACAGTAATATAAACTTTCACAGAAGTAACTTTTTAAATTTAAGAAGTGGGAGCACATCTCATTATCCATGTTAAGGCCCTGACCTTGCTCTTTTAAGCTGACTTGCTGCCTTTTTCATCTTTCTAATTTATCTTTTTCTCTGTGTATGCTTCATTGTTGCAGCAGTGTTAATTAGAAATGAATCAACCATGGTGGGCAGGCAGTCAACACCTGATTTAATTATATTTTCTTTAAGGAACAGAAATAGGCAGATGTCCTGCAGGATTCTGTGAGATCTCATGAGGGGCACACACCCAGAGTACTCACTGTTATTTTAAAGTGATCCTCAGTAAGTTAGTGTCTAGTAAAACCTTTTGTGGGGTGAGGTATTTGTTCCCTCACCTTTCCTTCCCTCAGTGATAATTACAAAGAGAATTTCAATGCTGTTATTTTTCATTCATAATTACTTTATTTCATAGTGAATTTGGTCCAATGCCTAAGGTGTAACCTGTGTGAAAGTCAGTTTAATTTCCTGCCTGCCCTGTGTTACTCATGGGGGGGTTTACCTTGCTCCACATTGCTAAAGATGAGATGCCCTCTGATTCAGCAAGGGTGACCCTTGGTATTTTCCCCAGACTGGAAATCATAATTGTATACATGTTCTGGATGCAGACTCAGACATTAATGTTAATGAAGTGACACTGGATTTTTAACATTCCAGGATGTTTGCTGATGTTTTCAGGTGTCCAAAGGAGATGACTTGGGCTGCTGGAGTTCAGGACTGAAGCATTTCTCTGTGATCAGACACAGAGTTCATAGACCAATTCAAACCAGAGAACTGGCAGGCAGCTAACATGAATGCCAGCTCTCACAATCCTGGTTTCTACTGCTTTCTCCCAACCAAAAAAGTTTGAATGGCTTTCATGTTACTACATTAGAAATGAATAGTTCATTTTTTGTATTGAAAGGAACTTTGTTTAATAATGCCTTTTCATTTATGTGATTAATTCTTCCAAACCCAGAATATTTTGATGTACAATAATGAGGCCTTGGAGAGTTGTGAAGGTTTTCCTTTTGTTGGCAGGTGATATTTCAAGGGGAATTTAATTTCTGATGAACCAGTAGCCGAATGTTTTGCATTAACTTGAGCACATGTGGCAATTAATTGGTACCAGTTGAGGCTCCTGTGCCTTATGGCTGCCCAGCTGCTCTGTACAGGGTGAGGTTAGGAAACAGAACTTTGTCTTCTAGGGTCTGAGCAAGCACAGCTGCCCAAGCAAGCTGCTGAGAGAAACAAAGAGGGAACCTATTTCAATGGAAACACTTAAAGGCAGGTTAAGTCCTGCTCTCCTGACTAAAGCTGTCAGGTGTTCCCTTTGTAGAGCTGGTTTAGCCTTGGGTTTATTTCTGTGGGGCAGGTAGAGCAGCGGATGTTTTTGAACAAGCAGTTTCTGCTGAGAACTATCAGCACATTAGTCATCAGGAGAATGAGCACCTTCTCTGATATTCTTGAGAAAGGTCGAGATTTGTGTGTTAATGATGGACATGGTTGTACAGTTCCCTTTTGGTAACAATTTTATAGCTCAGTGTCCTTGACAGCTTTTAAAATCGTAGTTTAAGTGCAAGAGCCCTTTGTCTTGAAAGAGTGTCAAGGCAGTATCAAGGAGACATTTGTTTTTTTTGATTGCATAATTTCTTACTGCACTAGTCCATGACATTAATCCAATTTAGCTGTGTACTTTGTCAGGATTTTCATTATCTCTCCTGCTTTTTGGATCCTGCTGATATATCCATGAAAAACCCCAGTAGTTAAAAAACTCCTGTGTATTTATGATCACCTCACAGGTCTTACCCCAGGAGAATAAAGAAGAATGTTTTTAGCAGAGTTAAATGGATTTAGGCAAGTGTATATCCTGCCTCCAAAAGGATTGTCAGAAAGATTTAAACCAGGAAAAGTGCTTAGGATACTGATAATACTTGTGCTTTACTACAGAGTCATTGTTCAACAAGACATTTGGCTCTATCTGTGTGCTGGTCCTCAAAAAATTGCAAGAATTACTCCAGAAAAAGAAGCATTGAATATTTAAACCAGAAACATTAACATATTAAAGGCCTCAAATTATCCATTTTAAGTAGACTTGATCAGGATTAATTTGGGATCTCTCCTAATGTTCTCATATGTTCTTTGCTGATTCCTCCAGTCCTCTGTACCCTGTATTTCTGTATGGTGATTTTTCAGTGCTTGGTTTTTGAATGTCCTGACTGGTAAGAAAATGCTGCTGGGGCACAGGCGAGCAGGGCTCACTTGCACTCCAACTCTGAGTGTTGGATATCAGCTCTGGTGGGACTGCATCCTGAAATGCAGAGCTGCTGGCTTCCAGAAACAATTCCATAACAGCTCTGTGTGTATCTGTGCATTATGCAGAAATACAACTTATGAGATGGGGGTGGGCTGCATTTATAAAAATGTAGAAAGATCAGAGGTTTTCAACTTCAGCTGATTTTTGCTTTAATTAATGAAAAGTATGCTTCTCTTTAGATAGTTTAGGGCTGCTTTTTCTAGTTCAGCTTCTTTCTGAGATGTTTTATATACACTCGGATTTTGGGGTTCCTAATTATTATTTCAGGCTCTTTTTTGTCCTTCAGAGAAATTTTTGTTTTGACTTCTAATCACTAAGCCCTTTGGCATCAAAGTGCTTTAATACTTTACAGATTCTTGCTTTCACTTCTGTTTTGATGTTCTGCAAGTTTCACAAAACAGTTGTAGAATAACAACTTACATGAGTCAATTTGATAATAATTTGTTTCTGCACTTTAAAATAGCAACATGTATGTAATAAGAATTTGTCAGTATTCTAAGAATAATAACCAAAGTTCTCACTTTGTTTGAGAATACTCCACTTTACCCTGAAGTGTTTTGTTGCTGATAAAACCATAACCAGAACCTCTTCCATGAACTCATTTGGAAACCCTTCATGAGAATAAACCAGATAAAGCCAAACTGCTTTGTGACTTTGGGGAGGTTCTCCTGAAATCACCATGGCTGAACACAATTCAAGATGTATGAGGGGCTGGATACAGAAGTAATCTAAACACATGCCTTAAATGCAGCTCCTGACACCTGCTCACCAACCAAGAAAGAAATTGTTAACTTGCTTATGGTGGATTATTAATAATTTGCTCAAGCTTTTAAGTTTAACTATATAATTAGCAATTAAAGGAACAGAAGCTATTTCTCAACATTATGTTGATTAGTTTGAATGTTTTCCCACTGAAGAGGGGGAAGAGACATTTACTTTTAAGATACTCAGCTCCCTTGCAGTTTCTGATGTACTAATTACTGTGTTTTATACTTACTATTTATGACCTCCTTATCATTTTCTTAGTCATCATTTGAATGTTACATTCGGGTTTTAATTATGTTGTGCGGCTTGATTTATCCAAGCTGCACACTTCCTGCCATATCATAAAAGAAATACAATATATTACCATATTTTTAATTTGCTTCTCTTTCATGTGCTGCTCCTCAGCATATTCATAACTTCCAAAGAGAGAAAGGTAGGCAATAAAAGTTTTCTCTTTGATTTTTGAACTTGTTGATGTTCTTGTCATCTGGCAAAAACTGATTTACCTTTCCAAGACTGGATGAATCTCATTCAAGTAGAAATTGAAATGAAAAGGATTTCTTTAAAGAAAATAGTATGAAAGTTTCAGATTAGGCAATGCTTGACATGCTAAGGATAATTTCACAAAAGCTTTGCCTTTAAGTTTTGTTAAACAAATCCAACACAACCCACATCCACACACAGTGATCAGCTTCAAAGATTTGTGCTTTTCACAGCTGTCATGACTCCTACCCTGTGACAAACATGGGAGAGCATTTGTGACTCTGTGTCTTTTACCTGTCCGAACTCTGATTTTAGCTTGATTGCACTTCTCCCCTGCAGCAAGAGCAAGGAAATCCCTTCTGCTGCATGAAGCTTTGTATAGAGAGCTTGGAAAGACAGTTTGTACTGCATGGAAACCTCCCCTAATTTTTTTTTATAAATTGGGGTTATTCAACCTGAAGAAAAAAAGGTGAGAACTGAAACCTCTTCCAGTACTGAAATGACTGCATGAGAGCTGAAAAGGGTCTTCTGATAAGGGCTTGGAGGGGAAGGGCTTTCCACTGACAAAAGGGAGGTTTAGAGCAGATATTATAAATAATTTCTTCCTGTGGGGGTGGGCAGGACCTGGCACAGGGTGCCCAGAGAAGCTGTGGCTGCCCCTGGATCCCTGGCAGTGCCCAAGGCCAGGCTGGATGGGGCTTGGAGCAGCCTGGGGCAGTGGGAGGTGTCCCTGCCCAAGGCAGGGGTTTGGAGCTGAATGAGCTTTAAGGTCCCTTCCAACCCAAACCATTCTCTGATTCCCTGCAAATGAGATGTGGAACCCCACACCTTCACCTTGATAACATATTACATTCACATGTATATAAAAAATATTTTTGTCTGGAAAGCTTTTTTTAGAAGTTGCCATTTTTTAATGGGGAAATGTATTTGGGAGGTGTCTTCTGAGACTTTCCTGAAGTTTCATTAATATTACCAGGCTAATTTATACAATTTAATAGCTACATTGGCCATGGTGATTTCATTAATGGAATTGTTTTGTATATTAGTAAGAATAAAGGGATTTGAAACATTTCACATGTACCGTGTGAATTGATTTTTTATGATGGGAAAAACCTGAAGCTTGGTTGTCTTGAATAAAGCAAGGAGTAATGGTACTTAAAATTTTGAAGTTTATATCCATCAAATATATAAACCTGAAGTTTCATCTGATTTGCTACTTATATGCAGGACTTAATATCTCACATGATTTTATGTTTTAACAAACAAGAACTGGTATTTTTAAAATTTTTTTGCACTTTTCAGACTGTCAAAATCTTTTATTGTAAAAGCTTATTAAGTATGATACTGCATGCTATTGACAGGTACAAGTTTAGCCTACCTAAACTGGATTTCAGGAATAGAAAATAATTCTTCTTCTTTCCATGCTATTAATTCTTTGACTGCAATTACAGCTTTCTTTTGTGTAAAACAAAAGTATGAAATGGTGAGGTGTAGCTATCTTTCATGTATCCATTACTTCAAGGACCATAATTCCCAAATTAATTTTGTGTTGAAGGTATGGACTGTGAATTTGGGCACAGCTTTAGGCAAAAGTCATTCCTGGGGCTCTGGTGATGGTCTCTGATGTGTGGTAGCTGTAAGCCAATATTTCTCCATCTGCCATTAGCTTAATCCCTGCCTGAGGACTCAAGGAATTTTCAACTAAAACTTGCTGACTTTTTAAAATGGAGAATACCTTCAGACCCACTGGGAGATAGAAGGCTCTGATGTGTTTGAAAAGACTCTTCTGTTTCTCTGCAATCCCTTGAGAAGGCCAAATTCACTTGCAGACCGAAGTGAAACACCTTGCAGTACCTGCAGATCTGTTTGCTGTGTGTTCTGTCTGAGCTGGAACTGTTCACCCAACAGCTCAGCAGGCACAGGTTTCCCTCTGTCATGTAACCTGGTGGCAGATCAGAATCCAAACAGGTCATCATCTCTCTGAGTAAACTGCTGAGAGGTGACAAAAGAAGAGGAAAAGTATTTTTCTGCACAAATCTCTCACCTGACTTGGAGTAACTCTCTAGACAGATACAAATGGAGCTGTGTTCGGTGTAACAAAGTCTGCCACAGGTGCTGAGGGATGATCACAATGTGCAGCAGGAATTACCCAGGTTTACCCAGTTTTTACCCAGTTTCAGCAGCACATGGCATTTCAGCAGCTGCTGGGCTCCCTGCTCTTGGGGCTGGGTGACACAACACAGCTGAGGAAGGCAATTGGAACACAGAGGTGTCTGAAGGGCAGGCACCTACTGGAAGTGTTTGGGTCATGAGAGTAAAATGACAGGATAGACAAATGAGAGACCACTGCTGTGTAAGTTGCATCATTTGGGGTTTAATTTGGAATAAAGGCGGCTATACTTTGCTTAGGAAGGTGTAATTTTGCCTGTTTCATTCTCTTGAAATTAAAATGTGCTGACTCTTGTAAGGTGAGGCAGTTCCTGGCCTTCCTAAGTCATTGATGGCTTTTCCAAGTCCATGATTCACTTCAACTTTTTGTTATACTGACAGTGTACAAAAGGAAGGAGTAAAGCAAACAGAAAAGAAGTTGTGTAACAAAAGAGTAGATTATAGGCAGATAGAATACACTCGGATCTTGTGATAGAATACACCACCAAAAAGACTATTTTCCAGTGATGGGGAATATTAAGGCTCTTAAATGGCTAAATATTTATTATCTATAAAAAATGAGAAAGATTTAGTGGGCTAAAGTACAAAGCACACAGGAAAGGATTTACCTATAGAAAGAAAATCATAATTTTAAGCCCAAGAACTGTGCTAACCCAAAATAATTTCTCACTGTTTCCTTTCACTGAACACTTGCAGTTCCATTTTATCTTGTTCCTGGCAGCAGTAATTTAAAGAAGGTACTAAAGATGAAATCCTCCTTGCTTCTTTCCCATCTTCTCTCTCCTAGGAGGTTTTTGGGGCATTTTGGGGTTGCAAGAAAACAGTTCCTGTTTCTCTATTTAAACGTGCAGTTGGTATCTGTGAGATTGCAGTCTGCCAGCCCACCTCAGCCAGGCATGGAGGGTCTGAGGTTACTCTGAATTACCTGCTGGAGGTTGTGAGGTGAACAGAACTTGCCTTCAAGGAGTTCTGTTCCACAATGGGGACAGAGAGAGCCATGGGAGACTGAGGCTGACACAGACTGGGAAGCCTACACACTGCTCTGGGCCCTGATTATCCCACTAAGCTCAAACTGGAGGGAAAAATGCTTTGTGGTAATAGCAGAGTAAACATTTACAATTTAGTTGGTAATCTAGTTATACAGCCAAGAAATTGATGTAGTATTAGAGTGTTATGTCCCTGTGCTAGATTTCTGGGGGTTTAGTCAATGGTTTTCTTATTTTTTAATCTCCTTATTTTAGGACTTTGTCTTTTTAAAATTGATTTATTATTTTTGACCCTTTAAAAAATTGTAAACCAATTAATTCTATCTAAGATTATCTTGTAATATGAATCCAGATAATGAGTAGACATTGAGAATTTTATTCCTGATAATTTTCATAAGTAGTAGAAAGTAAGACTGTTTAGTACAAGCATTTTCAAACTTGAAAGGAGAAATGAATTTTTCAGATCCTACAGTTTACCAAAATAAACATATCTTGATTATTAATTATTTGGAGGTGTCCAAGAAGGAAAAGACTGATAATATGCACGCCAGTATTCTAATATTATCAAGTGGTTTCGATTTTTTCTTCATTTTTGACTTGATAAGGCACTGATAAGGTACCTTATGCTAAAAGCACCATATGGTGAGACAGTTTTGATCTCTCTCTGTATACGTGCACATATCTTCATCAATTATGCTATAAAGACAGGAGAAAATAATCCCCTCATGTGTTACTCTGGAGTGTGCCAACCCAGCCATTACACGTATTAGTTTCACCAGCAGTGCTGTGGGCTGGATAAGCAGTAACAGCTTTTAAATTATGCAAGCAGCTTATGAATCAGAGAGATGTTTTGTCAATGACTCACTCCCTTAGTTAGGCCGGGACAGATCTCAGGGTTTTAAAAGTCTCAATGGATTTTGCAAACTTAAGGCCTTTGGGGAAAAAAGGGTTCATCAGCTGCATATCAGTTTTTATTTATTTATGTCAAATTCTTGAGTTTACTACAGAGACCCAGGTAAACTGCTGAGCTTCATTATAATCGTTTGAATGAGCAGCCCAGCAACACTTGGTTGAGCTGATTTTACAGAATGTTATGCTTCAAAACCTATTCTGAAATTCAGCTTTCGCTTGAGAAAGAAATATGCTTCCATATTATTTTACAAGTGATTAGTTGTTCAGCTGTTTGGATCTGTTGTGACAGAATACTTTCTCTTCAAGTGGTAAGAAATTTAATGAAGTGTCCAGTTACTGAATTGTTTTCATCTGCTTTCCATTGACCCCACACTCATCTTTGGTTATCCCAGGGAACCAGTGTTCACTGTCATACTCAGGAATGAGAAAACATCACTGGCAGTGATATTTACACAATATTACAGAGAGTAACTTTGCAAAAATCAAGTTCTTTGGTGTGTCATCAGTCATGCAAGAAGTTCCAGACACATGCAAATGAATGTAAAATCTCTTGCTAACTTTTGCTAGTAAAACAATTTGGAACAGTATTCTCTGTGTGGGAAGATGCCAGTCTGTGAAATACTGTGAGGAACTAGATTTGATTTATTCCATAACGAACCCAACAATGGAGAAAATTATTCAAGATATGATAAACAACATTGAGGTTTAATTACTTCCTTAGAGTATGTCACTCTTAGTATTTCCAAACTGCTATTTTTCTCTTTTAAACTCAGTCCATTAGATAGTTTTAATTGTATATCATATGGCTTAGAAATCAGATGGAACATGGAGGCACAGAGTTAAAAGTTCTTCATCTCCTTCCTCAGGGTTTAAGGAGAAGCCCCACACTGCTGTGCTGTATGGCTGCAGCATCTGCAGCTCAAGGGCTTCTCTTTCCAGAGAGCAATAAAGGACAAGCTGCTTCCATTTCCCAGGTACTTTCCAAGGGTCCAGATTTATTTCTATTTTCTCTCCTTTAAAAAGCACATTGATATTTTAGTTACATTGCCCTTCTTTTTAGTGGCTTTTAACAGATACCTCAGTGAATCCTATCTGTCATTGCTCTTGCAATTCTCTCTGCCAGTCTTCCTACTTATTTATGGATTAGTGGGAATATGGATAATCAGTGGTGTGACAATGCTTAGACCTTTGAAACAGAGTAGTGATTGTGTTTTCTTGCTGCCTTTTGTTTTGCTTGACATGTCTAGTTCTCTTGCTTTCCCTGCCTCTTTTGTTTTGAATAGTATATTTAGTGTGGGTGGCAGTTTGGGTTTTGTTTTGGTAAGTACAGGGTTTGTTCCTACACCTTTTTCATTATGTCAGATACATCTTTGCAGAAGTATTGCTTTCACTGATGCATTTTTTTGCCTGAAACTATGAAACAGCATGCCTTTTTGCTATCTAAAAAGGAGGCCCTGTAAGTACCCTCATTCTTTTGAATAATTACCTTTTTACTTTCCAGAAGGCAACCTTTTAAATTGGACTCCTTGTTTGAGGGACTTTCTGAAATCACGCCAGTGACAGTAGTTGAATTGCAAGAAACTGAAAAATGAGTCTGATAATCTGGGCTTTTCAAACTTATACCATCAAAAATTCTTAATTTTAGTTGTGATATACCCATAAATATTGAAGGATCTCTGCACTTTTGTAGAGAAATAGTTTTTCAATACTCCTGGAATAACATGGAAGACTCTTTGTAATTAAAGTAATAAATTCTCATATGTGAAGAACTTATTCAAGCAGCGATAAAACAGTAAGGCTTTTTTTGCCTCTAAATGAGCTACTGAAGTGGTGATATTAGCAGTACTGGAAATGTTTTATTCCCAACAGCATTATAGCTATTGATGAGTTGACACAGTGAGGATGGCAATGGTTTCAGGGGTGGATTGCTGATTTAACATTGGGATATGCTTTTATGGCAGTATTTTCCTTCAAACACCAGAAATGTCTTATCTGATTAAGAATTTTATTGTTGTACTATATAAGCTCATACATAAAATATTATGCAAAACTGATGCTACAACAATCCTTTATTAACATGATTTGAAAGGAAGATTTTCTGATGATAATTCAATTGGCCTCAGTAGTATAGAATGGAACAGCCTTATTTTATTGCCTTGCCATTTCAATTGAGGCAACTAAAATCCATAGGCTGTATGTGGATGGACAGTGATTTTTGTTTATTGACTCATTTATTTTAGAGAACTGAACTTTGGTTTTTTTCTGTTTTGTCTGTGTTTTGAAGTAGTAGAACATTAAGAACTTAAAATACAACTTTAAAACAAAGGTGTGAGCTGTGTGTCTGCACCCAGTGCTCTGGAGTTAGCAGAAATGCATGTTTTGGTGATGCCAGCTTGGGTGAAAGATGACCTAAAGCCCGTTCCCTCCAACGGCAGCTTTTCCCCCTGAGCAGCTCCTGACAAAGTTTTTGGTGTCCTCTGTCCTAAGGGCACATGAGGGTGTTTCATGTTTCCTTCCTTTGTCCCATGGGAGCTGGGAGGAGCTGTGGGCACACTGCAGGAGGGCAGCTTCCCCCACATTTTACATTATCTCTGCTGCAGTACTGTCAGGACCTTTCCTGGCACCAGAAATGCCATTTCTGGGGTTCCATCATCATCAGAAATATGTACAGGTGAAATGGCAATTGCTACACTGTGATGTTTCTTAGAATACCATATACACAAAAAATGGAGGAGTCATTGCTGTGTTTCTAAACTGGAATTCATAATTAGTGTGTGGGGTATTTGGTAAACTTTGGATCTCTGCCTTAATCACCTCAGTGAGGTCTCTTGGTATGTGTGGCCATTTCTTGGTGTTGCTCAGTGATCTTTTATCAAAATCCTTCAGCATCAGGAAAAAGTTCTGACCTGTTAGCCAGGAACCATGTGTTCCTCAGAAAAATGGTGGGAAGTTTCCAGTTACAACATTTCCCCAGTTTAGAGACACGCCAAGTCATGTACCCACTTATCAAAGGGACTAAAAATTGGAGTCTCTTTCAGGAGCATCCTTAACCCTGAATATCAGCCTGAGAGAACTGGAGGAAATGAATAAATGTCATTTGTCAGTTTTTTTAGAGATTTTCCACAGTGTATAGACAAGAGGGAAGTTTATAACTTATAGTCACGTGGAAGAAGAATGAGATTCTGAGGAATACCTGTAGCAGTTG
Organism: Calcarius lapponicus; assembly: GCA_039654755.1. NCBI lineage: Eukaryota > Metazoa > Chordata > Aves > Passeriformes > Fringillidae > Calcarius > Calcarius lapponicus. Next base: position 8,461,783 of record CM077471.1, read on the forward strand.
TGAGCAAAAATATTTCAATCTTATCAAAGGGTCTCCTTTTGTTCACAGCCTTTACACATGGTAAATGTAGGAATGTCAGTGTGCAGCAGTCAAACAGTCACATAAAGCAAAACCCATACTTTACTATGCATAAATATTCATTTTTATTGCCTTTTATATTTTCTTAAAGGGTGTTTCCATGAACTTACTGCTTTCCAGAGCAGTGCTTTTCCAAGCAAGCACCAGTTCTGGAGTCAAGTTGCAGCCTTTGAGTGATTCTTCCATTCCTGCAAGAGCCACTCCTGAAGTTACTCTAGGAGGGGACAGATAAAGAGAATTAGATGTGCTTCCTAACAAGTGCTCCAGTAGGTAAGTTAAGTCCATTTTGTTCTATAGGTGCAATGTTTCCCCAACTCCTTCAAAAACTAAGTAATTGCCCAAAAAGTTTTGCTATGAGTTGTAACACCTACTTAAAACCCATTTTTCTTAATTCTTATGGATGGAGTCAAAATCAGAACTCCTTATGGAAACACCGGGGGAAAAAAGTCTACCACAGGGAACCTGTTCCTGGCAAAGATTTCTAAGACCTCTGCAAGTATTTTTGTATTTTAGAACAGTTGCTTTCTGTTCAAGTGATTGGAAATGTTGGTGAAGTTGTCTTGTTTTACTGGTCAGGTTAGGCAAATAGAACATTTAAAAAAGGGAAGTTTGGGCTCAGGTATGTCCGGATTAGGCCCCAAAAGTCTTTTCAGTATTCACCTCCCCTGGAATCCCCAGCTGGCTCCTCTAAGTACCTGTCCTTGCAGCAAGTTGCCCCCTTGGAATTCTGTTGCTATTTATACAAATGCATGAAGAATTTAAGTGGTACATAGTGTCTGAGTTTTAGCTCTTACAGTTAAATTTAGAAATTGGAGTTATCTTTTTATTCTTTAAATTGTCATTTTCCATCCTTCCTGTCATTTGCACACTGAAGGTAGTGATTTTTTTTTAAAAGGCCCCAATTTAATCTGTATGTGCTAACTGTCTGTGAATCTTTGTAGAAATCCAGAGGAGGATGCCTTATGTAGAATGTGCTTTTATGTGATGCAGAGCCACCACAAAATGTCAGTGTATGAATACGCTCAACAGCAGAATTTGTTACCTTACATCTGCCATTAGAACATGCTACCCAAGTGAAAGTACCTTAATCTATTTATTACAAATTTCTTCTACAAGTACAATATGATATTTTAACATCTAAAGAAGTGAACATAAATTTTAGGCTATATTTCTGGAAAAATTGTGTTCTGATTCTCTATTGAAGTAATTTTTTATGAGAAGTGTGGGATAAAAAAGCTAAGTTAAACTTATTCATGAATTTTTGAGTGGTTTACAGACCTGTCTTTCCCTTTTATCTATTTTAAGCATTAGATGTTTCTTAGGCAGGCACATCCCATCTACTCACTAAATGTCTATATTTCTAAATGATGATGAATAAACTCATGAGTATCCATGGCTATGGTAGGCTGAGAAGAATCAGTAGTTTCTTGCAATTGTAAGGTTTGTCTCATTCCTTTTAATCTTTGTATATTTTACAAAAGGAGTGGGAGAGTTAGAAGTATAATCTGGATAGCTTGGATTAATTCAGACTACAGATTTTTTTCTTGTTCTGAAATGTTGGTCACTCACTGAGTTTTGTAAGTGTTATAGGAGTTCATTTTCCACCTTTAAATATGTGGTTATTATGTTTGATTACGTGTTAGACCTGCTTTATTGTGCCTTTATTGCACTCTGAAAAGATTTGATTTGTATTTTAAAGATACTTAAATGTACTTTAGAACATATTAAAAGAGGAAAGATTGTTTGTAAGGTATTGAATTAGCTGAAAATAACGTGGGTGGTAACTCAAGTAGTGTATTCAGTACATACATAAAGACTAAATTAGAGCTCTGTGTATCCCATTTATCCAGAGCCAAATGTACTTGAAAATGATATTAGCAAAGGCTCCAAGCCCTGAATGCACATGACATTTTTTTCAGGCTGCGTTTCTACAGCTCAGTTCCTAAGCAGAGGAAGCCAGAATTTTCCTGCCTCAGCTCTTCTCTGTGTTTTCCATTAGGAGTCTTATTTACCTGAAGTAAATATCCACATATGTACAGTCAGCCTTTGTAACACAGTCTGATACACCCCCTTAATGTGCTTTCTGTAGTGTTTCAGTGGCAGCTTTCAGCACAGCATCCGATGCCAGAGCAGGACAGAACAGCAGCAGGTTTTGTACCTTCCCCTCCTGCCCCGGGGCAGTCCGCGCTGTTCCGCTGGCTTGGGGAACAGCTGTGTGCCACCCTGAGAGATGGGAGCAGGAGCCATCTCAGACATGTTTTGTCAGGATATTTTCTGTGTGGCAAATGATGGAATGGTGTATTTCTTCTGCTTTCAGTTAGCCTTAGAAAGGTAATGAGGAGTACAGCCCAACCCCAGAGAACCCCGTGAGGTTTGTCCTTCACTCATGGTCCTTTAGCAGGCATTTGGTCTCACTTGAGTCCATCTGCAGCTTCAGAGTTCTTGGAGGATCTGCTTCAAGGATTTATCTGCCAATTCTAGGTCTTCTGTACCTTAATGACTGATCAGAAACCTTTAGGTTTCCTCAAGATGGCCATACAAATCTCTCTGAACTGGTAATCATGAACATCTGTGTGCAGGTATTTAGGTAGATAATTGTGGTTGATGAGATCCATTTATTAAGCACTATGAGGGGTTTAACTACTCTCTCCATGTTAATGTGCTGTTCTCCAAGTAAAAATAGAACATTCATGCTTGATTGATGTTTAAATAATTTCATTATCAAGGAGAACAATAGGATGGACATTGACAGCTTGAGAGCAAGCCAATGCTGATTAGAATTAAAAATTTGTTAAAAGAAATTATTACACTCTTTGTAATCTGCATAACATGCCTCACTGAAACAGCTTGAATAACTACAGCATTGCCCTTTAAATTCTGTGTTTATAAGGAAAGGGAAATAATCTGTCCTTTTTAGAATTGAGTTAAATAAGAATATTATCCTAAACCAGCCTTTTTTTCTGATAGAGTTCTTGTAATGTGTGTAAGAATTTTAAGTGGAGAAAATTCTATTTAAAAAAGCCATTTTACTTCCTTTGTTAAGGAATTTACTATTTTATTAACTATGTGTTTCTAAATTAAAATGAAGTAGGAGTAGCACAGACTTACAACTATATCTATACATCCCAGAATTGCCCCTAAAACTTTGGTATTAAGTGCTTAAACAGTTCCTTCAAAATCTCTCCTAGCTAAATTCTATAATAGAGTGGAAAGGAAGATACTATTAGTCTTTAGCATTTGCTCTCTAGGGAGCTGTTTGGAATGTTCTTAAACTCTTCTTTAATGCTTCTAGTCCTAAAAGGAACTGAGAAAGGATGAGTGCCTGAAACTTCCTCTTCCCATCTGAAGACAATGTCAGAAAATGGAACACTTTGCAATAAAAGAATTCAGCTTCAACATATGCATCTTTAGGGGAATGCACAATCATACTGATTTCAGTGTGACTGCTGAGCTATGTCAGAATTGGTAAAGTAGACAAAAAGAGCTGTTCCTTACAGACTTTTAAAAATTTGTGTGCTTGTGGAGGAATTAATTAATGATTAATGATAGGGGCAAGGTTCAGGTAAGCTGAAAGTGGTCAAAACGAGTTGCAGCTCTTCCTCCTACACCCAGATTTTGAATTTTAAATTAACATCCCTGTCACATGCAAAAAATTTAGTTGAGTCTACTCTAGAGACACAGGTCTAGATTCAATTATGCCATAAATAGCTCCTGGTATTTTATATCTGGATGAGGATGCAATATTTAGCAGTGAAAATTCCTAAGTTTCAAATTAGGAAGGAGTGAAAGTGCCATTCCATGCTTCCAGGATTCTCCTGGACAAATTTGGCATTGTTTCAATAACGGTCTGGGCAAGAGTCCAGAGGAGTCCAAACCAGTAACACAGCTCTTGCAAGGCCAGATCACAGAAATCCTCTGCACTTTCCAGCCAGGGCTGAGCTTTTTCCTTTTCTGCCTTTCCATAGTGCGTTGCTGTATGGGACAACAGAAATATTCCACTTTCCTTATTCTCATTTCCTCTGTGTTTCTCCTTCAGCCCCTATTGCTCAGATTTGGTGGCTCCAAGAATGGAGTAGCTTTGTGTTCTGTCATCATCCCTGCAAATAATAAACATCAGTAGAGGGCTGACTTGTGCATCATCACTGTGTCTGTGGCATACCCAGTCTCTGCTCTTGATGACTGGATTTATGTTTTCAAATGGATTTTTTTTTCTCCCCTGTGAATTTAAAATTCTGATTGCGGTAAGTAGAACAGTAAAAGACAATGAGAGGGAAGAATCCAATCCAGAATACACTGCTGGAGAGTATATCTTGATCAAAGGCTTCTGAATAGATACAAAGCAATATTCATTATTTATAGTAAAAGAAGCCAATTTCACATCAGTTTCATTTTCATAACCATTCCAATGTAAACAAGATCTTTACTGATCTACTGCTCCAGAAGAGACATGAGAGTGCTGATGTTACCTGAAAGTTTCATTATTTCTTTGCTGAATAATTTGAATTAACTGTGTGTGTAATTTTCCCTTTGCCTTTACCACTAACCCTATCTTCTGCCCACGACTGAGAGAAGGATGTTTAACAGTAGCCACAAAAACAAGAGTTGAGCTGACGATTCCCCCTTATAAGAGTGCAAGGCAACAAAGCAATTAATTTTTTTTGAAAGTCAATTAGATACTTTGGGAACCTCTTGATGTTTCACAAGGATGATCTTTCAGCTGGGAGTATTGATAGTTTTTGCAGAAATGCCAAAGAATTCCTGCAAAGAATTTAAATCTGTAGCCTCGCTCTTCTAAAACAAAATCAGCTGAAGGGAACAATCAAGCAGCATTTGTAAGTAAAAAGAACTCTGTACTTAGTCTTACACTGCCAGCTCTTCCCAGAATACTTGGGAAATAAATGATTCTACTGCATTTTTGAATTCTTGATGCAGTTAAATTTACTGTTATTTCTCTTTACTAAATTTTTCTATCCTTTTACAAAACAAGGGATATATTCTTTCCTCAGCTCCAGAAGCTTCAGTGAAGCTTAAAATTGCTTCAGCTCCATTTATCCCAATAAAATTACATCTATTTACCTTAGCAGGCTTCAATGAGTATGATTGAGACACACTTTTACCCAGCACAGATCAGTGCTTTCCTTCATTTTTGTCAGTAATATATTTAAAAGAAAATATATATCTGGAGAGGAATGGGATTTCAATAACACAAAGTAGTTAAATATTTTGCTTAACACTTTATTCTTGCATATGTACTCGAAGAAATGGCGTAGAAGATGGTTGCCAGAAGCAATAATCAGTGTTGTGCACCAACTTCTTTATTTGTGGTGAAGATATTTTTCCTGTGAACTGCACATTTACCCTCATTTTTTAATCACTCCTAAACTAAGCCATTACTTTGCCTTGTGTCTTTGCTCACACTTAGGGTGAAACACACCTTCTCTTAGTGTTAGCTATGTGTCAAAAATACACGTGGAGTTGCTCTACTGGAGTTGGTAATGCTGCCTCTCCAATTTCAATTTTTTTCCCAGTTGCTAAATAACCCATCTGCATTCTGCAAATCATCAGCTCAAACAGCTGCTACAGTGATATAGTCAATTAGCTGTTTTTCAAATGAGGAGAAATCACTCAAAGAAAGTTTATGCTATAATGAGGATTTTATTTATTATGTCTTTACTGCTTCTGTTTTTTAAATGCAGCAAAATATTCAGGTCAGCATTCTATCTTTAATGGGAAAGTATTTGCTTATGTCATAGGAAGGGAAAGAGAAGCATCTGTTCTACCACCTTGTAAATTATCTGCTAAAGGACTAGCTAGAAAGCTGTACCAGCCTAGGGTACAGCAGAATGTCGAGAGTAAAGAGTGATGGGTGAGATGTTAATTGGTGTTTAAGCATCTACAGAATGTACAGTGGTGGTAACTGGGGGAGAGCCTGAGCTTGGTGGGAGCTGTGACCTGAAACATTGTGGTGCAGACACAGCCCTTTATTTCCCTCTCTTCTCACATTCATTTAGTCCTTGTTCTGACATCCCTTCTTTTATTAATTGTATTGATGTGTTTATTTTATCCTTCACTAATAAGTGTTAGATATCTTCCACTGTAAGTAAGTTAATCTCTACACATAGAAAAGAAAAATAATTTTATAACCCCCCAGAAATCCTTTGCAAGACTAATGCAAAAGAAGAGTAAATAAGGATGCACACATGCACAAAGTGCTCCACAAAAAATAATTTGTTTCTCCAGTTCCAAGCCTACAAAATCCTCTTTGACTTTGCAGCCAGTTTTTGTGGGTTGCAGGCAAAACACTTAAGCAAAATATAAGCAGATTTTGGTTCTGTGCTTTACAATTTGTGTTTGCTGGGAAAAACAGGGGAAGCGATTCATATGGTTCGGCTCCTTAACTGAAAAGAAGATTATTTTCTTTCTCCAACAAAAAGGCTTGACAAGTAAAAACCTTTGCTCCAGTTGGTGGAGAACAAGCAGTTAACCCTGTTGGGAGGGAAGAGGGACAGAGACTGAGCCCTTTGTAGAGGGAAGCAAATTTCGCCAGTATGGAGAAAGGGATTTTGGGGACCAAATTTTATAATATGGATCCTGTTCATTTATGTGTACAGCCACAGAAGAGAAACTGTTTGTTTTGCTAAAATGTTTTTTTTTATTTCATTTCATTTCATTTCATTATTAATATATGATATTAATATATTCTCTGAGCATTAGGGTATAGAATAAAGGTAATTATGTCATGGTTGTAAAGGTTGAAGGTTTAAATTGCCTTCACTTATCACTGATCACATTCCCAAAAATGCGTTTTTGAGGATGCTGTTAAAACTCTGTTTTATTCCTCTATCATTTTGGACCATCAAATAATACTGGAAGTTCACATTTGGAAAGATAATAGGCAAGGAGAAGCAGCTATGCATATCATGGGATTTGGCAGTCATGTCTCTTTCTATGCAAGACTTGTCTACATGGATTGTTTGTGAGTTTTTTTGGTAGGGTCACTTTTTGTACACTAACACTCTGTTTAGGAGAATTTTTTTTATTTAGAGATCTGTTAAATGCAGATTCTTGCAGGTTAATATTCTACAGTGACTGCAAATGAAAGGATTTTGAGCCCAGTCTTAAATAAACAGCAGCAAAAATCAGACAAACCCACCAAATGTTTCTGACATAAAATACCCATGGGTTCCAAGATGAGTTTTTGAAGAAAACTTCTTAGCCTTGTCTTTCATCAAAAGCTCAGTAAACTGAGATTTGCTGTATAAATATCAGGGGTTTTGAGATCTGATCAATTTAAGGTGTTCATCTTTTGAAAAGTTCAGCATGCAGTCTCATAGGGAGTGAGAGAGAGAGAGCAGCACCTGGGAAACTTGTAGCTGAAGAATCACAATTATTTCTCCTTAAGTGGAAATTTAGTGAACATGCACCATCAGCTTGAAATGTGTGGTGTATAATCAATTATCATTTCACTGATAGGGTGACTTGTACTGTGTAAGCTACAAAGCAGATTCTTTGTCCTGGAAAGTGGATAAAGTCTTTCCTGCAATTTGTGTGTTTTCTCATAATAATAGCTTTAATTATGCACATCTCCAGCTCTCTAATATCTGAACATTGCCTTTAACTAACCTGCTTGCAGTCTGTAGTTTGACAGAGTATTATGTTCCTCTCCACCCTTCCATTTCCACTGATTTTCTGTGCAGGTGTGGTTGTGCTCAAAATTCAGCACAAATATGAGAAAATGCCTAAGACCATGGTGATATCTTAGACACAGTAATGTCCCCACAGCTTGTGGCTGCCAGGGCTCCTCTACTGGAGGAACACATTGCATACCCTTTATTTTAGCGCAGGGCAAGGCAGGAATCTCCAGCCATTGAGACAAGCCCTGGAATGTAAATCACACCTCACCAGAGCCTCTGGCTGGAAAAGAGAGAATTCACATGTAGTATTACAGCAGTGGGTTTCTAATTATACTTCAGGAAATGATTGGTTTTTATGAAATGATGGTATTTCTCTCAAAAAGTAAATAGTTTCTCAGAAAAAAATAATTATGCTGTTGAAAGTATAATTTTCTTTTAAGGTACTTAGAATAACTTGTAAGTGAAAATGTTTTCAAGCAGCCATTAAGAGTCATTAGAGTTAAGATGGGTGTGATGTTGTATCACAGCAGCTGAATTCAATGGTAGCACCTTCTATTGCTGACAGTAAGTTACAAGACAATTACTTAATTGATATTCTCAAAATAACCAGCAAAGTGCTAGGAAGAATGGAGCTGCTTCTATGGTTCCAAAACAAAGGGTAAGATTTCACAGAAATTTATGCTCATCCTGCTCAGTCTCATGTATAATATTTATTACCATAAAAATAGACTATACTGACTTGTGGTTATTGAGGATACAATCACACAGATATCAACAAATACCTGTGGTCCTCATGGAATTACTCTATTTTAATAGCAAGTTGTCAACTTCACAAGGTATTTACAGTGACAAACAGACACTTAGCACTGTTCACTCTCTGCATGCTCTTTCTTGAAAAGAATATTTCTGAGGATGCTAAAGAGTAATTTAGCATGTTTTCCTTCAAATACCTGATGCAGCATATGGGAATGTTATAAAGGCATTATCAGTGGTAAATTTGATTTGAAATCTCTTGGGTGAGTGGAATGACCTTTCAGCTAGTGGGAATAACATACTTTCAAAGAGCACATTTTTCTTCTTATTCTAAAAAATCACTGTTGCTTATTTGACAGTTCTACTTACAGCATCCGGTTGCAGCATCTAAACTTCTGAATTCTTAGTGACTAAAGGTACAGAAAATCTCTATGGAATTCCTTCAGATTTCTACAATTTAACTTTATATCATTTGGGTCCAGTCCACAAGTATGAATCAGCCATGAAGAAATCACTGGGAAAACTCCAGTGAAAGGCTGAATTTGGACCCAAGCAGCAGCTATACTAGGACTTTCTTTTACCAACTGTAGGTAAAAGAAACAAAACCAGTCAAATCTTTGTTACACATTTAGACAATTTCACTGACTGGATTTCTCATTCTCTTTCCCTGTTGAAAGATTGTTTACAAACATTTATTAAATGCAAATAGCAAAAAAATCTAGATGTGGTACATTGCTGCTAGGAGTGGAAACTTAACCCAAAAGAATATTACAGCACCAAGCAATATCACTGAAGAACATTGAGGATACTGTTAAATAGAACCAGGCAGCACCTGCTAATTTGAGTTTAGGGAAAGAAAGCAGGGCCCTGGGCTGCATGTCATTTTCTTCACTCTTTAGATAGCTACTATCTTTATTATCAAAGCATCCTGTGGCTCACCTAAGGGCACTACAGAGCTAGAAGCATCACTTCATAACAATTTTTTTTAATGTAACAAAGCACTAAGATAAAAATACTTTCCCATGCAAAAGGTTAGCATTATACTGCTTTTCTGTGGGACAAATTTTAAACAGGCCTTTTGTACCTTGGGCAAATAATTTTGCTTATTCAGCCATCATTTATATTTTCAAATTCTTACAGCCTGATGTGTTATGAAAACAACCTAAGGCAGGGAATTTTCCCCCTTTATGCTGGCATGGTAGTGGGTACAATGTGATATCCTATGGCTCTGGGGGACTGAAATGCAATTCAAATCATAATAAACTCCCCCCCACCTAAGCTGAATGCAGGTCTACATTTGATATGAATCTCTCTGCACTCAATGGAAATAGCCTGGATATGAAATCTGTACTCACCTCTCCTGAAGGATTATCAACGTTTAAAATCTGATTGGTTGAAAAGAACAAACTTAAATTACTTCAGTTTCCATTTCTCTCTCTGAGTCACCTAAGTAGTTATTTGTAATGATAGCAAGATTATCTTTAAGCTGTTGCTCTATGAATGTCACTTACACAGGAGAAGTTCTACCCCTGCTTCCTCTTGGAGTAATTCCAAGCACTGAGTTGTAAAAACAGCAAACTGCAGTTTGGGAAGGCAAGGTGAATTTTAAGGGGGGCTCCAAATCAGTTTTGCACTTTTCTTCATTGATTTCTTATCTAGCTACTCCTGGTTATGAATTGTTGCATGTTAAGTTTCAGCAGTGTATTTACAAAATAAAAGTACTGAGCCTAAACATGGGTTGGATAAAGTATAAATTGAAAGCTGTAATAAGTGATAACTTTCCTGTTCTGAAGTTTAATCAAATTGCTTCCTGAATATTAAAGATACAGAGGTATCTTCAAAAAAGCTTCATGTGTTAAATAAGAGTTAGGGTAAATCAGAAAAGAGTGAGTGGTTCATGTACATTTCATAGGCGCTCTCTTGTTTTTTATTTTTGGTTTTCTGTGGAAATAAATTAGTTTTTTTCTTTCTACAGAGGTACTTAAAAATTTCAATGAAAAATTCTATCTGCTTTTGAAAGATGGTGTGAGTGATTTTATAGAGAAAGGAAAATACTATTACAGAAAGTTTAAATCATTACTTTAGTACACTGCTAATAAATTACAACTTTTCTCCATACCACCATTTTGCTTGTAATATTTCCTGTCTAATGTATCATTTGGTATTGGGTTCTTCATGTATGAAAAGCAGTTGGTTTATCGATCAGAAACTTTTACAGTTTCTGGTTGATGTTTTGGGGATGGGGTTGTACACCGTCATTTGAAAACAAGGAAAATTTGATGTATTTCAGTTTGGTCAGCAAGAAAGATTTCCCCACCACCCCTTCTTTTGCCCTCATTTCTTTTTTTTTTCATAGTCTATTTGAAGTGTTTGGTTTCCACCTTAGCAAAATTACCTTTTTATCTTACCTTTTAATGTTGCTGGGTACTGTCTGGTGGGGCATGGTCTGGGTTTTGCAGTTTGTATCTCAGGACCATCAGCTGTGCAGCTCTCTAAATGCCCCTGCAGCTGGCATTGCAGGAGGAGCACAAGGAGAGGGCAAGAACCTTGTTTGTAATTGTTTTTCTGATTTTCTTATCTGTCCTATGCAAACACAGAGATTTTTACTAAGGACATAATTTATTGAGTGCTCTCTAATGTAGAACAATAGCAGTGTTTGTAAGAAACAATCTTTTTTTAATTTCTGCTATCATAAGCATCAAGTTCTAATTTTTTCACTCAGTCCTTTGGGTCCAAGAATATACTTGGGCATTGTTGAGGGAAAGTGACACAGCAGTCGCTGAAACACATCCAGGTGTTCCCACTCCAGATGAAGATGCCTATATATAGTGTGCCACGTGCATTCAGTAAATAAAATCCAGCAAACTGGGAAATGCACAGGCTCTGACTGGAGTGAGAGCAGCGCTGGGCTGCATGAGAGCGCTGCTCCAAACTGATGATGCCTCAGTGTTTTCTTATTATAACTGATATTTTAGACTATGATAAAGTTCTTAAAGGCAAATCAAAAATATTCTTTGAGGTATCAGAGAAAATCACCTGTAATAGGCATTGAGACTTAAAACTGTCAGTTGGCAGTGTAATACTTTCTATATTTGACTATATGAATTTCTATATTTCTGCTACTGCTGGATCACACTCTTCCTGTCTACCTGAATTACAGTTTGTTTTATTCTGGAATTGTGCTACTACTGTGGGATAATCCAAAAGTCTCAGAGTTGTGTGGAATGGTTGTTTTCCCATTAGTAGTATATATGTTATAAATGTATTTCAGTTTTCATATGTATTTAATTGCTCTTTTAAGTAGGCTTTGAACAAAAATTTAGCTTATAAAATATAGCATTGATAAGTACTGCATGAGGTAAATCAACTACTCTTTCATATTTTGTATTAAGGTCTCTGAGATCCATCCCAGTCTTATTTTTGTGAAGTGGAGAAACTTGACACAACCCTCCTCATCACATCCATGCTTTTTGTGAATTTGTTAATTCTGCACATTATTTTATTTTAATGGGAAACACCTTGATGTATCTCACCCATAGGTGTTAATACACCTAACTGTGGAAAGTAAGGAGATAATCTGAGTTGGAGTGACTTGACTTTGCTGTAGCCTGAGGGCTTGCACTTGGGCTGTGCTTTGGGAAGCCTGGATAACCAGGTTAAGCCATGATATATGGTCCCAGAGAGATGAGCAGGACTGCAGGAGTCACATCTTGTGTCTTCAACTGCTACAGCTCTGCCCTCACTTTCTCAAGGTAGATTCAATTTATTGTTCAAAGTCTTTGCTTATTAACATATCATTCATATAATATTAACATGTTATTAACATATTGCTTATGTCTGTGGTTACTAAAGATTCACTCAAAATGTGTTTGGAACAGGTAGAATTTAGGGCAGTTTTAGGTGTGGCCTTCTAATCATACATGTGTTATTTATGCATGTGATGTCTCAGCATGCAAAGTCAGGTTTAAAGCAAGTGTATTTTTCTCTTTGTCTAACTTATCTAAAATTTATAGCATTAATTAGACAGAGGGAGGTTGTGATTCATGCAGCCTTTTATTTTATGTGACATTACAAAAGCCCTGTGTACCCAGGAGCCATTGAGGATGGGCTGCTGAGGAGCATTCTCAAAAGCTGCTTATGTGTCTGTCTAAAATGAGTGTGAGAATGATCTCCAGCAGCTGCTGCATTCCAAGAATATCCAGAGCATCCACCAGTTTCATATTTAATTTATGAGCATAATGCAGAAATCTATATCATCCTATGGAGCTAAGACATTTTCTGTGACTTTTCTTGAGGAGAAATATTTCAATTAGAAATGAAGTTGTTCATGTCTGAGGGAAATGAAGACAACCAAGGAGGGCAGGGTGGATGGGGCCTGACCCAGTGAGTGGCACCTCTGCCCATGGCAGGGGGGGTGAAACTAGAGCAGCTTTGGGTTCCCTTCCAACCCAGGATTCTCTCATTCTATGAAAATAAGGAAACAGCTGGGTTATGCTGCTGTCATTCCACACAAGAAACTCTTGAAATATGTTTTCATTAAAAAATCAAAGGCAAAATACAAATCTTGGACTGATAAATCATTGAAATTAATTGACTGCATTAAATAATTTTTGGGAAGAAAATTAATTTCATAAAAAGCATGATGTCCTACCTGGTTTCAGTTTAACCTATTAGAAATATGGAAAGAAGCTTTTCTGAGTTTCTATTTCTTAATCACAGAGTTAATCCAAATCTTTGTGCGGGTTTTTTTTGGTGTATTCAGGATCTTGTTATTTTTTGTTTTTTTAAATGTTGTTCCAGACAGTAATGACATAAGCATGTCTAGAGAGTCTGTTACATTATTTACTCTCCCAACTTATTGCAGAGATGCACCTCACTGTTAATGAGGGTGATTTATCTGCTCAGGATAATCACTGCATGAACAGTACTTTCCACCATGGGTTACTATAGTAACACTTCTGTAGTTTTATGCTCATATCCCAGTATATCTTATTTTTCAAATGCTCTCTGTGAAATTTTTTAAATTAGCTTATCACTTGAAAACATTTGTGAAGGACTTTTTTACCTCAATATTATTTAATATGGTTGTTATGGCAACCATATATTTCTTTGCTATTTTACCTATGAAAAGATAGTGCCTGTACCTCCAGCAAATGGGGGAAAAATCATTTACTTTCATTCCTACACATGTGGCACCCTATAAAAACAGGGGATTGAGCATGAAGCATAAAAAGGGTTTGGGCTGTGCTTTCCTCCTCTTAGACTTTACACTGACACATACAAAATCTTGATTGATCAGATTGATTAAAATACGTAATGCTGCTGCTTTTGCAGGCTTTGTGGTGAGATGATTACCTTAAATGGGGTACTTTGAGTCAAAAGCTTGAGAAATGAGCCCAGGTGAACCTAAAGGAGGTTCCACAGGCCAAATGCAAGGTGCTGCTCCTGGCCTGGGGTAATCCCAAACTCAGAGCAGCCCTGAAGAGGAGCACTGAATTTGGCAGGCAGACAAGTCTCCCTTGTTTTTGATTAGGAAGTAAATTTTAAATGGCTGTCTAGCACCCTAAAAATGTTCATATTAAAACCCTTTTCCAGAGGAAATGAGAGAAATTACTTTTCAAAGCAAATTCTGAAATCCTTGGTGCATCTTCTCTGTTTATCAGGCAACAATATGTGTATATACACAATCCTGCACTGAGGTGATTAAAAAATATTTAGATCCTGGGGTTAAAATTAATCATTTGTGTTTGAGAAATAAGAGTGTCGTTACAGATACAAATCTTTTGCCCTCAGATGCATGCAATTATGGAACTTCATTGTTGGCATTGAAATTTAGCTCCTACTTTTTAGATAAGAGCTGTTTTAAATAATTTCATAACTGATACTTATGTTATCAACTTCAAATGCATATTTCAAATTAAAATTGCCATTGCAGTGAAAATATCAATCAGTGCCCCTTCATAGTATAAGAACCAGTGCTACAGCCAAGGCTCATACAAAGCATCATTTAGTTTGCTTGTTCTGAGTAATGACAAGGCATTTTCTGTTTATCAGCAGGTGCATGCTCTCATTAAAATGAATAGAACAGCAATATTAAGGACAACCTAGTATTTCTCAGACTGAGAAGTGTGAGCGAATGTTGCAATAACTATTTCTAATGTGTATCAGGGCATTACAAACTAAGCTTCTGGGTTACTTACCCTGACAATTAATCACTACTAGTTAATTGAATTTGTGATCTGACAAAGCCCTATCTTCACCATCAGTCTCTAAAGCAATACTGACATTCAGCTAAAATTTAACTCTTACACCAGACAAGAGTCTGTTCCCTGTATCTCTGCTGAGCAAAGTGGTTATTGAAACCTGATAATTTGAGTTTTATAAGAATGTACAAAGAATGTTTTTATTGAAAGGAAGCATATAGCTTAGAGAGGAAATTTTATATAAAACTTGAAGGGAGTATAGGAAATAGTTACACAGTTTTCTCTGTAAGACAAGGTAAAAGTTGCTTACTGCAAATCTGTTATGGGTTTGTCTTGTTCCTTAATGGGCTCTGAAGTAAGTATTTGCCTCTTTGGAAAATAAATTCAAAACAGAATAATACAGAAAGCATAATAATTCAGGATAAATCATTCATGGGCAGATCTAGAATCAGTAGGAATTTGTGCTCTGCTGTGATGTCACTCAAGGAGCAGCCACATCAATATTTGTTAATTGGATAAGCTTGCAGGTGTTCCTGAAACCTCTACTTTGGGGCTTCAGTAGTGGCTGATTTTGTGTCAACCTTGCCCAGTTTGGGTGCTCTGAGAGTAAATGCTCAAGTATTGGAATTATTTTTGGGAAATGGATTAGCACTGTTTATAAACAAACTAGGTACCCTAAGATGCCCTTCTGATTTATGATCTTTCAAGGATGTATGGTTTTCTGGTAATGAGATACATCCATTGGAAAGCTGCCTGTGCCATGTCCAAGAGGCAGGAGAGGTTTTAAAGAAAATGGAAAACATCTAGGCCTTACTTCTGCATGATGCTCTCTTGTTTATCCATAGAACAGGGCCTTTAATTGTATTCCTGCATCAGGGAGGTCTGCTGGCCTCTTCCATCAAGCACCGGGATCTTGGAGAAGTCGTGGTGGTGCTTTAGTGGGACTGCAAGGACTACACTACATCCATGTGTTATCAGGATGATGTCTCTGACATTGTAGGGTTATCAGAATGCTAATCTCTGTCTCTCTCCTGATTTAACAGCACTCAACAAAGCACACAAACACTTCACCCTCTTCTTTGCTAGTTGAAGCTTCTGCTTTATTTTGAAAGAATAATAAGCAAATAAAAACTGTGTTGATTATTTTCTGACTTTGCTGAGCAAATAGGCTTTTTGTTTCTGGGAGTTTGGGGTTTGCTGTTTATTTTCTTTCCTTTTTCCCCTTTGTATTCTAACACTTATGTCAAACTGGGGTCAATCTGAGGGTCCCCGGCTACAGCAGAGTCCATTCCATTCAATGTCAGTCAGTCAGAACCAAGAGGTCACTTGCAGATCCTTCTGGAATCCCCACCTTTTCTAAACTCAAACCACTCATCTGATTCATTGCAGGAAAAGAATAGGGAATAGTGCAGTTTACCATGAGCTAGTTTCATGCCTGAACTAGAAGATGTAACTTTGGTTTGTCTGAATTATTTCCTGGCTATTGACTGCTGTGAAGTCCAAAGCCCGTTACATCACTCTGTTACAGCTGGCTTTTCAGGCCAGTTTAGCACCCAGGTTAAACAACATTTCTCTCATGGGCAGGGGCTACTGAAGTCAGAATATCTGTATAGGCCATGTGAACTCCCAGGGTTTAAATGAGCCAAGATTTGATGCTTTGATTCTTCTGAAAATATGATTCTATCAGGTGTGACTTTCATTATATTTCAGTAAATGTTTACCTTCTGATTGTGTGTTATAATATACATTCACTTTTGATATTCTGAGGGAAAAAATTTGCTTTTTCATGGGGAGAATGTAAACATTTAAAGTGCAGCAGAATTAGCATTTGTATGGCACACCTTTTTCATGGGGATTTGTCATACCAAATATTTAATTAAATTGAGGTGAAATAGTGTTATTCATGCAAACCAGTTTTGTTAGAATAATTAAATTGCTTCAAAAAGATTTTCCTGGCCTTTCTTTCCACATCAAGTACAGGTTCATTTGGGAACCCTTCAGCCAAGAGTGGGTTCAGTTTCTAGAGGTCACTAATGAACAGTGGTCTATGTGTTCTACTTGATAGCTTGATAAAATAATTTATAATGCATATGTGTTCAGTGAATGACAATTACTGATAAATGTTTTGTTTAAAGAAAAGAAAAAAACAAAGGAATACCTTGGAAAACTGACTCTGCTTTCCTAAATAGAAAAGCAGTGTCAAGTGTTGTCTGACTTCATATTGAGAGACTGCTACAAGTGGCTGCTTGCTGGCTCTGCAGGAAAAATTAACTTCCAGAGACGCCCTTGCAGCTCCCAGGCAGCGGCACATCTTTTACTGGGCAGGAGAGCTGCTGAAAGCTGCAGCTGTGTGAGCTGCTGGCAGTGCAGCAGCCCTGCTTGGTCTGGAGTGGTTCCTGCTCTTTAGCAGCAGCACTGCACCCACCCCTGCTGCCCAAAGGAGGGCATGATGTCCTGCCCCGTGTGACATGACAGGTTCTTAACAGCAATGGGACAAAATACACCTCCAGGTTACCCTCTCAGCTCTTCTGCTTTCCTGACTTGTGGCATTCATAGTCTCTGAAAAATCCCTTGGCCCAGGATTTTCCTCCTGGGAAGCTGAGAAGCCTCAGGGAAAAAGGAAAACAATTCTTATCTCATTTGCTTCTCCTGTGTTGTGCTCACATGTGGAATGTGTTTGGAGATTGTTAACCCACAGGTGATTGATTGTTTCATTGGTTTCTGGTGTGAGTTGTTTTCACTCATTGGCCAAGCTGTGTGGGGACTCTAGAAAGAGTGATGAGTTTTCATTATTATCTTTTAAGCATTGTGTAAGTGTCCTTTCTGTATTCTTTAGTATAGTTTAGTATAGCATTGTTTAATATAATATAGTATCATAAGATAATAAATTAACCTCCTGAGAACATGGGGTCAAACTCATCATTCCTCCCTGGCATGGGAGTCCCTGCAAATACAATACTGACTCTCGGAGCACCTGGAGAGCAGGTGGGCAGATGTTCCAGTGTCAGAGGGAAGCACCAGTTTGTACAGGGTGGGTGTAATTGATCCCACACCATCATCTGAAAGAGAAAGCCAAGTGATTTAATGAAAATAAAGATGACTTTACTGGAGAATACTCTAGATGTACTCTTCAGTATAAAGTGAAAGCCTTTTGTTCATGTGAAAATGGCATCCAGCAGTGGAAAGAAGTACATTTTGTGGATCTGGAAACTGCTTCAGAAAAAAAATAAATCTCAGTATCACCAGAGTATTTTTCAATCAAATTAGTGCAGTAACCTCGCTGGTTATTTCGAAAGACAACACTGTAAATTTTTCTCTGCATGTCAGAATATTAAGATGTGAGATGTCTTTGGGCTTCAGATAATTTAAATATTAAATGCATGCACAACAGAAAAAAAATGGTGCCTTGAATTGATTGAAAAACCAAAAATACGTCATGCTTTGTCATGGTTCTGTGCCAGTGACAGCCTGATCTCCAGCCCCAGATCCCCCTTCACCTTCCCCTTGGGAGCTCGTGTGGGCACAGGGCCATTAAATCACTGCTGATCTGACTGGCATCTGGAGGGGGTTACAGCTGCCCATTGAGGACTGTGTGCAATTATACTGGATTACATGTAGTGAGAAGGGGCACTTTGGTCTGTGTTACAGCAATGTATTCAGCCTCAAGGAAGAGATTAATTTGCTTGGTGATGCAATAAATAAAGTTTAGAGTCTGATCTCCTGGTAAAAAATATGGTCATTATTCAGGCTTCAGGTGTTAGCTGCAAGTTTAACTGAATTTGGGTGCATTTAGCTTGTGGGAGATAAACACAAAACCTTCCCAGGGAACTCGATACTGTCAAATTGTCACAGCACTGACTTTTGCTGGGACAATATTGAGATATGAGAAAAAAAATCTCATGTATGGAAAACTGAGCTCTGTGTTCAGTGTTCTGTGCAGAACTGATGTGTAGTATCAGCTAGTGGAGTTCCAAAGGCAAGCAAAGAAGGAAAGGACTTTTAAAAAATATTGTGTTGCTTATCTGGAATCAATATGGTTCATTCTATCATTCCTTTACTTTTTAAAAAAGTTCTGACCTGTTGCTTTAGCAGATGGGGTTGATGAATGCAGCAGTAAAGCAGGTGGGACTCAGTTTCCTCATGCAGGAAAAGCCCATTCTTTATTCACATGGCTCATTTTTATACAGTTTTTACAGACCCCTGTTTAACTCCAATTGGCTAGTAGTTTTCTTGCCACTCAATGCATTGGTTAGTAAATGGCATTTTACCTGTCTGCCAAATCTCTCTATTCCTGGATTGTTTATGTATTTTGTTCACTGATTCTAATGGGACAGATTTCTTGTTTTTTTACAGGTGCAGAATGTTTTTCTCTAGAAGAATAGCTAGTTGTACTAACTGTTTCTCATTCCTTTGATTCTCTCTTATGAGAACTTACAGGCTTAGCTGGTAATGCAAGGCCTTTCTTTTATAATATCTCTACCAGTATGTAACAGGTGAAAACACTGCTTCCATGTTTGTGTTTATGACTGTATTGCATTGGAAAATTATTTCCCTGAAAAACCATGTGTTGGTCAGCTGTGAGAGAAACTATTGCATAAATCTTGAAAATATTTTGGTTATAAACCAAAACATTCATAGACATGATTAAAACGAGAAAAAAAAGCCAAACTCTGAAGAGCACGGAAAATTCTGGACTCAGCACTTATTGGCAGCTTAAGAGTGAACAAATGCACATCCAAAAATGCACATGCACAGGGCCCTTGTCTGTCTCTCTGCAATAGAGGTGATTTTCAAATTGGTATGTAAGTCCTAAATGAACATGTTTTTAGTAACTTGCTTGTGCTCAGGAGAGAAAATAATACAGGATCTGCTCTAAGAAGCATGATTCAGAAGCAGAGAAGCATTGCAGGGGGGTAAATCCAGTGCAGTGGTAAAATAAATAGGTTTTTTTCCCCCTTTAACTGTTGTTCTGCAGGTTTTTTTCCCCTCACAAGTTCGTTGTGTCACTTTTCCCATGCTTGTTGCTGCAGCAGGGAAGAGAGCAGCGAGGCAGCTCTGGAGTTGCTTCACCATCTGTTTCTGAGCTCTTTGCTCAAAATCGCTGATCAGAAACTCCGAGCCCATGTTGTCTTCCTTCCCAGGTGAGGTTATTGGGGCCTTTCCTGTTGGGGCAGCATTGCTTTACTTCTTACATGTTTGCCATTTCTGTCTGTGAATTATTCCTCAGTAGAAACAGCAATTTGTCAGCACAAACGACATGAGAAAAAACAAGGGTTGCTTGAAGCCTGAGTAAAAATGAGGTTTATGTGCATTTGTTATAAGGTCAGTTATATCATACTTTATGTTTTATGGAAGAAAGGGCTTGAACTTGTTGAATACATTATCTGTATTTAACCAGTCTGACCAATCAAAAATTATGATAGATTTGCTGACAAATAAAAATGGTAAAACTTCATCTGTTAATATAATGTATCAACTTTGGCTTTGTTTTTTTCCTTACAGTTTTAGATATTTGTTTAGAACTTCTTTAATGTGTTCAGGCTTTTCCTTTTCACAGCTTGGAATAATCCTTTGTGTATAACAAAAGATGAGAGTCAAATTATTGTTTGGTCTATGGGAAAAATATGCCTAGTAAAATCATGACTTTCTCATTTGGTGTTAGTTCAACACAGAAAATCAGGATTTGCTGATTCCAGCCCACAGCTCATTTTTTATTCAGTTCAAGGTAAGATGTATTCCATGGGTTGATCTCCATATTTTCTAACAATTGTGTTGGTGCTGTGCTACATAGGCTTAGGACTTGAGCTAAATATATTTTAGAAGTATTTGTTGGGTTGCACAAGGCTGTCCATAAAGGAATGCATGAGCTCAGGGGCTGATGGGGCAGCTCAAAACATGAAGATGAAAGTAAACAGAATTAGAATTAGACAAGAAAGGAAGCCATGGTTGGGTAGTCTGAAGCAGAATGGAAGTGTTCAAAGGCACAGGTGATGAGAACCAGTAGAGATTCTTTCCCAGGTCCTGTGTATTAGATATGAGATGATTTTATGGGAAAAAAATTTGCAGTAATCTGTTTCAGAGGTTTGAAACCTTTGTAACACTGATTATCCAAACAAGGCAGGAATGGTAGGCATTTAAAAAGGGTTAGAGAGATCCTTTGTGCACAATACTCATGATTTAAAAAGATATGTTCTTTTTTCAGTAAGATGATTTCTGCTTACAAGCCCACATTGAATCAGGAATGATGAAATGTAGGAGATACATCTGTTCCATCCTGCTTTGTTTTCACTTGAGTCTGTTTAAGTTATGTTTATTGTATTCTTGTCCTGTGTCTTGAGAACCAAGGCATAAATTGAGCTGACTGTATTATCCTTCTAAATGCTGTGAAAGGAGATGCAAAATAAATGCAGGTATCATTGGCAGAGCAAGAGATATTAGAGATGAAAAGCTGGCACCTTTTGTACAGTGCTGAATGCCATGGAAATAATCAGTTTCCTGATAAAGTTTATAAGCAAGAAAGGAAATTAAACACAAAACCTTTTCAATGTGACAGACCTTTCTTAAAATCACAGGTTCTGCATAAGTTGGAAGGAGATATTTAGTAAAATAAAGTAGTAAACAAGTAGCAGAGAAGTCTAAAGGCTACTGAGGGTGTATATGTTCAGTTTTTGGTGAGAAGAAGAATCTCAGGCAGACAGATAAAATGATGAATGTTGCCTTGAGCTATTTAATTTAGTCCTGCTGTGGTAAGTTGGGTTCCCTTTGCTGTTATTAGCATATGCCAGTTATTTCATTAACTGACCTTGCTAAATGCCCAGAGACATCCTGTGACACTTAATGAAGTCAAACATGGCAAACCTCTCTTATGGCTGCATAAAGCAAGTGTAGTTAAGAAAGATATTTGCATACTGTAATTGTTGGACAATATTGGAACAAAGCCTTTGAAAGAACAGACCCTACTGGTTCTTGGTCTGGAGATGTTAATGGCAGCTCTGAAGCTGAAGGACTGTGTAGCTTTATGAAAAATTAGGGAAAAATAAATGTAGTTGGTTTATATTCTTCTGCATATATAATATTCAGCTTTGTTTAATGCTAATATTTTCCAGCTGCCCTTTGTGGATTTAGTTTACTGGGTTCTGTGAATATGAGTGGATTATGCATTTAAATTGACTGAAAAATCTAAGCTTTTATTTACTGTTCAGCTGTTTAGATTAAAGTCCAGACAGAACACGAGGGTCACATCCAGACTGGGTTGTTTCAAACTTCCACCATTCCAAGGTGCTTAAATAAAACAGGTGTGGTTTACTCAAGAACCAGCTCATTGACATCCTTGCATTGCTAACAGGTGGGGTTTGGGAACAGAGCAGAACAGAATCAGAGCGCACACACACTCAGCTTACTGACCATGCACTCACTGCAGAGGAACTTTAAAGAGATTTATCTTACTTTCCCCCCCTTTTAGAGAATTTTTATTATACTCTGAAAGAGCAGAAATGACCATATTAACAGGAGAATTAACAGAATTTACAGAAAACTATTTGAAAGGTAACTAGTTTATCTTCCTTGCATATTGGCTTTCTGTACACAGAATTTTCAGGAATTGGATGGCAAAGGTAGTACTTATATAGGGGAAATGCTGAAGAAAAACTGTGTCAGAGAGGGGACAGGAAATATGCACACACAGAAATGCAAAATGTTCTGTGTTCTCACCACAGCTCTTTAATTAACACAAGAGGGAATGCTTGGGAAGACAGAGGAATGCATCAGGTTTGATATTGGCATTTCTTCCTTGTGGTCACAAGAATGATTAAATTCAGCAAAATATTAATGGGCTTCAAAAGAGAATACAATAGAAATGGAAGTTAGAAATTTGGGCTGGTTTAGGATGAGTATAACATTTTCTCCATTTCTTCAATTTGGTTCAGTTGGAAAGGAGTTAGATTTTATCTGTGTCAATCCTCACATCTTGCTCAAGATTCCTTAGTTAACTCCCTTGGGTAAGTTCATACCAATTAAAAGAATACAAAACATTATTTGCTCCTTAAATCTGAAGCCATGAAGGGTCAGGAAGTTGGAGCTGGATGATTGTTGTTTGTCCCTTCCAGCTGAACTATTCCCTTCCCTCTCTTTAAAGGTCAGAAGGGATGTGGGTGCTGAACATGGACCCTCCTGGCCTTCTCTATAGGTGCTTATCCCAAAAATGTGTGATGTATGGTTGAACTACAGCTCAAATGCAAGAGTGTGGCACTGCTTGGAATACACAGATTTGCTTAGAAGAACCCCAAAGCAAAATAATTAGCAAGAAGCTCATTGTTCTGGGAATACGACCTTCCTAGTATGGCATTCTGCACAAGGTCAGTTTATGTATCTGAATTCATATTTGAAGGAAACAGCTCATTTTGAAATAGCCTTGAAGAAATTAGGTGGGTGATATGAAAACTATAAAGTACTGACAAGTCTTTTCATTTTTAATCTTTAAGGATTTTACTTGGGTCAAATTTCTCTTACAAATTCCATGCAGAAAACTTCATTCAATAGAACTGTGGGATAGCACATGGAGTAATGTTTTCCTCCATTTTGCTTTCTCTTACTTCTTGCCTTTGCAAAAAGGAGAATTATCACCCCCCCCCCCCCCCCAAAAAAAAAAAAAAAATTCTGTATCATCCTCATGTTCAGCCTGGAATTGTTATTTTACAAAATATATACAAATTAACAGTTAAGAATGGCCGAGCCTACTTGTCCCAGACTCCTAGAGAATTCTCTCATAGAGAATTTACCTTGTATGCTCCATTTCCTCAAACAAGGACAATGTCTGTGTCAGTATTTACAGCCTTAGCGCTGCTCTGCACCAGTCCCTTGCAGTTCAAAGTGAATCTCATTGTTCACATCTGCACACTTCTTCTGACAAATATGCTTCTTGTGATTGAATTGTTGAGCATTTCTTAGGTAATTTCTGTGTCAGGCCATCTCTTAATTCACTGCCAAAGTGGTTCATTTCCCTTTCCATTACCATTTCCTACATATTTTCTGCCCTGTTCCCTTATGGTTGGCTGCTTATCAGCTGTGACTGAATCTTGTACTGTTTCTCAGCAATCCTCAGTTCTCTCCCAGGCTCCCATGCTTCAAGAAACTTTATAGCAACACTGAATAGAATTATCTCAACTTTGGTCATGCTCTTCCTTTCATGTTACTATTTTTATTCTTGTCCTCTGATCCTTTTATGGATTGCTTTTATGACATCTATTTTAAAAAACCCTAATACCTTTTCTAGTCTTGTTTTCTCATTTTTGACTCTTACAGTAAACCTTTTGTGGTTTACTGATATATTTTCTAAGGCAGGAGAATTTGAATACAATAAAACTTGAACTATTTGTTGCATTCTCCTGCCATCTCCCATCATGCACAATATTGCTTTGCTACTCCTTCACTTCTCACTTCTTTATTCCTTGCAATCTGCCTGTATTCACATATCTGCATTGTAAAGATACCTTCTGCATTCAGGTCCTGCCCTTTTGTGCAAAGCCTGTCAGAATGAAATATTGTTTTTTACCTGCACTGATAAATATTTCTGGGTAAGTCATGGTTTACTTTCCTTTTAACCACATCTCTGATAATCAGGTTTTATATTCTGCAAATGATAAATATAAATTTGTCCTCCTGGTTTGTCATCCTACCATGTCTCTTCCTCTCTCTCTCTGTAGTTACTCTTTGAGGTTACTTCTTTCATGCCAGGTTTTCATCCACTGTTATCCCTCAGCACAGTCCTGCAGCTCCTCCTTTGTGCTTCCCTCCACATGCAATGCACTTGCTGACCTCAATCAGAGTTGTTACAGCTGATCCCAGCACAATGTTTGGGATCCAAAAAGGCCTTCTGAGTTTTGTTTGCAATCTGAGGCAAAATTTCAAGTAAACCTGTCCTTATGTTTAATATTTTCTTGACATTATTCGTTGCTAGCCTTTTTTTGGAAGTTACAGAGCAGATAAACTTCAATTTGCCAAATGTCACTTCTGTCCATTGTGATTGAACCCTGGCAAATATTTGTTCAATTTGCAGCTTTGCTTCTGCCAGAGATTGACGGAACTTTTCTGGAGCAGAGACGAAACTTCTGGTATGCTCATATGTTCTCAGACAAGTTACAGGTTGTCAGCTGAGGCATGTTAATCTACCCCATACTCACACTACCTGCTCAGTGCCAAGACAAAATAAACTTAATTTTCTGAAAGCATCAGGAAAAGGCTGTGGTAATGAATCTGAGCATTTTCACCACCAGCAGCTTAGGCTCCTATCAGCTTTGAAGGTAACTCTGCTTTGAGAAGAGGCTGCACCTGCAGATCTCCAAGCCTGGGGTGGTGATCTTGCTGTTTGCCTTCCTTCCTCCTCAGTGTCTTGAACCCAAAAGTCCCATGGCCTTTTTGGCAGCGTCCCCAGCCAACAATGCCAAATGTGTCCTGACACTTGGCCATAACCAGACAAGTAACCTCAAAGGGGTATTTTATAGCCACCCTCCAAATGATCTGTCACTATTTTATCTATATAGTATTGTGCTTTTGGCTGTGGAGGTGATGTATCTGGAAAGAGGTACAGGCTTTATCTAAACTCAAATAATTCTATGAATTTTTATTTGTTTAAAGTGGCTTCTATCTCAACATTTTTTCTGCACACTATTCACATCTGAATCCCTCAATATATTGAGTTTTAGAAGGAATCCCTCTGGAGTAGTGCTTGTTGGTGTTTTTGGCATTTGTTCATGAAGACAGTCCCCTGATTCAATGAATTCATATTAATGGAGAACAGAAATGTGCATTACAATTAGAAAACCCTCACCTTGCAGAGAACTTCATTAGTGCCCTTTGTCAGCAGTGGATGTGTTATTGTCAGACAATTTCAATATTATACTGGAGATATTGCAGCAGCTGGCAGCTACTGGTGCAGGAAGTTGTTACCAGAGTGCTGCATTTCTGTGTGTCTGTATTCAAATATATCATACTTTGAAGCCTGAACTATTACTGCCCTTGAGCAAAGATATATGTATGATTAGCCTGTGCTAATAAAGCCTTACTTATCACAAACCCACAGCTTGAAGGATGAAGGAGAGGTTACTGAAATGCACAAATAGAGAATGGAAGCAGAGGTCTTGAAAGTACAAACACAGCATGGTACTGCAGGTATCAGAGGTATAAATAACTCATCAATGGTCATTAAATTAGCGTGACCTTGTGAGATGTTAAAATCAGTTTTAGGGATAGCAGAGGCAACATTAAAATACAGAACTCTGTAGAGAAAATTCACACATAATATGGAATTGTGAACCCATGGCAAGGGAGGCAGTAAGTGCTGTGTTACAAATAATGCTAAAACTGACCCCATGCAGACCCAGGAGCAAGGTGGAATAGATGATGAACATCATTCTCCTGACAAAGGACATGGCATGCTGATAAATGATTGTCCCTCTTTCTCCTTGCAGTGAGCCAACCCCATAAAATGTGAACTTAGGAGAGTACAGAAAGGAAAGCAAAGAAAGAAGAGGATTGTGGAAACCTAGAGTGAACAGAGAAATATCAGAGAAAGAGATCTATAATAGAAAGTTTGTAAATGTCAAGTTTAACTGTCTTTATTGGAAAAAAGTTGGGTGACTAATAGCAATCATCAGTTCAACTAATAAGACTTTAATTAGACTATGAACAGATTCCTACCTTCAGTTAGAAGCATGTTCCTTTAGCTTATGTAAATGACATGGATTGTTTCCTATGACACCATGTGCCCCTGGGGCTTGGGGGTTAAATTTGGAAGCAGCAGTGCATGATAAATATATCAGGTGTCACAGTGGTTGTGTAGCCCAAGTTCTTTTAAAGTTTTTAGATGATTCTTTCCAAGAGCACCTCTGAGAGCTGGCTGTCTTTCATAGTAATTTTCCCCAGGGTGAACAAAGGAAGAAGTGAAGAATGAAGGATGGGATCTTGTCATGGCAATCTCTCACTGGGGAGAGCATGAGTCTGTTAGACTTTGCTCATTAAAGCAAGGCAATCAGTTTGGTTGTGATGCTGTACCCCCAAGAGAATTTCTTCAAGTGGGTTGGATTAGGTCTTGATAAACAGATATGACTGAGTTTTCAATTGGATTGCATTCACAATAAATAAACTAATTCCTGTTAGGCTCCTGTAGTGGCAGATGCCATTTTGACAAGCTTAGTGCTAGTAAATAAGAAGCTATAGAAAGATCCATGAAAATTACAGTTTCAGGGGGACTTACTGACCGACAACTGGCATTTAGGATTTTCGTCTAAAATATTATTTAGGAGTGATGTTCTAGTCAGCAATGAGGAGTGCTGAATTAGGATTAGCTGAAATCCTTGCAGCCCACAGTGATTACCCTGACATTCAAGCAGCCATTGCCTGATGGAGGATTCTATGCTGGGGGAAGGCAGGCAAGCAGTTTTTAGATAATAAAAGGTCTGCCTACAAAGGTGCAAAATCCAGGCTGCTCCTTCAGTCAAGTGATGAATTTTGGATCTGGTAGGGAACTGGCTTTTGAAGAGTAGAAACTTAGAGCTCTACCTGGTTTCTAAGTTGGTGTGATTCAGGTAACTTCCTAAGTAACTATTTTAAAAGAGGATGAATCACTGCACAATGATTTATTCATCATTTCTTCTAACCCTGCTCAACACAGGGCACACTTCAAACCTGGCAGCTTTCTCAGCTCCTTGCCTTTAAGTGAGTCTTTAAGCATCTCCAAACACAGCCATTTCACAGCCTGACAGAAATCCAGGTTCTGCCTGCCCCTCTCCTCTCAGCCCCTGCCTTGTGGCCTTGCTGAGGATTTCCAGCAGCATTTCAATGTCTGCCTTGTTCCAGGGAGCCCTAGGGTGGCCTTATTTCCACACACGAGGTTTTGGGAGTGCAGCAGGGCCAAAGGAGCTCTTTTGCTCAGCCTACTGCTTTGTTCAGCAGCCTTATTAATGCAAGCCAGTGTGCAGGTGACCTTCATTGTCTCAAGGACACAGTTCTGAGGCACTTTTAACTTGGCCACCATGGAAGAATTTCTTGTCAGTAATACGAGCTCACTGCTGATGTATTTTTACACTTAGTTATCTCAATAACCATTTTTTCTCTGGCTAAAAAGAAATACTTCATTGAGCTAGGGAATTAAAAGGCAGGGGCATTGATATTTATTTACTTCAGAAAGGAGTGTTTCCATCAGAATGGCCTTTATCAGGTGCTTGAACAGCAGTTTTGCCATTACTTACAAACTAATTCATAAAATTGTCTTTTCCTGTAAATGGTGTAATGCAAACATAACTAAAATCACTGAAGGTTTTCAAAATAGTTTTAATGTTAGATACATAAAAATGTAAGTTTGGTAATTTTAGCAGGAAGAGATATTTCTCAAATTACAATCCGTGTTGCAATATTAAATAATTGAACAGGGGATGAGAAGTACTTAAAAATAAAACCCTTTTACTTTTTCTTCCCCCTTCCATTTTGATTTTTATGATCATCTAGGTAGTAGACTGATGCCATATAAGAGAAACACTTTGCTGGGAAGAAGATGCTTTTGATTTTTAAAAGAATATTATGCAGTAGAGACAAAGCCTCAATAAATTTTATGTTTCAGGGTGATATTATGGGTGACAATTAAGTGTTTAGTTGTATAAAATCTTTAGCTACACATTGGGCAGATCATCTATGTGATGTGACCATGAGTTCCTTTGGAATAGAAAAAAGGTATGACTTGAGATGGACAGCTAGAAAAAATAGCATAAATTACTCAGCATATTTCTATAAATGTGGATTTTATTTAAAACTAGAAGCCAAAAATCTTGTTTGTTCTTTTTAAAAGCAGAAGCAATCTCCAACATTAGTTTATAAAGTTCTATACTTTGTCTGTAGCCTTAGCAGCATGTAAGTTAAGGACAAATAGTGGTTTTATAAGTGGCTGAAGATTAATTTTTTTCTTCAGTGATAACCTGGAAAGGTTCTGTGAATTTATTTGCTTAATTTATGTTTCAAATAAAGGCTTTAGCTGAAATGCTACTTCTGTCCCTTAAGCAAACACACCAGATTTAATTTGGGAGGATAACCATTTGCCTGGTAAAGTTTGTGCTGTATGGTTTTCCTAGCCCTTAATTTCTCAGCACATTTGAGCATGAAAAATACTTTCCAAGAATTGATGTGATTAAATTTGTACCAGCCTGGAAAGGAACACAAATTGTATGCAAATGAAGTGTCTGCTTTCCATCTTCATCAGTCAATCCCATTATGCACATAATGCCTAAATAAGGAGAAACCTGTAATGTTCAACAATTCTGTGGTAGGATTGAGCCATTTCTGCCCCTTTTGTCATCTGCACAATGTATGTATTTGAATTCGGAGAGCTGTGCTGGTAAAAGAGATTTACTGTGTTTCCAGTGTCAGCTGGAAAACTTTTGGGGTAGTGGAACTATGGTGTGAAGGACAAATACAAATTGACTAAAGGAGAAAAAAAGATGGAAAAGTTGATTTAATTTTCACCAGGACCCTACAATACTAAGACAGCAGGCAAAAATATTTCTTTCCTCAGGTGGTGTATCTTTCTGCTGTTTTGTTTTTTCATATGTGCAGTTCTTGGAGTTTACTTTACCCTTGGTGATTCTTCCAGAGATTCTTGTTACTGGAATAGAGCCCTATAAAGTTTGGTCATTAAAGCAAAACTGCAACAGGCCATGTAGCATTTCTCTCTTAGGAGAACTGCACTGATAAATCAGAAAAGGGCCAAAATAAGCATGTAAAATGCAAAAAATGAGTAATGAAGCAGTCCTCAGAAATACATAACAATTTTCTGTTCATTTCTTTAATCCTTCCAGTTTTTGAATGATGCCTGTAAGGCCCAATGATGATTAAAATTCAGACCCATTTCTGACATTTGTTATGATTTGAATAGTAATTTGTGTAACTTGGTCTCATGGAAAATCTTTGGAGGAAAGATTAGTCATACCAGCACAGAGGAAAGAGAATAAAAATAAATAAAAGTTTTCTGGAATAAATGTTGGACTTTTTTGGAACAGGCTGGCTCTGTCCTTGAAGAGCATAGCAAATGAAATCCACGAAGACAAATTGTTGTGAGAGTTGATAGATGCAGCATCACTGGGAAAGACAGAACATGTTTCTGCCAGGCATGTTTGGGAATAGGGACCTGAATATTTTCATTAATCTTGTCATAGCTTATTGCTGCTAACTTCCACAACAAAGATAGATTTTCCTTTGTAGCAGTGAATAAATATGCTTCTTGAAGAAGGCTCTGACAATTTACCTTTTTCCCATTCAATTGGTATTTTACACCTCTCATTCTTGCTAGAATTAAGGAACTCATTATTTAATAGAATTGGAATAACTTTTAAAAAATGCTGCACCATTATATCTCAAAACCAAATCACTCTTAATCACATCAGATTGTTTTCTCTTTCAAATGCAGAAATGTATCCCCATTCAAGGCTCAGATTATTCCATAATGAAGCCCACAGGCACGGTGGTGACTTGTGCTGGATTATTAAGGTCAAAATGCCAGTTCTTCAGAACTGAGAAATCTCTGGTGAAATCTTCTCATTTCAGATTTCAGGAGCTCTATCTCTCTCTGTGCACTTTGTATTTACATCTTTGAAAACTGGGTTTAATGATCTATTAACTGCTAGCACCATTCTGGTGGGGAAATAAAAACGAAAAGACAAGGTTTGAGATTGATCAAGAGATTGATACAATCATTCTGAAAGTTTGACAGTACTGAGATTCAAAAAAAATGCTTCCTAACCACGGAGAGCTGCAGCAGGAGAGCCAGGAGTGAAGTCTCTTTTCAAAGACACACCGGGCTTCAGCTTGGGGTTCACGGTTCCAAGAACGGGTCACCAGCTGGGTGCTCTCAGAAATGTTTCTTTCATATGACTGGGTTTGTGTCATATCTGCTTTACACTGAGCAGCACAAATTGACACTTTAAAAGCCCATCTTTAGTTCTCATTTTGTGAGCATGGCATCCATTTATTTCTCTGTGAGCAAATATTCATAGCTGTGAACAAATTCTTTCCATAATCAAGGGAAAAAAGACTCTTGAGACTCTTCAGCACAAGGAAGAAAAATGTTTTCAAAATAGCTATAAACAGGAGTTGCAAGTGTCTTCAGCTGTTCATGCCCTGTTGCTTTGCAGCCAGCTTTTCATCACTGTCTGTGAGCCTGGGCTATGGACGTTTCTGCAGGGACTCTCCTTTCCTCATCAGTTCTCAGCAGTCCAGGATTAAACATATCTGATTGCTTAATATGTATCCATTAAGCCAGTAATGAGTAATTGCTGCACCGGTTTCCTTCAGTGACTGAGAGGCTGACATTTTTCTGATGTCTTTGCTTTAGAGAGCTTGAGTTAATTGAACCCTAAATGAAAAGCTTCATTCTGAATCTCTGAAGCTGGTGGTGGTTTTGTCATGACCTCAGGGGAAAAGGCACGAGGCCCCATGGGCACAATTTGGGAATTCCTTATCTGCATGTCTGATACTCCTGAGGCACCATTGTGAATGGGATTAACAATCTGAACAGAATTGCAGTCACAAAATCAATGCTGCACCCTCTGCAGCTGAGAGTCATTCTCTGAACAATGGGAGTTGTTTTATGCTACAAAAGGGTTAAGGATCTCTGCCTGAAGGGGAATAAGTGCTGAAAAAATGGACCCAGATCTGTACACACCCTCAGTCCCCAGGAAGTCACTTCATTGTATTTCCAAGTGTACACATTTGGATACATGAATTTCATGCATATGTTTAATGCAGTGGAATTAATGGGAACACTTCAGAGTTAAAGTGGAGTAGGTGGCTTGGTAGTACAGTCAGAACAGGAGAGGAAAGGGAGAAGGAAGAGGCAGATGTGCGGCAAACCAGGTTATTTCCACTGCAGACTTGTACTTTCTAACAGACAATGAGCAGGATTTTGCTGAAAGAATTCACCAAGGTTTTACATTTTCTGTCTTAGATTAAATTAAATATAAAGGAGAGGAGAAGAGTTAAGGTAGGTAAGTAAAGAGGCATACCAATAATTGATGCCTTTCTTCACCAGTGCAATTGATTAAAAAACCCAACTTGAGTTACACCACAATTTCAAATTATCATTTTTCCTGCCTACATTTTCATTTCCATGTTGAAGAAACTTAAGCTTCATAATCCTAAGTGGGTAAAATGTGCTCCTAATTAAATTTTTGGTAAGCATTAAAGACATAAATTTAAACAAAAATGATTATTTGAGCAGCTTCATTTTAAAAACATAAGGTATATCTATCCAAAAATAATGCCAATAGTTTTTTAGTTTTTCCTCTTGCAAATTAAATAATCTTCAGAACAAACCCTCTGAGGTGCTTTGATGGTTTGTTTTAGCAAACGGTGTATGGGGAAGGAATTTTACCATGTTACACATTAATATAAAATACACTTTGGGATGGGAGGTTGTTCTGAAGGTCATCTCAGAGCTTCTGGGATGGTTATAAATTTAGTTTTCTCTTGAATCATTGGCCACCATGAGAAAGGAAAAATTATCTTCTGGTTCTCCTGTAAAAAAGAAGTTCAATTCCACTTGGTACTAACTGTAGTTGTAGGATTGTTTTTTGTTTTTCCCAAATCAGTTCATGTTTGTAAATCAATTCATATTTGTAGATCGCTGTGCTGCTTCTGGTGTTGAAAATAACATTCTATGTTATTTTGTGTGATAGTGTCAGTGCTTATCTTTCATCTGGCAGTGAATCAGTGGGAGCTGTGCTAGGGTAAGAACACAACTTATATAAATTATGTGGAAAGTGTTGGTACTTCACTGCTTTACTGAGTGACATTTTGAAACACAGAAATTTTACAGGAAAATAAAAATATCACCCTGGTTACTCAGCCCAAATCATCTTGCTGGTACTGAATTCTTCCTCTCTTTGATCATCTTCAGAACCCTTGATCTCTGGCACTGCCATTAGTCCAGGACTACTCTGGGATGTTGCCTCCTCCCAGTGCTGGCTGAGGAGTGGGAAGGAGGTCTGGGGATGGATCCATTGGCTTCTGCTTGTGCTGCCCAAGCCCCTGCAGTGGGCATGGCCTGTGTTGAGTCACTCTTGGCTTCTGGGTAAGCTTCCATCAGGGAACAGCTGAGCCTTCATTAGTAACTACCTATTTGTAATGTGAGTGAAGCAGTTGAGGACCTCACGGAGCTCCAGGATGAATGAATGTTCAGCACTTTAATATTGTCTCTGCTCAGTTTATGAACAAAAATTGAGTTATTAATGGATGATAATGATGGACATATCTTCTAGCATCTATAAGGTTACAAACTTCCATACTTAAACAATTAGGTATTTTAATAATAGCCAACATAAAGACTCCTGACTATTTGAGGTGGGCTGTCGCCACTCTCATCATAGATATCTCTATACATCTAATGTCCAGAATTCCCATGTAAGCAAAAAATTCTAGTTCATTCTAGAATGAATGTAGGAAATTCTATTTTGTGAAATTACCATCTCATGCTTAATTTTTGATTATTAAAATTTCTTTTTACATTTGAATGTTCAGCTTTGAATTAAAAGAAATATCTGAAATGTTTGGACAAAACAAATAATGTAGCCTGGGATATAATTTTGGAAAGCCTGGGATATAATTTTATAATTTTAGAAAATAAAGTAGCCTGGGATATAATTTTAGAAAAAACTAATGTAGCCTGGGATATAATTTGGCCTGTTCTAATTTTAGAAAGATGGGAAAATAATATGTTGAAATGTAAAGTTAAGAGTGAGAAGGCATTGAAGTATTGACAAGGCAGACTGTTAATGAGAAGAGAGAGCATTTTAACAGATCATTGAAGAGCGATGCAAAACTGAAGGGATGTGAAATTAATTGTAGGTTACTTTATTCCATATGTCTGAAAAGCCTGAATTGGCTTCATTTCTTCATGGTTTATGGTTCCATTGAGGAGTTGGTATATGTCTGTTACAGACATCACAGCTCTGTCTCGAGTAGGGGAAATGGTCCCATTCCAAATGTCGGTTTGCTGTGGTTTGCCACATCATGACTATTGCCTTGTGAGCAATGTCTCGTGATTGCCTCTCCCTCTTCAGAGGCTGGACTGTGACTGACTCCCATAGAAACCCCTACTGCACAGATAAATGTTTAATTATTATTTGGGATTGTTAAGAATCCCCAGATGAAAGGCGTGGGAAGTGAAGAGTGGCAACACGCTGGAGAACGCCATTAATTTACAGTAATTGACAGATAGAGAGCAATCACTGAATTTTATGAAGCAGTCAATAAGGAGCAAATCGTGCTTATTTGCAGTCACAAGGCTTAGACTGGCTCTCTTGTTGCAGCAGCTGTGGTGCCTTTCCTCTGTACAGGGAGCAGGACGTGGTTTCCTGGGACAGGCACGGGGTCAGGCAGTGTCACAGTGCCTTTTTCACAAGGACTTACGTGAGGAGCATCAGAAGCATGCAAAGCATTGCCTGTGAGACTTCTCTTTGATTGCTTCATATTTTCTTGCTTGTATTTGGAGAAGGCATTATCTAATTTAATGCAGTGGAATAAAAGGAACTGTTAGAAGGCTGAGGAAGGTGGTGGTCAGCTTGTGTTCCTGGCTCTTGGCACTGAACTGTCCCTACAAATATTTTAGTGGAAAAGCTGACCCCAGTCTGAAGTGGGGCATACAGAGGACTAGAGGCATTTCTTCCTTTTGCAAATCTGCTCTGATAAAAAAAAAAAATT
Organism: Calcarius lapponicus; assembly: GCA_039654755.1. Lineage (NCBI taxonomy): Eukaryota > Metazoa > Chordata > Aves > Passeriformes > Fringillidae > Calcarius > Calcarius lapponicus. The sequence goes on from CM077471.1 coordinate 8,496,188, forward strand.
TGCTTCCATGATTTTCTATAGGTAATTGCTTAGGTATATATTTCCTTTTTAGTGTAGAACACAGAGATTTCCTCTGGATCCTAGATGCAATTGTTGTTTCCATTTCTGTTTGGGAGACCTTCCAGTATCTTTCTCTCTGATCATAATAAAGCCGATGTATAAGCTCTTCTTAATTATGAAATAAATCCCAGACAGCAATAGAGACTAATAGTTCAGTACTCTGAGCTGATAAATTGCTCCTTACAATCTTTATATCAACTATTTTCTATTGCAGCCTGGGGTTTTATGAGCAGAGCTGTGCACATGAGAACATCTCTAATATGGTTTATTTAAACCCAGCAAGCCACAGTGATGAAAACACACCCCAGCCTGGATTAGTCAATCTGGTGTAACTGAACAGTACATCACTATTAAGGTTCATAATGGGTTGTGTGAACTCAGTAGCTTCACATCTAAATGAGGTTTTATGGGATTTATGTGTCTTTAATGTTAACTGTTCAAGATTTGTAGATGTTAAAATCAAATTAAAGTGCCAGGCTTAAATGATTTCAGATGTTACAGTGTTGTTATTGGGTCTTCCCATATGTCATCAAAAGAGATAAGCACAGTAATAAATACCTCATGTTTTACAGTATGGAAATAGTTGGAAAAGCAGAGATTTCAACTTTTCTGTTTTTCAAATTGTGTGATTATTTCAGATGGTTTGATAACTGAGGTTATCATGAATACAGAAACAAAATAATGCACAGAGATTTGTGAAACAAGGAGAGAATAACTACACTAAATGGGGGAAGTATCTGCTCTGTCATCTCATCTGAAATATTACATTCAGGCACTGACAGGAATCCTTTGCTGCACTAAACACTGTTGAATCAAGGTGTATTTGTCTGGTTAATTAGCACGCAGCAGTACCTGAGCAATCTAAGAATATTTATCACAGGACCTGTTCTGGTGCTGGGGTAGTGAGCCCTTCCTCCCAAGCTCCACCTCAGCACCAGCGCTGCAACACCCTGCGCAGGGCCAGGGGGCTCTGGGCAGCCCCTGGGTCAAGCCCTGTGCCAGGAGTGCCCAGCACAGCCCAAACAGAGGATGCTGCAGTGCAGGGCCCTTAGAGGACTGTGGCAGGGGTCATTGGGCGCCATTATTTGTTCTGTGAAGGCTGAATATTATTTTTACATAAATGAAATGTTTGCAACCTTCTCCTGAGTGTCAGGGCACCAGACAGCTGGGACAGCCTCAGACTTTGCATGTGCTGCTGGCTTTGGGCCCTCAGAGAGCCAAGGTGCTCTGAAGGCATCAGCTCACGAATGGCTGGGCTGCCTGCAGCACCAGAATCATAACAGAGGGATGAAAAAAATCAATGTGTTATTAATTTTTTTAAAAAGAATAACTTCAAAAAAAATGCACTGAATGAAACAGTCATTAGTACATATCAATGGTGAGCTGTGCTGCTGCATCATGAGGATTAAGTACCATATAAGAGAGTGCCAAGTCTCTACTGTGAATATTATTTGAGGAAATTTTTCCCAAATCATTCAAGTCAATCACCTTTTATGGATAACTTGAATGCAGTCTGATCAAGCCACAGAATAGATTTATTGTTATGAATAAACTGCTGGTTTGTGATTGAGATTAAGCATTTAGAGCTTTCAGTCTGTGTTATTTATTTAGCTAAAGCCAAAATGTGAACCAGAGCCACTCTTATGGGTCACAGCCTTTCTTCTTCTTAATACTATTGAAATGATAACTTGAGAGTACTTGCAGTTAATGAGGTAATTACACCACTCTGGCTTTGACCTTGAAGTTTATTGGTCATTTAACAAGAAATGAGAAGCTGAGATATGTCTTTGTTGCTGGACAGATCTCAAAAATTTTGAACGTAAGAGCCAATCAAAGCAAAAAGATTATGGTGGTGAACTGGACTCTCTACATTTGCATATTAATAATGTTGCTGAGAAAATCCTGCACAGCTCTGACTATGAGTGGTTGTCTGTCACTGCAGCACAGGGATCCACAGGCTGCATTTCACTGGCAAGTCTTGACAGAGCAGATTTGTGAGCAGCAAAAGCCATTGGTAGTGCAAGGAAAGGCTGAAAAAACTTTGGTGCATAATGTATGCTCATTTGCTCAATAGGTCCTGGGATATAACTAAAATCCCTCTTCCCTTTTAATCACAGCAACTTTAAACAAACAAGTTTAACAAAAAGCCCAGCTTTTCTTGTGAAGTAAAACTTTTCCATTTATTCTCCTTTCTTTGAAAAAAACATGCTTTGAATTCAAGGGCAAACATCTTTTGCTGCTGTAAAACTGGTTATTTAAAAATATAATTAAAATAATATCCTAATAATAGATAAAAAAAGGAAAGTTTTAATAATTTTTAAAGTTTTAATAATTAACTATAAGAACATTGGGGCAGAATTTCCTCTTGGATGGCATATGTAGGAACAGTTATTATGGCTGTTTGGTTTGGGTTTTTCTGTGGAGAATAAGGGTTTGTATTCTCTGAAACTCCAGGGAATACAAGAAGGGGGTGGAACCAGCAGCCAAATTTGGCTTCAGGAAAAGCAAAATTAATCACACCCTTTTATCACTTCTAGTTGTGATGTGATGTAAAATATTCTGATATACTTTTCTGTAAATTTATTGAAAATATTACACTTGTGCTTTGAACACCCATCTGTTTAATTAAGTAGATATATTGGTTTGCATACTCTTCAGTAGAGAGATTTTCTGTAATTAATGGTATGGTGAGTTTTTCTGCTTGTTTAAATCAACTGTGTTATTATGAACCCCAGCATAAGAATTTGGTGAATATGTTATCTCAGATATTATGAGTCAGGAAATTTAGAGTTTGGAATCTTTTATGGAACACATTTATGTTTTGCCTTATAGCTCCATTTGAAGCATAGATATCCTTTTCTTTGCAGGAAATTGTATTTGTAGATTTTGGGGCAAGAAAAAAAATTATTTATATAGTCTAACACACTTAGCACAATTTGCCCTGTTATTAATTCTTGGAATTAATGACAGTTATTGGAAGCTTGTTGCCCTAGGCCTTCTAGCAGAACATCTCTCTCTTAAATTCATCTTCTTCCTGAATTTATCTGCTATGCATATATTATAAATTGTGGTCCTGTTCACCATTCAGTCGCCTTTTTTTTTATTTTGTCAACTTTAGTGACCATTTTTCTAGTTATTTCCAGTAAATGTTCCTCTTTATAGAAATAATGTAAACCTGGAAAAAATGTCCCTGGCTCACAGCTGTGCCTATTCTAATCTATATTCAGATCTAAATTGTAAATTATTCTGCAGATCCTGAGTCAATACCTGAGCAGAAACAAACTTATGATAACAGCATTTCTTAGTGATTTCATGAAACCCAGGAGTTCCATTAAGTGGTATAAAACAGTGAATAGCAGCAAGAAAATCCAGTAGAAAATAGTTGTGTGCTTTAATATTGCAGCCTCTGCCTTTAGTGAAGATTCGGAGAGTATTTAGCAATTCTTGTGGGATTTTAGTCATCCCTGATTCAGTTAAACAATTTTGACAAAAAATAATTAAGCTTCAGTGAATTAAGTACTGTTTTTCCAGTGCTCTGCAGAAGTTCTTTAATATTATGATTTTGTTCAGCAGCTTGACAGCAAATAAATATTTCATATATTCTAATATAATTACATATACTTAAGACTCAAAGATTTCAGCATGACAGGACTTTTGATTTTCATCATGTAGCAATTGTTGCAATTGTAGGGATGGAAATAAAAAGACAGAGAAATAGAATTCCTACTCCTGTACTTTGACTGGAGTAGCTTTTGGAGTTTGTGATTGAAGAATTGTTTGTAATTGTCATGTCTTGTAGCTTTTGCTTGGATGTAATTTTTCCTGAAATCTGTATAAAGCATTCATTGGGAACAGTGAATGATAGTTTTTCCTGAGAATATGGATAGAGGAAGAAATGTTTTTTAATGACCTGAAAATTAAAAAATTGTCATCGTCAGCTGCTCTAGTAATAGAGCAGATAATGCAAACATTTAGACAAATATGTATCTTTTATTGTCTCCAATGCTTAGTCTGCTGAAAATGTGACTCTGTTTTCCTTGAGGGATGATCACAACAGTAAACAAAAACTTGTCAACAAAATTTTCTAACAGCTGTCGCTATCAAAGATGCAAAATCTGGTATGGGAAATGATAAATACACAAGGATCAGGATACCTGCTCTCCACAGAAGACAGAATAGCTCAGTGGAGGTTATTTAGTGTGATTTATCACATATAAGAAATTATTCAAATACGATGCAGCTGATGGAGCCAACTCAGCATGGCAGAGAATGCTGGTTCCTGTCCTTCACCCACACACACTCTAATGACTTGGAGTCAATATCAATGAGTACTCCAGCCTCAAAAGTACTGGAATTTGTGCCATAATTTGTGTTGTAAAATTTTATAGACATAAAACATCAACTCAGATGTGTTTGGTTTGTCAATGCTACTGAGTTTTTATTCCCATTTTCATGAGCTAAGTAGATTTTGGATCCAAGTGGGGTTCTTTCCTAGATCAAACAAAAGGCATCATCAATTTTAATCCAGCTAGAAGGAAGATACTTTGAGTTAAAGAACAATGTGATAGCTGGGGATTTAATATTTTCAATGTGAGTTTCAAATCCTTGACTGTTCTGGAGCCTCAGGTGGCCAAAGCCACTTTAGTTTTTGGGCGTTTGGGCATTTGAGATTCCAGAACCATCTCAGTGCTTTTGCAGGGTTTGTGTTGGGGAGCTTTCTTGGCCTTTTAACACATTTGGTGGAATCAATGGGCCCATAGGATCAAGTCTGTTAATTTTGATCTCTCACTTAGGAAGTCTTCATCTGAAAAGGTTCAGACTCAGAAGATTTTTTTCACATTCAAAAGATTTTGACTCACACACCAAATCTTGGCTGCCTATGTGTTATATGAAATTAGTATCAAGATGTACTTTGGATTGTTTTTTAAAGTTGGTTTTTTTTTTTTAAATTTAAAAACCTGTTCTTAGTTGGATAATCTTTCTTATAATAGTATCTGAAATGTGGAACATTTTTTTTAAAGTTTAATTTTACTTTGTTCCTTACACCCTTTTTGTTGGCCTGTACACCATGTTGGGAATGATTTTAAAGTTGTGTGTAAATGTAAAATGTATTTTTATGCTTCAGAAATTAGTTGAGAAAGCCTACTGCTGTTATCAATATCACTAAATGACAACCCTGCAATTAAGTCAGCACAAGTTTATCATGGAAATGATGTATCTCAGAGGAAATCTTTGTCTCTGGTATTGACTGGCATTTGCATGCTGGCAGCTGGGAACCAGGAACAGAACAGGTTTTTGTTCATTACTCCATGAATTACAAGCATAATGATAAATGCTTTTTGAAGCATTAATTTTCCTGTGACATCCTAAGTGTTGGACACAATTTTGTGCTAACTGCCTAATAAGGATTTTCTTTTCAACCACATCAACATATAGTTGGAACAATTTTGTAGGTAATATTCCTACTCTGATGGATAATTCTGTATATAATGAAAAGTTAGCTTTTACAATACAAGAATAACACACAAACCATTTTCATATAAAATCCTGACAGACAGTGGCCATGATTAGGTTATTAACATATCCAAAATGCCTCCGGTGATCTGGAAGCTAAAGACAGAGTGGAAGTTGTGCTTCAATACTCTTGTTTCAGTGTATTCTCATGTATTTCATGTTATAATTCCTTGTACAAATTACTGGCTTTAAGGAGGAGAAGAAATGGTAGGGTAAGGAAAATATTATATTCTATCATTGCTTTCTCCATCTAAGCCTAGTTTTCAGTATTCTGATTTTATTCCACATTCATTAGATGGTCTAAGACAGGTACAGTTAAGTTCCTGGTTTTTGTTTTCTGGTTTGTTTTAGTCTTTTAACTTTTGCTTTTAACTTTACCAAAGCATTTTGTTTGCCCAGACTGCTTGCCCCTGGCAAGGCAGATAATGGGCTTGTGAGCAGAGTGGCTCCTGCTGCTGGATTTGTGCTGCTGAGGATGTGATGTGTCCTTTTCACTTCTGCCGATCTTATTTCTTGGGTCATTCTTGCTCTCTAGCTGCTCACTAGGGCAAACCTGTGCTGTTCATCATGATAAAGAAGTGTTATCTTTTGGTATTCCTGGCCATCTCTGGAATACACTAAATTCCAAATAAAGAGCCAGCAGAAAACTGAAGACATCTGTTATCCTCTAATGATTGGCACCTTGACTTACAATCTGTCATTCTGGAATGACAAATGTTTCCTTTACCAGCACATGCTTCCACTGAACCCTATACACAAAGTCCTGATTCAATCAAATCTGCTTTTCATACAGGGCATGTCCCAAAATCAAACAAGTTATTGCAAATTTTCCATATTAATGATCCACTGTTAGATTTACTGGTTTGCTTTATAAAATTCCTGCATAAGGTGGGACTTCATCTGGCTTTGTGCTTCAGCAACATGCTTTCTTCAAATCTGAAGTAAAGGAGATAGTCCACAGAACAGAAAATCAAGGGGTTTAGCACCTTAGAATTTCCCCTAAATTCTTTAGATGCTGTTTCTAGAAGTCAATACCTACTACTTGCCATTCTTCCATTGTTCACCCTGAAAGTCCACAGCAGCCAAATATCTGTAGGCTAAAATGATGCAAATATTTTCTGGGGTGAGAAGAAGAGGGAAAATAGAGTGTCAAATTGATTCTCCAGTTACTTGTTCCTTCAGTTTTTTTTTAAATGTGTGCATTTTTTTCAGTTTCCACCAGGTGTGTACCTGGAGCAGGTCCATCCATTCCACTCATCTCTACTTGGCTTTAGAATCCCATAACAACAGGATCAAGCCTCTGCTGCAAATAAGAAGATAAACATTTCTGACATATAATTTTAATTTATTTATCCCCACTAAAACAGGAGGTTATAGGCAATTTTATTCACTCAACATAGGATTGACATAAATTGCTAGTGAAAAAGAACAGATTTGAAGCAATTGAGATTTTGTTCATAGATATCCCATGTATCTTATAATCTGCTCCTGTATTTCAGAAGAGCTAACATATTTCGTGTGCTGTTATGGTTTTACTGACTAAATTGTAGAAAAGGATGCATCATCTACCAAAATCCTACTTTTTGTTGATGCTACTATACTTTGATCATTTTCCAGGAACACTGAAGAGAATGCAGTGAAAATAATTGCTATGTTTTAAAATTATCTGGATTCTCTTTTTTTAGATAAAGCATTTTCCCTCATTGTGTAGGTTTTGGGAAAAAAGTCAGGTCAACAATGTGTATGTTTAAATATGAATTTGGGCACACACATTGTTAGATAGTTATTTGGAAAATGTTGCTTCTTCTAATAATTCCATTAGCAGCCAAAAAAATTTATGGAGAAAGACTCAAAATGTGGATAGATCATGTAATAGGGTGGAAGAGAAAATTACCAGAGATGCACTATTAAAAGTACCTTGCTTGAAGAGGCGAAATTAACCACTGACCTAGGAGGGCAGCTAAGGTTGAAACTACAGCAATGTTTTCACAGAGAAAAATGCTTTTCATTTTTCATGATACATCCTCTGAGTCAAAGATTTTGCTGTGAAATAATAAAGAAAGAGAATAGACAGGCAGGAGAAGCATATGTGCAATGACATTAGACACAGTTCCTAATGGATTGGGAACTAAAATTATCCATGTACCCTTTCCTACAAAACTCATACTTGTAAGTGCACTTTTGTTAAAGCTGAGGTGTCTGTTTTCACTTGGGTGATGACAGACATCATAAGACTGAGGAGGTGTTTTGCCAAAACTGGGGGCAGAAAGGTGCTGGTGCAAAGTAACTGGTCCAGAGACCAGAGTGTGCCAGGAGTGGATTTGGGATGGCAGTGCTGAGAGAGATGTTAGGAGCAGGCAAACACATGTAATCAGGGATGTTAAGGAAAACAAGCAATCCATAAGGACTGATTTTAGTAGACTTTATCAAGGTCTGGATCAGAGTTCTCTCAAGAGTTTCCCTGGAAAAGGAGCAGAGAGGAGCTGCAGACATTGTTCCCACTTGATGTTGGAGATAAGGCTAGCAGACACAATCTCTCTCCCTGTATGAGCTCATTTCCCTCTATTAGTCACTGAGAACACAAACACATGGTCAAATTTAGCAGGGATTTTTTGCAAGTGTGTACCCGCTTGTTAAACTTGAGAATTGTTTTTCCCTTATATACATAATGACTTTTCCAAGGGCTAAAGTACAAATCCAAATTGGATGCACTCTGTAAACTCATCAAGAAATTTTGGCAAGGGGCCACCTGGGAGCTGTCCACAGTTACTGGAGTTCCTTCATTTCAGATTCCACATTAGTGCTCCCTGGGTATGGCTCATCTTTGGAAGCCCACACTGCAGGAGAACACACACAATTTTGACAGAAACACGTTTTGCTTTCCATCTCAAGGAATTATTTGCAGAATTTCCCCGTCCCCTGTGTGGCATCTCATAATATCATGATTATTTTCTTTGAGTGCTTTTCCAGAATTGTAGTGAAAAAGGAGTCTAATTAACAAAGTGTCAAGGAGAGAATATTGAGGTACCCTTAATGTTCTCGGGCTTATGTATGATAACTTGATTGGACTTTAGGATTAAATAAATTTTATTTTGTAACTTGACTACAATCCAATAACATAATATAGTTATATAATGGTTTGCTAGTGCTCATATATAGTGACTGCTGCTTTTAATTAATTACATATATATATTTATTTTCTTGAGCTCGTGATACTATACTTCATTTTATTCTGTGTTTGATAGGATCTGATATCTTACTGCTGCAGATGGTAACATGAAGTTCATTTCTTGTTTGGAATGTTCTATGATTCCAAATCCAGACCTTTAAACAATAACTGAGGCCAGCTTCAGAGGAGATTCTCCGTACTGTTAATGGCTGTTGATATTTGTTTGTCATTTTTGAGCTTGTTTTTGCGCTGCAGTGTGGGTGTGTGTATGTGAGTGGAGGGTAAGTTTCTGGCAGTTCATATTTAGCATTTATTCAGTCCTTTTCTGTGGCTTGTGGGCACTCCCAACCACCCCCTTTTTTTAAATTAATGAACAGTTCTTTTTCTTCACTTTCACCTTCTAGTATCAACTTCTCTCACTGGCACAAGAAAAGGGAGTTATTGAAGCCCTTTCTCTTCAGAGGAAATGCTCATTCCAGGGTGTTTTCTCCTGACATTTGTCTCCAAAATGAGACACTGCTGTAGACCAATTTTAAGGGAAATAATATAAAGGCTGTTATTAATTTAAGTAAGAAAATCAATTACAAGAGAAATGACCAGCTTAGAGGGGAAACATACTAGAAGCTTCAGATTTAAGTGAGTAAACACTTCAAAACCTGATGAAATAGGGAAACCCAAGTATATCCAAAATCACAGCAGCTCCATTTTTGGTAAAGCAGGTGCACTTTTTCTGAAATGGCTCCAGAGCAGCAGCAATCAGTGCTAAAAGCAAGCACAGGAGTTTAGCTTTGCTCTGCTAATTCCAGGGAAGAAACCTGCTGTGCTAAAACCAGCTTCAGGTGAAGAACATATTTCTAACCCAAGGCATCAAATGTCTTCTGGGCAATTTGAACAAGGGAAATCTGATTGTCTTTCCAGAGTGTGTGTGCCAAATAAATGAGTGCTGTCAGCCTTTGCACCACCAGCCTTCCTTCACAAGCCTTGCCTTATAAATTCTGCTTTTTGTTCAGTTGGGTTGCTATGGCACTACTGCAGGACAAAACAACAAATGTAGAAAATGTAATTATGAGCTACTTCTGGGACCTGAGGTATTGATGGTTTAGTTTTATGGATATTGAAACTAGAAGGAAACACCTTGTTTCCTTATCTGCTGTGAAGTGAAGTTCTGATTTCTTTTTCTTTTATATAGGGTAACTAATATTTTTAATTTGGACCTATATGAACTTTCACTGAGCTCACAGCACACTAATTTTATTTAATTTGAAAATTCATGGTTATTAAAAAAAATAGTCCTTTTCCTCATTGTTTTATCCAAAATTAGGAGAGAAATTGAAAACTACCTTAAAATGTTATTTAATTCTGTCTTTGGTTAGAATTGTGGCAGACCAAAAATCTCTTGTGACAGAAATAATTCTAAATAATTTTTGCTATGAAATAAAGGGCAATCAATGACCATTTTAGTTCCATTTTAGTCCATAGTTAGGTGCAAATGTTTTATCTCTATTAGTCCTAGTAATTAATTAGCATTGAGATATGGGGTTTTTTTAAAGAGTTGAGAATTTAATAATTTTTTTCTTATTTTGTTGTAATAGTTAACAAAATGAAATATCAGTTTATAGGAAAACCTTTTGTTTCTTTATTTCGTTTGTTTGTTTTGATGAGCCTTTTTTAGCAGAACACCTTGACTTTGAAAACAGAACTCCATGTACTTATCTCCCATCATTGTTTTCTTTTGTGTGAAAATGCATAGAGATGAATAAAGGGACAATGCAAAGATTTTAAACTAGAGGATTGAAAAGCTTCTATTTCTGTTTTCCCAGAATCCTGGAGGACATTATATTCTCATTAACTCTTTGTTTATGTTTTTCTTAAGACTTTGAAGCCCCATTTCTTTGTAGGAATTTTTGGCTGTATTTTTTGCAGAAGGGATGATAAATGACACCTTTTTGCTTTGTGGGCACCACTGCCACCAAAAGACATTTTCAAGGGAGGGATGCCACACATTTGAAATTCTTTTTTCTTGTGGATTCTTTCCTCATGCATGCCAAAAATGAAACCCCATTCACTGACTGACATGTGATATATTCCAGTCATGATGTCTTGGCAGGTCTAACATCAAATTTTCTGCTGATTTCAGAATGAGCAGGACAATGTTATGGCGCATTCTTCCCAGCTACAGAAAGAGAAATGAAGAAAAGATGGAGGTAAGAGAAGGACCAGATATTATAGCTCACACCCACAGGATATTCTGTTTATATATTTCTCCTTCAGGCTCACAGAAACAAAATTAAGATAAATTTGATTGATTAAATATACTGTAGGCATTCTGAACAGTCTTTTATTTATTTCTCTTTCCAGGAAGAGTCCTGCATGCATGTGCTTTTCTGTGGGTATGTTTTAGAGCTAGGATTGACAAAAACAAACCTCTTCCCTGACTTCTTTTTAATGATATTCATTAGGGACATGTATCTTAAGAAAAGGCTTACTTTGACATCTTGGACTCAATTAAAATTTAAACATTTAGAAATTGTTTAGAATTTGGTTCTTCTCCAAATTTTTAGTTGTCTTCCCAAATTTTTAGTCTTGTATGTTCTAAAACAATACATTTTTTGTTGTGTTTTTTTTTAAACAACTTTTTTCTCTTGGCTTTAAAATACACAGCGCAAATAAAGAAATTCCTGCTGACATTATCAAGGTTAGAAAACTGTGAATTTTCTCAAAACATATTGCACTTTTCCTTATATCTAACATGCTCCATATATTCTTAAAGAGAGCCAACTGGGGGAGAAACACTCCCTTTCTGGAAAAAGTCTGGGGTTTGAAGAAAAAGTAATTCCTCCAATAATTCCTTCTGTGTTTTAACAGCCATGTCTAGCAGAGTGATGTGGGGTGAGTTGGATTTGCAGGGTTGTTTCAGAGAGCCAGTGCTTGCCTGTCTCTCCTGGCTGTTAGTGTTTGGTTTTGCCTGGCAGGTGAGATGGGCACATTCAATTCCACCTGTGCCAGTTTAAGACCCAGCCAAATGCTGCATCACCAGGCTGCTCTGGGGAAAAATTGGTTTCTCTCATTTTCAGGTAAACAAGATAAAGTTGCATTTTCTCCCATGAAAATGCTTCTTGAAAAAAAAAGTCTGGAGCTTTTTTTTGTTTACTGTTGGTTAGATCACCATTGATCCATGCTTATACCTTGCAAAAAAGGGGGAAGGTGGATGGATCTGCTCATGCTTTGTCCAATATTTGAAGAACTTGCTCCTGTCATGACCCTTTTTACTTTGCATTACTGGGATTCACTATAAATGCATGAATATAAGAACCACTTCTGTCCTTTGTGGCTTCTCACTTGCCTTCTGTAAAATTCTGGTTTATGAACCTGCACATTTCCTAATGAGTTGTATTACAAGTGGAAAGCTCTATTGATGGGAACACTATAAAACAGTGGTCTGTTTTTGTGACTGTTCTTGCAAAAGTCACTATACCCATGAAAAACACTGCAATTCTGCCTTTTCAACAACAGCACTTGAAAAATATCCTGAATCCTTGTGTCAGTGTGTTCACTGAGGTAATATTATGGGGTTTTTTTATTTTAATATATCTGTTGATTGATCTGTGGTCTGGAATTTCACCTGAAGGTTTGCATCTCTCTAATAACACTCTCAGGTTATAGGAGAGAGGATGCTGGGCTATAGAAAGAAAGAGGTTGGAGAGGTATCCTGTTTTTGTTTGTCAAATGTACTTAACACTGGGTAAATGGGGTTTGTGCCTTTGTTTGTGTGCTTTAATACACAGTGAGTAATTGCATCTGGCAAATAGAAAAAGTGCAGTTTCAGGTCTCATAGACATACAACCTACAGTAAATATTTATCACACAGAGCATTTAAAGTTTTGCTGTACTGGTAACAGTGATTTGTAATGCTTTTTATTCTCTCCCAAAAATACCCCAACTTGCGAATTATAGTTGGTTTGTTTTTTATTGCAGTATGAGCTGAAAAAGATCTTGTTTTCCCTGGAAACTGAGAGCAGTTGCATATCATTGCATGAGGGAATTGTTTTCACATACCAGTCTCTTAGCTATGATATATAATACACCATTTTACCTAAATCCAGGAGTTGCTAATACTTCTTATATAGCTCATCTGTCATGTGGTTTATAGCCACATCTGTGAATCACTGGACCACAGCTGTAGCTTGCAAGATCACTTTTCAGTGATTAACAGGTCTTACAGCAAGCTTTTCCATTGCATTTTACAAAATCTGTGGGCTGCTGTAGAAATTGTTTCAGGTGGAGGCAGGACATATATTTGTGCATTACAGAAAGTGAAATATCAGCTACCAAATCTTTGCTTTATTTCAGTGTTCTGAAAATGAACCTCACTTCTTCATCAGTGTACTGTGTCAAGGAATCCTATTACATTAAGTTTGATAAATAAACAGCGTTAAAGATTGCACTGGCTGTCTAACAGGCTTGTTTGACAGTGAAAGATTTTTAAATGCCTACTTCACACAGAAAAAAATGAATACAAGCCTGTTTTATGTGCTAAATGACAAACTATAAGGATTAATGGACCTATTTAAATGAATAATTGTCCTCTGTCCTATACCAGCTCATGTAGTACAATAGTTGTATATGCAGCAGCTGGCAAACCTCTTCTAGAGATGTAAAAGATGAGAATTGGTAACTATAAAAAATAATGGTTGAGCCAGGCCGAGTTAAGATTAAGCTTCCACTGCATTCCCAGTGACCTCAGTGGAGTTCAGAGAATTTAATTGGCATCTCAAGGTTTCATTCACCCTCCCCCAACTTTATTTCCAAGTCTTCCATGAATCACTCAACTGAAATATATAATGTTTTAAAGATCTAAATTAATCCCAGTGAAACAAATGTATAGAAAATTTTCTTTGTTCTATATAAGATCAATGATCGGATTCTATTTTTATTTAATAAAGTGGGAATTAATGAGACCAGCATAGTTAAAACAGAGTTGGAGTTGGTGATACACACTTTCATTTTTATTCTCCACTCCTCCAGCAGTGTGATAGGAATTGCTGCACTAGAGACTGTCCCAGGGCAGGAGGGGCCATCAGTGAGCAGTGACACAGCAAACAGAGCTGGCTTTAACCAGGTTTGGTCACAGATAACTCAGCCACTTGTGGGCAGGCACTGGTGAGTTTTTTCTCTTCCATTTTGTGTTGTAGGTCTCTCAGTCAAAACATGAATTCTGCTAATGTATTTTGTAGCATGGCTTTTAAAATAGAATGCTTTTTGTGTGTGTGACTGCAGTGATTTTTACCAGATACTTCACTGATATTGACTAGCACTTGAGGCTTATCATAGAGAAATTTTGGTAGACAAAGTTTCTAACCCTCCCTCAATCATTGCAAAACTTCCACCATTTCACTGCATATATTGTAAGCTAATGGATTGTTTTAATAATTAATTGCTTTCTACATTAGTTGAGTTAGAATAGTTAATAACCTTATGAGACTCTCCTTGGAATCCACACCCAAGTCAAGCTATCACAGAGCAACAGAACCAGGTAATAGAATCTGAGTATGTGCGAAAGGACCCAGTAAATCTTTTGAAGTATATGTCTGTTTTTAGCTTACTAATGAAATCATTGTTTTCTAAGGGCTTAATTCAAAATCCAATGCAATTGATGTAAGAATTTCCAGATTTTGGTAAGGTCACAATCATGCTGTTGCATGCAGTCCCCAAAACTCTGCTTTTTTCTTGGCTTCACTTGCAAAGTAACACTCTCATAAGCACATTTAGTTTCTCTAAAAATGCTTTCAAATGCAACTTCCTGAGAAGGGCTGTAAAAACTGAAGCAAAGAAAGAATAACAATGAATGGCCAGTGAGCCACTGATGCCCATACAGAATATCCTTCCTATCATTGAAAAGCATCTTTTCATTCTTTGAGGTCTTTTGGCCACAACAACAAAGACAACTAGGAAATAATCTTCAGATAACATGTCCCAGAGGCAATACTGAGAGTAGGCTGCAGAAAGAAATGAAATAGCTTTCTTAAAATGTTTTGTTTCAAAACCATACTTATTACTCTGTGCTGTGTGGAGCACAGACAGGACCTGCAAACAGCACAGGCTCTTTCATCCATCTCAGTGCTATTGCCCCTTCAGGTTTGCAAGGATTGATGAGACAGTGATATTATAGCCCATCCAAGCCTTTTCTGTGGGTTTGTTAACCTGCTGAAAACACACACTGATATTCAGAGACAAAGCTGTACTTCCTGTTTGCTTTACACAGCCCAAGATTCTCACCTGTTCTTTTTGTTTAGTTTTGTTATTTCATTTTAGCAGGTTTCCATGTGCCATAGGGAAGTCTGTCTTTTTCTTAGCCTTACAAAGTGCACCCACATTCCTGCTGGGCTTTTGTCCCCCTTGAAAAAAGAAAAAGCAGAAAGCCAAAACAGTTCCTAAAGGATTTCCTGGCTGAAGGAATGAAGACTGTGAACAGTTATGTTGTGGGGTCACAAGAGGCAGAATACAAAGGATACACTAATAAAGATTTATGTGAGCTTGCAAGGGCTTCTCTTTCTAAGTGTTACTTGTTCTGTTTGTGTTTTGTCAGAGTGGGGAGAAGAATGCCCTGGTGTTACAGCAGGTTGTGCTGTGCACTTTAGTACAAGCTGTGTTGTTTCAGCAGACACATTGTGGTAAGCAATAGTGGTTTTCAGTGCTTGTGAGACAAGGGTTTTTTTCTTTCTTAGAGCCTTGCCATTTCATTTCAAGTGCTGTTCTCTTTTCTGAGGCACATCTAAAATGGCACTGGGAGATTTTGTATTTACTGTTTTACAGAGAGTTTAGTGTAACATGAAGCTTTTCCTTATTGTGGGCTCTTAGGATAAAGAAGGTTCTTCTGATTTGGTCAAATGAGATCACTGTTGGCAGCACTAATTCCCTGGTCTGCACATTTAACCATGATCCTATCTTATTTCATGATTCTAAGATGATCTAAGATAATGAATGAATAAATGAAGAGGAAAATGCTGTACTTATGCAGTTTGACAGATGCAGACCAATAGTTCTGTTGAATAAGAGTGTGAACTTCTTGCTCATATCAGTTTTCAGAGTTAGAATTACTCCTAGATATTAGCTGATAACCTTCTATGGGTGTCCTGATCTGTCATGAACCTGTAGCAGCCATGTATCATTTTTGTGTGGAGATGGAATTGATGGAAAAATATCAATATCCATTCAGTCGGGTCTGGAGAGGAAAAAAAAGAATCACTAAACTTCTCATACTCTCTAGTTTTGCTATTATTTTGATGATGGTGGACTCATAAAAGACAGATGGTTGGCAAATGCATTGGCTTTTTTCAAGGAGTGAGGTGCTACTTTATGTGAATTGGAGTAGAAAAATAAAACAGAATCATGCAAGAAAGTAACAAATTGAAGTTTTACAGAATGTGCATAATAAGACCCCTATTTATGGCAATTGAAATGCTAGAAGTGTGATTGAAACAGTAAAGGTATGTGGTTTGTGACAGTTGTCTTTTTATTAAAGTAAAATGCAAATTTTTCAATTAGTGGGAAGAAAATGCAGGAAGGAGTTGGTAGTCTATAAACTGAAAACTTTCAAGGTTGTGTTCAGGTATTTAAATCAATAATTAGAACAGATACACCAATGCAGCCTAGCAAAAATTAATAACATGAATAGATCATGGTACTGAAAGTTATGTGATTGCCAATTAAGTAAATAAATGAGCACAATGAGATATTGTCAATGAGAGATCTGGAAAGGAAATAACAATGACTGAGGTGGGAGAATGTGCATTATAGGAAAAAGGCAAGAATTTAGTAACAATGTCACATTGACTAATAATAGTGGCACACTGGGATAAAGAAACAGCAGAGAGGACTACAAATCTGCAGCCAAATCCAGACTGCTCCAAAAGATATCTTTGGAAGTTAATTTCTGCAGGTGATTGATACTTCAATTTTTAAATGACATCAAGTATTAAATATTATTTTCAGGATGATTGTGACTTAGGTTGTCACTGGGGAGAATGATAAGCAGAAAGATATTAATGTAGGAAGAAGGACGTTTCAGTGAGGCAGAAATACATACAATGGTAAAACAGGAGAGGTTCAGTCTAAAATGTCATCTTGTGATGTTTGAGGGAAATGGAAAAGGAATGCATGAAACTTGAATACTTCTGCCTTTGTTCCCTGCTAGATTTCACTCAGTTATCTAGAGATAACATCTGTTTTGACTGCAGCTTAACAGAGCTATTCTGGGTTCTGCATCATCTGAGCACTTGTCTGTGCCTGCCCCTCCTTGCCTTTCTTAGAATTTCTGCATTTTTCTGAGTGTCATAATCGTTATGTTTCTGCCCTCTGAATGCAGTTCCATAGATTTGTAGAGTAAATTAAGGTGCGCATGACTGAGAACTTCCCGTTTTCCTAATACTTTTTTCTCTCTTATCTTTTTCTTCTGGCATCTTTATTCCCTCTATTTTGTGGAGCCTTCATTTCATGTCTGTTGATCCAGATCTGGCAATCTAAGTAAATGTAATTCTGATGAATTATATTTTTCCCTTTTCTGTGGAGATGACTTGTTACCCACTTGTTTCAGTTGTGAGCAGTGGATTAAGAGAGCTTTTGCAGAAGAAGTTCATTAAGGTCTTACTACTTTTAACTGAAGCAACCTTCCTCATGAGCAAGCACCAGAAAATGTGCCATGCCAAACAGCACTCTCCATTGACTTTGGAGAGATTCACTTCTCCATTTCAGCAAAATCCATCATTTAAATGCAAAACATAAAACAGAATCTGGAGTTTTTGAGTACCTGAACCACTTACAGAACAGTATTTGGGAAATGTAACTTTGCAATTGCTTGTTAATTTTCTCTCTAAGGTCTTTTGCTACTTTCTCAGTGTACTATTTTTAGTTTACTTCTGGACTTACTCCCAAGTACAGTTTGTGAATTAAATATAGATTATCCAAAATACTTTGGTTTTGCTACTGTGGTATAAGTGATACCTCTTTTAGTCTTCTGACTTGTATAAATTTTATTCAAATGTTGTAAAAAGACCATGAAAAATTCTTGATTTTGAAACCATAGCAAAAAGACCTTTTGCAGAGTCACAATTTTATATATAATGTCTTCCCTTTACATGGTAAAAAAAAGGTATCTTAGATGTCTTTCTTTCCATCTACCTTTTCATCCTTTAATGATCAAAGGGTCAGAGAGTTCCTGGCAGAATTTTAGGAGAATGTTAATTTCTGAGCGTATATTTTGAGCAATGAAATGTAGTATGTTCTTATGTTGTACAGGAAATCTGTCTCTCAGCAAGGCTGGAGAGACCTGGAAAGTTCCATCTGAGAGATCCAAAAGTAGCATTCAAAAGCTATTTTAGCATTCCAGAAAGATGAAAGTGCTTTTTACTCGCTTGCTACTATTATAATTTCAGAGTGACAAGTGATTAAAGCAGCAATGGGCTGAGAGCCTCCCACAGTGTTTAACAGCATATATGAACCATATGTAACACTCACCTCTGTACTCATCTCAATAAGGAAAGATGTCCATGCTATAAAAAATGGAATTGTGGAGATTATGTTTGTGTGTGCAGCCTGATGTGCACAAAGAACACAGCAATTAGCTGTGCAGATACTGATAACAGAGACCCCTTTATTCTCAGCTGCTGCAATGCCAGTTAGTTAGAACAGATAAACAAAGATAATGATAAACTGTCAGCTGAAGTGTTTAGGAGAGCAAGTAGTGCGACAGAAGATGACAAGGAAGGCAGGAAATGAGCTAAAGCACAAAGGGGAAAAAAAGACTTATTAAAAAAAAGCCTCTCAGTGTACTGACACCAGCTGACTTTGAAGTACATTTTGAAGAGGAGAGTTGCACAAGGAATATATGGAACAAAGCCCACAGAAGTTATAAAAGCATTAAAATGCTTCCATAGAAGTATCTGAAATAAATTTCTGCCCCAGTTTTAGAGGCTTAGCAGCCTCTTTGTTTTTCCTCTGAAGTATTGTACACCATCTGCTATTGTTTGTCCTTTTGTTTATAAGACCTACTGATAAATCAGATCTTATACACAGTTTTATTCTTAAATAAAGACTTTAAAATTTTCATCCACATTTTGTGAAATAAAACAGATTTCTTCAGTTGGTAGGATAAACAAGATATGGTGTTTTAGTGTTATCTCAAACTGTGTGGTTTTGGGCTCCAGGACTCAATTTAATAATTAATCTGGAGGTTCCTTCTTTTGATACTCAAAGTTCTTTGAATGTGCTTACATGATTTTGTTTTCTTTACAAATAATTTCAAAGGTATCAACCCCTGTAAGAGAAAAAGTTGGGTTTATCAGTATTAAAAGTTTTTGCCTTTTGGGAAAAAATAATTCCCCACTGCTATTAGTTACCATCGATTATTTTTCTGTCTTTGGAATATTTTTTTTCTTTGTCCTAACTTGGAATTGTCCACAGAACAAAAATTCCAAGTTTCTCTCAGCTTTGTTAACTCTTCCTTTTATCTGCTTCACTCAGGAAATGGCAGATTCATCTGAAGCCTCTATTGAAGTATATTGTTTTGGAGGTGTGACTTTGATGCATTCTTCTTGTAATAGTTTTGCAATTTCTTGGGAGCATCACGGTGTTAAACAAGTATTTTCACAAATACTACATTATATTATTTAAGGGAGGGTAAAAGGAAAAAAAAATCCAAACCACAGATACTTCTATTTCTTTGATGTATTACAGTTTTACATAGGAATAAGAATTTAAGTTGGAGTCTAATCCATTCCCTAAGTGCTAGTTTTATAGCTAAAATTCCATTCCACTCATTTAAGTCTGAAATTTTGCCAAATAATTTGATGTAACATTGTAAAAATTACATAAGCTCCAAGTGAATATCATACATATTTATTTGTTAATGTCAGATATAATTGCTTCTCATTTCCATCCATCACAATTTATTTTAAGAATGGAACATCAATTATTTCTTTTTTTAGAAAGTTTTTAGCAAGCTATTAAAACACACTGCAAAGGGAAACATCTATGTTATTCACATAGAAGAGGAAGACATGAGGTGAGGATGGAGACACTGGCAAATGTTAAAAGACTGAAGAGCATGTGAAATTGACCCAGCACATGATGCCTGTGTTTAACAGTACTTAGTGCTGGGCAAATATTGGGTATTTCAACAGTTAGGCTTACTTGTGAAGCTTCTTATGGGAAATTGGATAATTCGAGTGCCTCCAGCTCAACTACGCCGGCTCAGTAAACTTGTGGAGAAAAGTTCCTTTGGTGGCAGTGAAAAGCTGACAAACATTCTGGGGACGAGGGTGACAGTCCCCTCCTGCCTCATGACAGTAAAGCCACACAGAAACAGCCCAAGCCCCGGTGCTGAAAGTTCTTGTAACATTTTGGATACGTTCCCCCGGTTGGGCAAAATAAACCCTGTAATTAAAGAATAATCCTCAAGACTGTACATCAGTTTAAGTAAAAGGCACATACTATTTTGTTACTTCTTGTTACCAAATGGATTTTTTTTCAATTGCCTTTCCGGTGCCCACATGAAACAACAGCTCTGAAGGAGATGCAGGTTGTAGGTGCTTTTTCAGGTGCCCGACCACAGTGTCACTGCTCAGACTTCACAGTTATTCCCAATACTATCAGAGAAATCCATTTTCCATGGAAGACAAAGACAAAACTCCAGCGGGTTCAAAAAAGGTTTCATTGCATAATTAGGAATATTGGAAACTAACCACAACCAATCTTTCCTGAGTAAATATGTGTCCTGTTAAATTAGGAGCACTTCCTCAACAGATACTTTTTGTAGATTTCAGGTATGTTATGACAGTAATTCATAATTATCCATGCTGTCTTTGTGCCAAAAAATCATGCTGAGGAGATCCACTTAAATGTAATGAAGACTTTGGGGAAAAAAAGCCAGAGAATATCAGTTACACTTTTTCAATCTGTTGCTACAGCATAGTAATAACTATTTTATGATCTTGCGAAATAATAATTAAAATTCCTAGTATCTGTCAGGGATGATTAGAGTCATTAAGAGGCTTCCTTTCAAATTATCTTTGCAGCTTTCTTCTACCGCTGAGAACCAAAGTTTGTTTTTATGGTCCGGTTCCAGAGCTGTTGAAGTCGGATAGGCTTTTCCATGTGCGCATCCTCGTTTTCACGAAGGTTCTAGCCAGGTGCCTCACAGGAACTTTTCCAGCTTAATCTAAGATGCTATGTGAAAGATGCAGGGCTCTTCTGCAGCCTGGTCCGTGTTTTGTCTGCAGTCCGAGGCCAGGCAGGTCTGGGGAAGGCCGGGCGGTGCGGGCACAGCTGGGGCGGCTCCGCTCATCAGCGCCCCGCACACCTGCGAGGGACGGCGCACCCCTCATCCCGCCCAGCCGAGCATCTCCCGCCCCAGCAGGGCTTTAGGCTGCATCCCTGGCAGCGGGAAGGGGTGAAGGTGCTCACAGGCACTGCTGCTCTGCCCCTGTCGGGACCCGGCAGCCCCGCGAGTTCCTCATTCTCATCCTCCTCCTCCTCCGGCTGCAGCCGCCGGCCCGGCCGGGCTGACCTGCGCACCCGCGGAGCCTCAGGTGGGCGCCAGCATCGCTCCTGGGGGTGAGTGAGGGGTAAATTCCCATCGTGTTTCTGGGTGTGCTGGAGATTTTTTGTAAGTTTTGTAAGTTTTGTAAGCTTTGCCAGTTTTGGAGCGCGGTGCGGCCGGAGGGGTCCGAGCCCTCACGGGCCCGCAGCAGCAGGTGGGGGATCCCGGCGCTGCCCTCACCTGTGACGCACTTACAGAAACAGAGCCCAATCCCCAAATTTCGTACGTAATACTTGAAATAGCGTGAGTTTGGTTTTCTCCCTTTCAAAATAAGAATAGGCAAGTGGAAATTTTGCAATTCTTCCTTTTGCAAGGAAGGCAAGAAGAATGGATGGTGTCCCATGGGCATTTCCTCGGCGTGTGAAACTGAGGGTGTGGGAGCTCCGTGCAAGGGGCATTCTCCTTGGAGCTTGCTTGTGTTTATTCTTAAAAAACCAGTGGCTTGTTGTCAATATACCCCGGTCTGAATTTTCTTATTTTCTTTGTTTTATCTGGTGACTCCTTTCAAACTTGTTGCTTTCATATTGCAAGTGTTTTAGTGCATTTGTTCCTTTCTGTTCTGCAAAGCAGGCTTGGTCAGTATGAGTGGTTGTAACTTAGTACCTTTTAAAATCACATGCGGGGTATTTGTTTGTTTGGGGTTTTTTAACCTTTTTATCTAGTTGAAGTTGAGAATTGGATTTGTGCTACAAGCTAAAATAGTGTGTAGCCAAAATACTTCTTTCCTCCCTCAAAATGGCTCCTGCAGGTGTTGGGACCATAAGGCTGAATTTAAGTCAGAATTAAAGCAGTAAAGCCAATGACTGACTGACCAACAGCCCTTACTGCTTTCACCTGAATGCTGTCTAAGCTGAGAGAAATAATGTGGCTCTGTAAATCAATCTTGTTGCTAGTGGACATTTTAGAAAAAAAATAGCTTTTCCTATTTTTTTATTTCAGGTTTTATAACTTTTTAGAAGTGGGTATCAAATTTCTCTTGACCTAAATGGTGTATACATGTGTCCTACCTTATGCTCTGCGTCTTGCTAACTTCCAAACTTTCAAATGTGCCTCGAGTTTTCAGATTGTTTTTGAAATGATTATTTGCATTTATTTGTAAAATGCATTGAGACAGAGGAAGTGTCAGCAGTTCAGCTCAGTCTCCCAGACCGTGAACTTTAACATTTGCTACCATTTCTATGTGTCATATTTGGTGTACTAATGACTCCAACATTTTTCCAGAGGTCATTGTTTTCCTTTTTGGGGGAATCCTCCGCCCCACCCAGGTACATGCAATATTGATATATAGAAATATATGCATAGCTACATTTTAAATATGATGGGGGAAAGGTATTTTCTACTTTATTAAAGTGTTTCTTTAACTTGTGGGAAGTGGGGAAATCCAAGGGTATGAGAAAGCATTTTTCTAGTGTTTCACAATGAAACTGAAAGGATGGCTCTGATCAGAATTATTTGATCTCCACTTTCTGTTTTATAAATACAATGATTTTGAAGAATCCATTGCAAAAGAATCATTGATACTGTGAAGTGAATTTGGCTCCTGTGAAAGTTCCACTTGACCACTTAATGCAAGTAAAGCAGAAAGTAAATGTCTTGGATGATTTTGTGCTGCCTTTTAATTTTTTTTTTGTGTCTATTATTTAAAATACTTTAAACTGTGAGGCTGTGAATTGTACTTATTTACCAAGAATTATGTGTGTTTTTCCAGTACACAAAAGATACATGCATATGTGGAAATTAAGGCATTTAAGATGGATTTACTCTATGCTAGCCAAATCTGTAAATGATATCAATGATTAATTTTTTCTTGAGAGATTAATAATGACTTCTGCCAAATTACTGATTATTTTCTTAAACCAAAGTAGTGTTTTCACTATCTGCACCTGCCTTGTATTAAGCTTTGTGTTACTGTAGCTGAAAAACTATGAAAAATATTTGTGCTTGGAAGTGGTAGGCAAATTTTTTTTTTTTAAATCTCATTTCATTCAGAGAATCATGAGACATATGAGGAAATAGGATGGCTGCCTACATGTATCTCTCTTTCACCTCAAATTTTCCTTTAGGCCTTTTTTGTTGCTTGTTTTTCCCCTCTGAATAATTGTTTTGTCCATCTGCTCCAGTGTGTTCTTTGGGGGCAGAACAGTATTTTCTTAAAAAACTCTGATCAGTTCCTTAAACTTAAAACAAATAACACTGATTAATACAAAAACTTGTGATTTATTTTTTTTCTAAGAAGCAAAACCAATCAGAGGCAGAAGTTATTTTGCTTTCCTGTCTCAGGAAAAATAGGGGCTTTATTCTCACTTGCATTATTATTATTTTATTCCAGTCATTAGTGTACAAAATTATATTAATGAATCTGTTAACTTTTATGCCTACCTGCAGCATTAGTCTAAATTGTAATTCAGCTTTGCCAGTGCTTGTCATTACTTCTTTTTTTTTTTTTTTTTTCCTGTTGGGCAGATGGGAATAAATTGTAATTTCTGGTATTGTGTCTATATTAGAGTATTCATTTTCTAGACTGCTCTTGCTTATGTCTGCATGAATAGTCCCTGTGGTGTCAGGTTTCATTGGTTTTGTTCTATTTTCTAGTGCTTAATTTCTAAGCAAAAATGGTTGTTTATTTTCTGAAGATTTCAGGAAATTGAATGCCTGATTAAAGTTCCTACCATGTGTGATTTCTTTTTCATGGCAAAAGTGCACTACTGAGAAATACACTATGTGGGCTTTCTTTCCTGATCTGCAGGAGAGTTAAAAATTCTTAAATACACAGGAATTTTTTAGTTAGCTCAGCTGAAGTCTTAATATTTGTGTTAGGTTCATACTGGCAGACATTAAATGTCTTTATGGCCCCTTTTAAAGCTTGTGGTTTTTCACTGTTGCTCATTGAACTGATTGTAAAAACAGCTTCTGCATGCAGGCCTAGTCAAAATTGCAGGATATTTCTGTAGGTGATCCTTTGCAAGGTATCTTGTGTGTTGTGTTGCCAGCTGGGACATCTGTGAGTGCTGTTTGTAAGAACAGTCTGTAGGAATTCAGACTCCTGCCTGCCAGAGAGAAGTTAAACTGCTTTCTGCCTGTCACAGTCTGTCTGGATGATGGGTTACAGCAAAATGTTTAAGGGCTGCTGTGGTTCCACTCCAGCTGGCAGCTGAGCCCCACACAGCCCCTCACTCCTGCACCCCTGTGGGATGGGGGACGCAGCTGGGAAGGGGAGACAAGTTGCAGGTGTAGATAAAAACAGTTTAGTGGGTAAAACATAAGCTGTGCCCAAAAGCAAAGCAAAATCAGGAATCCATTCCACATCCCCAGGGAAGCAGGGCTCCACCACTCCCAACAGTGACTTGGGAACACAAACACCCATCATCACTCTGAGCATCCCTGGTCCTTCTTCCCCAGCTTTCCATGCTGGTGTGATGCTGTGCAGTGTGGAATAAATATCCCCTGGGTCACCTGTCCATGCTGGTGTGATGCTGTGCAGTGTGGAATATCCCCTGGGTCACCTGTCCATGCTGGTGTGATGCTGTGCAGTGTGGAATATCCCCTGGGTCACCTGTCCCAGCTGGTGTGATGCTGTGCAGTGTGGAATATCCCCTGGGTCACCTGTCCCAGCTGGGTCCCCTCCCAGTTTGCTGAGCACCCCCAGCTCCTCCCTGGTGTGAGAAGGCCTTGGCTGTGTGTTAGTGCTGCAGCAATGGGAACACCCCTGTGTGCAATCCCATCCTACACGTGGGGAGTTCTAGAGGAAATCCTTCAGGGTGCATTATCACTGTCCAGCCTATAGATTACAACAGCTACTTCTAATGATATTTTCATTGGCATAAAGTTCGTGTTGTCTGAACAAATTAAGCTTCTTTTTAAACTTTTTCATCCCCTGAGGGCTCTTAGTGCTTGTAGTCAGCAGCTGCACCATATTTGTGATTCTGTTTAATTATGTGCAATTAATTGGGTCATAGCTCTGCATGTTGGAAATAATGTTTGTACAGAAAATCTAGTAGGGATATAGTGAGTTGCAGCACTTTTATTGTGCTTAATATCTGTTTCTGGCAGAACTGGGAGTACTCACTAGTTAAGTGTTGATGGATTTTTCATTGATGTTCTGCTGCTTAATTTCAAAAGATGGGATGCGTTTTTATCAACTTCAGTTTGCCAAAGCAAACATATGCACACTTTAATTGAAATAAAGCAATAATAACTTTATGGGCTACTAGAAATATGGCTGCTCTGCATTTATGGAAAATATGTCAGGACAAAGATGTCCATTGTGAACGATGCACAAAAAACACACAGTGCAGTCCTGCTGTTGAAAATTCATGATCTTAGCTATAAAATGTTGAGAAATAAAATGCAACTTACCTGTCTTCTTTGAAACAGATTGTTAATATTTCTGTCATTATTAGAGTGAGGCCTATAACCATCATCTTGAGTGAGTCAGAATTTAAATTTTTAAGGAGTTGAGAAATTGCAGCAGCCTACAGAGCTGCAGTATAGTGTACTCAGTTTGGATGAGGAATCACTGCTGGGAATGCATCTCAGGTTTGGTCTGGTGCTTGCAGCTGGAATGTGGCTCATGTTAGAGAGGGTTGAAGGATGCTCTCCAGGGGAATACCGTCTCTAAGAAACTTGAAAGAACTCCTGCAAGGTCTTTATGTGCTAAGGCCAGTGCCAAGGCATGGTGCAGAGCCTGGCTGCGTTAAATGCTGACTGCAGAGATGCAATGTGTATTAATCCCCAGTTTACAGCCCAGAGTGAATAACTATGTGAGATTGCAGTCCCAGCACAGTGTCTTGAAGTGTCAGTTGTCACTCAGTGATTATTTTGTGCACACATCATTGTTTGGGGTTTTCCCAAACGGATGTTTAAACAAGAAATCGTCAGGTTTAGGAATTTATCTTGTTATGATGGCATAAAAACTGGCATAAGCCTCTCACAGCTCCCCTCGAGTGTAGGCTGGGGGGGCAGGCCTCTCTGTCTTATTTTTGCTGCAAGAACCATTATGACATTCAGACTCTGGGATGGGCTGTTTGGACAGCTGCTCCCTGTTTCATAGCAGTCTCCAAACAGTGGACCAGATGGATTTAGTAAAAGAGACCTTTGGGAGGCTGTGACAATGAAAGCTTGTAGTGATACAGGGAAAACCTTATGAGGACAAATGTTTATCACTTACTCATCTGATGTGTAGGAATTTTTTTTGGTACATACTAAGTTAGTCTTACAGAGAGTTTGATGCCTGGGTGTTGTAGCCACAGCCTTCAGCCAAATAATATAAAAGGGTGGTGTTGTGTTATTAAATGTTAGTTCTTTTTTGAGGGTAATTTTGTATATATGTCTTTTTAATGTGAATCTGTGAGGGAACACACAGTGCTTATGAATCAGAAAGGATTAATGTGGTGCTGTAGTTAGTAACTATTCCTGGTGTCCATGCTTGGGCAGGAGATTGGTGCTGCCAAGGTACCCAGGACCATGCCCCCAAATGTAATTAACTCTAATTAACCAAGGTGATGGAGGAGGCCAATTCCACACCAGCACAGTTGGCTATTTATAGCTCCAGTGCCATCTCTGGTGTTTAATCACTGCCATGGCCAAGCTGCTAAGTGCTGCTTGGGCATTTTGTGAATGCATGGGAACGGATGCATAGAGAATTTAATTTTTAGATCTAATATAAATTTTAGCAAACAGCACAGCATGTGAGTAGAACCGTGTAAATTTATGCTGCTCTAAGTAACAGAATGCATTCACAAAAATGCTAGTGTTTGTAAATTTTGAAGGAAAAGCTGAAAAGCTGTTTTGAGGAATCACTTTCTAGCTTGTGTCCAGAGGACAAAAGCCCACTTTTATTTGACTGGTAGCTAAAATCTACAGAGTACTGCCCTTTAATTGCTAAATGCTTGATAAGTTGAATTTTGGAGGAGGGGAACAGTGAAAAATTCCGCAAAAGGTGATGCATCTTGATTTTAGTGACCCTTGCATTGTGTAATAACAACACACATCCTTTTCTGGCAGTTAAAACCAAAATATGCTTTCTCAACAGTTAATATGCCTTAACCTACAAAATAAAATAAAATTTATGAATATTTGCAGCTATACCGTCTGTTTAATTTTAATTAAAAAGCTTCTTTTATCACCTCCTTGAGGGATTATTTGGGCAATTGTAACTAGGTATTTGACTGCTAGTAGTTTAAATCTGTCCTTTACACTCCTGCATTTGTACTTTTGTGTGTCTTTAATTATGAAGGAAAAATATTTTCATTTGTCCAAGATATTACTTGAAAAAGCTGCTTTTCCATAAAATCTGCAGCTGCTTTTCTCTTTTCCTATTAAAAGTTTCCCTTTTAATATTCTGCCTCTGCATAAATTCTAGGACTTTGAAAAAAGGAAGGTAATCCTTTCTTTACCAGTCTTGCAACTGGAAAATTAATTTTTAAGTTAAAGCTTCCTGTTTCAATACTCTACCAAAATACCAATAAAAATAGTCAAATATCTCTCAAAGACTTGCTTTTTAAGGCCAGAGGTTATCATTAGATCATCTGAGTAATATGTAGCACCAAAATGATTTCCTGTCAGAAAAATTGGCTCTGGGCTATGTCCAAGTACAGAAATTATTAGGAGTCAGGCAAACATAATTTGAGATTATTTGAAATAATTTTGTGATTGCAGATCTCCTTTCATTCCCAGCAGTCTTCAAGTTTAGATAATATAAAAAGCTGTTCCTGTAGGAGGGCACTGCCCATGTCTGGTGACTGAGGCATAATGAGACCTACTTTTGGTTTTAAGAAAGAGAGGGAAGGAAAGTACAAAAGTAAATCATGGAACAGTTCTGGGTGCTCTTAATATTTCACCTCCTAGTTTTGGGTTGAATTTAAACTTGTTATTTACAGGGAAAATATTGACAGTTTGAATTCCAAGATGTTAGTAGGTTTCACAGCTGATTTCTCAGTTGATTCATGAGCTGCTCTAGCTGTGTTTGTGGTGCTTTTGTGGACAATATCCTAATTTTATGGTGTGTAGTATGTATTGCAGTGTTATCCAGCAAAAAGTGTAGAAAAATAGATGTATACATTAGGAATAACTGGTGGCACATAAATAGCATTATAGTTTGTTTTTAGTGTAAGTAAAGCATTTATGCCAACCTCAGTTTTCTTTGCCCTGCTCTATATTTTCAAATTCCAGAGAAAGTTTTGTTTATCTGTGTTTTTTGGTTTCGTTTTTTATTGAATGTGTGTTGTTAATGCCAGGAGTGGTCCTCTAGCTATGAGATTCAGTACTGTCTTACAGGAGGCCTAAAAACTCTGACAGTAAACTACAGATTCGGAACATGTATTCAACAGAGGCTTCTTCCAAGGCAGAGGGAGTTTATTTCAAAATCTGCAAAGAAAACTGAGCCTTCTGAAAGGCTGTTGTTATTCTATCTGTAGAGCCACGACAGGGCTGGGGATTCTCTTTCATGTCAGATTTTTGTCTCTGCAGATATGAATGCTATAATCAATGCATGAGGGAGCAGCATTTCATTTTCTCCTCTAGCTGAGCTCTGTGTGATTGCTTCCAGACAGACGTGTGCAGTTCCATCGCAAAAAATGCTCTATGCAGCCATTAGGATAACTTTTTTTTTCTTTTAGTAGCAGCTTGTGCTTGAAGGCTCTCTTTTCAATCTGCTTCTGTGAATTTCCCTCCACCTTTATTCATTCTTCCAATATGGACGTAATTTCAGTGTCATGGAATGGCTGCTGTGGGCTGCTATCACGGGGATATGCAAAGACCTATGGAAAAGAGGGAGTGAGAAAACATGAATTCATATTTAACTTGGTCTGCAGCTTTTTATCCCCCAGAAAAAGAGATGAAACTCGCTGAATTTTGCAAGTCTGGGAGCCAGAGTGAGAGATGAGAGAAGTTGGACCCCTTTCTGTGTAGCTTGTCTTGGGACAGTTCTTAGCTAATTCTTTGGTCTTTCTCATTCCACCCCTAATCTGCTTGTCTGGTTTTGGAGGTAGTTGATTCTGTTTCTTGGTCTGAGATGCTTCTGAGGAGATGAGCACACCCTGCTACATTCCCCCTGCTGACATTGTATTTGTACCTCAGAGAGAAAACAAGGTGAATGATCTTGTGTTCTGCCTGGTTTTGCTGTGTCCTGTGATTCCATGCTCTGCCTTTCCTGCACTGTGGTTGAGCCCTCCTGCTCCTCCTGAGCCCAGTTAACCTTCTCTGACTGTCCTGCTCAGGCTGCTCAGCAAGTCCCCAGTGCTGCTCACTTGGTCTATCTGCCTTCATTCTTTTCATGAACAGATGGAGGCTATTACCACTTTTCTTGTTGTGCACAAGCAAAGGCAGCCCAGCATAGCAGAGATTTGCTTTGGGCTGAGCTCTCCCTTCCCACAGCCAGTGCACCTCTCTTGCCCCCAGCCTTGCATGCATTAACTCAGAGGCAGGCACTCCTTAAGAGGCACTAGACTTCCTCAAACTGTTCAATGCAGCAGATTCATTATCTGTGCTCAACTCCCTCCACTTGGAAAAATGAAAAATTCTGCTTTGGAATAACAACATGCTCTAGCTGACAAAATTTTAAAGCTCTCTCAGAAATATGTTTTGATGCAGAGGAGAGGAATTGGCAGCAGAAAGTTCTGTTTAAAAATGCAGCTTGCTTTTTTGGCTGGATCAGCCGCTGTCTCTTTCTGTGCCCTCTCTTGCTTCGCTGCTCCTGCTATTGTCTTCTGACACAGTTTAAAAAAAGTCTGATCACTGATGATAGGGAATTGTGAAGACATCAGGGAAAAATCTGGACATATATATTTGGCTATAACAAATTATTTTTTCTTTTCCACAGGTGACAAAAAAATGTGTCATTCTGTCCCTGGCTGCCCAGCAGCTTGAAATTAGCAGCTGGATGTCCTTTGATCATCCTTTCATTGATAATGCGTTGTACTGTGCTTGCCATTGCCAGTCCTAGGTCAGCCCAGAACCTATGCTGTGGTGCAGTAATTACTGTCTGTCTGTGCTTAATGTGTGTCCCTGTTGAGGAAGTAATGTTTATGGTTTTCTGTTGGGTAAGGAAACAGCTCTGTGAGAACTGATCATGAAAACATTATGTTTTAAAGATTAATTTTAACCCTGGTGAGGGCCAGCCATTAACAGGAATTCCTTGCAGGCTTGTGAAGCCTCCAAACACTGACCATTAGTTTCCCTTCATTCTATTCTAATTAAAGAAGAAGAATTTAGCAAAACCCCTTTTCACTGTTTCTTGAACAGCTCCTCACTGGTTGGCCCTGGCAAGAGAAGCTGTTTGTCACAGAGCAGTTCTGGCTCACAGAGTTTCTGTTTTGCCTGTTTGTTGCTGCCTCTGCTGTACAATGTTTTACAGGTGTACTGAAACAAATGTTTTCTGCAGATCTGGCAGGGACTGAATCAGGGTACCCATGTGGATAAAGAATAGGCTCTTTTCTTTTTATTTTGCCCAGACCCTGATGTGTTTCTCATTTCAGCCTTACAAACAATTTTATTGGCACAAGATGAGGTGGCAGAGTGCTGCAGAATCTGTAACTGCAGATAAGAAAAGACAATTTCTTACCCTGGCAAAGCTGCCAAAACCTTGTTTTGTGAAACTTCTCCCTCTAGTTATCTTTTCATCAGGCAACTGAGGAAATTGGGTTGTAGGCCTTAAAGACAAAAACCAATCCAACATCAAACTCCACAACTTTATGAAGGTCTCACGTGTAGCCTGATTAAGTCCAGACCATCCTACTAGAATCACTTAACATGCTTTCAGAGCCAGCTTTATTTGGCTGGTAGGCTGCTAATTTTTGGAAGTACTAATCTCTAATGATAAAGAAGTGAGTCTGTCTGCATTTTCATCCTTTCACAAAGCAAAATAACAACTATGAACTTCAGGGCACAAGTTTAGATTGCTAGATGATACTTGTCTTGGAGGGATTTAAAAAATATGTGTGTTTGTTTTTTAATATATCTCAAAAGTGGTGTACAGTTACAAACAGAAGTCTAGGGTTGGAAAACCTGAGCAATTCCCCAACTTTATTCAGCTTCACTAATTCCTGGATTATAGAAACTAAATACTGCCCTGCTGACATGGGTTAATCACTGCCATTGGTACTGCTGCCAGCTGTGGGTATTTATGAGCTGCAGCACAGCCACCTAGAGTACAAGAGACTAGAACAGTGCTGAGGACTCCTGAAAAAATGCCCAACATAGGTTTAAATATTAATCATATTACCTGGATATTGAATTAGTCACTCTTGAAAAAAATGTACTGTCCAGCTGAAACTTTTAATCAAGACATTCTCATTCTGGAGTTATAATTGTTTGAATAAAAGGAAATACTAAGGAAACACTTTGTTTGCAGTTATGGCAGTTTATTTCCTGAGATGATTTTTAATGTAATTCTTGGTGGTAGTTAAGAAAAAATACAGTAATGTTAGTGGGAATTGCCACTTGGTTTAAGAATTACTAAATGGTATTGAGACCTTTTCCATATTGAAATGACAGGTCACTTAAAAACCTCTCTGTAATTTCTTTAGTTATATGCAAAATTTTCAATTTTGAGTAAGATACCCAACTTTGAGGGTGTTCCAGTAACATTATATTTGCTGGGACTGAGTGTATTTAATTCCTTAATGCATGCAGGAAATCTCCAACCAATAATCTTTTTTAAATGCATGAAAGAAGCAGCTTTGCGTATTTCTGGCGCTTATTTCTATGTCTCAGCTGAGGTGCTGAGGGAAGAAGCATAAGGGTGAGGTTCTAGACACAGTTCCCCAGTCAGTAGAGACACTTCTTGCATGTAGTTGTTAAGGTCTCAAATTGTCTTAGTCATGCTGTTTTACCTTTAAAGTCATTTAAAACAATCTTCTAAAACTTATTGGCTTAACTGCTGGGACAGTGGTGGGCAGATGAAGCAAGAAGTTCAAATGTGAGCCATGGCATAGAATGTGTTCTGTTACCATGTACCAAAACTGATCAACTTCTCAATATTTCTGCAACATGGACAAAACATACCATAGAGAAAAATTCACACCTTTTTTTTTTTTTTTTCTATTTTACAGCCAAAGCGTAAATTCACAGACCTGTTCTAACTTCTTATTGTCCTAGATGTATTTTAAATGTGATTATTCCAAGGTGGTTTTAATTACTAATTATGTAATCACTGAGCTTTTGATTAACTCACAGGCACTATTAAACAAATTGAATTGCTCTTGTAAAGCTAGTTACAATGAAAAATTACTTCAGAGGAAGTTAAAGTAGACATATATTTATGTGTATGTATTTATAAATGGTACGGATTGCTGCTACTTCCGTGAGTAGGTCCAGGTAGAAAGCCAGGAAATCAACAAAACTGACATGGCAGAGGGAAAGATAATGAGTTATTCAAAACTGGGGCTACCATTATAGTTGTTAGCAGTGTTGGATGATTCAGTGCCTATCTTTGTTCTCCCTGACAAAGGTAGACGATTTTTAGATTTCCCTTGAGCAGCTCTGTTGTCTTCAATTGACTTTTTGGTTTGTTGTGCAATTCTGCCTGGGAGTTCCACGCAGTTTCTGGTAGGAGAGTGAAATAGTCCTGAGAGGAGCTGAAGGTGGTAGCAGTTCTCCCCTGCTCCTTCAATTCCTGCGCTGTGCAAACATTGCTGGGTGAAATTTCTTCTGCAGTCCTGGAGCAGAATTATGCATTCCAAAGATTATTGGGGCGTAAAAAATTTCTAAAAAATGTTATGTCATTTCTAAAAAATGTTATGTCTGAGGTACAGCAGCAGAGTGACCTGAACTTGAAGGTGCAGTGATGCCTGATGTGCCTTAGATCTTGGCTGGCCCACTGTACCCCTTCAGAGCTCAGCATTCCTCATGACTCCTCCTGGTCAATGAGATGTTGAACCAGTTTGTTTTTAGGGTAGGGGATGGCACTGACTAGCAGTTACCTCTGCAAGCATTGCTCATCTCCCCTGTTGGTAACTTAGACATTCTATTGCCTACGACTTTCAGGCTGCTCTTTTGCACAAAACCAACCAGCTCATTGTACGCTTATTTTACTCACTGAGGACCTTGTTAACAAAAATAAAGAGTCTTTAATTAGGAGTACAAATATGAGTAGGTGATACAGGTCATTCTTTGTTTCCCTTTATCTCATGTTTGATGTATCTCTGCAGAAAGGGAAGGGAGCTCCTCTGATTAGAGAATGTGTAGCTATGGATAAAAATTTTGGGGTTTTGCTTGCTTTAAAACAATGTCATGACAAAAGCATCTTTGAAGCTGTTGAGTAATCTGGCTGTACTTAGTGTGCACAATACCAGTGACCATAAATGTTGAATGATTTTTAAGTAGCAATATCTATTTCACTTGCTTCTTGGGCTATAGGACATTTCTCTTTTATCCAGTGTGTTGAGATGTGTTGGTGTCAAACTAACTCCTGAAGCTGTATGTGTAGACTGTGACCAAGAAAAACATTCTCATGATGCTCCCCAGTGCACTATTTGATGTCTATTTGCTGTCTTTTTGCTGCAAGGAAATGCGAAATAATTTACTTTGCATTTGTAAGCCACTGTGTGCACTTTGCCTTCCTAAGGGTGTAAGTGCTCTAGGCTGAGCCTTGCTGCTTGTGTATTCCAAACTGGGATGTAAATGCTGGGAGAGCTGAAGGGGAATATAAAACTGGAGAACAGCTAGCAAGTAGAAAAATGGAACAGGAGCCTTGTCATCACAGCATGTTGGCATTTGAAATGAACCCAAATACTGCACTTGGCCTTTGGATATGAATAAAGTTTTTGTCTTAGAAACCAGCTATTCCATTTAGTATCCACCCCTAGATAAAACACTTCCACTTTGATTAGAACACAAGTTTTGCCTGCTTATTGGAAAGAGCATTCCTGGGAGAGAGTGTTTCCTGGCTGTCAGGAAAAGCTATGAAAGATGCAATTGCTTTGACTTTTGTACCTATTCACTCATATTGTCTCTCTCTTTGATCTACTTCTCAGTGAGGTTTAAAAATACCTCTAATTCTGGCATAGAAATTTCATATATTGTGGGAAGTTTTGGGTTGGTGTGGGGAGGAGGGGGAAAGAGATTGAGAAGCAGCAGAATTTTTATCTGCTGAACAATGTTGGGATTTCTTATTGACTGCTGAAGGATCTCCAGGAAATGACCAGGTAGAAAAGCAACTGAATCACCTGATGAGGGCGATTCAGTTGCTTATATTGCGGAAATGGTGTGAACACTGCTCTGTAATGATTGCTTTTGAGTGGCTTTAGAAATTCAGACTTGCTTTCAGAACTCTATAAAATGCATCAGAACGTAATTACTGTCATTTCTTCTGGAAAGGCATTTCTGCTTCATGGTACAATTGTCTGTTTTATGGTATCCATGCCTGCCTCATGTCAGTCAGGGTAAGGCTGTGCTGCCTGTTCCTGGCCATATCCAAGTTTTACACCATGTGTTGTTAGCAGGACCATTTCATTCAATGCAGGATAAATTGACCCCTGTGTACAGCTCAGAAAGCCACTACAATTGTCTGGAATGAAATGTGCTAGGTAAATGTCAGACAACATACCTATGCCATTTCTGTAGCTCTTATGTCTAACTATTATTTTCTAATATATATGTTT
This sequence comes from Calcarius lapponicus, assembly GCA_039654755.1. NCBI lineage: Eukaryota > Metazoa > Chordata > Aves > Passeriformes > Fringillidae > Calcarius > Calcarius lapponicus. Next base: position 8,531,124 of record CM077471.1, read on the forward strand.
ATTGCTATATTTCTACATATAGCAGGTGTTTGCTTTTTAAAATTTTATTTCTAGATTGAAATATTGGCTCTTTTCTCTCTGTAAAAGAAGGTCTCCTGGTTGGTAGAGTGCAAAACACAATCTGAGTACTCTGTAGTTCAGAATACATCCAAAACTCAAGTGATTAGTGCACCAGCTAAATCCATTAACAAACTGAGAACTTGGTAGGGACAAGATGCTGCTCTTTATTTCAGTCATTCTTTATCCATCAGTACAAAGTGAGAAATTCACTGATGAATTATCCATTTCTGTGTTAGCAGCTGACTGGGCCAAAAGCAAGATCCTCAGGTTTTAGAACTCTGATTTAGTATGCAGCCAGAAGTATAGTACAGCTAGCAGTTGTAAAGGAATTAAACTTAATATTTTAATAGGAGGGCTAAAAATAATCTTTATATAGTCAACATTATTCTAAATTGAGTAGCTGAGATGTATTTGGCAGGAAACACATTTCTAATTGTGTGATATATGAGCATTTTTATTTATATAAATAATTATATGTAGCAGGCAGCTCTTTCTAAATATTTGCTAAGTAGAAAAGGAATTTTTAAATTAGGTGTTGCTGTGTGATGATTTGCAACCACTGGAAACAGGCCAAGGAAGGCTAAGGCCCTAAGATAGTTGTTAGTTACTTCAGGTGTGATGAAACAGTGCTGCAACCTGTGGGTGGCACCTTTTTCTGGGAGCAAAATATGTGTAAGGAACGTGGTGAAAAGTTACAGAGGAGAAGAGGAGCTGCAGCAGGATTCCTGCTGAGTTTCCATTGACTTGCAGGTTTAAGTGTGTGCTAAATGCAGACTTTGGTGAATCAGAGCCTAAAGTTTATGGCCATTTGTTTTGGGGGAAATCAATGCAATAGAGATGGTGCAGCCTCTGTTATTTGGTGGCAGCCAACTTGAGTCATGGCAGTAAACAAATTAATTTTTTATGTGAATTAGGCCTTAAATCCTGTTTTCAAATGAAATATAAGCAGCTCTGACAACTTAGTGCTCCTAAGGCATCTGTAATTTTCATAACAATAAATAAGAAAATCAAATATATCAGATTTTACTATCTTTGAAAACATTGAATTTTTCCCACCTAAAACCTGGATCAGTACAGGGACCTTCCTTCCTTTTTTGTTTCATTACTGCAACTTTTAATTACCTGTTGTCCCCCACATGATGACCTTTGCTTCAAGTAGAGCAAGTCGTAGATTCCTGAATTTCCCTAAAGGGCTATCATTGTTTTGCTACATGGGGGATAGAAATATTTGAATTGTTGATATGAAATGTCAAAAAATAAAAGTCTTCAATGGATCTGAACATTGAATTTGCTCCTGCTGACGTTCTAATCTACACAAGCACTTAGAGAATGTCAACACAAAAATTGGGCTGAATTATATTCTGAAATACTTCAGAGAAGTGAAAGAATGAACCTAGGCTTTTTTGGTTCAAAGGATGCCTTGTTCTATGGAAAGAGTTGTCATCTGAGTCTTCATTGCAAAACTGTTTTACTGTAGATGGTTATGTACAGTATTTAACATGAACAGACAAATTCAGGTTTAAAACTCAACATTTCTCATATTATGTGGTGAAAAAAAGTTGCTTACAGCTCCTAACATGCCAGTGTGCAAAATAAAGCTTGCAGGTAGACATTTTAGGGTATGGAGTGTCTGCTTTTAAAGTATTAAGATTAATCATTGATCTTTATCCCTAGCCTGGCATGGGGTCAAATTTGAATAATAAGGATGCTGTTAATATTACAGAACATCATTATACAAATAATTTCTAAAAGGAGGACTGTTAATGAATGTCATCAAGTTGTCCCATCTATATGAGTTGTATGGAATACCTGTAACTATATTATCTTGGCAAGAACTTAAACAGGCTACATATGTGATACTCATTCTAAATAATTATATTTCTCTATAATTTAATTCGATTTTCTGACTTTGCCTAGAATGAATAAGCAGTCATATCTTGACTTGTCCAGCAAAGTTGTTTCTAAATGCTCTTATCTTCAAATATTATGAAGTTCAGAAAGCTTCTGGATTAAATTCATAGTGTTATAACCTAAAAAAATATAGCCATGTTATCTTTAAACATCTTCTTGGCTCAAAAATTGGAATAAGAACTTTTTGTAAGAAATCCTAGTATCGGGAGCAATACATGTTGAATTTTTAAAATATATTTTGATGAGGCTCATTAAATGATTCTTGTGTCTTAAATTCATCTCTGTTATTAGCTGATATAAATCCTCATCAGTAAGTGGATGTTAATTCGTGTAGTGTAACTCTGGACCTCCCGGGAGATTTCTGTGTGCTCATTCCATATTCATACCAGTACCCAGAGACACATGACTGATGCTGCTCCACTCTCCATTCCTGATGGCTATCCAGCACTGACAAATGTTTCTGCGTTTAGCAGTAAAAAGGTACCATGACTGTCTGAAGTGACACTTGACACAGAATTAGCTCTTTCTCAAGTTCTTTCCCTTCAAATTCTATTTCCTTTCAACACAAGAGTGTAAAACTGATGGAAAGATGGGCACTTTGTTAGCAATGGTCAGCAAGTTCAGACCTTTGGACATATTCTTTTGGTTAAGAAGTGTTTTCTCTATGCAAACTAATTCAATAACATTTTTTCAGTGATTATGCTAAAGCTTGTTAAAAAACCACCAAGTTATGTATTAAAAGCATTTAATGCCTGGTGAAGGATTGTAGGGACTGACATTCTTGGGGGCATGAGTAGAGAGAATCTCTTAACAGTAAAAATAACTTGGGAAAAGTTGTAGATTATTCTCTGGAAGTTGCCGCTCCTGTGTAAGCACCTTGTACATTCCAGTATGACAAGTTAACAAAAAGGCTGGTGTACTGGAAACTGTGGCCTATACAGAACCTTTTATCTGTGTTTAGTTTGTGGTGAAATGTTACAATGATGAATGACTTTCAATTCCCACACTTTCCCTCCTGGCACTAACAAATTTTCATTTGGTGCCACACTTTCAAGTCAGACAGATTATACTTCTCAAACTGGAAAGTCCCATTATGGAACTATTTGAAAACTGTGCTGACACCTGTAAACCTGAATAGATCATCATTTGCTGTTACTCCCTCCGCTTCTCCTTTGTGCTTTCTGCTCCTACAATTAAGTCTCCTGCTAAAAGAAAATCAGCAGTGTTTCTAGGTTTTTTGCTAGATCATGGGTACATTTCTCTGTGTTCATATCCATATGAGTCCCATACTCATATCCCTCCTAACATGTTCTTGCACCACCAGACAGTACATTTTCTGTCACACTAATAAACGTTAAGATGCTGTAGTGGTGCTTCAACTTAAGAACCATAAAGGGCAATGATTATTGTGGAAGCCCAGCATCTTAAAATACAGCTTATACAGCTTAAATACAAATTCACACTGAACATTACTAAGTAATGGTATGGAAAAAATCCTTTAGGGTAGCAAAAAAGAACAAGAGGGAAAGTTGTCTTGAGTAAACCTCTGGTTACATAGAATTTCTGCCGCAAGTACGTTTGAAATTTTTTAAATCATGAAGTGAAGTGTCTTAAAAAAAATAAATATTGAAATGTGAAATTAGTTTTGCAATTATAAATGAGATTTTTTTTTAAATCTGGAATGTCCTGTTTGTTTACTGCATAGAGGGCTGTACCCTATATTTTTATATGAGCAGTCTTACCCCGTTTCTTGAGGCATGAGGTTCATTTTCTTAGTAGTTTTTTATTCCATCCAACTTCTAGTGAGTTGGTTTTCCTGCCTCTTTGTGCTATTCAAGAGGTAAGATGTGACTTTGTTGTCCTCTGCCCATTTGCTTGTGGGTAAAGCATACAAGGAATTTCAACAGGCAAAACCAACCAGCCCTGTTTGTCATTACCATTCCTTGACTGCATTTCTGTGGCTCTTTATTCTTCTATAAAAAGCTCCTTGGAGCAGATGCAGTGTCCTCTTGAAGAGCCTCACCGTCTTGTGAGAATATTCATAAATAAGTAACTCTTCCTTGCTGGAGGTGTGAATGGACGTCAGTGTTCTGACAGACCAGCCAGGAAAACTGGAACACAACCCAGGCTGGGCCACAATGGGACACCTGCTCTGCCTAAGATACTGACCCTGCAAGAAAAGGGACAATGCTGGGCTGTTAAGTGCTTTGAAAATTAAGAAATATTGATAGTTTATTTTTATGCAGTGCTAGTTTAGTCCTTTTACAAGTTTACCCACAGGTCTTTGGCACTGTATGAAGCAAAACCTTGCATAAGGAAGAGTGTTTGTCTAATCAATTTGGACTAAGTGAATACATACATATAAATTCATGTGAGAGTTAATTCAGCCCTGTGTAAATGGTCATTAGGATAATGGTCTGATTTCTGCCCTTCTCTAATGAAGTCTAATGAAATATTCAACTCTTTAATGCTTAATTTTTCTGGAGTTCCATTAGAAGTGATGCTATTATGTGATTTCCTTCACACAATAAGGAAGGTATCAAAGTATAAAAGAATAACCTTACAGGTTTATTGGGGGGGGAGTTATGTTTTAAGAGTTGTATCCTACAGGTTTCCAAGTAACAACAGAATTCATAAATATCCATGGTTTCACTAATTCCAAGGCACAAACCCAAATTGCTTTCAATGTTAAAGCAATTGCCTACTTTATTTTCCTGGTACTTCCTTTGGAGACTTTCATTCAGGTAATTTACATTGCTACCTTCTTTCAAGTTTTCCATAGCAGTTGGCACAATCTGTGAAACTACAGTAGGTTTAGAGGCCAGCATGTTCACCACAAGTCAGATTCAAGGTGAATAAAAGCCATATTTTGGGTATATGGGATGGCAATAGAGTGGCAAGAATTTTTTTGTATTTATGCATTTTCTTATGCACTGGGAAGCACCATCAATTCAAAGTAAGCTTAGAAATTATTAAGTAACACTTCTCTTCATAAGAGACTGATTTTTTTTTCTTTTTGAGCCACCATTTGATTTGCAGGACTTGATGGCTGTAGGAGATTTTAACTGCCCAGACACTTGTTGATGAGGAGTTGAAACAGAACACAATTCCTGAAATGTGTTCAGTGGATATTTCCTACAAAGAAAAAAGAATTTTAGGCATAGACTTTTGGGAATTTAATTGAGACTGGCAAGGAAAAAAAAGTATTAAAAATGTCAAGGTGAGGGAATACTGAGAGCAGCTGTCAGCAGTGCAACTGGTGATCTCTGAGATAGGAAGAAGGAAAAATAGCAAAATAAAAACAATACATTTCAGTATGACAGACTCTCCTAAACTCCTAGAATTGGTCAGTAAAATCCTCTGAGAGGCTTCTCAGAGGCACTAAAGAAAATTGCAGTCTCTCCAATTAATCATATCAGAGGTAAAAATGCATTTTCCATTATGGAGGGAAAAGTAGGAACCCTGTGAAGTCAGTTGGTGAAGCTGCAGGTTTGTACTGAGTGGCTGAAAAGCAACTGCAGCCCACGAGGGGCAGCTGTGAGCACCCTGGGCTCCTTGCCTGGAGCTGCTTCTGGTGCTCTGCAGCAGACAGGGAGCAGACTTGGGGAACTGGACTTGGTCAGAGCTCCTGGGCTTTCTGTGGGCTCTTTAACAGCAGCTCACTGCTAATTCAGAAATTATGTGCAGTTCTGTCATGACAAGTGTGTGGACACCAGGCATGGCTTGTGGTGTCAGACTTTACAGGGAGTGCACACAAGGTCATCTTGCTATACGCTATGGAGAACCCTGGCCTTAATATATGTTGGGAAAAAATAATCAAAATGAAGCGATATGAAATGGTGCAGAACTGGTCAGAAAACTGTAAGGAGAAGCTCTTAATATTTTAATGGAAAATGTGTGGAGATGCCCTCCTGTTTCAGTATATACACAGTTCTTTCTCATCAGTGATGGAATATATAGTCTTCAGTCAAAGCCAAGCTGAAAGAAACCTTCAGAGTAGAAAATATTGGTGGATATACCAAGAATTCAAAATTCAAAACAAATACCTTGTTAAATGGTGAATAACAATGGGGAAAGAAGGGAGACTGGAAACTGTACAGTTGAAAGCAAGGCTTGTGCATGAGAAGGAGCAGCAAACTGGGTACTTGTTTTGCAAAAAACCCCATTTATTTTGTAAATAGTTAACTCAGCAGTGATAAGACCTCTGAACTAGATCCATAAGCTGTATAGAGTAAATGTAAAATCAACTAACTTAAGTCTTCAAATACTTGGCTACTGCTGTGAGGAGGGAGGAAACCTGGTCACTGTGGTAGTTAGTCTACTTTTTCCTCAGATTTGAGCAAGGAAAGCTAGATTGCATTTAAAAAAGAGATTAAAAGTAGGTGCAGTAAGGGAAAAATATCAGAGTATTGTGTGGTTAACTCATCTATTATCTTAAATACTCTGAAGAAGCTTAAGCAGTGTGAGTGCAATAATGCATATGCATGTATTTACAGCAAAGCAGGCCATTACCATGGGATTGTCTCTCATGCAGTCCTGTTTCCATCAAAGTGAGCACAGCTGTGCCTGTTCCTGCTCTGATAGGAAATGCTGTGAATGCCAACGGAGGAAATGCACAGAGTGAATTCTCATCCATCACTTTAACACACTGTACCACGGGCTGAGCTGTGATAAGGGATCCTTGTCACACTGCAATTTCCAGCTTCCTGAAATACTTCTTTGTACTCTGCCTTTTAGGGGGGTGATAGAGGGTGAGGGAAGCACAACATGGACATTTGTGGAAACTTGAATGAAATTGCTGTGAAGCTGCTTTTGATGTAGCTCTTTGGACTGCACTTGATGTTTTTAAATGAGAGGACAAGCTTTATTTAAAACACAGCTTTTAAAAGTTTACCCCTCTATTTAATTTTTTAATTTGCTATTTGATTGGTAGAATCTTTTGCATTTTCAGTAACTCTGTATAATTTTTTATGCAGAAGAGCAGTTCTGGGCAATTCAGGCTCTATTATGCAAAATGCTGCTTGCTGTTTACTGTTAATAATAAGCCAAAAACTTTGCTGTCCTTTTTTAGTAGCCGAGTATTTTATGCTGCAATATGGCAAGTGAAATTAGAGAGCAGTATCTCAAAAAACACTTAATGTCTATGTATGTTGTGAATTTTTTTTACTGGTATTTTTGTAAAAATTAGTTTGAGAATGGAAGTGAATATTTACATTCAGTTTGTGGGAGGATTGAATTTGTACTTTGTGATAGTTCCCCTGTTAGTATTCTGAACTAGAGAGTGAAACAAAACTCACTTAACTTCTATTTTGTATTAAGGGTGCTTGATTTAAATCTGTAATCCTTCATTTATAAGAAGGTTAGGATAAGCACAGTATTTGGTCAGTTACTTCACTTGGAAGCCTTTTTCACTAAGTAAGTCTCAATAACTGCATCCAAAACATATTTTTAGAAAATGGTCTGGAAGACTGAGAATGCAGGTACCTTCGGGTAAAGGTAACATAGGAACTCCCCTGCAGCGTGTGTGTGTGGACTGCTTTTCTCTGGAGAGCTTTTGTGGAGCAATTGTGCTGTGTTCCTTACTTCTGTGTGTGTGTGTTTAATACACTTCAGTGTTCTTCATCCAGAACTCTGAGAGGGTTTTATTTCCTGTGTCTGAGCTCTGTCCTCCATGTGTTGCACCGTGGGATAAGAGGCTGGGGTGCAGGTAGCTGTGCACACACAGCCCTGGATGTGTGCTCTTCCGGTCCTTGAACAGAGATGGCTTTAATTAATTTTCCACACCTTCACATCTGCTGCTAAAAAATCATCCAACAATACCCTGTTTTTCCCCAGATGCTCTTAAATGCTTGTCCTGGGGTAGGAGAGAGGCTAATTTTACCAAGTGTCTGCCTGGGGTGTGTGTGTTACTCATTTATCAGTTCTTTGGTTTCTTTAGCTTCTATAGTATCTTCCTAGCTTCCAGCTAATATCCTGCATTGGAAGTTATGTTTTATTTAACAGGAAAATACTGTGCTTGAAGTGCCTTCAGTGCTTCACCCAAGTGTGTTTATGTATGTGTGTGTATATATATCATATATATATATATATAGATACGGTTTTCTGGCCTTGCCTATACTGCAGAATATTCTAAAATAGTCTTAATCCTTCTCTCACATCACTGATGATATTCTTTTGTTAACTATGTGGAACATATTGCCACTAAGCATTGTTGATAATTACGCTCCTAAAGCTCATTTCTGTAGGAGAGCCATATGGTATACGTAACGATACATAACACTGATGTGGTCTTCAGTTACCCATAAGTGAATAACTGTGGGAGATGAAACTGATGTTTTATTCATCCCTTTCAGGAAAAAAAAAAAAAAAAAAAGAAGAAAATTGTATATTTCAAGAAATGAAACATGGTGGGGGGGGGGGGTGAAATCTCATTTTCTTGAAAGAGAATCTAGCATTTTGCACCATGTAGTGACTGGGAGGTACTTAGTGTTCAGTAAAGCTGAACTGAAAGTAATCTACAGCAAAGAAGTAAAAATCTCCTTTAAACCTCTGCTAAAACTGTCTGGAAGTGAGGCTGCTTGGCAAGAAGCTATCAGGACTAAGAGATAGATAAACTCCTGTGATGAGGAAAAGGTAGGACATGAACTCCTCTTGCCTGTTTCCTCCAGCCACTGAGGTGTGAGCATGCACAACTCATTGAACTTGGCATTCATACAGATGTTGGCACTAAGAGAATGCCTTGTGCCTTTGGGGCTAGGAGGGAATCCTGCCTTCCCCACAAGCTGCAGATGTGCAGTGCCTGGTCACAATAACCAGGTTCAGTGTGAGCACAGCCAGTGTAAACTGGGATAGACATGCTTTCATATGGTAAAGGAGCAGAAAAATACCCCCCAACTAAACAGCAAGAAAAATACCCCCCAAGCAGCAAGAAAAATACACCCCAACTAAACATATGAGGAAAAAAAGCCCTGAGTGATCTTCAGCCTTTATTGGGACAGGGACTCGTGGCCATTCCCTGGCTACTCTTGCCAATGGCAGCACACACAGGAAGGAGATGCTGGTATCAATTCCCCAGTTCACTTCCTTTTCACTCTGTTTCACTGTAATCTGTCTATCCTAATGTGATGTATTCCAGATGAACTGAGCAGGAAAGTCATTAATTATTGTGAAAAAGGAGGGAGTTGAGTTAAAAGCCCAATTTGTCAAGTAAATGAAAATTGTCTTTATTCTGATCGCTTGCTTTTGGTGAAACATGGATAATTTCAGAATCCCTTTTTCAAAGAAAAGAAAAAAGGTTCACTGTTCCAATTAGAGCTCTTTGGGAAGCACTAATTATTGTCCTTTGCAGGACAGAAAAAAGTAATGAGCATTTCCATATTGTCACCACTAACCTTGATTAGTCCTTCAGATAAAATTCCAAGAAATGCATTTTACATTGCTTTAATACAATATTCATTATACTTCTAATTGGCAGATTTTAATAATTTAGAGCTGATTAGTACCTTTAAAATTTTTGTTATTCAAATATTACTGCCAAAACTGTCTTTGGCTCAGAGAAGGTCCAGCATGGACATCTTTACACTCCAAGGGATAGAGGGTTCTCCTCTTTGTGTGAGTATTTTCTTGCCACAAAAAAAGCATTCCAAGGAAGAGGTTTCCTAAATTCTAGTTTTGAAATATGTGCCCTAATATGGACTTGCCTGTCTCCTTGGGAATGCTCATCTGCACAGACATTCAGAAACATTCCTCACAAGATTCCTGTTATCTGCAACTCAAGGGACTGAGTTTTCTTTGCTTCTGCTCTAAGTGAACTTGCAGACCTAATTTAAGCTTACTTGATTTTTAAAAGTATTTATTTCAGTATTTGGTGAAAATCTACCCAGCAGAAAAGCCCAATACCACTTTAAAAGTACGGTATGTAGCACATCCACAGCAATTGGGGCACAATAATCAGAACAGAAATTACCCTTTTTTTGACAAGATAACTCCAATTTGGTGAGGTTTGCAACTGCTAGGAAAAATGTGGGCAATTTTGACAACCTTTCAGGAAGAAAATGGATTTTTTTCTGAGGTTCAGTGTTTGTTAGATTGTGTTATGACTCTGTAATAACAGTGATTTTTGGCATATGTGTACATGCATAATTTTTATTATTACAATAGAAACAAACTGCTATTAATGCAAGATTCCCAAAATGTGCATAAAAACATCCACTGAAAGAAGAGAGAATAATGAATAGAGAAGCTGGATGCCCTTACTGCATGCAAGAAAATCTTGCTTAAGTAAAACCATCTAAATGAATCAATTCTGATTCTTAGTTATGCTGCTTGGATTAAACAATAATGCCAAGATTTCATCCACACCTGGTCTGAAAGTTGATAATGCTGTTGAGACACTTCAGTTAACTACAAAAGTAATTAAGCACTCATTACCCAACTTTATTCAAAGTGTTATAGGTTTTATGTGGTTTTGACTTGTTTCATGAACTTCAGTTTTCAAGTAATTTTCCACTGACTGCTTCTTCTGTTCTTATATGACTTTGTGTTTTTACATCCTCTTGTATTTGCTTTAGCAAGCACACTCATTTAGAGTCTGTAAATGGAGTGTACATTGCCTCATCTTTTCTCTTCACTATTATTAGGTTTTACTTGAGAGAATAGAACCATTAAACTATTTCTAAGGCATAATTTCTGTTTCAAGAAATGGAAGAGGGAGATGGAAAGCTGGGCAGAACCTGAGATCAGGGAGTTAAATGCTTCTGATGTTATATTTTCAGCTTTTAAGGTGCCAGCAAAAACCCTGAGCTTTAGTAGTCCTTTTAGACTGATACAGGCAGTGATCCCATCAGCATTCTCGGAGATAAAATGGTGACCTTGCCTCCTGTAAAGGAGTGGGCTTGCCTTTGTTGTATCCCTGTAATTTCAGAGAAAAGTTAAAAAAAACCCTGTGAAGTGCCATGAGGTTCTAAATTATCTCCTGACTGTAGTGCGCTTTTATTTAAATCGAGTGTCTAAGCCTACCAAAGTAGATATGTTTGTGCCAGTGTACCCTCTATTTAATGAATAACCTGCAATTTGAACCAACAGCTTCTGAGAGGCTGATTTGATATGTGTTACCTGGAAATAGCCTGATACAGAACATAACAAGAGATGGCCCAGTTGAGTGTTTAAAAATGTACAGAAAATCCATATTATCTCACTGTGGTTTTTTTTGTTTGTTTTTCTGTGTTTTGGGGGTATCAGGGATGTAAGTATTCTTCTGCCCCCCTGTATTTTCCTTCAGTAGACAAGCTTCAAAAGTAATAAACTTTTTTGTTAGAAAAATAATTGTCTCTTCAATCATACATATATTAACTAACAGAGAAGATGAAATGTATTTAATATTTCTGAAGGGAAGAAATAGCAGTTCAACATCCCTGCTGAGCTCACATATTTACCTAATAGATTGTCTGTGAGATTGCTGTGATGCAATGCCCATGGTTCAGTCACTAGGTCTCTGAAAATCATAATTTCACCACTTCTCATTTCTGATTTATCCCAACTTTGGAATTAACCACTGAAGCTAATTACACTTGAGAGTTCAAACCTCATTTATGAGGGGAAGAAAAATGTTATCAACCATCAACTTGACCCATGTTTAAGATCTTATCTAAGGACTAATCACTCTTGATTTGCATGGAGTATTTTGCTCTTTCAAAGGCAGAGCAGCATAGGAGGCCTTGAGGTGGAACGTGGGTATCCCATGGCTCAGCAATAACTCCTGTGTTAGGGTTGTCTCAGGGATTATTCTTATTTTCCCCCATCCTCCCTTCATGGAGTTCACCATTGCTGTTGGGAGTAGATTTCAAATTTAAATGTAGAATTCTCTTTGAATGTGCCTTTTTCTGAATTTCTGTTAGGCATTTGGACTTCTGAGTTGATTCCTTTTTGTGACAAAAAGATTTGAAGGGCAAAATGTGGTTTTCCAGTCTGTTTTAAACAGCGTTTTGTGAGAAATTGAGTCTTTCAGCAATTCTTAAGGAATAAGGCACCCCTGAAACCTGAACTTACTAGACTGTACAGATAAAGCTATTGATATTTTTTGGACTTTCAAACAAAATGCAGGTAAAGTATTCTCAATTGAAGGAGATTGTGCTTTTGAAGTTCCTTTTATTTCCTGTATAAGTGAGTACAAAACGCCTCTTGAGCACAGGCATGGGGAGCAGAAATAAAATGATGAAAAGGATCTCCAGCTCTCAGATGGCTAATTCTTCTTTTTCTTCATGAAAATCTGTAATAAATTGAAATTTCTGTGGAATCTGTAGACTTGTAATCTCTAAAAGTTATCTATGTATGTTAAATATTTGGTTTGTGCCTTGATACCTAACTTGTTTTTCTGGAAAATGAAGGGTAAAGGAAGCACTGGTGTGTCTTATGCACAACGTAGGCTGTTGAGGAATAAAATAAGATGTAGTTGAGCCAGTCAAGAGAAATAATAGCCAGTCTAGGTTTAATTTCTAATTCAGTTCTATTCCTATAATTAATTTTTAAGTGATTGTATCAAGGAAGTGAAAGAATGATACTTACAGAATTAATCAGAAATTCTCCTTTCAAGTATTATTAGCAAATAAAGATTTCAGACCTTGTGCTCAGGTGTCTGGTTGCACAGCTTTGAAGATGGGGAATATGAAAAGATAATTGTGCCTTTGCACTCCAGAGCCAGGGGATTGCCTACTCAGGGAGGATACACTAGCAGTAACTTTAAATAGGTTTTTAACCTTGCAGTAGCATCAAAGTTAGTTTGAAAATGTGAATTTCAGGCATCATGTGTTTGTGAAAAATCTGAGTATAGGAGAGTGCAGGAATTGCTTAAAATGTTCTTTCAGCCACTATGGGACTTGTCTGGATATTTGGGTTGACTCAAATTTCTTTTGTGGCGCCATAAGAATCTGAAAGGAACAGTTGCTTTTTAAACCTGTGGGTTATTTTCATTTGGAATTTTGAGCATAAAACTCCTTAAAGGCACTCAGAACACCTCCAGATGTATTTCTGTGGTCTTCAAAATAGAATGAGTTTTAAATTTTTAATTAAATTGTGGAACCAAAAGCATTGTCTAAATCAGAGCTCCTCCTGTGAACCCTTAAAAGACTGTATTTATTATGTACTTAATAAAAATATAATTATTGGCCATGCTAGTCTCTAATTGTGATCACAGTCATGTGTTTGCTATCATTCCTAAAGTCATTCCTTTAAATTATATTGATAACATCACACACACACACAATTAGAAGGTAGAAGGGATTTTACATCTGACTTTTTAGGTATTTTATCTTGTAGGGAAGCTTATCTCATCTGAATAGAAGCCAGACCTCCACGGTATATCCAGAAAATTCCATGGATCCTGAAATGAAACAGTTGTGCTTTGGTGTAAGGTATAAAATTTGTGGCCACAAAGAAAGGTTCTCCTGGTCCCTTGACTGTTTTGGGGCAAACAGGTTCCCCATCACGTGAAAAAGCCGTGGAGCTTTGGGGTAGCTGCCCATACATGACAGGAAGCACAGGTTCCCTGTTTCAGAAACGGGTGGGCTCTCAGTGCTCCCTGGGGCAGGGGGCTCTGAGCTCTGCCATATCCAGATCTGTTCTCTCTCCTTATGCACATTGACCTGGAAGCATTGGTGGCAATGAAACACTCAGCTGCCTTGTCAGACTAATAAAAACATCTGGGTTTTAATGTATGCAATGTAAAATACCAATACATGGCAATACAGCATGCTCTCTGAAGTATGAGTGTTGCCAGATTTATTTCTTCAGTGCCTCTTTTCTTTTTTCCTGTGTTTATTTTGGTATTGATTTTTGCTTTTGTTTCAATCTTTGCATCATAGAACTGACTTCAGTAATTCTGTTTAGATGATGCACTTCTGGTAGAATTCTTGGAATCAGACTTGCCAAATTGCTTTTTTAATGATGGGTTTCCTCTGGGGTGTTAGCTGGTGAGTTTGTGCAATATGTTTTAGAAGCTATATTGCTTTCTCTGGGAAATGGTTTATTCATACAGCAATAACCCAAACACATTTTATTGTCAGAAATTGCATAAAATTCAGTTGTGGTGCCTCTGCAAATTTTCTTCTATAAAATGAATGAAAATATCTTGTTGTGAAAGAACATGACTCACTGGCATTGGTGATTACACAGCTCTTTTAAGTTTAAATATTAAAACTATTCTCTACTACCTAAAAATGACAATAGTTTTCACTTCATCTCACAGAAACAAAGAGAGCTTCAGTAGTTTAGGAGGATGATGATGAAGGAATTGTGCCAAATTTGTGGACATTGGTACAATTCTCCCTCTGTTTGTACTGGTATTTAAGAGAGTGCTCTTATATCAGGTAACAGGTGCTCATTCCATTGAGAATATGAACAGGGTAAAAGACTCCAAAACTTAGTTATTATTAGGGCTTGCCAGCTTGTAATACTGCCATATATAATATTGTAAGATGACATGATGAACAATACCAATTTTTGTGCCTCAGACTTTTTACACATCTATTTGGAAAGGTCATTGGAAAAATCTGATTAGTTTGATTCACTGCCATTTCAACAAATACAGAGCTCATTTTATTATAGTATTTATTATTCAGTTTGTTTTTTTCTCTAGTGCTCTCTCTACATTGACAGAATCTAACTTAGCCTGATCCATTACAGCAACTCTTCTATTTTAAAAAATACCCATTTTAATTTGAAAATGCCACTGGTGAATGAAAAATTGTCTTATTATATTATCTGAATGTTTTATACTAATAGTGATATTCCAATAATAATAATAACAATAATCTCAAACTATTTCTATGACTTTCTTACCTTGGTGTATTTGCTGGAATGCAAAATCAGTGTGAGATTGCTGTCCTTGATGTGTGTGTAAAGACTTGCTGAGAGATTCTTACTGGGAGTCTTTAATCTCTGTTTTTTTGGCTTTCTCACCAGCCTGGGAGGAATTAGGGGTTGTAGGGGGCAGCAGGAAAGCTGCAGCAACCACAGCTCCCAGGAATGTGTGGGAATAGGGAACCTGAACCTCTACAAGAGTGGGGAAATGCCCCATAATTGCTTGGAACTTGAGGGGATTGCAGCTTTTGGGGATTAGTTCTTGAGGAGTGCTTAGAAAATTCGTAGGTGTGTGTTAATACCTTGTGAAGTTGAGGTTTATAGGTGTGATTGCTGATATTGACTCCGGACATTTCCTGCCTGTGCTGCTGATTGTGCTGCTAATAAATCAAACTGCTTTGATAGTGAATTGATTGGTGGGTTTTGAATTGAGTAGCTTTCCTCCAGACAAGGTACTTAATATTGATTAGTGCATTTAAAAATTTTAGGGGTAATCCAGCAGCAGTTTAAATGCAGTCAAACCAGTTTGCTGATCCTTCTCTACCATTATTCTGTGTGGCTGCTCCTAACTGGTTTTACATCACAGCTAAAAACCACCCTAACCTCAACTTCATTAGTGACCCCCAAGGAATGCAAGGTAAATTTCAGATCTTCATCATAAGCATTCAGTTAAGCAGTCGTTGTCCATAAATCAGCTAAGTGTTATTGCATTTTATTTGTACCTCTTTCACAAGCAATTAGTGTTTAAAAAAAACAAACAAACGAAAAAACCCTTACACACACACATGCACACCCTCCTCCCCTGCAGCATTACTGAAAATATTTTCTAGGTAGCAAACTTGGGGAAAAATATAACCAAAACCCCACCCAGCTGCTTGCCTTGGGCAGCTGCTTCTCATTCTGTCAGTAATTGCCTGCATTCGAGGTGCTTCTCTCAGGACTGCACTGAAATTGCATGCAGAAGGCCTGACTAAGTGGTCACAAGGGTCTATTCTGGCTTTAAAATCTAAGAAACTACTGACTCCTGAAGGTTGCTAAACCCATTCAGTTTCTATTGAATGAGCTGGAATTGAATGTACTGAGTTCTTTGCAAGGAAGCACTTTTTATAAAGAAGCCTTCAAAGATTTAATAAGCTATAAAAGGTGAGATTGAATCTGCTCTGATTAGCACCTGTAAATGAGCTTGAACTGACTACAGTGATCAGATGCTGACAGCCCCCTTCTGCATAAAAGTAAAGATAATTACCCAAGAAGTAATTTCCTGGATGGGTTTAGCCTTTCAGAGTGTGGTTTTTCTGTATGTATTGCTGGCTGGAAGTTCCTGTCATGCTGAAACTCAGCATTTGCCTTTGTCTCTTAATTTTGTACCTACAGAAGGCAGCAGGAAAATTTCCAATGACTGCAGTGAGTTTTGAGTTGGGATCTGATCAAATATTCTGTGGTGTTTTTTTTTACCACTAATGGCAAATACATGATTTGGTTTTCAAGTCTGTGTGAAGGGAGGTGGATGGGGAGAAGAGAGCAAACAGCTTTAAGTTTTTAAATCTATTCAGAAAGTTTCAGGTTCAGGGTGTCTTGGAGCCCCTGGGATGTTTACAGCTCGTGAACTCATTTCCAATCAGTTTTCCAGGACTTTTTCAGCCATACCATTACACCCTGTAGCTTGTGGTTATTTTTCAATTGATGAACTGGTGCTGGAACATGAATGGTGCAATTCTGAGTCTGTAATTGAACATAAAAGTATTTGTAAGGAGCTAGGGAAGAAAAGAAGCTTCCTAATGGTTCTCTCCACTGTCAGCCTCAAACTGGTAAGACAGAGCAGGGCAGCTTGCTAGAGATGTCTCTCACCAGGGTTTCCTGGCCAGCCAGCCCTTCTGCAGTCTCCAGAGAGCAAGCAGGTCACTTGTGTTCTCATTGTGTTCTCTTAGAAGTCTAAAAATCCTTTCTGAAACACAGACCCCAATAACATTGTGGCAACACAATTGCATGGAAAATGATTTCCTCGTGGAAAATTATTTCCTCATGGAAAATTATTTCCTCATGGCCATGATGGGTGTGATTAAACACAGGCTCTCCAGAGTGGCACCATAGGTCTTGAGTTCTGATACACTGGCAGAAGGTCTTCTTCAAAGAGCCCTGTAGCCAGAGCAAGCTGAAAAATGGTTCCTGTCTATTTAAAACAATGAGTGTATGGTTTTGGTTTTTTCCCCCTCAGATTATAATGTTGTATGGGTTTGGTTTTTTGGGTTTTTTTTTTTTTTGGTAAGAAGAGTGCTTTTAAGGGCAAGGGCCTGAGTAAAGTGAACTGTTTCAGGCATATCTCTATATATCAGAAGATGTGGCTTCTAATAATTTCCAATATATCTGCACAAATTAAGTAATAAACTCTTGCCTTGAGGTTATTTGAATTAGATTCAGTATTGGTTTGGATGGTGGATAAAAGCTGTTTGGACCTGAGATATTTTCAGAGAATATCTGTAATCAACTAATACACTTGACTCTTAGGATTATGTTGGACTAACAAAGCTTTAGAACTGGTAAATGATGTACTCATTGAGGATTGACCTTGTACTTGGATCTTTATATCAGTCTTTTCTGATATATATATTTTTTAAACTTTTGAGAACGAAGAAATATTTTTTCTTTTGGGAATGTTTCCTGCTAGGGTATTTTTCCTGTTTGACAGTGGTTCTTCTAACTACATGATGACACAATTCAAAATTATTTGTATACATAGAAAGAATTTGGAATTTATTTCCTGATTATATGGAGACAATTTTCAAAAGCAAGTTTTATCTGATATTTGTTTTCCCTAATAATTGTGTAAAGTTATTGCTTCTTATTGAGTAAACTCTGTTACTAGAATAGCTTTGAAAAGTGTGCCAAAAAAGAACTGCAATCTTGTCGAACTACATTCTGTATAGAATTTAAATAAATCCAAATTTGAGAGTCATCTATTTTAAATTGTCTTTCATTGGGGCAGAACAAACAACTGAGTTTTGAATGTGACACAGCTGCAGAAGCTCTCAAACCACAAAAAAAAAGCCCCAGACAAAAAGCCCTGTAATGCCACATTTGCAACATTGGATGGTTATCTGAGCCACCCTCAAATATAGAGAAATAAGGTTTTATTTACATTTAAAAAATAATAATAATAATAAAAGCTAAAAGGGAAGTGTTTCCTCAAGGGTCAAGCAATGAAATAAAGTAATAATAGGCCAGTGGATGAAAAAGGTTCCAGTACAAAGCATTGCCTGTGCTTTGGCTCTATTTTCACTGGAATTTTCCTAGAAAATTGGAGGTCAATCTAAAACTATATAGTGAGAAAACATCCTTTGCTCTTCCTCCTTGCAACTTTAGCAGGTGAAAGAAACTTATAAAAACCGCACATATTTCTGTACTCTATAGTGGAATATATGAATTTAAACTTATATTTGTAAAAAAAAAATTAGGAAACTCGTGGTATAGTAATAACTGAGTTCTTTGGAGCCTTGTTTTACTGTTTTCAGCTTTGGAACATGGATATGGTGATCGGGGATGTGTGTCCTTTTAAATTTAAATTCCTTAAATTTCTGATCCTAATTCATTTTCTTAAAATCTTTTCCAGAAAATAAAAATAATATGTACAATAGGATCTATTTGTGACCAGGATTTATGGTACTAGGAGCTAATAGGCATATTGTGAATAAATTGAATAACTAGTGTTCTTTAGAAGGTGTACCTTTCATCATAGTTTGGACTACTGACTTAATCATGGGTTCTGGAAGATATTTGATTAATTTATTCTTCTTGTGAGGTTGAATTTCCCTTGGAAAAATTAGTGTAGCTTTAAAAAAGTTTTAGGTGTCTGTACTGCACGTTGAATTAACTCTTTTAATGCTGGGAGGCCAAACTTCTGCATGGGAGAAGGGTGTAGGTGGCCCTCGGGAGGGTGCTGCTGTCCCCTGAGGGTGATGGAGCCACATGCCAGCATCTCCCCACCACATGAGCCCTGACAGCCTGGGAGCAAAGGAACAGCCTGGACTTCCACTGACTGTTCCACCAGTTGTAAGGAATAGGGGAATCTGGCTTAAATAGCTCCTTTTCCTGCGCTGATGGGCTGGGAACGATGAGAAAGCAAAGTGGTTTAACAATGAGAGCTGAGCCTTGCCGTGCATGCCCTAAGTGTTGGGGTCAAAAGGTTAGTTTAAGGCAACTGTGAAGTTTAATTTTAGAAATTGATTAAGAATTTAAACTAATTTTAGAACTTGGTTTAGCAGTAGATTCTGGGGGATGAAATGCAAAATAAGACCTTCTGCAGCTGACCTCTGCTCAACTTTCAGCAGTTTTATTAGAATCTAGCAAGCAGCAATGTTTGTACGAACACTTGGATAGATACAGAATTCTGGAGGAAATGTATTTTTGAAAAGGATTTTTCCCCTTGCAGATATTTGGGGAAGACAGGGGTTTGAGGTGAGAAAAAGTAAGGGGTGTGTGTTTGCACCTTATGATTGCTCTCCCGAGTGCCACTCCACTCACTATGCCTTACAGTGATCCTAAGCATTAATTTAATTGGGTTTGGAGTTTGGAACTGTGATTAGTCTCCAGTGTTAGAGTAGGGTGGGTGAGCAGACACTGGAGAGAGGTGTTTACTGTGTCACTTAGTAAAAGTAGATGACAACAAGTTAGGGTCAGGATGTGTCAGAATGCTCGTCTTTGGTGACTTATCATTGTAGAGAGTTTCTCAGAGAAAGCTGAGGAAACATGTTTGGCTGGCAAAAAATTTTGCTGGTGTGTCACAAAAGTACCTTCTCTATTTCTTTTATACTGTGTGCCATTTGTAGGCCATAAGTGTGCCTCATGATTCGCCTCCTCCTCTTGGAACAGACTATTTGAAGGGGCACAGTTTTTAGACATTTGAGGTTCATAATTGCGAATTAGTGTCAATCTTTATGCACAGAATTTTATTACTAAGGAAAATATGATTATGTGACATGAAATCTCAGGTTTTTACTCTAACAGACTCTGGATGCTGTAATTAATCTAAGCATAGTTAATGCAAAGAAATCTACTATGTCTGTATAGTTTTGCACTCGAAATAGAATGGAAAAAATGCAGCCATGTCACAAAAAACATGCTATTACTGTGGCAGAACCTTACTTTACGTGTTTCTGTTACAGTGTTTTGTCTTGTTCAGAAACTTACTGCTTGCATCAAAAAAGGACAGCAAACTTTTTATTTCAAGTGAGTTGTTGTTTACTAATACTGGGCGTGAGCCAAAGACCTGAATCCAAGTCTCAAACTTTGGAAACTTCAGTTTCTGGTCATTGAACTATTTTAAATTTATATGATGAAAATCTAGATAATAAACAAGATGTACGTGAACTGCAGGCTCCATGGTAACTAAGAATACTGCAAAATTGAATGAGGACCAGATAGAGCATTAGCCAAGCTCATTTTAATATGACACTGGAGATTCCAGAAGGTACCAAGGTCAACTTTCCAAGGGTAAATCAGGAATACACTGCTTCCTGCACCAGCAAGGGCTTGGATCAGAAGGTGATTGTGCAGCAGCAGGTGACTGTGTAGCAAAAGCATAGCAGGTAAATTTTTGGTTTTCAGACTAATTTTTGTAAATTGCTAGCTTTGGAAAGAGTTCATGAGAGTCAAATATTTGGACACAACATATAGGAATTAAAATGTGTCTGATAGCAGTAATCTGTTAAGAGTCCAGTCACCAAAAAGCGCAGTGAAAGCAAATATTTTAGACTGTAAGCCTGTTCTAGGCTCTTTGCTCAAAGTTCTTTCACCCGCAATGTTGGTGTTCTGTCATTATTTTGAGCAGCCCCAGGACTATGCCCAGTTGTGCAGGGGGAAGGTGGCTGTGCTGCCCTCAGCTCAAGGCTTTGTCAGAGCTGGCATTCTGGTGGATCACCCCTGTGCTGGTGCAGTCTGCTCCCCCAGTGTCTGACTGGAGCACTCCCACCTGCCATGCAGGGTAATTTCAGACCATTTACACCTCTGTAGTGATCGTGCTCTGACCCCAGATCTTTCTAACCATTGCAAGTTGTCTGCGATGTTCTAAGCCAAAAGTAGCTGAGAAAATTGTCAGTGTTCGGTGCTTTAGAATAAATAATGATTTGTTCTTTGTTTTACTGAAAATAATAGGTATTTATAGGATTTCTCACTCTCCCAGAAAATTAGGTTGCAGGCAGCTGAATTTTCTAAGCAGTTATGCAAACTTGTGCGAGATTTGCCTTACTAATACTAATCAAGTAATGAAGCAAGACAAATAGTATTTTTTGGGGGTTTCTCTGGTTTTGAAAACATTGCAGAAATGCTAATCTGGCCATCCTCCAGCAGTGTGGTGCAGTTCCAAAGAGCAGAAGGGCTCTCAGGCCCAGGTTTCAGGGAACAGCAGGAGACAGAAATGTGTTTGGTTCAAGGGAAGATGAGAGTGCAGCTGGGTCAGGTGGGAAGGACAGGGAATGACTCCTCTTGGATACTGAGGGACATTTGTGCTAGAACTGGGACAGAACCTGAGCCTTGCTGCTTCTCTGCTGAGTTCTGCTTCTCTCTGAGCTCTAAATCTCTGCTTCACCCATGAGGAACCTTTACATTAGACAGGCAAGGCAAATATGAACTCCTTTCTATTGTCCTGATGCTAAAGCCCACTGGATTGACATAATCACACCAGTCAGAGATTAGTTAGGGTCATGATTCACTTCAGATGATTCCATGAACCTTTTGTTCATCTGCACACATAATTGATAGCCAGGCCCCTTTGTAAATGACATTTTAAAGAGGCTGACATTTAGTCAGGGTGACCACCAGCTGGTAACTTTTGGAAAAATCAATAATGCAAATAGTGGTCTGTTAGGAGAAATACCACTGTGAGGTCATTTTTAGAATAAAGCTCATTCTACTTGCCTCATTGTCCCCCTACCTTTGCAAAAAGAGAAAAACTCACTGCTTTAATTACTCTAGGTGCTGTGTGATTGTGCAGTGACTGCTTGTACAGGCAGTCTACCAGTAAGGGCTGTTATTTGGCCATGTTAATGCAGGGGAACAGTCTGGTTTTAAGCTGCATAGTTGTCTTTTGTGACCAGCAAAGCTGTCAGGATAATAAATGAAAGCAAGGCTGATGATTCTGAAATGTATGCTCTGAATCATGTATCAGCAGGCATTCTGGTAATATAGTTATGCTATTTAACAAGACTGTCTCCAGTCTAACAAAGGAGAATATGTTGCTTTTGTTTCCAAAAGTGAAATCCTACATAAAACAATATTTAATCAATGAAGAAGATTAAAATAGACTATGGAGTGTATGAATAATTCTGTTTTTTTCTGTTGAGAAAATACTTGATCTTTAAATAGAAGTGATGCTTGAATTTCAGTTTGTATTTTTGCAATAATATATTTTAATGCCACTACAATGTTAAATGTAAGTTTGTTCTATACCATCTATAGAAAGCCCCTTTCTGAAAGGAAGGAAGCTTTAACAGACTCACATGAGGCAATGCATCTGTGCTAAGTTCTTCAGCGGCATCTGACAGTTCTAGTCCTGGTAAAGAAATGTGGAGCTGAGAATGACACAATACACTAAGGATGAAACCAAAACCTATAGGAAATATTGTCTATTGTCTCAGGCTCCATTAAGAGGAGCGCTGTAGAAAATAAAATATCACATTTAATATACATGTAGTTACCTGCATGCAGCAATACAGGCAGCAGAAGAGGTTTGTGCAGTGGATGCCCTGTAGGATGCCCACCTTTTCCGAGAGGGGAATGGAACTTGATCAAAACCAAGAGGCTCTGCAGGTCTCATGGAAAGACAGAAAGCAGTTCTGCAAACACATGGCCCGTCCTGGTTCTCAGGGGAGCACCTGGCTGGCTTTGCAGCCTGGGGGCAGTGCCTTCTGCAGGCACTGCAGTCACAGGAGGAGAGCTTGTCCCAGCACCGCCTACAAACTTATTCCTGTCCATGGGAATGGATCTGGGCATTGCACAAACACACGGCACAACGTGAAACACAGAAGTGATTCTAACCATTTGTTGGCTGTTTTTTTGCATCATCTTTTGCCATGTTTGTTTGCATCATCTTTTGCCATTTTGTGTTATGCTTAATTAGAGATCATGGAAACCATGTTTTTCATTGTTGTTTTTATTTCTAGCTCTTTCTTTGTTTGTTTGGGTTTTATTTGTTGGGTATTTTTACATCTATGTAGTGCCAAACAGGCTTTACAATGGCCCTGATTTTGGCATCTCTTTTACTGGAGGTCACAAAGACAGGGCACTTGGTTATTTTGCAAGCTGCTACTTCTCAGGAAAAAGAAATCCAACATTAACATCTGATGACTAATCTTGAAGGATGAGAGAAATCATCTAAATATTCATTGTAATACTTTAGTAGCTGGGCTCACTGTGTTGGACGATCATGCTCCTGCAGGAGCGTGTTTACTTCTGTTTGGAGATATTAAGATACATATGAAACATAGCAAACAGTCAGGTAATCTCTTAGCACAGCAGGCAGGCTCTCACCCTGTGAAAATGGAGCTTCAGGACCTGCTTTCGTTGTCTTGGCTCACATAAACCAGGAGGAAAAGTCATTTGACCAGATTTTGCCATGGCCAGACCAACAGTCTGCTCAAGTGCACGAATGTCTTCTGGGGAGTGTTGTCACTTCTCAGAATTGGATTGGAAAAGATAGAATATGACTTCCTCAGTAGATGGACACCCTGGAGGGGGTTCAGCTTGTCACACCAGATGAGAAGCGTCCTTTGCCTTTGTATTAAAGTTCATCTATATTTATTCAACTCAGATAAAATTAGGCAAGGGAAGTTTTAAAAAAACACATCAAACTCAAACAACTCAGTCTAAATGAAAAGCTCTGTCATATGCCACAGTAGATAACAATATTTGATATCCATGTTAAAATCCTTATTTTGAAATTTTAAAAGAAAAAATGAATATAAATGCAGTGGTAAAGGCAGTAAATTTATTTTCCTATAGTCTTGAGTATTGTGGCACTGCTCTGGTTTTGTGATAGTCTCTAAATAGTTGATGGTAATTCCCTTTCCTGGTAATTCAATTTTTCATTGAAAAGCAAAAGTGAGTCTTGTGTTACTACTTTTCCCTTCTCATTTTACATTTGTACCAACAATGTTTAGGAGCTGAGGTTTGCAGTAAGAGTTTTGAATAATACAGACATGTTTCTTTTTCTACCATAAAATGGCGAAGACCTTTCTCTAAGCATCCTGTAGATTTACTAATATTTTTCTTAACACTTGTGCCCTTACCTTAGATCACTGTATGCTGATTTCTGCATTCCTTTTAGCAAGCTTTTGTCTTTCCCAAGGTCCTTTTTCACTGTGAGTTGGAGTTCAGCAAGTGCATTCTGGTGTCTGATATTTTTATGAGCAGAGGTTTATTGCACCACTTGTCCCTTCTCTTCAGCATTAGAGGCCCTAACAGAGTCAGGCTGTTCTTTGCTTTCTGTGCCCATGTCTGGCTTTCCTCACGCATTTCATTTGTGCACCTAGGTGTCACAGGGAGCAGTTAATGCCTCAGTACTGACACTGGCTGGTGCTCATATGGATTTTATACCACCTGTCCAGCTGCGTGCAGTTCTAAAGGAAAGATGCCCGGTACATGAAAATTAGTGATACACATAGGAACAGGTCTTTTATTCTTTGAAGAACGGTTGAGTGAGAGTAAAGCCTTTGTGGCCTTCCAGGTGAAGAAAGGCATTTTCATCAGTAATATGCTACTTGTGCCACCGCTTCTGATAGCTGGGTTTGGACACCTCTATAAATAAGAATGATTAGATGATGCCCATTGCCCAAACCATTCCATGTTTCTGCGATGAAGTGCAATTTGCTGTGTAATCTTCAGTGTCCTTTTTAAACATACAGCTGAGGGCTATTGGGAGGTAGATTGTTTACTCAACTTTTTCTCCCCAGCACTGTGTAATTATTTTTCCATTGGCACTTTGAGTCACAAACTGCTATGTTTGGTGGTGCTCTGTCATCAGAAGGATTAGCCCTCCTTCAGAAAGCCTGATGTGAATGAAAGTGATTACTATTTCCTAGAATACATTGCAGACAAAAGAAAATGTAATTGCTTCAGACTGGAAAGTTAACCATAACAAATGTTGTCATCTTTTATCAATGATAACAACAGGTGAAATAAAGAAGGATAGGAAGAATTTTCTTGAGATTATGCAGGGTGTGTTGTAATTGTCTGTGACAGGCTGAACCCGAGGCTGGTCCTGACCCTTTTAAAATCTATTTATTCTTAGGAGACTAGAAAATAAAAGCCATGACTTTGCCAAAGTGGTACCACGTGCTTTGGGACAGTCTGGTTTTGTTTGCCTTGTCTCATGAATAAATTTTCATCAGGAAATAGCTCTATTGGGTTCAGACACAAACATTTATTTGCTGATGATCTAGTCGAATACTGTATAAAATTCATCTTATATTAGTCTGCAGAGGAAATATATTTATATGGTAAAATAATTATGGTCACATAGAGATATTGTATACAAAGGGCTATTTTTTATGCTTTTCTAAGGGTAGCTGGGTGATGGGGAAGAGATGATTTATGAGCTTGCTGCACTAAGCAGTGGCTTGAAGGCTTAAGAGACTAAATAATGCATACAGGATGCAAAATTTTTATTTGAGGGGAGAAGGACAAGAAATTACTTTTTTGTGTAGCTTCCAGTAACACAGTAATCTTGCATCATAGATTACTCTCTTTTACTAACTTGTCAAAATATAGAAATGAAAGAAACAGTAGGAGAAATTCCCCAGCAGTACTACTGTAGTTCCTTCCATTCTTCCTTACTAAAAAGCATCTGTGGAAGCTTTTTGATTCTTAATGGGGTAGCTGAAGTTTTATCCAGCTGTCTTGTATTAGACAAATACCAGATATTCTAGATACCAGCCACCTCTTGTGGACTCAATCAGTGTTGTATTTTCATTTCTGAAATCAGTTACTGTATTCTTAATTACTTGACTACTTAGAGGAATATTTTTGTCCTGTCAGCCACTTTCTGAAATGGAAAATATTTAAGATTTTATTTTGTTTGCATCATCTTTTGCCATTTTGTGTTATGCTTAATTAGAGATCATGGAAACCATGTTTGTCATCATTTATCGTGTCCTTTTGATGGACTTTTATATTGCTCTTCAATTTCTGCATATTTCTGATTACTGCAAGCACAATTCTCGTGGTTTGATGGTGTTTTAATTTTCCAGTCATTTTCACAGAATCACAGAATGGTTTGGTTGGGAAGGGATCTTTCAGTGTCATCTCATTCCAACTTCCCAGCCAGTGCATAACTCTTGTTACCATCAGAATGGTCATGATCATTAGGGACACAGTTTATTAAGCCCATTAACCAACAGACCTGCAAGCTTTATCCCAGGCAGTATTTTAGGTGTTGAAGGGGGAATGTAAATTTAAGAAAATTTAATGTTGCTCTATAGCCATAATTTAAAACAAATAATTACTTTTAAACTGGTTTAAATTTTCTTCTTCAGAAATAAAAAATGAGAACTAGTCTATGTACAATAATAGTAGTATGAGTAAAAAATAGATTAATCTGTAACTATCTTAAACATACATTTAGATTTCATATCTTCTTGGGATTACATGAGGTGCTACACTCTGCACAAGAATTTAAACAGACCATTTGTGTTAAATGAGATAATACTGAGTGGAGGGCATGCATGGTGTTTTAGGTAACCTACTCAGGAATTTCTGGTATTTATGTTCAGTCAAAATTCCCGAATTTTTAAGTGAAAACCTCAGAATTTCACAGGAAGTCTTACCAGAATTCAGTGCCAAACAGAAGTCTCAGTCTCCTTTGGAGCAGTTAGAAAAGCTTTCTTTTAGATTTCTTGTCGGATGTTATTGAAATCAGGACTAGAATTTATAGCATTCAGATTTAGGGGCCAAGCCCTGCTGTGCCTTCCCCTTTTTATCAGGTGAATAATGTCCAAGATGAGGTACAGCTTTGTCTCCTATTAAATTAGCTTTACATAACTGAGAGGGGATGGGATGTTGTTGCAACACCCCTGCCAGAGTGACTTATCCCACTGCGGTGTTATGTTACCTGCAGAACACTCAGATCATTTTCTCTAATTTTGCAGCAGATTGTTTTGAGGGGTTTTCCTCCTCTCAAATTCAGGCAGTGCTGCAATTTAGAAAATGATTAATCAATTTCATCTGGTTTTAGCTTGCTGTTTGTTTAACTGTGTTTATTTTTGATAGAACAGCTTCATGCATAGGACATAATTTGAAGAGTGCTATGAATGCTTATTCAGTCAGAGACAATAAAAGTGCAGAGAGAAGTATAAAACAGACAAATTTCATTTTCAAATTCATACCACTGATAAATTTCAACAGCATGAAAATGATTTGTAGATTTTCTGTTGAAATTCAAGCAAATGAAGTTATGTGTGAAACTTTTGAGGAAGAGAGACCTGGATACATGCAGAGGAACTTCCAAAACACTGAAGTGCTTGACTTGAGGAATTTGTGCTCTGATTCTGATGCACTTGCTGCTGTCTCACTTGAACTTTCCTGCTCTGACTGGAACGGATTTATCCAGTCCAGGACTAAGATATAATTGTTAATATTTAATCCTCAGTGTATACCCAGTATATTATTTGAAATAGACGTGACAATTGGCCCAGGGCAAGCACCAAGCACAAGTGTGTTGATGCTCTCCAGGTGCCTTTGTGGGACAGCCATTTCTGTTTCATAGGGGGGAACTACAAAGAAAAGGCAGCATTTTCCAGAGTTATGATTTGTCTGCTCCACAGTATTTGACAGGAGAAACATTCCTGAAAATGAATTAATATGGATTATGGATTGAGGAAATAAAGCAGTCTTTGCTTGGAAGCTGAGGTATCTGTAGGCTCTTCAGGGCCACGTGCTTTTACTGTTGGTGCACAGTGAAGCAGGAAAGAATGAAAATATTGATAATCCAGTTTGCTGCCTCCCTTGCTGGTTAGTCAAAGCTGATGCTATCTACAGCTGCAGGATAATTTCTAACAGTGTGAGATAGGGAAATAATATGAAACATTAAATTTGAAATTCATGTCACAGTGAGACAGCCTGCAACAACAGCTCTAATTTAGAGGCTAAACTGAGGAAATAATTTAGACAATCTTAGCTCACTTAGCAGCAATAAAACAGAGAGGGAAGTACTTCACTAAAAGCCGTGCTAGATGCTAAGGAAGCCTCACACTGTACTTAAGAAAGTTTGTCCAAATATGACAGGACTGTATTTTGAAGTCCCTTTTTCTTGATAAACTGTTCAGGAAGAGCCATCTACCCATGGAAACTTTATCAGTTTTTTTTTTTTTACTGATACAAATGTAGAAGGTATTTCTACTTATCTCCTGGCTAAGCTCACATTCTCCACTCCGAACTGTGAAAATATCAGAAGAAAAATTACTCAAACACACATCATGGCCCAAAGCTGGGTAACCATCTTTTCTGTTAGAGTAACGTCTAAAGTGAAAAAATGAAGTAAAATATCTGTTGCAGGCACATAAAAGATACTACTGTAACTGGGTTGCTGCTGCAAGGAAAGAAAAGTGGTTTGGAGTGTTTTTTCTCTTCTTAAATGTAAAGAATATCTTGGTTTAGGGTTCTAGAAGGCATTTCTGTCCTTCACACAATATCCTGTGATACTTTGCTTATAAATGATGTTTGCTGCTTGCTTGGCAGTGAAATGGCTGCTAACTTTGCCATTACAATGGTTTTTGCCTCTTCATATTTTTAAGTGTAAATAATAAAATAAATTTTAAAATGAAAAAGGGTGTGTATAACTCAGACTTCAGACTTAGCACACTGAGCAGGAGTGAGTACATCATATACGAGGAATAGAACTCTCTGAAGTTCAACCTTCCCTCTTCCTTCCTGCCCAGGGTGCTACACAGTATTTTGCTCTTTTAATGGTAATTCTTGATTAAGGTTGAAGTTTAAAAAATGGCTGGGAATATAATTAAGTGTTCTTAAGAAATGAAAATATATAATGAAAGTGAAAACTAAGCGAAACTAAAAATTAAAAAGTGAAAAGGAGTTTAGTATGGAAATAACTTCCAAAAAGCAAGGAAAATTTTTTTCTTAAAAGCAGGATCTCTGCTATTCAGCTGTTCTAATGGTGTGCTTTTAAATATATTAAGGAGCTGAACTAAATAATGCCTGTACTTCTAAACCTTTTCCAGTAAACTCACACAGGTGCTTCAAGATCCGCAAGAAGAGCTCCAGACTAATGACAGTGTGTTAAATCTTGTTTAAAAGCCAGAAGATATCCAGCCTGAGCAGAATAGTAAAATGAGGTGTGGAGTGTAGGTGAAGCAGAGAACTTTGTCTTGTTTCTCCATGGATGTCCTACAGTGCTGAGTTCCCCTTCAGGGACCTGCTGGTTCTGCCATGCCTGGTAAGGGGCTGCTTTCTTCCGGCCAAACGGAAGAGCTGGGGCTGGTGCTATTGGATAATTGGTTCACAGTGCAGTAGGATCAGTAATTCTGTGTATTGTAAAAGTTGGTGCAGTTGTGAGATTTGGTTTTAGTGACAGATTGGTGACCTCACAGTTCTCATTGTAACGTCACTGAGAGGTACTTCACTGATATTTCTGTATCATTTACAGCGATATTTCAGTATCTTTATTACTTTCTTGCTTCTAGTGTGGAAATGACCTGCCTCATATATCTCTGCTGACCCCTGTTCTAGCTCTCAGACCATTTCATGACCACTTGCACACTTGTGTCAGCCACAAAGTGGATAAAACACAGAAAGCCTTGCTGCACATTGATTTGCTCTATGGCAGCACTATTACTGCAGATTATTTGTTTCAGCTTATCAGTGAAGAAATCCTATACATCACTGACTGGGGATAAAATAAAAGCATAAAGAAGTAATAATTGTACAGGGTAGAAAAGTGTGCAGAGCAAACTCTTACTTTGCAAAAGTATGGTAACACATTGACCTGTAGTGAGCTGCTTAGGTGTAAAAAAACCTGGGGAAAACTGGCCTTACATATTTATGACTTGAGAAAACACTGGCTCTCTCAGTGAATATAAATGTGAATATAAGTCAGGTCCTTAGGAGAACTTAAGGGTTGGAATTTCTGCCAAAGTTCCAATATGTTTAATCCATTTTCGCTTCAAGGCAGGGTCTTTTCTAAATGTTGGGCCATAACAGACAATTCTATCTACAACCTCTTGCAGATCTAAAGAATAAAAAGCTTTCAGAAAAACAAATGAAAATCCTTAGCAAACTGATTAATGTCCAGTCCTAAATTAATGCATAATGCAGTATTTTAGACTAAAGAAGGAAAAAGCACCCTAATGTTTTCCAAAATTGTTCTCAGCCCTCATCTAAAACTTTTGTATAAGTGCTGTGCATTGTTTGCCAGATAACAACAGTTGGTTGTAATTTAATTGTGAAATGCAAAAAACTTCCTAGAAAATTTTCTACTTCTTGCAATATTGTTCTCATCCAGGTAGGGCCAGATCCCCCAAACTCAGATCTTCCCTCAGGAAGGAGAGAGAAAAGCAAAAAGTTTCTTCTTGTACTGTACTATTTAGTTATCAAAGCAATGCTGTAATACAAATTCATAGTGATTTTAGACCCTATACCTCTTCATGTATTTAATTTGTGTATTTCTTTTACTCCCTCTGAAACCAGGCTTAAAAGGCAAATTCTCAGTGTCTGTGGGATTCAGCAGTATTCATGGCTAGAGCTGGTCATGTATTTCTTTTACAATCCTGTGGTGGCCTTATTGTTGGTTTCTGAAAAAGAGTGGCTTTATGGACAAATTTTCCATGTTAGATGTGTAAGAATTATACTAGGGACCTCGTGGATACTAAAAAAGTAATTTCCTAATAGTCGCTAGTTCAATGAGGATTTAAATGTATTTAAAAAATTTGCATGCTTTAATCTCCTTAATTCTTTAGGAAATTTGGTCTTGTTACCCTTCCTTTTTGAGTAATTTTTGGCAGAGCTGAACGCATCTGGAAAAAGAGAATCTGTGAGCAGAAAATGCATAATTTGGATACAAAACACTTGCCTTTTGGATGTGCTAGCCAATAAATAGCTGGGATTTAATGATCTCCTAAGCTGAGCATTAGTAGGCTCCCTGCTTTGGATAAGATGCCCAAAGAGGCTTTGCTGGCAGACATCACTCAGGAGTGGAAATGTTGGCTCTCCTGCTTTCTGAAATAGATTTGTGATGTTGTTGACTTACCACCTTCTACCCTTGTCTCTTAATTCCTTAGGGGTTTATACCTCACTCATGTTCCTGTGGTTTTTTCCCTGCTGAAGCCCAGAGCAGGTACCTTTTACTGAGCAGGTCCATTCCAGCAGTTCTGCCTGTGAAGGGGATTTTACCCTTTTTTTTTTTGTGTGTGTGGCTCTGCCCCTCAGGCTGCCCCACAGCTTTCTGACAGCACAAGGGTTTCTGTGGATGTCCCAGAGAAAATCTCAGATGGGGGTTTGGATCCTTGGAAAAGGGGCAGTACTGCAGCATGTGCAGCTTCCTCATGTAGGAATTTCCCATCAGTAATCAGATCTCTTATCTGAAGGGCACTAAATCAAGATGTTGGAAAACCTGCAAGTTTTCATGTTTCTCAGACACACTGTTTAGAAGTGAAATTAAAGGTATGTAAATGGATAGGAAACTGTTCTTTTCACTTTGACAGCTATGATCATGTGTAATATTTGGTATTTGGAAACTGCAGAACAGCTGGTGTCTTGTAAGAGGCTTGTTGTGTTTTACCTGATTTTGAAAAATTTACCTGAACTTTCTGGAAACAGCCTTGGCTTGCAAGGCAGTTTATTGTCCTTTCTATTTGAATAAAATTCTGTAATTCAATGTTATTCAAATTGAAGAGACTCTTGAAATGCTGTTAATTATTGCCTATGTTTTAGAAGTTTAGGAGAGTTCTTAGTCAGAGATGTTAAAACCCATAATTGGCATGTAGTCAGACATCAAATGTGTGATGTTCTATTACAGATGCTTGCTGATTAGTTCTAGTAAAAAATCAAATTCTGGTATTGTGTGGTTGAAAGTTAATGATTCAGAACTGACTGGATGATGTCTTCAGATCAGCTTGATTTAGTAAAGGTGTTTAGGCCAGAAGACTCTGTGAATACATGGTCAGAGTAGCCAGCCCCAGTCTGAGGGTGGAGTAGAGTTTTCCCTGTTTGAGACTTGAAGGAAAAGGTCCTGAGATCTCAAAGTTGCACTGAATCCATATTTTCACTCTGGTTGGGTGACTCTGGCTTTTAGCTGTTGCAGTTTAGCCTTTTTTGTCTTGTGCTGCACCTGACCTTCTGTCTTTGTTCTATCCCGCAAGCTTTAAGATCTTTGTAACATCTCTCTGTTAATTTTATACATGAAAGTTTTGCAGTCCTTTTATATGCATATTATCAATTTCATAGAGGTCATTTAAATCCCAAATTTCCCACACTGATTCAATAGTAGTTGTTCCAAATATTTGCAGCTCTACTTACTTGTAACTGCAGATATGTGGTGGGAGCTGTAATGTGAATTTCTGGGAGATTAGCACTGGCTGTTCTGAGGTAACTTGGTAAAATGTTCCTTTGAGGTGACTCTTGGATTTGGTCAGTACTTTTTAGTCATTATAGCTATAAAAGAGCCTTGTGTTTAGAAGAACAGTATTTGCAACCCATGGAATTTTGTATTTAGAACCAATGGAAGAAAAAAAGGTCCACACTGCTGTATGTTGATTCACTTCAGCATGTTTAAAAACAGTCTTCCCTGGAGATGTGATTGCTGGGTCATGGAAAAAAGCTGTGAGGAGACTGAAACAAAGCAGGGAAAATGAGGAAGCAGGTAGGAGCAATCAAAGCAAAGATGTATCATAGAACAAAGAATAAGAGGAAAGGTAACAGATAAATGTATTTTTTAAAGCATTGAGTGGGAAATTAGTAAGCATATACAGTGCAATTAGATGTGCTGGTGTGTGTACTATGTTACCTCTGAAAAGCAGCGTTTTCAGTTGAGAAGATGCAACTAATGGAGGCTTCCCTTCTTGCTTTGATTTCAAGATAATTATTATGTGTTAAAGTCCAAAGAGCCAGTGATGAGTCAGGAAGTCTACAACTTTCAAATACAACGATTGTTGCTAACAGTTTATTGTTTTATATCCTGTCATTGTTACAATGAGCTCGTGAGCATTTGTTCTTACCTTTTCTTCCCTCTGATGGTAGCCTTCTTTGAATCCCATCACTCAAAGTGGGAGTGATATTGTCTACTTAAAATCATCTTCATTCTTTTCTCTATAGCCAAGTACAATATTCTTCATTCTCTTCTCTATATAATGATGTGTAACAAGTTCAAGGAAGAGCAACAGAGACAGTGCAGAAGAATGTTTTTTGGATGCACTTAAAGACTTGAAGAAAATCCCCCAATCCATTTTATTTTCTCTTAAGTACTGAATAGGGTGCTGGATATCAGGATAAGGTAGAGTTCACCAAGACTGTGATATCTGCTGACCTCTATTTCTATTTTGCATAATTAATTGACTAAACTATCAAGAACATGTGAATGGAGAGTATAAGGGACCCATGTTTCCTCAGATAAATAAGGTCATAGCCCTGGAGAATGTTCTGCACAGGAATAAACATTTTTATGAAACTTGAATTTAAAGGAAAATTTGAGAAGTCAGCGTGGATTCTAAAGAAGGGGCAGCACAACAGCAGCTTTTCTCTGTTGGTGATTAATTTTGCTGCAGGCATTCTGTATCAGCTGGAGTTTTCCCAGTGTGTTCTGAAGGAAATGGAAGTCTACACTGCAGGTCCTAAAGTGAAAAACAGCCCCTAAAATATGTGTATAATGATCTTCCTCTCATATGAAAACAATCTGTTTTTTCTTGAAAACTTTGGAGAAAAAAAATTTAATCTTGTGCTGGTCAATAATAAAGCTGTCATTACTTGGTTTTTTGAGGAGCGATATATGAGTATCTGAAAAGCATTCTAGTGGTATGTGACTAATAATTGGGTAAAGTTAATGAGTAGCATCTGTTCTGCTACAACAACAGCTTTAAAAAGCTGTCCACTCTTGAAGATGAAGGATGCTTGCAGATGAGTGGCATAGTAGCTGTTGAGGGCTGAACCAGCTATTAGTTTCTTAAAAGGGGGATTCTGCTTCAGAGAAACCAGCAAGGTTCACTGATTAAGAGTAGATTCTGTCATTCCCCTATCCTAATGTCTCAACACATCAGGTTGACACTTCTGCTTCTATCTAGACTCACACAAAATGAATGAGCAGAACTTGCTAGTCATTATAAGCTGGGTGGATCATCTTGAATATTTGACAGGTCTAATATTATTCAGGTCTTGTAAAACTTGCAGTTTTACCAGAGGGTGCCCCAGCAGTTATTTGAGTGACCCATCTGTCGGTTCTGCTCCAGCAGTGCCGCGAGCAGGGTTTCCCTGGCCGCCTCTCCGGGCGCGTTCCCGGCCCCGGCAGCGCTGGCTCCGAGCGGGGCTGAGCCGGCGGGGCGAGGGCAGCGCAGCGGGCGCATCCTGCCGCTGAGCGGTGATGGCGATGCGCTGCAGCCTCATCACTGTCATTAGCGCGCTGTAACCAGGCTGCCGCATGGCTTCTCCAGCTAGAAGAGATATTACCGCTGTCCCTAATTACCACTTCTGCCTTTGCAATAGCTGCTTTTGGCAGACCGTTCCTAGCTGTTCTGGCTCTGTCCATCCTGCATTTTTTGTCCTCTCCTATGGGTATCCAGATGCACGGATTTGATTCTCTTCATACACCTTGGAACCTGCAGAAGGGGGAGCAGCCCTGACTCAGGGCGGTTCCCTTTCACATCACACCATAGCCATGTTCTTTGCATAAGGTGTTGGCTCTTGCTTACCCAGCTTAGAAGCCAGTTGCTTCTCTTTATTCTTATCCTGTCTCTTTCAGAAGAGCACCGGAGTAGCTTTTCACAAACTGCCTGTAAGCAATAAGCGGGCAGCACACCTTCTGAAGCTATGCAGGTGTGAACCCTGTGCATCTGGAATGGCTGTTGCAGCCAGAGCACCCATCCACAGAAGGAGCCATTTCTGTGGAGTACTGTGCTGGCAGGGAAGCCTTTGCTCTAAAAAGGAGGTGGCTCTGGAACTGTGGGCTGTAATTCTAATAACTATTGCAAGTATTTAGTGTAAAATTTTTTTAATGCTCCAGTGCTCTAAGATTCATCTTAGGTTTGAGTATGACAACAGTCCTCTTTTCTTTATATACTGATCCTCCAGCAACAGCAAAAACTTACAATAATTCCTCAGACCTTTATTTTGCAGTCCTGTTACCAAACCTGTTTTTTCTCAACTCTGCCCTCATGCATATTATGCATGTTTCCCTTAGCATGTGAACAATAAGGAACCATTTCACTCTTTCTCGAACCTGCTGCGAAAAACCTCTCCCAGAAATGATAAATTACACTGCAACCTATGTTTTGCAAGCTACAATCACTTTCTAGCTTTGTTTCATTATGTTTGATTTTTGTAAATCCTCAGTAGTTCCAGACTAAAAATCAGAAAAGCCTTAGGAACTCTTCCTGATGTATTTTGTGGCTCAAAAAATGTGAGTGATGTACAGGTATTCCTTGTGCTGTGAGTACTGTTGGGCAGTATTGTAACCATGGAGGCTTTATGTTAATCACAGATGAGCTTTTACTATGTATGAGTTCATTCTAACAAAATCCCAATTTTAGGCAACTTGTTAAAACCCTGAATTTTAGTTCAATAATCCACTCTAATTTCTAGCTTGATTTTTATAGCTTCTTTCTGTAATTATATTCACAAATGTGCCAAAATATGCACATTAATCTTAATAATTTCTGTTAATGAGTTACAAATTTTATTTCATATCATGGGTAGGTACATCTCACAGGGCTGCTCTGCCTGTTCAGTGGTGGTTCCTGGAGCTACTCAAGAGATTTTAATAGAGGATGCTCTCTTAACTTCATCACCAAAACAAATGCAGTGCTTGTTTTGCACAAAATTTAAATGTGAAGGCAGCACTAAAGACAAAGGAGCGAGGAGGCAAGCTTGAGCAGCTCTCTGCTTGATTATGAGATGCTGGGGGTTGAGGGAATGCTCTCTGCCTTTGTGAGACAAAAAAGAAATTTGCTAAATTCCAGCGCAATTTTGTAGAAATTGCTGGTACTGAGACACATTCCTGTGCAATATTAATTTGCAGGAGCTAGAGAGAATATCCTGTGAAGCCTGAGCAGTGGATAGCAAAACTATATGAATAGGGAAACGATGGGGATTTTAAAGGATAGTGCTTATAAATTTGTTACAGATTAGGTTTAGCTGTGGTAGATAACAGAAATCTAAATAACACTTCCATATGCATAATCTACCTTCAGAGTGTAGTTGGAACTAAATTTGTGAATAGAAAACTGCAGGATTTTATTGTGCATTTCCTGGAAGGATTTTAATGCAATCCAGGTATTGAACAAAGTTGGGAAATAACTGATTTAGATTTAACTATCACCTTGGATACAAAGCATTTTAGGGCTTCTGTATTTTGTTTTAGCTATTCAGAGATGTCTTAGACCAGAAATCAGCAAGTGTTTTCATTTGAACTATATAGAAAATAGTTTTCTGCAAATTTTTTTTTGGTGTAACTCAAGGTCTTTAATTGGAATTTTTGGACTTGACCAAAAGCAAGAAATATTTTTGCTAATCAGAAATATGCTTTTATCTTACATTCCATACTTCATGCATGATTCAGTCTATCATATTTTCTGTTTAAATTTTTATCACACATTATTATGCATGCTTATAAAATAGTGTTTTCACTGAACTCAACAGATACTTCTTATTAAAAGCTTATATGAAAGGGAAACACGTTGATAATATAACCACCTGAGCTGCAGTTGGTGAAGCAAACAGGAAAGATTTTCCTCACAGCTTAAGATAAAACCTTTCAAGAACAGAGAGAGAATATTCCCAGCCTCCAAACCCTGAAAAAGAGCTCTCACTAGAGAAAGAGACTTTCAGGCCTTTGTTGCAAGTCTAAGGTGTTTTGGATTCCTGGTGTTTCAGGTTTCATTTGGGTCACATTTTCCTTTTGTTTAAAGAAATAAGTCATGCAGGAAAGCTGTGTTTACTGTCTGTAGTCGAGACATTTGCTTATCAAAGATGTGTGAACTACTGCTGCTTACTACAAGGTTTTCTATTTTAGCCACTCCTGCTTTTGTTGGAATTCATCTACAAAAGAGGCTTTGGTAGTTAATGCCTTTCTTTACATGAGGGAGGAAGTTCTAGTTGCTGTAAACATAGGCTATGACTTTGATGAGAAGTTTCCTTGTTTAATGAGAGAAGTTGTGGGTTTGTTTTTTTTTTTTTTTTTGAGTGAAGCCTTACTTCCAAGGATTCTATGAAAAACCCATTAAACCTGAAGAGGCAAAGCAGCGGAACAACAGCAGCTGTTCTCAGGAAGTCCTCGGTGCTAGGAGCTGTTATTGGAATTGAAGGTCAGCAAAAACAACTGTGTTCACTTGCTGTCATGTGTGTGCTCTCCCTCCACTGTAAGTCAAGGAGCTCGTCATGCCTATTGCACTGCAGAAAATAGTTAAGATTGCCAGAATGTTATGTCCAATTACATTATTTGCAGTTAGAATTCAAGATTTTGTTGAGCAACTACCAGAAAATGTAATCTTTTGCAAAAAATGTGATATCAAATATATTGTGATCACCTCAAAAGACACGAGGAACTAACTTTTGCCTTTTGGCTGAGGACTGCAGGAGAGAGAAGAGGGAGTTGTAGAGTTGGAGGAAAGAGCACAGCAGCAACCTTGGCCAAGAGAGATGGAGCTGGGAGGGCAGACTGGGCAAGAAAGGGTTCATCAAGAGCATTCTGTTTCATCAAGCTCAAAGAGAAGCTTTGGGCAGGACAGTAAAAGTCTTGCTGATGAAGGATAGACAGGAGCCCCATGTAAAGATTTGGTAGTAACTGCAGGGGCTCTACTTGCAGTGCAGTTAGGGTTGTTTAGGGGGAGCTGTCAAGATTGCACATTGCTTTGATAATTGGGGTGTAAGACGTATAAATAAATTACTTATGAACTGACTTGAAAAAAACCCTAAAAAAAACCCTCTTTAGATAAACTTGCAGCCTGCTAAAGAACAACGTTGTTTGTGTCAGAGATCTGAAGGGTGACAGGTTGTTGAACAAACACCAAGAGAGGAGCTTGTCTGTAGGAAAAGATGTGGAGAACAGGTCCTGTGACACAAGGACTTAATTGCATTAACTGCAGTTCTATTGCCAGTGCAGGCAGTGCCTTCCTGTGAGACTGAAATGCTTCTGTTTGAAAACCTGCTCAGGGGGCTTTCCTCGGCCTGGGGACATTGCTCTTGTTTATTCCAGAATTCAGGGCTCAGTTACCCTTAGAGTGAAAATTGTCAGTAAATGGAAAAAGATTTTAGGTCTTTACTTTTGTTTTGAAATATAGTGAAATAAATCCTAATACTATTTTTGTTAGCTATGAAAACCCTTCTGATTTATAGGTAATGCAAGGAAGATCTTTCCAGTACTATTTTTGAGAAGCTATGTTTTTAATTTGAATTGCATTAAGCATGTTTCCCCTCCAAACGTGACCAGGGACTTTGACTTCTGCTGCAATAATTTATTTATAATTTTTTCAATGACCCCTTTCTATAGTTGTATAAAAATAAACAGACGTGCTTTTACCTTTGAAGAAATTTACTTGTTTAAACACTTTAAACATGCTCTGTCTTTATTTTATCTTTATTTTGAATATTTAATTTCTAGTGTTGCTCCACTTTTAATGTTTCATAGGAATCAGAGCACCTTTTCATATTACTTGGAATTGATTTCACTCTAACCTTGGCTGTAACCTTAGTGACTCTTTGTGAGGATGTTTTGCAGCTTGCAGTGATCTAGTTAGTAGCAATGGATTTAATAGCAAGTTTGTAGTTTTTTCCCTGTAAAATGACAAGGAGATAAATTCTGTCTTTTAGACAGTTTTTTAGAGATATCTGAACTAGACAAAGAGAGTCTTTCCATGGAGCCAAACAGGAACTCCAGAGGCTTACAGTGACCAAAGTAACACCCAGGCCTCTTCAGAATATGTTTCTGAGTACTGTAGATGTAGCAAAAGCCGCAGAAGTCTTCAATATTTTAAATTTCATGTGAGAAGCTGAATAATAGGGGGTTGGCCACAGAATAAATGAGTGATTTCAGTTCACATTTAATGCTGGGCTCATAGGGTCACACGGGTTCTGGTTAACTTGAAGCATATGAACAGTCATGAGCCTACACTCTGGTGTTCAGCCTTTGCTCAAGATTTGAGTTGAGGTATTTAAATCTGACTTCTAAGAAGATTTAGGAATATGTTTGATTAAAAATTTGAGATTAGTAGCTCCACACCCACATTGTAAAGGAGATTACTTGTGTGCTTAAGATCTGCCTTTAATCTTGACATTTAACTTGAGTGCTGGGATTAAAGCAGAGAACGTGGGTACATAAGATTTATATGGGTACCTACAGGTACTGAAAAGTGGCTATGAAATGATTTGGGTAAACAGTACAAAATCCTCTAATACTTTAGAATGTTATCTGCAGGGAAAATAATTTCTTGAGTTTTCCTAAATTTAATAATGGGCATAAAAATGATGAAAGTCTTCTAACACTTAGATTTTGGGGTTTTTTCCTGTGTCAGTTCACCTTTTAAATAAAACATACAGCACTAAATTCTGGCTTTAAAATGATATTTTTTGAAATTCACCGCTGTCATTTGCTCATAAAGATGAGTATTCATTTGATCTGTGCATCAGTTTGCCTCATATTATTAATTTTACAGGCAATAGAAAGCTCTTTGGTTCAGGTGTTCTACAGATCACCATACAGGAACGTTGAATGTAAACTTCTGCACTTAAAAATATAATAAGAAGCATGAATATTTATGATTTAATAGTTCTCTGAGGCGCAGGGAAACCTCAGCTTCTGTGAACTAACCTTGACAAACCTTTAGAATTGGGCCCATTTACATTTGCAAACATGCCTGAGTGACCTGGAACCTCCCAGCAGCAAAAAGAATGAATCCATACAGATTCTGATCCAGACAGGTGTTTGGTTTGTACAGTGTTTGGGTCAAATTAATAATGGGACTAATCCTAAACATTCCAATGCAGTTTCCCTCCTTGCCTTTACTTCACTTTTAGAAGGCTGGTCACAGCTCAAATAGGTGCAAATTGCTAGTACAGGATTGGCATAAGGTAACAGCAAAAACCCCGAAAGCTTTTTTTGTGGAGGTCATACTATGTTTCTTTGCTGGGTATTGTACTTGGCTAATCAGCAGAAAAGATGCATACTGTGTACATGTGTAATATTTATAAGAAGGCGCAGCTGGGACCAAGATTTGGATTCCTTATTTCAGTTCTGTTTACCCACTATTCTCCCTTTCATGAAAAAAATGTAATCATCTATAGTGGGGAAAAAAAATCATCGGCAGAGGATGAGAATAAATTCTGCTACCAGCTGTGGATGCACTAGAATTCAGTATCAAATAAATGAGTAGTTTGGCCACAGAGAGACAATGTCTTCTACAGACAAAATGTTTAGAGACAGATAGGTGTTGTTTTTTGAATAGACATTGAATGTTAGAAAGTTCAATACAAGCCTGGATATCTCAGCAATAACAGCTACCTTAACACTGTTTTGTAACCATGGTGGAAGCTGTAATGGCCTCCTGAGTTCACATTCTGTCCCATTATTTGCACTAATACAATTTTCTAGCGCAGAAAATGGAGTGGGATGTTTTTCTGAATGTACATACTTAGCATAAAATGAAAGCAAAAGTGGGTTTTGACTGTGAGATAGCTGGAGAGCTCCTGCAATCCCCACAAAGGCTTTCTTTGTGCCCTCTCAGCTGTGGCAGTTGCAGTTAATTACAAACCCTTTCCCCAGAGGTGCCCTGGCACAGCACTTATTGTGCTGGTGAAGCAGCACTGGCCTGCACTGAAATGGGCAAATTATCTCATGTGCTCCTAGGAAAAAGCAGGGATAAAGGGAAGTCACTGCTAACCAAAGACAGACATTTAAAATCTTTTGGGAGAGTTAGCATTTGGCTTTCAGAATTCTATGGGGATACTGCTGCAGACAAGGTAGAAAGTAATTTAAAAATTGCTAATTTTAATTGGGGGGGGGGGGGTATGAAAAATTATTCAACAGCAGCACTGGACATTGGGGGGATCCAGAAATATGAACAGGCTTGCAGTCAATAGGAAATGTCCCCTAAGAATTGTCAGGATGTGAAACAACCTCTTAAATATAAATAATTCGAGGTGAATACCTTACACAAGGGACTTACATGTCTTTTAAAGACTGTGAAGTGTTTTTATCTGGTTTCAGCTGCCACACTCTAGCCAGGGCTCTGCCTCACCAGATTGCATTCTAATTGCTTGTGCTGGGAAGGAATTTTGTGTGGAGTTGTGGTTCTCTTTGGTTCCTGACCCCCTGACAGATGGATTCGTGTCCGGCTTCATCATCCTGAAGTCTGTTCTCCAAGGAAGTGAATGATGACCATGTCACAACCATCCTGCCACGAAACTGCTATTAATGGGGATTTCTATTGGTAGCAGCTAGCATTGATTGTTTTCTCTTTCTCTTGCTCTGCAGCTGCACACTCTGCACACTCTATCCAAGGACAAACTGTCCCCCAGTGGCTTTTTAAAAATATTTTTTGATAATGCCAAGGACATTCCACCCAAAAAAACCAAAAAAGGAGTCCAATTTCTTTTGACCAGTATGAATAATACTTCAAATTGTTTCATGAAATGGGCCTGGGAAAAAGCCAGTCCAAGGGAAAGAATGAATATATGGAAACACAATCATAGCAGATTGGTAGAATTTTTGGCATGTTTTCTGAACAGATAGAATGCACTCATTTTTTTTGCCAAAAATGCAGTTACCAGGGCTGTACCTGAAAGGTTCTTTGAAATCATACTGATGGAACGCAGATCCAGAATAGAACTCTTAAGTCAAATAATATCACACTATATAGAAAATGTTTATGTGGACGTGTTTCCTCTCTCCTTCCAGAAGAGTAGTCTCAGGGAGAAAGTCTGTATGGATATTTACTAATAAAGATGTATTTGAGAACAAAAAAGAAATATGTACATCTCAGCTGGAATGAGCTG
This sequence comes from Calcarius lapponicus, assembly GCA_039654755.1. NCBI lineage: Eukaryota > Metazoa > Chordata > Aves > Passeriformes > Fringillidae > Calcarius > Calcarius lapponicus. The sequence continues at coordinate 8,573,139 of CM077471.1, forward strand.
TTGGTACTTAAAAGGCAGAGCGATTGCTGAGTTGGAACTTGGAACCGTGTTCACTTTCAAGTAAATAATTTGGGGCTGAAAAGTTCTGTTATGAAAAAATGGCTTCTTTACTTCCAGTATTCTGGAATTTGTAAAAGGACTATCTGAAACCTGAATACCAGCATTTTTTTAGTCTGCTCTAATGACACAGCATTTTATCACTAATGTTAATATTTAACTACTAATATTTAGAATTCATAAGTGTATTCTAGGTGCATCTGATCTGAAAGGAAAGAAGCAATACACAATTGTCTCCATAGAACATTATCTCAAGGGAAAGTCAACAAAAGTCACAAAAGTTTAACATGTTCTTGTCTTGCATTGAGTTCATCCCCTGTAGTGTAATATAAACTAGAAGGGATGAAAGCATGACTGGTTTTAGTAATGTGAGGGATGTGTGTTGGACATGTTTCCTTATTAACTCATTTCAGCAACAGTTATTTAAAAAAATAGTGAATTTAGTGTCATAGTGACTTTAGGACAAGTGAAGTTAAATAAAACCCAACAACTGCCATGATAAACCAGCAAGATGGTTTAATGCTTGAATAATTTATTATTGAATAAATAGGAAAAGTCTAATCCAAATGAATGAGAGGCATAAAAAGACGTTTTACAAGAGTAACTGTTTAGACTTGAGGAGGGACCACATCAGTTATTTGGACAGTAAAAAGATGTTGCTATTTCAATTCAATTTGTATATTCTGAATTTTAAATTTCTGGCCACAGAACCAAAATCCTGATTTTCTGTTTCTTTTATCTGCCACAGTAATTTTGTTTATTCAAATGACTTCTTAATTTCATCTTTGCTGTTCCACATTCATGGTGGTATCTGTACTGTGCCTTTTTGGTTCAAGGTTTTCTGAAAGATGGTTCAAGACATACAAAGAAATGGCCTAAGTTTTTAACTTCTTTAAATATGTGACTTCTATTGGCAGAGTACAACGGTGTCTGAATAATTTTGGCAGGAAAATGAATAAGAAAGTGGTTTAGGTGCCCTGGGAAGAGCTGCAGACTCTAGGAGGGAGACAGGGGGTATGATCTGAAGCAGTTTGTGCCCAGCACTGTTCTATTTCAGTCCTGGTGAGCTGTGCCTTGTCACTCACGTCCCGGGCGCTGCTGCCTCTTGTCACAGATGTGTCAGCCCCCATTGCCTCCAACAGCCCTGGCACAGCAACACTGCTGTAATGACTTCCCCAGAAACAGATGGAGGAAGCTGCTGGGAAACATCGTTTATGATGGTGTATGGGATTTGTGTTGCTGGTAATCATGTTAAAAACATTTCTGTTTCTCAGGTGATATGGTTTTTGTAATTGGTGTTGGTACTGGGACACACGGCGTGACCTTCCCCTGGTTTAAGTGGGCTTCAGCTCTTCCTTTTGCTTTGTTTTCCCATTCCATATTTCAGCTTAACCAGAATAATAAAAAAACACTTGGATGTGCTGGGTCCTTAGTGCCTTTTCTCTTCCTTGCTGTGAATTGAGTGGCACTGTCAGAGAGGAGGAGGCTCAGGGTTCTGTTTGCTTGCTTTAAATTGGGTGTCCTTGGGCTGTATCACAGTCGAAATACTGTGAATACTGAATACATTTAATCTCCAGATAAAAGTTTGTGTTCTTGAAATTAACAAGGTTCCTACCAGTGGTGGCAATGTTTTCACAGAAAATGAGAGAGGAACAAGAAAGTGTATTAGTGGATCATAGAGTGACTGAGAAAAACAAATTTATTACCTATTCAGCGGGGGATTTCACTGGGAAAGAAGCACAGTTGCATAAAGAGTTGATGAGAATTTGTCTTGGGATACTGTGTCTGTCTCTGGTTACTCAAGATCAAGCAAAGTGAATTCAAAAAGATGGAGTGTAAAGTTCTGTTCCTTTGAGGTTAAGAGGGAATATACCACAGGGAGGATGGGGGAATAGGAAATGTCAGAAGGAGGGTGGCTTAGGGTTTTGAAACATCAGTGAAGTGTAAATTGTGTTGTGCCTCTCATTGAAAATTAAAAGTGGGAGTATTTTCTAGAAGAAAAGAACCACACTGTTATATGATACCTGCACAGAATGTTGTTGTGTTTGGAATATTATGGCTATGGAAATGAATTTCCTAGATTTAATAATTTGAGCCAGAATTTATTTATTATTATTATGATTATTATGAACCTGCTCATGAACCTGTGAAGTGACTTCAGCTTTTGAGAATATTTTTATACTCCCATATATTTGGTAATGTTTTGAATAAATCATCTTTAATCTATTTATTTGATCATGAGCTCTTTGATTTTCTCACATTTTATTAATTATTTTGCAGTATATAATTGGTTACTTAAGTACTTTCACTAAATTGAAAGCTTGGAGATACTTTTTAAATAGCATTGAGCATAGTCAAAAATGAATATTAATATATTTACTGAATATTTGAGTATAGCCAATAACCAGTATTTTTATTTGCAGCTATGTGTTTCAGACAATATTCTCATGTTTTGCATAAAGTGTAACTTTTCTTATCATCTTTCGTGCAAGTAGAACAATCCTTTGAGCATTTTTTTAATACATGAATTCTGTCCATCTGTATTGATTGAAAAAAAAAAAATTAGTTTCAGAGAGCTCAAGGTCTAAGAGCTGTTCCTATAAATGTTGTGGAAGTGAGTAGCCTGGAAGTGGGAGGATTCCACAAGGGATGCAGCTGGCAGATCTGAGGGACCTGCAATTTGCAGGTGAGGTCCTCATTGTCGAGAGGCACAGCAGCTCCAGCTCCCTCTCCCAAAGGTTACCCCAGGAACCTGCAGCTCTCAGCTGCCTGCATCCATGAGGAGCCTTTCCAATGAGTAGGAAATTTTGGAGAGAACAAGAGAAGGGAGCTATTATGAGCAGAGGCAGCACGGTGCAGGAGGTCAGCTATAAATAGCTGTGAGAGGTTAGGACATGCATTGCCACTGAGGGAGGTGTTCATTTGTTCTGCTAAGGGATGATAGTGGAACTTCTGTGTACCAGATAGCACAAAAACACGTTCTTAGGATTTAATCCCTGCTCAAAGGAGTTTATATTTCCAATGGGAGAGAAGAAACACAGCATATAGATACACTATGTGAGTTACAGTTAGTGCAGTAAGAGATTTAAATGCAAAGCATGAATCCATGTGAACAGAGTCGAATTGTAAACAAGGTCAGGCTACAAAACTGCAAATTCCCAGAGCAAAAAGACAAAACTTGCTGAACTCCCTTACTTATTCTTTCAAGGAAATAGTTTTACTCAAGAGTAGAATCAGATGAATAGAGCTGTGTTTCTTAGCAGGAAGTCAAGAATCAGAGGATGTTAAATGTGCCTGTAGTGCAGAATTGCTCCATGCTCCCCTTGCAAGGACACCAAGGTGCTGGAGCCTGTCCAGAGGAAGGCAACAGAACTGGGGAATGGTCTGGAGCACAAGTCCTGTGAGGAGTGACTGAGGGAGCTGGAGGGAATCAGCCTGGAGAAAAGGAGGCTCAGGGGAGACTTTAGCACTCTCTATAGCCACCTGAAAAGAGGGTGTGGTCAAGTGGGGGTTGGTCTCTTCTCTCAGGTAACAAGAGACTGGTTGAGAGGAAATGGTCTTGAGTTTCTTCAAGGGGAGGTTTAGGCTGGATTTTAGGGCAAACTTCTTCTCTGAGTGGGTTGTCAAACATTGGAACAGGCTGTCCCTGGCAGTGTTTGAGTCACCATCCCCGAAGATTTGTTAGCTATGCGTAGATGTGGCACTCGGTGACCTGGTTTAGTGGTGCACTGGGCAATGGTGGGTTTGCTCTCACACTCAGTGATACCTACCTGAGAGATGTCTCTGCTAAAGTGAGCACAGCTGTGGGACCAAGGAACCTGGGAAGGACAGGTTCCCTGGTGCCACAGGAATACATACAGAGGAATAGTGTGTGTGGATGGGCTGTTTTCTTTGGAGGAATTTGGGGAGGGGCAATAACAGTGTGTGTGAATGGGGTGTTTTCTGGTTTTCTGACGGCTTTCATATATGATATGTTCAGTTTCAAATAATGCCTAATGTCTCTAGGAGGCATTGTTTAAAGGTGTATAGGTCAGAAGGAGCAGAAAAAATAAATACCTCTGAAGCAAATATTAAGAAGAGAATAAAATTCAGATATCTGTATCTCCTGCACAGAGCTTTATTAAAAGCATCTGAACATTATGTCCTCTGGAAGGTAATGATATTTAAAAATTATAATATATAATTTTAAAATGATCTTAAGGATCATTAATTTTATGAGGTTTTTCCCACTAAATAAATTTAAATTTGTTTTCATCTAACCATAGTCTCTTCATGGGCTTACTAGCAAACAGTTCCAAAGAAGATGGGAGTTTTGGATAAAGGAGAAGAAACACATTTTCTAAATTCCATATATTTTGACTGTAATTATACCTGCACATTATTTATCTGGTTGACAGAGGAATGAGCTAAAACTCTTGTAGTAGTTTGACTGTGACTTTAAGTGCAGTCTAGATCAGTTTTGTTAAGAGCATTTTGCTGAGTTTATTTCTTCTCAAACTCTTTGCTGTTTCCTGACAATGAAACATAGCAGTGGCTTTTTTTCAGAGAACATGTTAGGCAGATCTAACGAGTTGAGGCCCATGCTGCACTAGCTGTTAGTTTGTGTGAAACCATCATGATTCAAGATACTGTAAAAGGGTGTGAAATAACCTGTCTCTATATACTTAACAAGAACAAAAAAAAAAAGAAAAGGGTGGGCTGGCTTTCTTATACTCATGGAATGGAAATCCACAGTGGATCCCTTTATACATTAGGAGACGGCATAATAAGAACCCTAAGTGTGGGGCAGATTCTCAGCTGCATATAAACTGACAATTGTAGAATTACAGCATGTCTGTGACAGTTGTGCTGAAGGCAAGAAAAGCATCGATGAGTCCAAGCACATTTCCCTTTTTGAGGGAAGCAGAGGTTTCCCTGCCAGGGAAGGCAGCTGGTGGCTGGGGCACGCACACTGCCCGGGCAGGGATCCCTTACCAGCCCTGGCCTGGCTGCTCCTCTGGGCTCCCCTCTCGCTGACATCAAACTCAAGTGCAGGAGTTGGTATGTACTGGAAAAGTTGATTTGCATCAGAGATACTGATCTCAGCTTTTCCAAACAGGGAGCTGTTTAGTGGCATCCTGTTGGCACACCCACTGAAGTTAATGAATTCAGGAGCCTCAGCGCTTGGACAACAATCAGAAGACAGTCTTGGGTTCTCAGGTGCAGACTGGATCAAGGGAATTCTCTACATGCACTCTTCCAAATTAGCCTGATAGTGAGTGTCAGACCTGGCATGTGTGTTCTCCTCTGTGCAAGAGGAAAAGTGTAACAGAATTTGTTCTGTGGAAAAGCAGTTAATATGAAAATTGCAATTTCTCTTCACCCATGGTACTAAAAGTAAGTTCCAAGCAAAGTAGGAGCTGCAGAGCAAGAGAAGCCAGAAGTGAACACATTGCTCTGTGTTTTAGGGGAACAGAGTCACCTCTTGTTTGGGTATTGAGGAATTACTAGCTTAAAATCCAGCACAATTTCCCAGGCTGATCCTATGATTGGATGTGGTGTGGTCAGTGCTGTCAGCTCAGTCTCTTCAGACTTGTTTCACATGAGAAATAAAGTGTTGTAACACATTTGGCTGATGCACAACTCTGAATTAGTTTTTGTTTTAAATCCCCTTTTTGGTGCCATTTGTTATCAAATAATGTTGTGAATATTCTTAGGGAGCTAAGCCAGAAAGCAAGTTTGCTGTGCACCAGGGTCAATGCCCTTTAACTCTTAATCTCTAGGCAATAAATACTGTATTTTAAATGACTCTTGTGTGAAGTCTCAGTGCTCTGAACTGAAGTTACTGTCCAAGAACCCCATTGCAGATGCTGACATGCATGAGCGTGTCAGTGACGGGTCATGAGCTAGTGTTGTTCATGGGAGTTAACAGCAGAGCAAACATTTGTTCCAGGCCAGAGAACTCCGAGAGGTCCTTGTGTGTTATGCTAAATTTCCAGTAATTACTTTGACTCATGCTTGGGCTTCTCTCAGCCTGATTCTTTGGTGCATTAATTTGCAGGGGAACATAGTTTTACGATGAAGAGAATGAATGTGATTTGGCAAAATAAGGAGTAATTTGGTGAATATCATTCTCAGCAGCCCTTCACTCATCTGCATACCTTTTAGATAGGGTGCAAATGCAACCCATAAAATCTAATATTTATTTTGTTCTTAACTTATTTGAAGCACGTGAAAGAAGGAAATTTGCCCAGTGATTGTAAAACAAATCACCTCATTTAGAATTGATCCAAGGTGCCTGTTTGCTGCAGGATGGTGAGCAACACATGATGGTTGGTTTGTATATGAATCAGAAAAATAAACATGGGGAGAAAACTGCTTAGCAGATGTCCAGAAGCTCATAAAGCCTTTCAATACAATCAGATCCAAAATAAAATTAAGTACTTCTGTGCTTAAGTTACTATACTCCTAAGAAAATATCTGTTGCCTGTGTACATTGAAATTGTGGCATTGTCATTGCAGATGTTGGCAATGAAACAGCCTCATTATCAGGAGCAGTGTTTGCAGGAAGAGCCTGTAGAAGGCTGGATTTGCTTGTCCTCAGTGTTGGCCTGTTTTCTTCCAGGAAGGAAAGGCTTGAGAACACTGACATCAACCTAAGCTAAGACAATGGAAAAATAGAATAATTTTCTTGGTCTGATATGAATATAATCCTCTTTCCTATTTAGGTGTAGCTTTCTGTTATGACAGCTACCCTTGTAGCTCTAAGAAATTTGTAAAACCTTTCAAAATGCATGAATTGCTGGGGAAGCAGGGGTGGGTGTCTGCTGCAGAGGTAGCTGATATTGGACTGGGAGTCATTGCTGCTATTCACTGGGTGGTGGGCATGTTTGTGCCATTGAAAACTACATTTTCCTGCATTTAAGCTATTAATCATCTACTTCTTATGCTGATTGTCAGTACTTGTTGGATTCTATAACTGCATGTATTAAACTTAAACAAATACTTCAGAATGAGGAAAGAAGTGTTCTGAATTAAACTGGGTCTTTCATCTCCTGCCATTCATCCCTTCTTATTTGACTTTCTAATGGTGCTGGGTGTGCTGACAGTACCTATTGCTATAGTGTAACTAATGTGGAAAACTTCCCAAACTCTGCAGAAGTGCTCAGCCAGCAACTGCAGCTCAGCAGCCGCACACTTATCTGTGCCTTATCTCTGCCTTGTCCATCTCCCCATCTCCCGTTGCCTCTGATTCCTCTTTTCCACTGGCTGAGGAAAGAGCTGAGCAACACAAATGCCTTTTTGAGCTAAGCAGATTTTCTGTCACCCACAAAATCCACAACTGCCTGAATTTGTTGTTTTCCATTATATAAATGCAGCCTTAGTGTTTTAATACACATTTGTAAATATCCAGAGAGAAACTGCTGAAAAAGTGAGAGGGAATACACTCAGCCTTCCTGCATTTAGGTGTGCTGGCTTTTTAAGAAGTTTTGAGGCTTGAAATTTAAAAAAAACAAAAAAAATTAAAACAAGCTTTAAGTGGTGGTGGGTGAATTTTACACAAGTCAGAGTTGAAGTCCACCAATTGCAAAATAAAATCTATAATGAGGAACAATGCATATATCTGAGTGGGAAATTACTTCCAAACTTTTTTTTCAGCAATTCAGAGAAACTTGGCTAATTTCTATTGGTAAGAACAGGGAACATTTGCCATTAAATGAAAGTTTAATCTTATGAAAGTTAATATTCACATGCATCTCTGGTTTAAAAGAAAACAATTTCATTGCTTTATTTCCAAGCATTGGTGGTTTTATCCACTCACTAAACAGTTCTGCCCATGCTCTGGTTTTTTCCCAGTTATTGATGTATTCATATGTCATCTTAGTCCTTGCTGTGCTCTGTGTGATTTCTGGCTGATCAGAAAAGTGTGTATTTATGTGTTTTCAGTACAGTGCAATTTCCTTCCATTTGTCTCTAAATGCCCACTTTTACTATGAAATAGAGAATATTTTCAAAGGGAGATTCAAGGCTTTTAGGAAACCTTAAAATCCAGGTTGTAAATTTGCCATTTCAGTAGATTTCTAACACAGGATATTTTGAAATGATGATTTATGTTTGTACTATGTTCATAAAGTATTGTGAATTTTAACACAATGGTTTTAATGTGAATGCTGGGGATATTCTAAGGGTTTTTTTCTTTACTATATGTAGGGGTTTATGTTATTGGTGGATTAATTAAAGAAAGGGGCAGAAGAGCAGTCCTATTTTGAGGGCTTTGTCCTTCTACTAAAATCTTATGTTCAGAGTCTTGCATACTTTCCTATATCTAGTTAATATTATGAAGAGGTAAAAGCAGATTTTATTTCTCTGCTGTGCTCCACATTTATTCTTAAGGCAGAATTACTGAAGGAAAAGATAAGAGCATGAGGTGAAAAGCCCAAGGTTGAAATGGGATGGCTTAGAGGTGGGTTGGCAATTTTCTAGAGCCTCGAGTAAACATGAAGTAAATGGAAATCTCAGCAGTGGCTAGGGAGGGAGGAGCTCTTCAGAGGAGAATTAAATCACTTGGGACAAAATTAATTCATTTGTAGTGGTACTACTCTCACCTAGACCAAACACCTGTGTCCTCAAAACCATTAGGATTTGGCATTCAAAGTTTTTCCTTTTTTATAAGATCGCAAAGTAATAAATTGCAGGTACACGCAGTTTGTGGTGACTGTGAGTGGGGCTGGCCCAGCCTCATCCCCAGTGGGTGCAGCTGTGAGCAGCAGGTGAGCAGCACTGACAGCAATGAGCCATGGAGTGCCCAGGGGCACTGAGCAACACCAAAGGGAGCAGAGGGCACACAGGGGCAGGGCATCAACAGGAGGGGATAAAAGGTTGGGCTGAAGAACAAGAAGGGTGGGTGCTTGAAGCCTTCTGATGAGGTAGGGTGTTACTGTGTACGGGTTGAAGCTTTCTGAAATTGTGTGGTGATACGCTGTGTACTGTGGCTGTCTCAACTGTGACGTGCTGCAACAATAAATGTCTTTAATCTTTAATATTAATTAATTATCAATATTGCGGGATATTAGTGTTGACTTTGAAAATCCTCATTTCTGTAAGAAAAAATTTCCAGATATATTTTTGGTCTTTCTAACCTCAGCATTTTTAAAAATGTCCAGCTCAAGGTCTGATTAAAAAAACCCTGTAATTCATGATCTGATATAAAGACATCTTTGTTAGCAGGCAATAAGTTCTGAGTAGTGAACACGCACTCCCAGGCAGGATTCAAGTCTCATTTTGCTGCCATATTTGTGCTTAAGTATTGTACATAAAATAATTACATTTCTAACAGAAACTTTGCAAAGCTTTTTCTTCATATTTTTTCTGTCTGCTTAAGTGATGGTCCTGCTTTCTTGGGGGTAAAAACTGTGTGTGTAGACATTTGTGACTTTTTATTATAAAAATCAGGATATTCAGAGGTTTTATTGTAACCGTCCTACACAGGAGGTAGATTTCTAATCCAGTTATACTGGGAATATTCTTAATAATTTTAATGCCATGTGCTGCAAAATGTTTCTCAAATATCTGATTGCAAATCTGCATGCAGGCTATAGAAATACTTGAACTCAGTTGTTAAAATATACCAATTTATTGGTATATTGGTCTTGCTGCTTGTAACAAGAAACTGATGCAAAAGAAATGGAGATTGAGAACATTGAAGGACCAAAGTATTTTGAGAACTGGGGGACTAAAATATAATGCTTCTTTCTTGTGTTTTGTCATGTTGCTTATACATTTTAACTATAACATGGGAAGAACTACAATATGTGTCAGTTAAAGATCAAATTTTTATCCAATCAAGGCACCCATTTAGGCAATATCCACTTACCCAGCTTAAGGGACATAGATGGTACACGCAGATTTCTCCTTGATTAACAAAAAAACCAAAGCACTTTTACTGGTTTGCGGGTTTTTGGGAATGAAATTAACAGCTGTTCTGCTGTGTGTGGGGTTTGGGTTTTTTGTGGTGTGGTGTTTCTGTTTGCTTGTTTTTCCCCTTTATAAGAGCACCATGAATTTTAACAGCTGTGGAGACGTTTGGCTTGGTGGGATGCTCTCTCCAGGGAACAGAACTCGCTTGAGGTGTGAGCTGGGCACAGGTGAAAGCAGCGAGGACTTTATGAAGGAACGGGACACAAACAGCAGAACAGGAGCCTCCCAGAGTAGTCCAAGACTGAAGTCTACTAAAGGTGAGACACATTTAATTTTTTTCAGAGTCTCAATTGCATTGGTTATAACCCACACCTGATAAGGAATGGCAGAGAGAAGAGTGAGGTTTCTCTAGAGTTTTTATTATAAAACTTGTCAGTTAGGATGTGGAATGGGATGGAAATGACAAAATTCAGTCAGGTTTCCTGGAAGTCATATAGTAGTGAAGTTCAAGATTTGATGATGCACAGCCTCAGTAAAGTTTTGTTTGAGCTGAGACCTTTAGCATGGATTATTCTTTTCTTTATTTATAACGTACTTTTTGTTCCAGAAAAAATGTAATTTTCTTTTTAATTTTCAAAAGCTGTACTGTAAATTTTCTTTTGCATCACTGCTGCAATATGGGGCCAGCACAGTTTCAGCAATGACTGTAATATTGTAATAAGGGGAAACAAATAGATTAAACTGTGCAAAGTGCTAAAGGAAGTGAAGAGAAATAGCTCTCATGGGGAGGGGTTATTGGAAGGAAAACATTCTTTTCCAAGGAGTTATCTCTGGCTCATTGCAGATAACCTTTTACTTTGACAATACAAAGGAGCTTTGTGTCCCACAGGCAGCACTGTGTTCTGAAAGCTTTCCTGAGCTCAGAGGCTGCTGAGATGCTCTCAATACCCAAGTTAATGAAATTTTTTGTTTAGACTGGAATGGGGGACAAGACAGAAAACACTTATCAAGGGTTTCAAGGAGAAGCATGCAGGACCAGGGAACCTCCTCAATGTGTGCCCTTTAGTGGCATCACCTAAGGAAGCAGTGATGCCTTGGCTTTAACTTTCCAGCATTCCTACAGAAAAAGCCCATTTAAAATGCCAGTGACATGAGCAAAGTAAAAATCTGGACGTGTCCCTACCTGAGAATCAATTTGTGTGCTATTGATTTATATGTGCAGCACATTTGGCTTCAGTTTCTTGTGCTGTCTATGGAGGGCAAATGAGCACTCCTATAAAAAGCCTTTGAGTTCATAGGTCCCAGTAATAAATAATTTTATTGGACTGATAATAGACCATCATGATGAGCTTTGCTCAGCTTACCAGCTCCCATGGCTTTGCAAAGGCTTTGTGTAATTCTTCCTGTATCATTGGAATATTGAACTGCAAATTGACTTGTGTCAAAAAACATCTCACTCAGAATCCTGCTTCTCTGGGACTGTGTCTTCTGCTTAGATCTCTTCTGGTTTAGTAGCAAGCCCATGTCACACCTTTCTGGGGTCAGCTAGAGTAAGGCTCCATGAGGAAGCTGAAAGCCATCTCATCTGTCTGACTCCCTGGACTGCAGAATTCTTGGCATTGACCAGCTTTTTTAGCAGTTGTTTCCTTATTTAGCATCTGTGGGGATCTGTATTTGTTTTGTGGAAACTTGAGAAAAAATGTTAAATGTGGCTGTTGAGGGACACAGAGGTGGCTGTGGCAGATACGAAGAACAGGTGAAAAATTGTATATATTCATCACATAGATTCAATTCTCATTTAATGTAGAGAACTTTTTTCCCAAAGTCTTAAAATCTACCACCCTGGATTCTATTTAATAACAAAGGAAGAGGCTGTAAGTTAGAAGAGCTGATTATGATATTACAGAGGATTAAGTTTAGAGAGTTTAAACGAGTTTATAGCTTTTGCATTAGCCATTGAAACTACACCTTCTGAACTGCAGCACAGGTTGGTTTGTGGTTTGTTTTGGAAGTCTCATGACTGTGTTTGGAGGAGAAAAAAAGGATGAAAACTATAGTTTTCAGTGACTTTTTTAGGTGGAAAAAAGGCTGAAACTGTTCTTTGACCAAACAGCAGATCTGAGTGCTGCACCTGCCTTCCTGCATATTCATGAGACCAAGGTTTGTACCTTCCATAGTGTTGTCAGTGTTAAGAAGGGAGACAGCTGATGCTGTGTGCAGCTGTGCTCTGAAATCACACATTTGTCACCTCAGCAGCACTTGAATACTTTCTTTACTCCAAAAGAATGGCTCCCAGTTCAGTGGTTCTGCATGGGAAAGAAGATATTGCTCGATATAATGAAGGTGAAACTTGAATGTTCCAGTTAAACAACAATAACGTGAAGATCAGCCTTAGTCCTGGGCTTACTAATATTCAGCTTTAGTCCAGCCCTTGAGCAGCCACCTGAAATCCAGCTGCTGTTTGAAACAATGTGCTCTGCTTAGACAGAACATGGTCTGTCTGTCTGTCTCATGGAAATCCTCTGGTTTGCATCTCTATTTCTATCTAAAACGTGATGGCTGCGTTACATCCTAGTCTGTGGGGAGACACTACACATGTAAATATTTATCTTTAAAAAAAATTGTCATGAGACTACTGTACATCTGTGACCTTGCATTTCAGCTCTTGGGATGTCACTGCAGAGATTTCATAATCAAGTTAATTGAATTGTTTGTTTTTAGAGATTATGTAGGCGGATAAAAAAAGGTGTTTATTTGATGTATATAGATGAACAAAGCAATATGAATTATCATTTGAATCCTAGTCATTTTATCCTTATAAGAATGAAAAGCTGGATCCCAGTAAGTACAAATTGCTTTCATAGATATTTAATTAGCTTAGGAAAACTGGCAAATTGGAAATAAACTACTTTGGTCCTTGTAGCACTTGTGAATATTTCAGAAGCATAAAGACTAACAGAGTGCTGATGCTGGTGCCAAAAGTGTTTGAGCCAAGCACAGCTCAAATTCACAATGAGAGCTTTCCAAGCTGCCCAACTTGTTCCTTTTCACATCCTTTGACGTTTTGCTGGCTTGCCTTTGTTCTTGCATGCAAGTCTTCTGTGCAGCCTTTAAACTGTCACTGTCACACTGTTGGCAGAATAGATGTGGTGCTTGCAGAGCTGCAGTTGACCCAAAACATTTGGACAAATGGAAATCACACCCCAACCTTGTGCAGCTTCTCTGCAGAAAGCTAAATTTTCTCCCAGAGGATGGAATAATAAACTAATATGGATCCTGCCATGAAATGATTCCCAGCAGCTGGGACTGCAACCCAGTAGGAGAAAACTGTTATTAAAGGGTTATTTTAATTAGTTCTTCTTTGATGTACGAAAATGCCATAGGAGAGCAGGGGATTACAAAGTTATGTACATATAAATTGCAATAAATGGTTTTTTTAACAAGAGTTCTTATTTAATGTTTTATAAATGTATCTATGCCATAGCTATCATGCTTCCTGCAAGAGACTTGATGCTGAGTTTGTAGTGCTGTTGGTATGTGCCCTATTTTCTTTTAGCTCAACTTTAAAATGACTTTAATGTGGTTTGGATTTAAAGGGACTTAAAGTATTTTTGTTTGGGTTTTTTTTTTCCTTTTTTTTTGTTTGGGCTTTTTTTTTTTTGTTTGTTTGTTTGGTTTTTTTGTTTTTTTGTTTTTTTGTTTACCCTGAAAGTTTGATTTTTCAAATGGGATTTAGGAACATAAACTTTAATTGAACTTCGGGGATTTTTTTGACATTGTCCCTAAATGAGTCCAATTGGTGCCATGAACAACATTGAAGATTTTTCTTTGATCTGTTTTGTGGACAGGTATTAACAAAAAAACATCTTCAGGTGCTCTTAATAAGTGTGATACATGCCTTTAATAATTACAATTATTAAGCTATTTAACATAAATGAGGTTTTTTAACAGTGTTCCTATTGATAATATTTGTCTTCAAATAAAAATCTGGGCTTGAGTAAGAAGCTCAAGTTAAAACATGTTCATGTATCTATCTAAAATAACTGGCATATTCAAGAACTATCTAACATGGCTCTATTTTCCCTGTGTCTCTTGTTAGTGCCTTCCAAAATGTCAGTAACAGTTCCTCAGTACTGCATTTGAACCATCAGTTTGGCCTTCCTGACTGCTGTGATTCTCTAAGAAAATTGAGACTATTTCTAGATCTTTGTTTTTAAAATGTTTGCTGTAGGAAATTATTTGAGAGAGAAATTATTGTTATTAGGGATGCTGATATCAATCTTGGACTTCCCCAAACATGAAAAGTCACCTCATCTCATCCTTGCTAGCCTGAGTAAGCTCTAGGTAAATAACAACATGTACCATTTAACAAGATTTGTAATTTTTTGTGAACCAGCTGACTGAATGAGTGTTCACTGAATTGATTTTTACTCCCATATTTATGGTGGAAGCTTGCTGTTTTCTGTGGGTTTTTTCTGCTTAGACTATGAAAGTATTTAACTGGATTTACTGCTTGGCTCTAGAAGAGGGGTTCTTGCTGTAAGCCATCTGTCTTGACCAGTACCTTTGAGACTTTCCTCCACTAAACTGAATCCCCCAGGCTTCCTGTCATATATCTCCATAAGCCCTGGGTGTGACAAAGTTTGCAATATAGGTTCTCTGAGCTGGAAGTCCCACTTTGCCCTTGGTGCTATTGCTGGGTTAGAGACAGCCCCAGCTGGGTCCATGGCACTGTTCTAACCTGACCTGTGAGGGGTGTTCCTTCTGTGCAGAATGGGTCCCTGGCCAGACACACTCAGCCTGGAAATGTATCAGAAAAGCAGCTTTGATAGCAGCTTTAAAAGGGGGTTTCAGTGCTCTGCCAGGAGTGCTGGTTGAAGCAATCACATGCAGAATTGATAGGAGCTCCTTGTCGCAAGCAGTGCTGGATAACCTGTGTTCTGTGCACAGATTCTTTGTTGGAGCTGTAGATTCCGGTGATCCTTGGCCTGTCTGGCTAAATGACCTGGGAATAAGAGCTTTATTTGCCTCTCCCCTGCACACTGTTCAGTGTTGCCCTATTCCTTGTGTCCCTTGGGGCCCAGTAGCACAGGCAGGCAGTTGATCCTGGAAGATGAAGCACAACCCCCTCAGCAGACACTTGGCTGGTTTCCTGTCACTGGGCTGAACTTCCTCCCACTGGAAGCCCCACTCACTCACCTCCCTCTCCCACAGCTACTTGATGGTAGAATCTTGTTAATGTGGGGTCTTGTTCATCTTTTTAGAACCATATCTTTTTATCATCTATCAGAAGCTTTTGGGGTTTTTTGATCAATTCAGAAAATTAGCGGCTATGGGCTCCTAAAACTGTAGGGTTTGAGTAGATCTTTATAGCACATCAGATATAGGAGCAGAAAACAGTAAGAAACAAAGCTAATAGCTTATTATATGCCACTCTTTTAATTAATGGCTTAAAAACAAAGCTACCGAAGTGAATAATTTACATTTAGATATCAGATGAGACTCCAGCAAATCAATAGAAAGTTTGTATCTTTCTGTATTAAAGATTGATTATTTTCCTCTGGCATTTCCAAGGAGGCAGTATTTTGGGAAAAATCTTAACTGAGGAGAATGAGAAGTAATACAGATCTGAATTTTAATATTGCAGTGCAGAACTACATCCTCTTTCAAGTTATAATGGAGCAATTTTCAACTTCTGATGTTCCATTCAATTAAAGGCCACAAATAAAGAATAAAGGGAAAAAAATTAAGGAAGATGTTTTTATATGCAGCATAGTGTAAGAGACCCATACATTTTATAAAGCCCTATGACACCTATTAGCATTAAGTGTCAGTGATTATTTAGATGGATGTTTGTTGAATGTTTGGGGGGACAAAACTGTTCAGTTTATTGATAATGAACCTCACATTACAGAGATTTAATCTGGTAAACTCTGCTTTTGCTTATCTTCTGAAGATGTCAGAAATTTCTGTAATTACCTTGATTTCAAAACTACTTTAATATAAGTATTTCCTGTTGTTGATTTCTACTCTGCATCTGAAGGATGAGTGAGAATAACTTGAAAGAGCTTTTGATTAATTGCTGTGTAGTTGTGCTATGTACTTTGTATAAATAGACTGTATTGTTACTTGAGCTCTTCAGATTTGAAAAATGCCAGTCAAATAGTATTGAATTATATTTAATTATTAAATAATACAATCATCAAAAATCCATGCAGAATGATTGGTCTCTAGTAGATAAATTATTTGCTTGTAACTCACATTTCCTGTGACTATTTTAAAGCAGTCTACAGTGAGGATTCAGGAGTCAGAAATTATAGGAACATATTATTTTGTAAGGCTTGATTTGAATCAAAAAATTAGAGGCTTAAGGTGTAGCAATTCAACTTGACTCTAATGATAGTGAATTTCCTTCTCCTTCTAAAGATTTAAACACATATGAGCTGTAGCACTATGATATCTTTTTGGTGCAAATGTGCTTTTCCTATTGAGCCAATAAGGTCACAGGAAAGCAGCATCAGTCAAGGAAATGCTCAGCATTGGGCTGGTGGTTTTTTGTCATTTAATCTGCTTTAGGACAAGTAAGAAACAGACCCTGGTCCTTGCACAGTGTGGGGTGGCTGGAAGGATGTGCTATGCACGAAGTGAGAATGTGGAGGTGAGCAAGGCCAGGCTGTTGGTACCCCAGCCCCAGGCTGAGCTGCTTGCTGTGGCTGCTCTGCAGAGTGAGTGGGAGTTTCAGAGTGAAACTCCCTGCCTGAATTGCACCAGGGAGCTGTTCCTGGCATTCACAGAGGGGATTGTGCAGGCCAGTCATGTGAACCATTCATTTATCAATGTGAGATCTAAGGCAGTGCTGGCTGCACTTGAAGAGAAGGCATAAAACTTAGTGGCCCCCATATATGTGCTTATAAAATGGTATTTTACTTTCTTCATCTGTTGTCTTCATGGTGCAAACCAGTCGGTTTAGCCAGGCCTCTGTATGGAATGTGGTGGCCAAAGTACACTTTATGTACCGTGTTTTGATAGAGCACTGAATATATCAGATAGGTTAAGGGTGTTTATTCTATGGATTTTTAAAATTCTTCTGTTGTTAAGGCTGGAGAAGGTTCCATTTATCTTTTCTACCATGTGGGGAGTTTTGTGTTATTAGAACTTCTTATAAGCAGTATGGATAGTTGTCTTGTTTGGTTTTATTTGCATAACACAACTTCCAGCAGCAACTTCTGTGTGTTTTTTTTTTTTTTTGTGTGTTTTTTTTTGTGTTTTTTTTTTGTTTTGTTTTGTTTTGGCTTTTTTTTGTTTTTTTTGGGGGGGCTGAATCAAATAATAATAAACTAACAAATGTGTTTCAATGCAAACAGAATAGTTGCTCTAATTATTTGTTCCACATCAAATTTATACGATGTGAGTCAGGTTATTATCCACTGGTGGCTGTTCAAAGTGTATCAACTTGGTGATTCTTAGGAATTACTGCTTCTTTAACCAAAATAGAAAAACAGAAAATCTGAGAGTAATGTGGGGTTCTGTGATGAGTATCTCATATGTTATCTTATGATTTGGCACTGTAAAATGAAAGTAGTGTGGATTCCAGAACAGGTTATGTCACTGCTCCAAACACACAGAATCTTGGCAGCATACAAAATCGTGGGGCTAGGATACAAATTGTAATGAGGGCCACTTGAGTGGAACTGCTAAGATGAAAACCAAAGCCTGTGAGATTGCAATTAAGGGAATTGGCAAACTGTGAGATCAGAAATAAGCTACCGTGATTCCCCAGTATCCACAGAATGGTTTAGAAAAACATACTCTGGAAATACTTCAATAATCTGTATCTTATTTAAAAACAGCATCTTTGAATCTGAAAATAATATTTTACACATGGAAGCAGTGGACCAAGCATGTGGAGATGCTACACCTGAAGTTTTTGTTCTGCTACTTCACATGAAGTTGGAAAGTTCTCTTGAGCTTCTGAGCAGTCCCAAAGAAGTAAGGTGTCAGGAGTGTGATGCTGCACTCTGGTGAAATCAGTCTCTGCCAGTGTGACAGTCAGATAAATATCTGAGGGAGAGAGGGGCTGAGACCTCCATGACAAGGGAAGCAAGCAGTGAAATGAGGATCTCATCTCCATGGTGCATTGTGGAGTTCATGTAGGGTTTTTTGTGGGCCAAAACCAGTTTTGTCTGTAGTGCCAGAAGAGGCAGTGGTGGCTCTTCAGCTGAGCATTAAAGGGTGGCTGTTGGTCCATCCCACCTTGTTCAGGTGGGTGTTCAGGGGGATGCTGCTCGCAGGCTGCCTGTGGGCAGCCCTGTTCTTCCCAATGGCTGTAGCTCATGTTACCTGCATTGGCCACACAACTGTGTACAGCTCTGGCACTCACAGAAAATACTGCTGCTTCCCCAAATCCATACACCTGAGGGGATCTTTGGGTCCATAACAATCAGAACAAACTCACAGGTCGACCTTCATTTGACAAAACCATATTTCCAAAGGCAGGAGGAGAGGAGGCCATCTTTTAGAGTGCAGTCATGGGGTGCTGCCTGCCCTGCTCTGAGCAAGGGGAGTCTGCACCTCTCCAGCTCTTTCCTGAGCCAGGAAGACAAGCAAAGCAAAGGTCATGGTTACAGTGGAGGCTTAGGTGAAAACTGTGGCCTACAGAAAGCCTGCTGAAATATTTTAGGTTATTGAGGCAGAAAGGCACAGGTGAACTTGTAATAACTCATCTTTTGGGACGCACCTGGGGCAGGAATTGAAAATGCAGTGGTGGGCAGGCTGCTGATGACATAGAAAGGCATAAAATATGAAATTGTCCAGGAGCTGACGTGACTGACAAGGCCATGGGCATGTGCCCTGCCCCAAGCCGCACCATCCAAGCCCACACTCCTGACGTAGCTGAGCCAGTATCAGAAATTCCATGGGCAGCCCTGGGCCACCAGCCAGACCCACGGATTCAGCTGGGTCAGGAGTGGCTGACCCCCATTACTGTGGGCCCGTGGTATGCTGGGTTAAAGTGGGCTGGAGAGGAGGAACTTTCATGGATAGGACTATAGTTTGTGTGCTTTTGATAGAACAGAAATCACTGGCTGCTCCCACATGATCATGGTTAATAATGACAATGATAACACAGTAATGGCATCAATACAGCACTTAGTCTTGCACAAATACTTGATTTGACTCTGGAGTTGCTTGTTGTATATATTTCTTAAGATACATTTTCAATATAATCATATGCTGTTTGCATTTTTCCTGTGAAAAGTGATGAGCAGAATAATGGGCCAGATGACCTTCAAAAGTCTCTTTCAACTTCACTGATTCTGATGTTTTTTTGGTACAGTTTTTCTTTGTGTATATGTTCATTTGAACTTTCAATAGCAGGGTGAGTGTATATTGTTTTGCAAGCAATAGTTCTCATGCTTTGTGAGGACCTCTGAGAGAAAGGACACTAATTGAAATGACTATGAAATGGATTAGAAGTGGATTGATTTTTCTTGGGTTTTGACATATTTTTTGTGCCGCTAGCATGAGAACCATGGCTGCTTCTAGCAACTGTCAAGGACCTAGGCTCTGTTAGAGTTACTTTGAGAGACTCCCTTTGACCTCAAAGACAGAAACTCCCAGGGAAGAAAAAAAAGTAATTTGGTCTTCAGTTTTATACTCATTAGCCAAGAGTGAATCCTCCCAAAGCAATTTATGAAAGATAATGAAACAACTTAATTTGCCATCAAGATGCTTCAATTTGCATTCTTCTCAGTTGCATTCAGTCTCAATAAAATTGGATCATTATTTATCTCTAATTTTAATTCTTAAGCTAAATTGTTTACCAGGAGGAATTTTTACTGTCTCTCTCCCCAACAACAATCTATTAAGCACGGCGTAAACACTGAAAATAAATCACAAGTAAATTGAGGCTCCTGCTAACTTATTGAACTTGTGCTTTTTCCACATAGCTCTTATGCAAGGCAGAGAGACTCAATTATTTGCAGTTAATTGTATGCCACTGAAAGAAATTAACCTCCCATGAGCCCCAAAGTGGGGAGACACTGGATGTAGAGGACTTGTACCTGGTGCTACAGTGAGACTTGGCTCATTGTACTGGGTTGTACATAATAATCCAAAGGCAAGGAAAGCAGAGATGGTTCAGATGCCTGGACTGAGAGGAGGAAAAAATGAATGTGATGGCACAGTGCATCCTGAGTGGGCTATGGGAAGTGGCAGGGATAAGTCCTTTCCTGCTTTCACTTGTCCTCTGTCCTACACAACTGCATTTTTTGTCTAAATCCAGTAATCTGGGTTTGCAATTTAGTGCTAAACTCTCTCTGTCTTACTGCTATTTTATTCCTGCTAATTTTTTTTCCCTGAATATTTGACTAGGTAAAACTGCAGCTGATAAGGTATACGTAGGCTGTTTCCCCAACCTATTGTTACTCTGTGATTATGTGTGTGAGAAACTAAACTTATGCCAAAATTCAGGAACTCTTCTGCAGTGAAAATTTTTTAAACTATACAGGAGCAACTGTACAGCTTTTCTCCTGACAGTGGATATGGTACAAGGAAAAGGACTTGGGGTACCCAGTTTCAGTATGTAATTACTGGTTTGATGTAAATCACTGAGGTAGGCTTATTGGGCACAACAGAGGTGTGTTTATAGACACATGTATCTAGCATGTTGGATATTTAAAGTTTAATAATTAAAGAGTTAGAGTATTAAATACAAGTGGTTGTAAAGTTCAAAATGTAGAAACCTTTAACATATTAAAAAAACAACAAAACAATAACACAAAAACCCTTACCTCTGAAAAAATCTAACTACAAAATCCTTTTACAAGTTCACTTAAATTAAAGGAATAAATGGGTTAACATTGTGAAAACTGTGAATATGTGAGTCAGAGAGGGGTGCTTCAAATATCTGCAGTAGATATACCATTCATAAAGATGGGGTTCCCAGAATAGAGCAGTAGAGGAATTAGTACTTTAGGATTATGCATGGGAGGAGTTACCAACCTTGGGGGAAAATGCGCAGGGTTGAAATGTTCCAGTGCAGAGCCAGTAGTAAATGTGCTGCATTTCTTTACTTGACTGCCCAAGACAATTGTGTTGCTACAAAATAAAATATGTTTAGGAAAAGGGATGAGGGAGATAAAGTTTGGAATTTCCTGGTGTTGGAAGTCTATTTCTGGAGTCTTATAGTGCCTCTTGTTAATTGATAGGTTAGACTGTCAGAGCCATAATGTGATATGATCACTGCTGTTTTAGTTACATTGAAATCCTTCTAAAAGAAACCTGCAGTGAATAAATGTAGATGAGTGCTAAGAAATGTTTTATGAGGGTAAAATTCATATATTCTGCAAAATTTCCTCCTTTTTATTAGTCAAGTTACAGACACTATTTTGGCACAGTATTATAACTAAGGAAATATAAACAGATTTATCTGTTGCAGATTAATATTTAAACATACTGGTGATGCATGTGCCTAAAAACCTACATTAATTAAAAAAAGCACTCAGTTATTACTAAACTGTTTTTAATATAAAAAGTAAACCGAATCCTAAAAACATTAGAAATAAATACGAAAAATTATATGCATGTTTTATAATCAAATCTCACTCTACATTGTTTTAAAACAACTTATTTTGTACACTTGCATTGTCTTCCTCATTCCTCTTGCTCTCCGTATTTATCTTGTTCTGGATACAAACTAGTTGACAGAAAAAAGCAAACAACTGCAAAACAAACTGTTTCAAGTCTGGAGAAAATGGAAATATTGAAATCATAGCTCCATTCTGTTTCTACTGTTTTGTTTTAGGCATGTGGACCAAGAGAGAGCAAAGAGCTCTCGAGGGCTTTTAATGCCCCCCCAGAACTGTCATTTAGAATAGGAGTTCAGCATGAGCCATGATTCTTTTCTGCAAACGCAAAGCAAATAAAGCTTTGGAGCTGCAGCTATTAATTCCTTTGGAAACAACTTCCTCTCAATTCACAACAAATGGGTGTAGTCCATGAAGGAGTGCATTATCCTAATGGATGATTAATTTTAAGCAGACCTTAAAAAAGATGAAAGAAATAGGTTCTTATGCTGAATATGAAGTAGGGGATTATTTATACTGTGTTACTTC